>JBBBVM010000591.1:0-600000 GCA_037355625.1 Petunia x hybrida
TCGCGAAGAACAATTCTCCAGCCAGAAATAAAACTTCACAGATTGCCTTGTTTTGACTTGTTTTCATCCATTCATCACTACAGCTTCAATATTCTGTAATATGCAACTAAAACATGATAAGTGCACGTATTTTAATCAATAATGCGCAACAAAAGCTTCAAGTAAATCGAAGGTAATGTTGACATTTTGCCCACACATCACACCCCCAAACTTAAACTATTGCTTGTCCTCAAGCAAAGCACACTTCAAATAAAAACAAGTTGCAATTTATCTATTCATGCATTTTTCATAAAAGCCACAACAAGCCAAAATTCGATTCAAGTTCAACAACTAATGACATTGGTTGGTGCCAACAATTAAGCCAAACCATTGAGCATCACTTTCATATACAAAACATCAAAGAAGACAAACATGCCATGACACAAGACTTTCAAAGTTTACCTCTTCGTCACAAGAGTTCACTGTTTTGCTTGCTCACCTCAATTGAAAAGTGAAACACAAGTCCTCAACTCGACTTCACAAGTGCCCTCACCACTCAGAGAATATCCCAACCACAAAAATGCAATGATAACACAAATGGGATTAATGATAGGAAGAATTCGCTCACTCTCTCAAAAGAAGTTCATCATGCACACTAAAGATCCATAGGCTTGCCCTTCGTATACCTCTCCACTAATGTAGGAATGCTTGACCCGAGATCAATTAGGACTTGTTAGGGTTGTAATGTAGGCTTTTGGTCAAAGGTGGGGTAAATATGGGCAAATAGTGACTACACACCTCCTTGAGCACTACACCGTACAAAAATTAAGGCACACTTCAGTTGTCTTGCACTTACATCTTTCTAAATCGAGGATTATACTTTTCCTCGTTATGCATCAATTCTCTTTTTCTTCTTTTTCTTTCTTTTCTTTCACTTGCTTCTTTTTGTTTCTTTTCACTTTTCACCTTTTTTTTTTTTTTTATATTCAACTCACTTTTGTTGCTCTTTCTTTTCATTTATTCATTAACTTCCACACTTTCACCATAACTCGTGCCACCCCCAAACTTAAGCTTTTGCCTAAGTTGCACGTCTTTCAATGCACTCAAGGAGGTAGGGCCAAAAGAGAAGGTTAGTGCTTTAAGCACTTAGAATTGGTCCGGGTTAATAATGTGGTTGCCAAAGAAAAGGATATTAAGCTCAAAGGGGTTGACTAAGGATATAATGCAAGGGTAGGCTTTTTAGATTACTGAGCGGGCCAAAGAAAGCCTAAAATCATTTTTCAAGTCAAGCATCACCTAGGATTTCGCCTCGAAGCACACTTAGGGCAAGTTCTAGATCAAGAAGCACACACATGAACACACCAAAACCTCACCACACATGGCACATGTAAAGCAAGGAAGACGAGTATATTCAAGTCCCAATCAAAGGCAATTAAGCATCCAAAGTTTACTCATAGCCTAATGAGAGCTAATTAGTGACATAAGAGCCAAAAGTTGAACTTAAAGATCATAGCACAATCTACCAACTAAATTTTCCTATTCATTTTCAAAACAAGCTCACATGATAAGGATTAAATAATGGTGGAACCAAACATGCCAAAAGTTGCTAAGGGGCAAAAATCTACAACTAATCATCATTATTTACAACTAAATACTAAACTAGTACTAGAGATGCCCGGTTCAACACAATTACTTCCTTGGAAAAGAACCATGGCAAAGAAAAACCAAGGAGGTTATTTCAAAAATATACAACATGGTATTTACAATGAAAACGGTTGTTCGGACCCAAATGAGGCTTTCGCACCCAAGTGGGATGCCTACGTATCACCCGTGAGTGAATCAGATAAAGAAAAGGTAACATCCCAAGCGTAGTTCATGGGAGTACCATGTGTTTTTTTTTTAAATTAACTAACTACTACTACATATGAACAAGCTACTAACACAATACTATGATAACTACCAATACTAAATATACACAAGCTATTAACACAATAGTTATACTAATATTAAAGAAAATGATCATCCACAAAAATATTCACAATTTGCTCAAAAACAGGGCAAGATGAGGGAGATATATCATAAGCATCAAGTACATGAGCAACATCAATACTACACCCAGAACACAAATACACCCCCAAACTTAAATCATGCACTGTCATCAGTGCAACTAGCAATGTAATACAAAAGGTGTAAGGAACTCCCTGTCGAGCAGATCACTCCTCACTGTCAGTGTTGGGGTAGCGAAGCTCATCCTCAGACTCCTCATCTGAGCTACTGGAGCGACAGAGCGAATTCAGCTTGCTCATCATCTTGTTGAGGAAGTTGCTTGTTCTCTTGCCAAAATTCTTCTGCTTCCTCTCCATTTTATCCAGTCTGACCTTAATCCGCTCTTGCTCAGCTGCTACTGCCTCCAATGACGGTGTGCTCAGAGGCCTGGAGGAGGAACCCTCTCCATGTGGGCCTGAAGGAAGCCCTGCTACTAGCTGTCTAATCTGAGCGTCTACAGAAGAAATTTGAGAGGAAATGTACCTCATGTTAGACGCTCCAGATGCAAGTGGTGGAACTGGAGTGTAAGAACTCCCTGGTGCAGTAGCAGTATCAGGTGTGGAGAATTGCCCAAAAGCTGGGTCCTCGACATCAACCTGGGAAGGCATCTCAACTTTTCTCTTTTTGCTTTGTATTACTCCTCCCCGTCCTTTCTTCAGCAGTGGATAGATAGGTTTTTCAGGACCCACACTTTTGTCAGTAGTGCGTATCTCCACCCCGGCATCCATGCATAGTCGGTGAATCAAGCTTGGGAAGAATAAACTCTTTGTTCTTTCTAGCACCACTTCCTCAATCTCACGAACAATGATCTCACCAACATTGACCTTAAGCCCGTCAACCAGTGCCGCGACCAGGCGAGCTTTTTCAGGAGTGAGATCACTCTCATTGCTCGAAGGCATCACCCTAGTGCACACAATGGATAGCCAAATGCGGGCCTCAGCTGTAAAGTCGGTAGATACAATTTTGTGACCAAATGTGGACCAACCGGAGTGGTTGCCCCCTTGAAGCATATCTACCATCCACTGCATACCCCCTTCTGAAGCACGAGCTTTGTATAGAGCATTGTCAACATTCTCGAGCCCGTATACCGCATTGATAGCAGCTGCATCAAATCTCACCAACTTGCCCCTGACAGTTGTCACCAACTCCCCACTAAAATCTGTCCGAGTGGCGTTTGCATAGAACTCCCGCGCTATGGTACCGTTTGCCTTCTCAGGAGTCTCGGCAAAACAGATCCACCTGTTATTTTCTAGCTTTTGAAAGAATTCGGGGAGTTTCTCATCCACTTTTTCCATATGTATCCCTCTTTCCTTGATGAAGCTCATGTCAAGGTCCCTTTGGAATTTCTCATAGCACGATCTGGATAAGAACCTCGTTCTGTCATATGCTGCTTCTTCTCCTCCTGTCGAGTTCCGTTGGTTGTTTCCTTCGGCCATTATAATGAAAAAAGTACCTACAAAGATCAACATTGTTAAAACACGATTTGAGTACTTAATATATGCATTAATGAAGCTTAGGAGCCAAAGGTTGAAGCCAAAAAATTTCAGGAGTGGGCTGTGCAAGCTCACTGTTTTTGCCAGAATTCTGCATCTCTGCGCGATCGCGACATGACAGGCGCGATCGCGTTAAGTTGTCTAGGAGTCCCTGCGCGATCGCGATGTTCCTCACGCGATCGCGAAGGGAGGCCTGGACAACTCATCGCGATCGCGAAGGTAGTCACGCGATCGCGAGGTTGTCTTCTCCAGCAGGAGGAAGCATACCTCGGATTACAACACCCAGAATTTTTATGTTTTGAGCATCATTTACAGTGCACAACCACAATTTACACAAGAAAAACATCAACTTTGGCTTCAATTTGTCAGATCTGACACTAGGGTTCTTTAGTTCAATTGAGCATTAACAACTAGTAACCTAACCCATTTTTTTTTTCACAAACAATATGTCTATAGGGTACATCAGACTTCCCCTATTGTTCATAAAAAGCTCTTTGTTTGCTTATTGCTACAACCATTAATGGAACCTTACCTTGACAATGGAGATATATTCAACAAAATGGAAGATGGAAATTGGGAAACATACCTTGACAATGGAGTGGAGTACTTGAGCGTGTAGTAGAAGAGGCAATGGCACACTTGGAATGCAAAAATGGGGGAGGGGAATTTGAGAGAATGGGGGTTTAGAAATTGTGGTCCGTTTCTCTCTTGAAACTGCCTAATATCTGCCTAAGTGTTATTCTTCGCTGTCGCGTGGTCAATCACGCGATCGCGCCTATCTGATGAAGTAACCTACGCGATCGCGTGAGTCAATGTCGCGATCGCGCAGGTCTGTTTCACAGTGAAGCGCGATTGCGTGGAAGATGACGCGATCGCGATGAACAACTATTTTTCCAACTTCCAGTGAGCAGAATTTCAGTGAGGCGGTCCGCCCCAAACATTAGGCGCTCCGCCTACTGGGACGCAGAATGCCCAGTTTCAGTGGGCGGTCCGCCTTCTCTCATTTAATGGTCCGCCCCACACCCCGTGCAATCCATTTTTTTCAATGTTTATGCCTTCAATCATGCATCCTAACAACTACTACATGTGGGATTCATGTGAGATGATCAAAAACAACTACAACAACTAATCTAATCCTAGCATGCAATCAAATAACAACCAAAATTTTAAAGGGATCCGGGTTGCCTCCCGAAAAGCGCTTTATTTAACGTCTTGGCTAGACGGTACCCATGGTGCTTTTCTCTCCACTTGGTGAAGGTGAATTTTCTCCCCAACATTGCTTCATGCTTTTTGTTATGCTCTTTGGGCGGGGGCACATATTTCCAAGATTGCGAAGCCGGATTCTTCATTTTGCACTTCTTCGCTTTCAAGTGAGGAATGTCATTTTGCCTTCTTGGCGTGGCAAATTCAACAATGTACTCATTTTGCTCATCAACGCCAAAATTTTTCGAAGGTGCTTGTTCTTCCACTTCTATTGCTTCATCCACACATAGAGTTGAAAAATGAAGTGAATGAGGTCCCAATTGTTTTAACATCAATGGAGCACCAAGCATGACATCCTCTTCTTCACATGTGCTAGAGTCTTCATCACAAGAGTTTTTCATTTCCGCTCTAGACTCCAACACCCATTTCTTGTTCACGGCATCATCACCAAATATCTTGAAGATGTGATCACTTCCATGAGTTCCCCTGATTTGACTTGTGCTCTCTTCCACAAATTCGCTTATTTCTAGCATAGCATTCACTACTTCTTCATGTCGAGCCTTGGAGGCTTCAACCACTTCATGCACTAGAATGTTCAAGACACGAGCTTCAAGATCAAATTGGTTCACTCTTTGTCCTAGTTCTTCCTTTTCATGTTCGAGATCCCAACCATCTACATTTAAGTCATGAAGGCATGCTTCATGGACTTTCATTTTTCGAGCTTGATCTCGGAGCCAAGCTCGGCTCACAATTTCTTCTTCATCCCAATTGTGCTCTTCTTTACCAATTCTTTCTTGATATTCAAGCACATCTTCAATGGAGGATTCTTCTTGGAACTCAACCTCATCTTCCATGTAAAACCTTTGTTGAGATTTGGCAACACCCTTAGCTTGTTGATCATTGAAAGTGTCAACCAATTGGCTCAATCGAGTCTCCAAGTTGTGAATTGCTAAGCCATTTTGATGGATCGTTTCGGCAACCTCACAATGGTTTTTAAGTATTTGCTCCATCAAGTGTTCCAATCTTTCATTTTCATTGCATTCATCTTGCGAAGTCGATAGGTCCATCTCTTCTTGGAACTTCTCTTGGATGCCTTGCCACTCGGGTTCAAGCTCCATGCTCATATTTGCATTTGCCCTATCAAACTCGTAAGAATCATTAGCATCATTATAAAAATCATTGAAAGAAGAATAAGGAATATTAGGACAACCGTCCCAATGGCCATCTTGACCCCCACACACATGACATATGTCCCACTCAAAGGGTTGAGAAGGTGCACACAACTCACCCCCGAAAATAATTTGACAATCTTGCCAATGGTGAGGTCCGCCACAATAAGGACAAGGATCACTCATGTATGGATTTTCAATATGGGACCAATTTTGGTTCCATGATGCCATTTCAAGATAATTATCACTAATCTAGACTGACTAACTAATGCAAGTAAACACTACACACAAACAAATATTTACACTTTACAAAGAACATTACTACTATTCACAATTTTAACAAGAACGGTTCACAAAGTTTGGAACTAAGCCAACTAGCTCAACTCCTCAAACTACTCTAATACGCCAATTGTTCCCCGGCAACGGCGCCAATTTTGACAACGCTCAACACACACCTCGAATTAAGGTATGAACGGTCATCGCAATATAATTTACCCAACTAGGAGTCGGGGTCGAATCCACAAGGAACAAAGTGATGCGATCAAAGTAGTGGAGGAACTAAACCTATTTGACTAAGCCAAACTAGGATAACGAGGTGATGGAACGATATTAACTACTACAAACTACACTAGGAAAGCAAGTAAATATGATCTATGGCCTTCTCGCAACCAAGGAAAGCAAGTTTTGAGCCTAGGATACAATTATAGCACGGGGTTTATATATTATGGCCGAGTCGTTCTAATGTAATCCCTAGAATCCTTCCGGCCTAGAAGGGATTTACCTCAACGGCGCTCGTCAAAGCCATGGTTGAGCTTATAAAGCACTACCCATTACCCGAGGAAAGAAGACCTCTTCCGAGCGTAACTTCTTTTAGATGAGTTAGTCTATGAAATAGCCTATCAACCCAAATCCTCGCTAGCTTCACTATTCTACGCTAACTAATCTCTCCCGAGTCTTTAATTAGCAAAGTAGACGGGCAACTCAAGTGTTGCGAGCACAAGAGTCGAGCAATCAAGACAATGGAAGCTAGATAATCAAAACCCAACAATATAAATTCCTAGCCATGACTCATTCATATATTCATGTCCAAAATCATATCAATCAATAATACAAATAGCCATGAAATATATTCACAAAATCAATTCTTCAATAACATCAACAACACCAAATATATTCAATACAAAGCATGAAAGTAAAGAAAGGAGTACTAAAGGTTGAGAATTTCTCAATGGGTTGCTCCAAATCTTCACCCTCTTGGTGTTCTTGTTGATGGATCCTTGCTCCAAGATTGGAAAAATGGCCAAAAGATAAGCCCTATGTCGTGCAAGGGCTGAATATATGTTCCCCATTTAGGCTGCTGTGAAATTACAAAACTGTCCAGCACAGTTCAGACGCGACCCTTCGCGATCGCGACACACTGGGCGCTATCGCGCTTCAGCTTCTTCTTCCTTCTGCGCGATCGTGCTTATATCGACGCCTTCGCGATGCATTGTTTTCAGTCTTCTACGCGATCGCGTGAGACACTGGCGCGATCGCGAAGAACAATTCTCCAGCCAGAAATAGAAACTTCACAGATTGCCTTGTTTTGACTTGTTTTCATCCATTCATCACTACAGCTTCAATATTCTGTAATATGCAACTAAAACATGATAAGTGCACGTATTTAATCAATAATGCGCAACAAAAGCTCAAGTAAATCGAAGGTAATGTGTGACATTTTGCCCACACATCAACGACCAACTTCATTGCACGCTCTATCCCTGCAAAATCAATTCTACGAAATTCCATCTTCTACAACTCCCTGGAGTACCGATAAGTATCAATTCTACTAGTGTTGCAAATGATTAGTTCCTATAGTGTACTTGACTGTAATGTAGTTCCTATAGATGTGAATGATTGTTGAAATTCTTGTGGCCTTTGAAATACACAAGTTATGTGCGTTAGAAAAAGCTGTCACAAGTGAGGCTGGTTGACCCGAGGACCCAGAACTGTCCTTCCTCAAAGGCCAACGGGAACTATGCCTCACCGGATGTTTACATCAAACATATAAATGCAAAACGTGTCTTTTATGCATACATTTATCACTTAATATAAGGCATGGTGTCCTCATCATCAAGGTGAAGTAAGGGCCTAAAGCAGTTTCTTTACCCGTAGGAGCTAGTCACACTAAGAAAGTTCAATCTCACGAAGATCTGTATCCGTTAAATCTCATAGAGGAAAAACCCTGTGATTTCATCATGTACAGTAAGGTCACTCAAATTTCTGAGAGACTTGTCATCTTGGAACCCCTTAAGAGAGAGTTTGAGTCTTTATACTCCATACAGAAAGTTTAGGAAAGAAATCTTTCTTTCCCAACTTTCCATAATTTATTGGTAATGGAGGTATAGTAAGTTAGTCTATGTATATGCATAGTAATGGGAGAAAACCAAAAGATCAAAAGGAGGCCTTGTTGAGAGGTGAGAAAGTCAAGTTCGACCATGCATCATTGAACAAGTTCTTCGGATTGGCCAACTTTGACCTACAGAGTATAGAAATAGTTATAACCACAGCCTGAGCAATACTTCAGGGTCAATTACATAATATAAATAAAACAGTGCATCAAAGAATCGTTTGAACAAAAATGAACGGTTTTCTTGCAGGAGTTGAACAGAATTGAATTGTGCAACAAGTGATCATAAGTGCATCCTTTTCCATGCCAACAAGAGATAAAAACAATTGTTCTAGGAATAAACAAAATCTCTACAATGAAGGATCCAACCAACACGGGTCAGCGACATTTTGGAGGATCTGAGCATTAATAGCGATTAGGCCAATTGGGTGCATCATAGAAACAACTTACATGCCACTTGCTCTCACTTCCAGTTTAGCATGTCTAGCAGCGCCAGGACCTTATCTTCAGTATCGGCATTTTGGAAAACCATTTCGATCCCATAAACGTCACCCACCTCCATCTTACTGCCGTCCATGCAAAGCAAAGACTCCATCTTACTGCCGTCCATGCAAAGCAAAGATTCATCTGCTCTAGAATGCATGAATAAGCGAACAGGGTAGGATAAGTCAAGATCTTCAGATGCTAAAGGCCGGTACCGTTGCCACTTATATGCACATGAAACAAAACGTTTTCTTACTATCCAAGAAGCTTTTCTTGTATTTTTGCGTCCAACAAGAACAGAGACACTGACCGATTGGTTCAAAGGAACCGTTAATCTAGGTTCCATAGGTAGAATCATCTTGTATTGAGGCCTTTGCCAATCATTGAGTCCAGGAGGTGGAATCCAGGTCCCCTTCTGAAGAACAGGGCCTGGCACTACATGTGAGAAGATTAATTTTCCTTCAATCCAAATGTCGATATAGAATTCCAAGTCATTGAATGAGAGTCTTGGAGTGAGAGCAGATCTGTTTATAAAGTTTTTGAAAAGTTGATAGTAGGTCAAAGTGGGAGGTGATTGCCTCTTGCCAACTGATGGGCATTTTTCAGAACAAAGACGTTTCCAGAAGTAATCATCTTGAGCAATATCTCGCCACTGCTTGCACACTAACATACATTTAGCCAGTTCAGTACCCTTCAGCAATGGGAAAACAGCCTTCAGAATTTCTCCATGTACCATGTTGTGCATAAAGAGACCTAGCAGGGAAAACAAGCTTAGATAACATTTGCTACAAAATACAAATCCAATAATCCCAAAGTGAAACATCTCTTTGTGTATGAGATATATTACAAAAAGATCTTATGAAGCTTAAAAAAGAAGATATCCCTCGGCCTCAAACAAGTTTGAGTCGACCATATGAATCCTCAGTGGCCTTATTACTCCGTTTAAATTATATTAAGATAGTATTATACACATATAAATAAAAATAAATAAAAGTTCTATATGTTTTCTAAGCAAATAAATTTCTGAAAGGTTAAACGACTCTTAGAAAGCATAACACCTACGCTAAAAGTGTTAACTAAAACATATTCTCAACTAGTACGTATGGCCTAATGAATAGTTAACCATAATAAAAGTTTTGATCATTAACACAAAAGCAAATCAAGATGAAATTAAACAATTCAAAAGTGATGATGAATTAACAAGAATTGCTTTAACTTTACCTCTAAAACCCTATTATATGACAGAGTGAAGGAAACCGGAGAAGTAAAAAATAGTTGTCTATCGAACTCTTTATACCTTTCGACTATGATTTAAAAGTAAGAGAAAATAACAAAAAGGGTCCCTTATTTTTGAGGTAAAATTAAAATATACGCTTAACTAGAAAAGGGGGAAAATCATTTTCACCCCTCAACTTTGGCTTAACAATCAAACTCTCTCCTCAACTATAAACAATAATCATTCTCCCTCCTTTTTCTCAATAGAATTTCAAAAATTCCTACTTTACCCTCTAGATTATCAAGCCTATGTAATTTTTTTTCTTTTCATTAATATCATATTTTATTCTATGTTATACGTATATAACAAAAAAGTATTTTAATTAAATTAGAAAAAAGTGAATAATAATTATCAAAGTACTAACACAAATAAGTTAATGATTTCAGTAATAAAATAAATGAGACGAATAAATTGTAGAAATAATTTTACTTGTATTAGTACTTTTTTTTTTATCTTGTATTAGTACTGGACTAATAAAAATCAGAACTCATACATAATAAAAAATAAAATTTTAATGCATGAAGTACTAGAAAAAATATAGAGGTTAGAAATATATTAAAAATAAATCTAAAATATTATCCATTTATCTTAAATGAATATTAAATAATAATGTAGATTATATTTTATCAAAGGGGCAGACCCACACAATGGGCTAGGGTGCACCGGCACTTGCTACCAATATTTTTGTATTTATGTGATGATTTTCTTAGGTATATTGGTCAAGTTTGCCTACAATACTTGCATATTTTTCTTAGTCCCCCCACTCACATTTTGAATTCCTCAGCTCTCTTCTTTATTTAATTTTAATTTAATTTTATTTCTTTCTATATTATAAATAGCGGCACTCGTAACTTTCAGTTCCTATGTCCTCTTTTGTTTCACCGATGCTAACTAAAACTCAAATATCTGTATACACGATAAAGAACGAGGGTGAACATATTTTGTGAAAAATACATAATTTTCATAATATTAATGAACTTATATTACTGTAATAAGCTATATATTAATTAAATTATAGATAAAATATTTGAAGAAATAAATGATATATAAAAATATATCACATAAAGGGGGATTGAAATGTCAAGAACAAAATAGGCATTACATAGGATAAAGGGGGGGGGGGGGGGGGGGGAGAATGACTATTTCTTATAGTTGAGGGGGGAGTTTGATTTTTAAGCCAAAATTGGGAGGTTAAAATGATTTTCACCCAACTAGAAAAATATGACCCTTTTTTTTTTTTTTTGGTACGATGTAACAAGTATTGGAACAAATTGGAGGAAGAAGCCATGGAGTGGACCAAATCCCTTAATCATTTTTCAGTTTTGTTAATTTTACGTCATAACACAAACAAATCTTTTGAATACATTTATGGTTGTATTAAGAAAGTGTATTCTCATTGAAACTGGTACACTCACACTAGTATACTGAAAAGTCCATTACGTATGTAACCTTTTAAAGTAAATATGATTTGTTGACCTGCAACATGTAAACGACTTCTTACAATAGATAAAATTACATTGATAATGTAAAACGGATTTTGGGCAATTAGCGTATAAAAAGTTTTAATCCAACTAAGAAACAAGAAAGCTTGGTGGGCAGAGGACAAGTAGCATGCAGGGCTGCAGAACATGCTTTACATTAGATGTTGCTTTACTGTCTATTCTTTGTCACATAATATTGCTCTACCTCTAGACCGAACTCGAACCGAAAAATCGAAGTACCGAATCCGAAGTTTCGAACTAATTCGGTTTGGTTCGATTCGGTATTTCGGGTTTTTCGATTTTGTGCCCATCCTCTGCATAGTAATGGGCAGTGGCACTAGATTCAAGTCACAAAGATCAGAATACTTATAACCACAGCGTGAGCAGCACTTAAGGCAACTATAAGTCAATTACATGGATAAAAACTAGATTCTTTTGCATGCCAACAAGAGATTAAAACTAAAACTGTTCTAGGAATAAAAAAAAAAAAAGAGAGACACAACAACCTACAACTATTTCTCGGTCTCAAACAAGTTGGGTTGACTAGATGACTATATCAATCCGTTTAATATATTATGCCAATGTGATACAAATACGAATAAAAATCACTAAAAGTTCTAGTATATATTTTCAAAGCATAAATCTCTAAAAGGTTAAACGACTCCTAAAAAGCATAGGTGATAGGACCTATTGTAAAAGTATTAACATGACCAAAACATATTCTCAACAAGTAGGTATCGTCTAACAATAGTTGATCATAATTAAAGCTTCGAATCGAGATGAAATTATACAATTGAAAAAGTGATTATGAAAGATTAAACTGTAAAGTAAAAAAAGAATTAATAGGAATTGCTTTAACTTTACCTCTAAAGACAAGAAAATTGAAACCCTACACCGGTGAATATAACTATCAGTTTTTTCAATGATTTGTTATACCTTTCCAGTTTCCACTATGATTTAAGAGTAAGATAAAATGACAAAACTGATCCCTTATCTTTGTGGTGAAGTTAAAAAAAATCTCTTAAATATATATTATTGAGCAGTTTTGATCCTTTAAATATTTCAAAAGTGAACATTTGGAAACTATAACTTTTCTAGGAAGTGAAAGCTACAATAGTTTGCATTCCAACACCAAATGGAAACTATAACTTTTCTAGGAAAATATTAACTCTACAGTGAATGGTGGTCTAGACCACTTGTAATCCTTAGCAGTATAAAAGAATATACAAGTTTAAGGCCAAAAAGGACCATCACAATTAGGCAATAGGATGAGTTTAACTGGAGTAACATGAGCACTGGAGATTCATATAGCCAATCCAACTTGTTTGGGACATTCATATAAACTCAACTTGTTTGGGACTGAGCGTAGTGATTGTTGTTGTTGTTGAAGTTAAGGTGCCTCACAGAAACCTAAATGACACTAAGCTCTCACTTCCAGTCCAGCATGTCGAGTACTGTTTGTGAAGCAATTTAAATTTAGACTTTTCTAGAAAATATTACAGTAAAATAAAGAAATTATTTACTCAAAATGCATCCTTTATTACTCAAAGACTAATAATATCTTCCTGCAATATCTAATTTTGCTATCAAATATCAGAAAGTCAAAACCACAGAGTGACCGATAACTGTAAGTCAAATAACATCAGTAGTATACATAAACAAGTGAAGAGTACATTCTTTTGCATTCCAACAAAAGATGAAAACTGAAACTGTTCTAGTAGGAATAAATAATACTTATCTCGTTTACAATGAAAAATCCGACACAGATCAGCGACATTTTGGAGAATCCGAGCATTATAGCAAATTACAATAATTAGCAAATGCTACTGAGCTCTCTCACTTCCAGTCCAGCATGTCCAGCAGGGACAGGACATTATTTTCTATATTGCCAAACATACCAAAATCCATCTTGATTGCAAACACGTCAACCACCTCCTTATTACCATTGTCCATGCAAAGCAAAGATATACATGAATAAGCATAAGGACAAAGATCTCCAAATGCTCGAACCACATAAGCAGTTTGGCGACGAAGAGTGGATCTTTCAATTACACAAGCAATTTTGTTAGTATCTTTGCATCCAACAAGCACAGACACACTGGCTAATGGGTACATAGAATTACAAATGGTGAATCTTGGTTCCACAGGTAAAATCATCTTGAATTGAGGATCTTTTAAATGGTACTTTCGCTCAAATAGTTTCTGATGAGTTACCAAGTTCCTATATTTGAATAAGGATAAGTAATTAAGATGTTATTAAAATTGAATGTTTTCACTTAAATTGAGTACATCCACACCTAATTTACTTCCTATATTTGAAAAAGGATAACTAATTAAGATTTTACTAAAATTGAATGTTTTCACACCAAACTTCAAAATTCAATCCCTCCTTTATATTTTCTCCTTTCAAACCTATATTTGCATCGTTCTTGTCCTCTCTATGAAACGCCAATAACGGGTTCAACCGAATCCAATACTTAAAATCATTCAATTTAAAATTCTTCAGAATCTGTAAAGTTAAAATCCTGACTGTAAGATGGCTACAAGTGGCAGCATTAAGGATGAAGAAGATGGTCACCCTTTCCCTGAAGATTTAGCAATGGATATTCTACAGAGGTTGCCTGTGGTGTCGTTGTTGCGATTTGAATGCGTCTCCAAGAACTGGTACACTCTTATCAAGAGCCCTTTCTTTGCAAGAATACACATGAATTATAACAATAAGAAGAACAAAAGCCGCCCTCGAATCCTTATTTATGACCGCACTAGTAACGGTGCTTATTTCTTCGATCCCCTCGATAATTCAATTCCACCAATCACCTTCATTTCATTTCCGGATGATAATTATAAAGCAAAACGTTTGCTTGAAATACCTGATTATCTCCAGAAGTTCAAAAGTTTATCAGATGTGATGGGTCCTGTGGATGGTTTGTTTTTGTTAAAGAAAGACAATTTTCCATATGAGGATGTTAGGTTGGCTATGTGGAATCCTGCAACTAGGGAGGTGATCCCCCTCCCTGAATTCCAGTTCCAGGATCAACCACCTCATTACTCTAAAAATATGCAGTTTGGATTAGGATTAGATCCCGTTACAAATGACTACAAGGTGGTTTGGTTTTGTATGTATCAGGATGAAGGTACTGTTGGGTTTAACTATGATGGTCGTTGGGACCCTCGAGTATATGCTGCGGTTTATTCATGTTTTAGTGACTCGTGGAGAGTTGTTGAAAAAAATCACGAAATGGTCAACAGTTACCCTGATTATATTGGCGACAATGGCACTGCTTATCTGGATGGAACTTATTTCTGGCTGCAACTGGGGCATGGAGAAGGTGATAAGGCCGTCGTTTTTTCATTTGACTTTAGTAATGAGGTGTTTACGGAGATTCCAGGCCCAGATGTTCCCGTCAATACTGTTGAGAGTCTTATATTGCTTGATGACTCACTTACTATCTGCACCATAGATGCCGAAACGAACACTTTTCATTTATGGATTATGATCCAACCTAGAGTTTGGAATAAAGTTTTTACCTTTCGCGGCCTTTCAGATGGAAACAACAACCCTTGGCCTTGGTGCTATGGCTTCTGGGATTCCAGCACTGTCATTTTCCAGATCAAAAAAGGTTGGCTGGTCTCCTATGATATTAGGACCGAGGAGACGAGGCATCTTGGGTATGGTCTAAGGCATCATATGTTTGCAGTTATATATTATAAGGAGAGCTTAGTAACAATTAAACGAGGAAACGGAGAGCTGGGTCATAGCAGCTTACCTGACTTTTTCGACTCGCCATTGCATCTGCCCTCTGAGGTTTGCGACCTTGATGACTTGCTTGATACAAGCTGGTTATATCAATGAGGTTAATATCTTCATGGCTTTAGTTTTCATTCCCAATTAGCTAGTAAAGTTTAATGGTTTGCTTGTTTGGGCACTTTGACTAGTAGCTTCAACTTGTAGTAGTGACAAGGATTTATATTCGGATTTAGCTTCAATTTTCCCTAATTTTTCCAATTCCTCTTTGCAGCTCAACATTTGGTCCATCTCTAATCAGCCATAAAAATGGCCTTTTACACAATATTAATCTTTCAGCAATCTCTTCCATAAGTTGATTTGGTATCATAGAATAACTACCAAATGCAATGTATACAACAGATTCTTTAGCCTTAGAATCCAACCAGTCTAAGTAATTATCCCCTGAAACTTGTCTCATATCAGCTCCAAATGGAAGTATCAGAAGGATCATTTCCATCAAGAAAAGCTGAAGGAATCAAAGGGCCAATTCCAACCATAGTCACATTCTTTATAGCCCTCAGGTTCTAAAGCATCAAAAATATTCACAAGCACTCTAAAGTTTGATGCAAACATATCCAATTTCAGGGAATAAAAGAGGCACTCAATCTAGCTTTTTGGATAGCACAACATGGAGTTGTTACAAATGCAACAAAGAGGGGAAAATGGGAGTAAACTAAAGTTTGAAACATAACACCATAAGCCTATCCAGAATCATGGACAACAATTGGTAGACAACCGAATAAAGACTCATTTGGCGAAGTGCTAGTCAAGCTCAGTTCAGAAGATTAGAACACAGGTGCAGTCGATAATATGACCAAACATCACAAGCTATGCAAGATGATCAGAATTCCCATTTTACAACTTATCCCTCAAACACATTCCGATATAGCCAAAAAAGAAAAAAAAATTAAAAAAATAGCTCAGATGTATTCGTTAAACGGACTATTAACTATAAAACAAATCTTAAATGTTTTAATATATCAGGCCAATGTAATACAAATGCGAATAAAAATTGCAATATGTTCTATGTATTTTCCAAGTATATAAATCTTTGATAGGCTAAACGTCTTCTAGAAAGCATAGGACGTACCGTAAAAGTGTTAACATGACCAAGACATATTCTCAACAAGTAGGGATCGTCTAACAGATGAAAGTAAACAATCAAAACGTGTCTATGACAGATTGAACTGTAAACACTTTTAACTTTACCTCTAAATACAGGAAAATTTAAATGATGCAAGCATATCCATCTTGATTACTGAGTTTCCTCAACCCCTTCTCTAGTTCTCTCCCTCCTTTCTCTTATCTCTCTTTACTTACCTTTCATCTATTGATTACTTAATGTGCCCGACTTCTACCTTTCTCTACTTAAATATCATGCTTTGTCTACAACAGTTTCGAACATGTGACCGCACATAACCCACACATTACAAATTGTAGTCTTACCACTAGACCAAAGCCTTAGGGGCTGTATGTTCCTTCCCCATCTTCTTCTCTTAAAGTCTCACATTGTGATTTTGAGCTTCCTCATTGTTAATATAGTAAAAGCTTTCCAGAGTCATATGCTACACAATACAAATCCTACAATCTCAAAGAGAAAAGAACATCTCTTTAGCTATGAAATATCACTAAAAGATCTTCTAAAGCTTCGAAAAAGAAAAAAGGAAGGAAAAAACAAAAGAACCTACTGTTCTAGTATATATTTTCAAAGCATAAATCTCTAAAAGGTTAAACGACTCCTACAAAGTATAGGTGATAGGACCTACTGTAAAAGTATTAACATGACCAAAACATATTCTCAACAAGTAGGTATCGTCTAACAATAGTTGATCATAATTAAAGCTTCGAATCGAGATGAAATTATACAATTGAAAAAGTGATTATGAAAGATTAAACTGTAAAGTAAAAAAAGAATTAACAGGAATTGCTTTAACTTTACCTCTAAAGACAGGAAAATTGAAACCCTACAGCGGTGAATATGACTATCAGTTTTTTCAATGATTTGTTATACCTTTCCAGTTTCCACTATGATTTAAGAGTAAGATAAAATGACAAAACTGATCCCTTATCTTTGTGGTTAAGTTAAAATAAATCTCTTAAATATATATTATTGAGCAGTTCTGATCCTTTAAATATTTCAAAAGTGAACATTTTTGGTCTTTTTAAAATATTTTATTAAATTTTAGATTTATGGAAATTTCGGATAGAGAGATTATCAAGAAATATGAGTAAATTCATAAAATGCACCAGACTCTAAAAATAGACCTTGTTTTTTTCATAGACACTAAAAATATACTAAATATTGCTGGGGCTTCGTTCCCTTGCTTAATTTCAAGTTGGTCTTTTTATTGCTTTGCTTCTCTTTTGAAAGAAAAGGAAAGAAAAAGTACTCTAGCAATTTTGTTGCAGGAGTCAACTAATTGATACTTGAAGCAAGTGAAAGCTACAATATTTTGCATTCCAACACCAAATGGAAACTATAACTTTTCTAGGAAAATATTAACCCTACAGTGAATGGTGGTCTAGACCACTTGTAATCATTAGCAGTATAAAAGAATATACAAGTTTAAGGCCAAAAGGGACCATCATAATTAGGCAATAGGATGAGTTTAACTAGAGTAACATGACCACTGAAGATTCATATAGCCAACCCAACTTGTTTGGGATATTTATATAAATTCAACTTGTTTGGGACTGAGCCTAGTGATTGTCAGGGGCGGATCCAGGATGTGGAGGTACCGGGTGCCACATTCTTCGAACATAGATGTGTCATTACTAGTTTTTAGTACGGTTCAAGAATAAATATTTGGTCGATTTGATTAACCGAGTTTGGGTACAGATTATTCATCCTTATAAGTTTATAAAAAATATAACTATTTTCTCCCTATATACAGTATACTTTAAATTACTATTTTTCGATGGCTAAACCCATCTTACAATTCAATTTTATTGGATAAAATTACTAAAATAAATGAGAAAATATCCACAAACAAAAGTTCATCTATCAATCAATCGGCTAGACAAAGAATATCACAATTTGAAATACTTTTTTTACTAAATAATTTATTGTTTTTTGTACATAAGTATTAAAAAATTATTATATATATCAAGGCACTACAAAAAAACCGGGACTTAGCAGCGGTTTTTTAGCTGCGATTTTAAAAACCGCTGCAATTTCAGCTATTTTACAGCAATTTTATGAGCTGCCGCTAAAAGAAGCCATTAGCAGCGGTTTTGGATTAATTTAGCAGCGGTTTTTGTTTAAGTTATTGCGACCAGCGGTTTTGTTGTTTTTGCAGCGGTTTTCTTGCTGTCCCACATCGAAACTTTATGCAGGTATACTGTGCTTTATAAACAAAGTTGTAACTTTGTAGTGCAATTACTTCTCGTGTGGGCCAAACTTGCCACTGTGTGGCTGTGGGTGGATGTAGTGGGCTTTGCTCATGTTGTGTGTGTAACATGGGCTGATTATAGCTTGAAGCCCAAAAGTATTTCTTTGGGAAGTTCAAATTTTTCAAATTTTCATGGTTTAGCTGCCATTGTTCAAAATCCGCCGCTGGTAAAATCATTTACCAGCAGTTCTGCCAGCAGTTTGTGGAAAATGTCGGGAACTAGTTTAAGTACACCTACTTAGGCAGCAGGTATAAAACCGCTGGTATACTTTTTCAGCAGCAGTTAAAACCGCTGCAAAACCAACTTCTAAACTGCTGCTAATCTCAAGTTTTTTTGTAGTGAGGCAAATCGGTAAAATATCATAACTTTGGAGTTTAATCAAATTAAAAGGGGATAAAATCACATTACTTAACATAATCAATGAGATTTATAAAATCCATTAACTCATTGTTTAAATGTATTTGGAACAATTGGTAATTGATAATGTAAAAGAATTGAAGAATGAATGTTAAAAGAAAAAAAAAATAAAGGCTTAACAAGAAAAAATAAAAAGAATAGGGCAAGGCAATGAGGGATGTAAAACAATACTTCCACAAGAATAGAACCTGGGCCCTCACTCACGCCAGCGGGAACTTACAAGACAGCATTCAACCAGTGGCACCATTGGTTACTGGGTGCCATTGATAAACATAACAGTATTTATACATGTATATATGAAATTTTCCCGAAGCTACCGGGTGCCGTGGCACCACACATAGCTCCGCCCCTGGTGATTGTTGTTGTTGTTGAAGGTGCCTCACAGAAACCTAAATGCCACTGAGCTCTCACCTCCAGTCCAGCATGTCTAGCAGCCACAGTGCCTTATCTTCGGTATTGGCAGCATCACTGAAATCCATCTCAATTGCAAAAACGTCAATCGCCTCCTTGTAATCGTTGTCCATGAAAAGCAAAGACGCACGAGCTTGAGCACTAGTATAGAATAAGCCAAAAGGAGAGGATATGTCAACATAGTCAGATACTGAAGCCAGGTTTGCTCTCCGATCTACATGACCAAAAGAGGAGTCCTTGATTATCCAAGCAAGTTTTCTAGTATCTTTGCGTCCAACAAACACAGAGACACTGACTTTCTGGCAATATGGAATGTTGAATCTAGGTTCCACAGGTAGAATCATCTTGCACTCAGGCCTTTCTAAACGGAGCCTAAGTGCATCAGAAATTCCAGGAGGTGGAATCCAGGTACCTTTCTGAAGAACATGGCCTTGCACCACATCAGAGAATATTAATTTCTCTTTAACCCAAATGTTAATATGGAACTCCAAGTCATTGAATGAGAGTCTAGGAGGGGGAACAATCCATTGACGACGGTATCGTCTATAAAAAGCTTTGAAAAGTTCATAGTAGCTCAAAGTGGGAGGTGATTCCCACTTGACGATTGATGGCCATTTTTTAGAACAAAGACATTTCCAAAAGTAATCATCTTGAGCAATATCTCGCCACTGTTTGCATACTAACATACATCTAGCCAGTTCAATACACTTAAGAAATGGAAAAACAATCTTCAAAATTTCTTCATATACCATTTTTGCACAACGAAACCTAGCATGGAAAACAAAATTAGCTATTTAGCTTTGTATATCACAATGATTCTAAAGCGATTGACTGCCATGCATTGAAATGATGCAAGCATATCAAACTTCAGCAAGAAGGAGGGTTGTCCATGTATGTCTGGGAATCACAAGCGCATGAAGTTATTGGATGCACATGGGGTAATTGTGGTCTCCACTAGACAAAACAATTGCAGAGACACATACAAACTAGCAAATATAAGAAACAATGAAAATAAGATAGACAAAATAAGATTTCCATATCGATCCTTAAGTGCTTAACTTCCAGCAATAAGGAAATGGTAGTTATGCTTCGAAAAGTTGACCTCAAACAGCTTGGGTGCTGGATTGGGACATAGTTGTTGTGGTTGTGAAACAAGGAAATGGATAGTATCCAAGCTAGCTGTCATTGCTCAGCAAATATATTATGAATGAAAATGTCCAGGACGCCACAGTGGAGGACACATCTAATATATAGGCAAATTTTGTGTGTGTCACGGGTTACCTTTGATCATTTTTTTTTTCTATTCTGATAGTACGAGAAATCCGAAGGCTACTGACACAAGATTAGAAGTTAGATTTAAAGTGCCCGTCCTCTACTTAAACACTATGCTTTTGACTACAACAGTTTCAAACATGTGACCGCACATAACCAGCATATTACAAATTGTACTCTCACCACTGGACCAGAGCCTTAGGGAGCAGTATGTTCCTTCCTTTTCTTCTTCTTCTAGAGTCTCACATTGTGGTTTTGAGCTTCCTCATTGTTAATATAGTAAAAGCTTTTCGGTACCTAACAGTGTGTTACATTAGTAGCATTTGCTACAAAATACAAATACAAACACAAATATATATATATATATATATATACACACGCGCACAATATCAAAGAAAAAAGAACATCTTTTTGTGTACGAGATATCACTGGAAGATCTACTGAAGCTTCAGAAAAGAAAGTGGAAAACAAAATGAACGAACTAATAGGTGAAATCTCCGGGAAGAAGAAGAGTAAATCCACTATGATTTTGATCCCAAACTAAGTAAGACTAGTTATATGTATGTGATCTCTATATCTATTGAGCTATACTTGGACTTAACTCGTTCCCACACGTCTCTCAAAGAAATAAAATCACAGCATAAAACTACCCGCAATCTCAAATAAGTTGGGGTTGATTATATAACTATGTCAATCCGTTTAATATATCATGCCAATGTTATACAAATCCGTATAAAATTTACAATATGTTCTATATATATTTTCCAAGCATATAAATCTTTGAGAGACTAAACGTCTTCTAGAATGCATAGGACCTACGTAAAAGTGTTAACATGACCAAAACATATTCTAAACAAGTAGGAATCGTCGAAGAGATAGTTAATCATAATTAGAGCTTTGATGGAGATGAAAGTAAACAATTCAAAACGTGTCGCTGACTTATTGAACTGTAAAGTTAAAAAAGGATTAACAGGAATTGCTTTTAACTTTACCTCTAAAGACGGGAAAATTGAAACCCTACAGCGATGAATAAGTAGCAGTCTTTTTATTTATTTATATCTTTCGACTATGATTTAAGAGTAATAGATTATGAAAAAACTTATCCCTTATCTTTGTGATTAAGTTAAAAGTAATCTCTTAAATATATATTATTGAGCAGTTTGGTCCTTTAAATTTTTTAAAAGTTAACACTTTTGGTCTTTACAAAATGCCTTGTGAAATTTATGTGTGTACTTAATAAACAACTAACAAATTTAGTTTTTGATTCGCAAGGCTACAACTATTTGGGGACAAATTTTTTTAACTAAGCCACAACTAAAATGGAGTGGAGGGAGTTATCTATAATCAACTGATAGTTAATAGACAAGGATCTAAGCAAGGTGTTAGGATTGTGATCCAGGATGGCAGAATAAGACAAAAGCAGCGTTATAGCGACAATAACAAAAATATTAAGAGTAGATAATAACGGCAACTAAAACAACTAAAGAAGACACAAAATATACGTGGTTCAGTCGAAATGACCTAATCCACGGACGAAGAGGAACAATTTTACTACACCAACGGATTCAAAATAAGGAGTACAAAATTAGAGTTAAAACTCTAATTAATCCCAAAAATACCCAGAGAGTAACCTCACAATACACTGACACAGAGGTTTACACAAGTATTTTCCAATACACAAAACTCTCATACAAAATACTCTCTATAAAAGAATAGGAGTAAACAAAGAGAAACTGTCAATCGTTGGTGTGTTTCCAAAGAGAAGAATCCAAAGAGAAGAATGACTCTCCTTTTAATTTATAAGAGATCATACTTGGCCTCCAAGCACAAACTAAAGGAAAAGGGAATTGATGAAAAATCCTCCACCACAAAAGTAATCCTTGTGCTCCAAGTATAGTTGCTAGCCAAGCACTTCCAAATAGGCATGCCTGTTGTATGTGATTTTCCTCATCCGTTTGGCTTACACAAGAAAACAAAGGCATATTACACAAGGCAATATCATTGTTCTGCGCTGCAAAATAAACTCTGGTGACCGAGTTAATAGTGCTTTGAAAGGACATGGCAGTTGTAATGAAACAATTGAATCGTTCCAATGAGGCAATCGAAGCAATAAAATCATATCGACATATTTGTCCCTCTGAGTCATAGGAGTATTCACAGTATCTTGATTAAACTCTACAAGGTAAAAGCTCATTGTCTTAAATGTTATATATTCCTTAGCTTGCATTAGAATGTGTTAATATTTGTATCTTGCTTATAGACATGTATATCTTTGGTTATCTCTTCTTACAGCATTTTCTTGATTATGTTGGCTTGGATAATTGTTACTGTTGTTGTAAAGAATGTTAGTTCTCTGTCCTCCTGTTAAAGGCCTAATGCCATCTAATTTTAGTTGTGACTGTTATCATAATTCGTGAACAGTATCAATTACTCAAGGATTAGAAAAGTTATAAACACAAAGAGAGCAATAACTCAGGATACTATAAGTCAATTATCAGTAACATATATATAACAATGCATATAAAAGAAAGGTTAGCGCCTGTGCCTTCCTTCTAGCATTTTTCTGCATGTTGCGAGAGATATGGCTAGGGATTCATTCCCACGCTTAATTTCGAACTAGTCTTTATAGCTCTTTCTCTCTTTTGAAAGAAAACTGAAGAAAGAGGGTTTTTTTTGCAGGACTTCAACAGATGAAACAAGTGAAAAGTAGTACATTCTAGTATCTTTGCATCCAACAAGCATAGAGCCACTAACTCTACCCATGGAACAAAAAGAAATAGCGAATCTAGGTTCCATAGGTAGAATCATCTTGTACGGATGCCCTATGAAATGGATCCTCCCTTTCTGAAAAGCAGGCCCTGGCACAACATCTGAGAATATTAATTTCCCTTCAGACCAAATGTCAGTGTAGAACTCCAAGTCATTAAATTAATGAGAGTCTTGAAGGCAGAATAGTCTTATGATACGGTCGCTTAGTCTGGAAAAGTTTGTAGTAGGTCAAAGAGGGCTCCCAATCCTGGTTTGGGATTGCACACACATGAAGTTATTAGCTACACATGGAGTTGTAGTAATGTAATACAGGATTAATATGCAACATATAGAGGGAAAATTTGGAATAGCCTAATTAAGGACATATAAGCGGAGTAAACTAAATTAAGAAACAATAACATAATAAGACAATCAGAAATCAGAATCATGAACAACAATTGGAAGACAACCAAATTAAGGATCACCTAACAAAGTGTTAGTCAAGCTCAATGAATAAGTGTTGGAAAATTAATTATGGGCACCCATGTGGGTCAACCCGTATTCAAGTCTATATATATATATAATTGTTATATATATTAATAAAAAATAAAGAAGAGACATGTCTATTGGAAAAAGAATCTGAAGAGGTGTCTTACTCAGGTATAAAAAGGAAGTACCAAAATATTAGGGGTATCTTTTTCCTGCGTTTCTTTTCTGTGAGTAAACAGAAGAAACAAGCTTCTCCTCTTCTTTCCAACACCTAAATTAAGAACTCTCTTCTTCTATCATGGTGAAGAACTCCTTGGGATTCCTGATGAAGATCAACAATCTTCTCCCATTTGGAACAAACTCTGTAACCAGGTACGACTTAGACTGTGGCTAAATCTTTACAATTCGTGTGTTAATTACATGTGATTGTATTGTTGACTAGTGAAATAAATACGGTTAGACCCTGGGCAATTGTATGTTCTTGGATTATGTGTAATCCTTCATTGGTATCAGAGCCAGGTTTATTTGTTTCCTGGTCTTAATATTGAATGGTAGAGTCTCTGTTTGCCATTGTTGCTTATCGAGTTTTTTCCTTCTCTCAATATTTTTTGTCAGCGGCTGTCTGAAACAAAAGGAGAATGAAAAATTGCAGAAAGGTGAAGTAAGAAATAAGAACTTTGTGCTCCTGAAAATCAAACTATAATTTTCTGCAATGGACATATGTTGTCCCGTAAGGCGAACTACAGAGACGGATACCATGATTTTCTTATAATCTAACCTTTAGCTTAATGAAATTAAGGAAAAGACGAATGTAGCAAAGTCTTGGTGAAACTAGAAAGTACCAGGCCTTGTGTTTTTTTATTCTTTCTTGATTGTGTTTTAGGGTTCTATTGTGGGTTTATATAAAACAAAAAAGAGTTTTACACACAGGCCTAATACATTATACATTAATGGTTTGACCAGTTTATGTAAAAAACGATTTTTTCTATAGAGAATGGAAGGAATCGTTCACGTAGCCATCATTAAGACCATATTTTTTTTTTAAAGTATTCATCCTCCACTACTTTAGTTGCAATTGCATTCTTTTACAACCTGGTGAAAGGAGAATCATAAGTGCAGAAGTGGAAGTTGATTGTTTTCTATTTTTCCAAGTGAAAAAAAAAAACCCAACAAATGAATCTTTGTGATTCTTGCTATATGGTTCAAGCAAATAAAAATTTGCTTTATGTGGATTTATTTTTTAAAAAAATGTGAAATTGATTTTTCCATTAGTCAAAGCATAACCTGTAAGATGGCCACAGTAAGTTTGTGGAACGATGTGGAATTTTGAATATTGAAAATTTGCCTTCAAGAGTTGGTTTGTTTTTTGGTCACTTGGGATCAGAATGTTACTCACACATAAATATCAAAATATGTGTTTTTTCTTTACTTGTTCCTATGAATGAAGAATTTAAAGAAAGAAGCGGTGTGATTAGATTAAGAAACGTTGTCTTCTCACTTTGTAAATTCTTGGATTTTTCTTACCGTCGACAAGTTACTTGTATGCACATGGTTGTTGTATAAATGTTGTCTCTCGACTCTCCTAAGTACTCTACACTGCCGCTTGATAGCACCATGAGCTCCCAATCCATGTTTGATTAATTTTGTATTTCATTTGTTGAGATTATTGGAAATTTCAAATTAATATTCAGGAGGCAGCTAGCAGGGACAAGAATTAGGGACAAAATTTTTGCTCTTAAACACATGGAAGTATGCGAATACTTTATTTGGATTTCGTTATAGGAATGGAATATGTACAAGAGCATTTGTATACATGTTTGTTGTGTGTATATATAATTGTCTTGAACCCTAATTTTATTTTCTATATGTGTTATAGAAGATAAATGACGAGCTTAAAATTATGTTGTCTATGTGACATATAATTATGTACATTTAGATGAATTTAGAATTGCTTATTATTCTAATATTATGGTTAAGTATTTCTACATTTATTATAGAATTTACATCTTATCTAGTCTTGAAGTTAGTAATTTAAGATGAGTGGTCCTCTAATAATTGATTATGTTAAATTTATCGAATATTAGTTTTTGGATGATGATTGGGAACATAGTGAACTTTCGATTCCAAGTCTAATGTGAAATAAATTTTAACATAGTCGAATTATTTTAAGGATTAGTATGTATATGAATCTTAGGGTCTAAGAAAGTACATAAATGTCTCAAATAATACATGCAGTATTCCGTTTACAAGTCAGATTGATATCCCATAGCTGAATAATAGATATCAGGCATCATGAGCGAAATCATATACCTATGGGTTCACGAGGACACATCCTCCCACTTAACCCTTCAGGCTCTAAAAATAGGAGTATTTACGGGTTTTGCACTATTGCATAATAAATCGTTCAAGAAAATTTTTTAATATATGATTTTTCTGGAAGAGATTACAATCCCTTTGAACGATCCTGAATTTCAACAATTCACCCATAATTTTTCTACATTAGGTCTTAGGCGTATTCTAGTCACATTCGTTGCCACTGTTCCGTTTTTTTTGGTGTGCAATTGATGCGATGAAAACTGCTATCGTTTTCTTATCCGTTTGAAAATTTTTTGACCTCAATGTTATTCGTTGTTGAGTGCACATCTATTAAAGAACTTTGTCTGCTAACATGATGAACTATTTAAAAAGGAATGAAGCAGGAAGATGCTCGTTTCTTTTTGGTATTCTCCTACCTGTTTGTGATATTGTTTAGCAGTTGTGTTTCCTTTTATTAAAAAGTACTCACACATAACCCTTATTAAAGGCTTTGGGTTTAAGCACCACTTACTGTTCCTATTTAATACTTGGTGGAAGATAATGCTTCATGGAAAGGAGATGTCCTTTTTCTGATGTCTTTATTAATAATCCATCATGAAATTAATGTTGGTGATTCGAAAACGCCCTAGCAATTTTTTTGAAAAATTACTGTGCGTAATTTTTTTTTGAATTCTTCCTTCATGCTGTAATTCCTTTGTATAGTTTCCATCTGTCTTCACTAAGGAATGTTAGATATTTGAAAGAGAGTAGTGAAGAGTAATTACTAAGAGAGAAAAGAGGATAAGAAAAAATCTACAATGAGTGCTCAGAGAAGGGTCGATTGGTGCCGTTTTGTCGAAGAACGACAACCGGTTGGTTATAAATTTGTCGGCTCCTAACTGTAATGAACTTATAAAGTGAAATTGTGAATGAATTGAAATTGAGGCAAATTTGGACTTTTATTAATAATTCTGGTCTCGATTACAAACTAATACAAAATGAAAGATTAAGAACAAGAATAGCAAGGTTCAAGACTCCATTAATGGAGATGGAATACCTGAAACATTCAAGAGAAGAGTGGGTAAGAAGAAGAAGAAGGAAATGAAGAAGAAGAAGAATCTTAAAGAGCGAGAGTGTGAGTGAATACCAAATCTTAACTGCCTCCTCCAAGCTAATCCTTTACATTATTTATATGAGGGAACTTGTCTTGGCTAATTATCACGTGCCCCTCACGTGACTAATTAATCCGAATCATGACAATCCATCCCGCTTGAAATTGACCTTGTCCTCAAGGTCATTTGTGTGACATTTGATGAAGGTTCTTTAGAACTCCCCTGTTGATTTTCAACACCAAAAACAAGTCCAGGGAAGGTATTATCCTCAATCTCCCATGTAACAATAGATGTTGCATTCCATACAAGAATACAATTCATGTAGTCCACTGTAGTAACTCCACAATATGAGAGGTTGCTAGCAACCCATCCCCAATAACCATAACTATCCCTCTTGAAGATCAAATTTGAAGATACTGCATGTAAGTGTCCAGAGCACCTCTGATCAAGCACCATTTCAGTAACACCATTCAAAGAATCCATTTCCATGTATATTTCAGCATCATAGTGCCATGAGAATATGGCACCTGGTAAAGCTTTCAATATTAATTGCCAAATGTAAAGAAGCTTCATTTCATTTTCCACTTGGTAAGCGTCTATATTAAGGCGTACCCTAGCATCATAACCTCCTGGATCAAAAACCACTGGCCAAATGCCTTTGTTTGATACTGTGGAGCATGCTAGCAGGGAGTGCAATTTTACATGCACATCATAGGATGAAATAGCTACAGAAAAATGATCTAATGAACACTTAAAAATGTTGATATCATTGGCTAATAGGTAGCAGTAACCATTTGCTTCCAAACGATCAATCTTAACCATGCCTCCCCTCGAGCAATCATGGAATGATAAATTCAATAATTGAAACTTGAATTTCCCACTGTATGCCACTATCATTACCCATGGTACCAAGAGAGTAACTATCACCAAGTCATCAAACTCAAGAGCTAACATCTCAAAGAATCCCTTCAAATGCATCTTCTCATATGGCCTCTTGCCTTCTCTGTTCCGCAATATCACAACTTGAGTCTGGAACATCAAGCACCTGAACCAAGGCCTAGTAGTAAACTTTTCTCGCGAATTCAACATAATCTGAATATGAGCTTCATAGGTATGCCAAGCAGATTTCAGGCAACTGTCTAGTATTTCAACCAAGCAAGTGGGAGTAGTTCTTACTTTCTTTGCCAAGCAGAGGCCCTTTATAGCAACACTGTCATGGAGAAGGATTAGAATAATCTTCATCTCATGTAGTGCCTCCAAAATTATCCTCAACCATTCGAAGTTACTCTGAGTATACACCCCCTCAAAATCAACATACCCACTTTCAAGAACTGACACGTCAAAATTATCACCTCCAGGATCAAAAACATAATTTTTTCTCACATGGTTCAATGGAAATTTCTCATTACTGGATAGTAAAACAATGCAGGAAGGCTCAATTGCATAGTAGTAACCAGCAACAGAGCGCATACGCCATAATACATGTATGACCTGACCCTTGAAGTCCATAGTGATCTCGAACTTATGTTTTGCAACTTCAACTATGCCACTAAGCTGGAGTCTCACCGTGTTAAGTTGCATTCGAGAAAGTGTATCAGTAAGAAAATATTTTTGTGTCATGGGATGCAAGGATCCTAGCTTGAAAATCAAAGTTATCATCTTCGGCGACGTTTGTCTGACATGATCATTTCTTGCTTTGTCGCACAAGCAATAAGCCTGAATTAATACTCCCTGAGCAACAATGGTTGACAGAAGTTCCATGCATTGTCCAGTAGGCAGTAGCCTACAATTCATTTCCCACGTCTTCTCAAGTGTGTAACCATCACCAAATCATCAGAGGAAATGGTTCTATACAGTGCTAACCCACTTATTATATGATATTGCCTCATTTCTCTCATGTTGTGCATTTTCTCAAACCCTTGCATCCAGAAAATCAAGCACAGAGGTATCATCCCTTGCGCATAATACATTAGTCCATAGTTCATTGCCCAATTCCTTAAGAAAGTAATTAGCAGCAAATTATTCAACCTAGAGATAGCAGGCATTCTGCAATTAGGAGTATAAGCAAGCTGTTGTAAATGATGTTGCTCAAGTGTTTGTTTAACCATCAGCATGTGCTTCCAATGCAAGTAAGACCTAAGAACACTTGAAGAGTATATTAGAGCCACTCCCTTGGCCACCAGAATCACCTCAAAAATACCATTCTCATCTCCAAAATCTGATACTACATCAATAATGATATCCCATCCGTGTAGAAAAATAGCTAACGAACCATACTGAAAGCCACCAACATCAGATGTGATGTTTTTCCAATAGAAATCAAGCAACTCACTAAATTTCCACTTGTTTTCGGCCTGAACATTGTTAGTGAGTTGTGTTTTAGCATTATCCCAATAATACATAAAGAAAGGAAATGAGGAACTAGTTACAATTTTGGCTCCATCGAGCAACTCCTTCAATTGATTCACCGAATCGAACACTATCCCACCAGGATCATAAACTATAATAGCATTATCAGTTTTCTCTTCATAGACATAAGAGAAGTCATCAAACAAACATGAAATATGCAATATATCCAGTTCGGGAAATTCATCAAACAATTTGAGTGAACCCTTTAGTTCACAATCCTCTCCACTCATGGCATGAGCGATGTCACACTCGAACCCATTACCAGACTGTCCCATCGTATGTCTCTCACATGAAATGAATTCCAGATTAACACTAAGAGAAGTTTTAAGATGACTTACTTCCACTGTTAACAATTTATTCAGCTCATTATCCTTCTTAGTAAGAAAGACATTTTCACTCGATTGATCATCTTGATTGGCAGATTCTACTATCGACTCTATCACCGCGACTTGGTTTTCTTGATCCTTCAAACAAGAATCGCACTGACAATCAACACTCCTTACACAATCTTCTTCCTCCTTTCTCAAGCAATCATCGAAACAAGAGTTGCATTGGCAGTCGACGCTCTGTGTGCAGTTTTCATGTCGCTGCTGCAATTTTTTTATATTCGCAACTATTTGATGAAGTGATTCGAGCAACTCTTTGGTTGTCATCTCTACCCACAGTCAAGAGGATACTACTGCTCTGATACCACTTGTAATGAACTTGTAAAGTGAAATTGTGAATGAATTGAAATTTAGGCAAATTTGGACTTTTATTAATAATTCTGGTCTCGATTACAAACTAATACAAAATGAAAGATTAAGAACAAGAATAGCAAGGGTTCAAGACTCCATTAATGGAGATGGAATACCTAAAACATTCAAGAAAAGAGTGGGTAAGAAGAAGAAGAAGGAAATGAAGAAGAAGAATCTTGAAGAGAGAGAGTGTGAGTGAATACCAAATCTTAACTGCCTCCTCCAAGCTAATCCTTTACATTATTTATATGAGGGAACTTGTCTTGGCTAATTATCACGTGCCCCTCACGTGACTAATTAATCCGAATCATGACACTAACCATCCTCTATCTTCTAATTTTTTGGAATTAATTTTTTCCATATCAGAGAAAAAACACAAAAAAAAAACTATAAATTACAATTTCGTTCATGTGTGAATAGAGAATAAATTCTATTCCTTCCGGACAATTGTTTCCAGTGATCAAATCATTACTTTGGTTCTTGGATTTCATTTTTTTCTCTATCTTAAAAATAAAAGTTCCAATGCATGGTGATGCATTAGAAAGGATTTAGTTTAGTCCTGATGTAGAATGACAATGGAAAGAGGTGTTGTTTCATTAGATTGAAGTCAACAGACGGACTAGATTGGGGTAAAACTTTTTGTTTCTAACAAAAAGAAGTACTGGACATAGAATTTTATAAATAACTCAAAATGAGCCCAAGTTCAATGTCCATGGCATGCCTAAGTAACTGCCACGTTGTTAGAGATTTCTTAATGTGTTAAGAATGAGATTGAGGCTTTTGCCTTTTATTGACAAGTGTGTTTTATGGCATAAACCAACGGTTCATTTTGGGCAAGTGTTAAAGTTGAATTTATTTTGGCAATAAACTCAGTACTTGGCAGATACAAGCATCTTGAATATCCTGTTAGGACCATAGTGTTTGGTCGAGGTTCATTATTGTTTTTCTACAAGCTTTTGCTTTTGCAATAAAATATTTCAAAAGTGATGCCATAGTACTTCCGTTATTGCCCTGACAGAATTTCACCAGTTGTTTGCATCTTAAAAGTGTGGTGTGACCACAAAGTGAAAGTGAATTTTATTTTTCCATGGATGCATGTAATTTTTTTGTATGTGTTAAAAAAAAAAATACTGATAATTTGACACCCTCACATAGAAGTTTTATGTAAAACTTTGCCATCATAGTTTATACATACGCGAGTGTATATACAATATAAATACACATACATCTGTATGTATGTATTTGTGGTGAGTTCAAATAGTCACGAAAATTTATGTCAAGGTACACTAAATTAGTACAATTGTTTAAGTTGAAAGACTTCAGTATTGTTAACCCTTCTGGAGTCTATCTTCGGATGGCTCCTTCTCCACCAAATCGGCTTATTACCTTTGGCATGAGCACCTCAAAAAATCACCTACTAGTACTACTAATTTAAAGTGGGTTTGGAGAACTAACATTCCAAATAAACTTAAATTCTTCTTATGGTCTTTTAATTCCAACAAACTTCCAACCGGCTCTAACCTATTCCACCGTAGAATCATTCCAAATGATAACTGCAAACATTGCCCTAGTTCCCCAGAAATTATCCAACACATATTCGTGGACTGTCCAAAAGCTTCCCAAGTTTGGCCCGCACTTCACTTGAATCCGACTGTAGACATTCAAGCTTGGACAAAGGATAAGTGTAAACCATCTAATATCCTTGCCCACTCTTCTAGAACTCCCCAAAATATCATTGTCCCATTTGCCCTCTGGGGTATATGGATCAATAGAAACAAAAACCTCTTTGAAAATAAAAATAAAATTGCCTCAAGTCGGGACATTATATCTCATGCTGCAGAGTACTTTTTCTTAAACAATAACAACAGATCCATGCACGTATCCAATACTATCTTCTTCAAATGGAATCCCCCTGATATTCATATGTACAAGCTTAATACTGATGGTGCTTATTGTTCCTCCACCAAATCAGGAGGCATCAGAGGTGTCTTCAGAGATCACCTTGGCAATTGGATAACAGGATTCTCTAAACACATCCCACATAGCACAGTAATATATTCTGAGCTGCAAGCCTTATTCCAGGGTCTTAAACTAGCAAAGGAGAGAAATCTAGTTCCGCTCCAAATTGAATGTGACTCATTGGCCATTATTCAGATGCTACAAAGTTCTAATGGAACATATGCTAACTTACTTTATGATTGCAGGCTATTGCTCGCCGACCTATGTAGGGATGGTATCAGACACATATATCGGGAAGCAAATTTTGTGGGAGATCTTCTTGCCAAACATGGATGTTTAGATGCTTCCTTAGCGGATATTATGTATTTTGATTATGCTCCTTCTTTTGTATCTTATGAACTGCTATTAGACTCTTCTTCCCATCTGAGGCAAAGAAGAGTCTCCTTTTGTACAAACTAAGCAGTCTTGATGTTAATATAAGTATTATGGCCGGTTTAGCAAAAAAAAAAAAAAAGACTTCAGTATTGTTAGTTGTGCAATTTCAGAATTAATGCTTATTGTATTATTCTTGCTAAGTATTTCTATATTTGTTATAGAATTGAAATTTACAAGTTTAGTCTTGAATTTAAGTAATTTAGGACAAGTGTTCCTTGAATAATTGGTCCTTGAATAATTGGCTTTGTTAGATTTACTACATATTAGAATTTGGATGATGATTGGGAACATAGTGAACTTTCGAATCCAAATCTAATCAGAAATAAATTTTAACATAGTTAAATTATTTAAAGGATTAGTATGTATATGATTTTTAGGCTTTAAGAAAGTACATAGATGTCTCACTATAGTTTATATGTGGTAATATCAATATGTCAACTACTATGAGAATATTGTCCCGAGTTTAACAAAAGTATAAACAGTGGAAATAAAATCCAGTATGTCCTAAAAGAGCAAGAGGCTCTTGAGACTCTAGATATGTCTGTGACGTCTCTTGAAAGTGGCTTTGCATTCTATTGTAGCTGGTACATTATGACATCTTTGATCCAAATTATGAAATTGTTCTAAGTCAGTTACTTATATTCCATATAAGTTATGGATAGTTGAAAATCCAATTATTTTCTACTATTGGTTTTTTGCTGCCACTGTACATTACGTTATTTTCCCACATGAAAAACTAGTTCTAAGGGGAATGACATGTATCAATTTGTGATACTATTTTAGTCCAAGATTTATACGTTCATAAGTGAACAAGACAACAGTGGCATAGTAACTGGAACTGGATCATGATGTTACATTGTTAAAGAATGTTTTTCCAAAGTAGGGTAAGATAGGTTAAGACTTGTCTCTTCAAGAAACTGTGGATCAGATTGCTTCCGCTATTAACGCTTGATAGATTCGAGTGGGATTCATATTTAGTGATAATGGATATGTTCCAACTAACACCAGACGTTGTCCAAAAGAGAATTCATTTAATTTCGTTGGTCCCAGTGGGAGTAACTATCAATTGATAAATCAATTTTACCAATCTCAACCTCGACGAATGAGTCGTCTACATATTCCCCATTGTCGATTTGAGATCGAAGGGGAAGCATATACAGTTACTCGACAAGATAAATAAGAGCAATGAAAGATAAATTAGGCTCTTAAATGTCCCGCTAAGGATAAGTACCTAGAACAATGGAACATGAAATGGAGTTAGTGAAACCAAATCAAGAGTTGGAATTGGTTGATCTGCTTATGGGTCATAGCGCCATTGGGAACAAATGGGTTCTCAAAATACGCGAAGGTCTTAATGTAGTATCGAAAAAATATGGGTGAATCCTTGAAGTTCAGATTTCAAGAGATCGTTCGAAGAGATTGTTGTCTCTTTTAGAAAAATCTTATATTAAGAAATTTTCTTGAACGATTTAATATGCAATAGTGCAAACCCATTAATACTCCTATTTCTAGAGGTGAAGTTTCTAGTGGGAGGATGTGTCCTCGTGAATCCATAAGAATATGATATGAAAAGGAATACTGGAATGCAGTTAAAGGATACTGAGGTATCTCAAAGACACAATCGATTATCCTTGTGTTGTTAAGGAAAGGATCTAAGACTCAAAGGCTATAATTACGATGATTGAGAAGGAGATTTAGATGAGAGAAAATCTAAATCTGAGTATGTCCTTCTTTGCTAAATAATAGCGATGTGTATATTGTTTGTGTACAATCATCAGCCTTATTTATAAAGTAAGCTGAATTTCTAGCGCTTTCAGCAACTGTGCAGAGCTGTTTGGCTTAAATATCTTTATGATTAATTTGGGTGTGTGGGATAGCGTGCTATTGAATTAGTGACAATCCAGTGCGATAGTCAAGTCTCAATAGCTTACACAAAAGTCCCATGTATCATTAGTAGACAAAGCATATTGATATAAGTATAATTTCCTTAGAGACATAGTTGTACATAGAAAAGTGAACTTGAAATACATCTCGATTCATTATACAATAGTAGATCCAATAATGAAACCCATAGCATTTGGTGCTTATGAATAATATGTGAGGTCATTGGGTTTGCGTAGATGTCGATGTATTTATATCTTAATTTTTCCCAAGTATGTTCACATAAAACTACATTATTTAAGTTAATGTAGTCGCAGCCTAAATTAGTCAGTGTTGTTCATTCATATACATAAAATGTTTTTATGTTTAGTACATAAATTTGAAGTATGTCGGATAAACAAAAAGGTTGGCCTATTCACACAGGCAACCGCCTCTATTGTCTAGGTGACTAACAGGGATGAGACAATTATAAACTTATTATTATCCGAGGTGATAATAATAGAGAGCTTGAAGTTGAAGTTTATAATAAGAATGTCGCTTGTTTTTTGGTTAATCATATTTGATTAAATGTGAGTCTTTCTTAATGCCAGATGTGAGTTCTGAAGGATAAAATATATGAGTAGATGTGTGAACTCAAAGTTAGACATATGTTGTCGGAACTATCATCTGCACAATATTTAATTTGTGAAAGACATACGCTCCATGGGAAAAGGAGTCAATATTATGATACGTGATTCATACCATGTATGCATAAGGTGACCTATGGGCGATTCAAGTTTAATCTCTACTTGTCATCGTGTGAAGCCTGAAAATTAAATAAGTAATTTTCTTTCTTCGTACCCTCATTACTTTGACCAGTTTCTCGAGATTTAATATGGTGTTTGCTATCTTGGGGTGTTGCCTATAGATCATGGATGATTCGGTCTGGCGGGACATTTCTAAAAAAGCAAGTCAGATTGAGATTAAGAGATTCTTGAGATGAGGAAGATCATTGATGAGTATTATATTATCACACTAGTTGTGTTTATTGGTACCCTTTATGTTTGTCTTTGAGACAAGAACATAATGATGAACTCAAACTATTACAAAGAGATTGTGAGAGATGTGAATGTGATAAATGATTTAGGGTATTGCATACTACAATCTACTCCAAGGTTCCGTTAATCGAGAGGCTATATATTCCTAACTGCTGTAGGAGGCCTGTGTTGACCATTTGCTTTTAATTCTTGCATCTATACATTCATTTGCAATGAGAATAGCATCCATGATCTGTCTATTTTTTATAAAAGCCATCTGCTGAGCATCCACCAATCTGCATATGATTTTTTTGAGTCTTTCAGTCAACAACTTAGAGATAATTTTGTAGATGCAGCCTATTAGACTAATAGGTCTGAAGTCTTTCAGTTTCTTGGCACCTATCTTCTTAGGAATTAAAGCCACACAAGTGGCATTAAAACTTTTCTCAAAAATACCTCTGTCATAGAAGTTCTGAACAACTGAAATGACATCGGAACTAACTAACTCCCAACAGTGAGTGAAGAAGGCCATGGAATAGCCATCAGGACCAGGGGCTTTATCCCCTGCACATGCTTGGACACTGTTCCAAATTTCCTGTGCTTCAAAAGGGCTTTGTAGTAACTGATTTTCTTCTGTAGAGATTATGGGGCATGCTGTAAGGTTAGCCTGAGGTCTCCACTCCTATGGTTCTGCATATAGTTTATGGTAAAAAGAGACAATTTCTCTCTTTATGTCAGAGGGGTTCTTCACAATATCTCCTTCTATTTCAAGATGGTCAAGCCATAATGCCCTAGATCTCTGTCTCCATGCCACTTCTTCATGACTTGCAATTTCTTCAAACTCCACAGTTAAAGCAGCTTTTGTAAGTATTTCATCATCATTCAGGTTTTTTTGCTCTTGGATTTCCTCCAATTCAGATAATTGATTAAGGACAGTTAGTTTATGAATTTCAAGGTTCCCTTGAATTGACTTTCTCCATTCTCTCAGTTTATCCTTCAGGGCTTTTAGCTTGAAAGCTAACACATAATCAGGTCTTCCTTCACATGAGAAAGAGTCCCACCAACTTTTGATTCTATCCTTGAATCCTTCTGTCTGTAGCCACCAATTTTCAAATTTAAAGTACGACTTGCTTGGTTCCCAATTTCCACACTGGAGCAGTAAAGGGGTGTGGTCTGAGGTGACTCTGTGAAGAGTTGATTGCTTAATATTTCGAAAGCTTTCATCCCAGTCCTCCGAGATCAGAAACCTATCTAGCCTGCATGTTGTGTCGTGCCTTTCACCTTTTTTCCATGTGAATTTGCCTCCATGTAGCTGTGGATCCACCAAACCCATGTCATTGATGAAATCAGAGAATTCAGATATTGATCTATTGTATCTGCTGCAATTCTTCTTTTCAGAAGGGAATCGAACTGTGTTAAAGTCTCCACATACTACCCACAGCCCAGAAAATAAGCCCCTTGCTGCACCAACTTCCCACCACACCTCCTCTCTCTCCTCTCTATTGTTTGGAGCATAAATGCTGGACAAATGCCAAGTGAAGTCTTGAATTTTCCCAATAAATTTGCATGTGATGGAATAGGATCCCTGGCTGCTGATTTCTTCCTCCCATACTCTACTGTCCCACATGAGTAGGATGCCTCCCGGAGTACCACTAGCTTCCAATTGAGCAAATTTGGTCCATCTGTTAGCCCATAGTTCTTTGACAACTCCTTTAATGTCCCCTTCTATTTTTGTCTCCTGAAAGCAGTATATGTCAGCTTTCCAAGTGTTGATGCAACTGCTAATCACTCTCCTTTTTCTGGCTCTGTTCAGCCCCTGTACATTCCAAGATACAATGTTTACTTTCATTGATCTTGGGTGATAAGGAAACCTCCCCTGCTTCTAGTACCATTGCTTTTAAAATTACTCCCAATATCCAAACTTTTCAGTTCTTTGGCTCCCTTAATTTTTGGAGTTACTTTCATCACTGCTCTCGGATCAGTTCTGTTGGCTTGTCTCTGATTATCTATCTTCATGAACAATTGCAAAACTTCCTTCTCACAGCCTTGGAAATCAACTCCAAATTTTTTACCATGTCTGATGATATTTTGGTATACCCAGATAGGGGTGTCAAAATCTGGATCCTTCTCAACCTCTTGAATTTGCAAATTCAAGGGTACAGCTTCATCAATTTCCTATATAGAAGTTTCCCCCAAAACAAGGATTTGCATGTTGTCATTCAAGTTGGTTTCTTCAGAAAGGATTTTTGTTTCTTTAATGATAGTCAGAGCGCCTTCCATGGACGGGGATTCTTCTTCTGATGTGGTCTTCTCTTCTTGCAGGTATGGAGTGGCTTCCATATGATTGATTTGCATTGAAGTAGAGGGAGTTACGTTAATAGCAGTTATTTCTATTTGAAGTGGGTCCGGCCTAGGGATTTTAAAGTCTTTCAGAAGTTGGGTCTCAGATATAAATTGGGCCAAGACATCCAAGCCCAATGGTTCATTAGCTGGGGTTTCTTCAGGAATTGGGTCATTTAAAATTTCACGTGACTTCCTTCAGGGATTGGGTCATTTAAAATTTCATGTGACACCTCACGTGTTTCTTCATTAATAGGGATAGTCTGCAAATCTGAGCAGCCCACGTGCCCTATCCCATCACTGTTGCCTTGAGCCTCTCCCACATCTATTGCAGAGCTTACAAGTAACTGCTGGTCCATAGGCCTCTCTCCTCTGTTCTTGCTGGAGCTAAATCTCACCGGCGACTCACACCATATCGGAATGAAAAAGATAATCCCATCACTCTCCACGATTATGTCCTTCGGGACTGCATCACCGTTACTTTTATCCTTTATGCGAGCCTATTTCAAGTGGTTTCAGAGCTCTGTTTCTTTTTCAGTTTGCAACCATCCTCCACAATAATCCCCAACTTCTTTGAACACTTTGTGGGACCAAAGTTGTAGAGGGAGCCCTACCAGTCTGATCCACACATGATTGATTTCTTCAGATTTTGGAGACGAGACCACAGTTGGCGACCACCATTGGAGATGAAACTTGTGGAGTTTCGAGAACCAATTCCCTTTAATGACATGTTCTGCAGTTATTTTTGAGGAGAATTCGAAAAGATAACTGTTCTGACCCATCTCATAAATGTTGAGACCATGTGCTTGTTTCCCGGTGCTGCTGGCCCATCTGCGAACCTCTGATAGAGTAAGGATATCAGAGATCCCTGTTGGAAGGCTACCCACCATGCTCCTAGAAAGAAGTTCATTTTGGGAAGAGTTGATTCCACCATAAATGTGAATGATGCCATCTACTTCCTGCACATTGGCTGCATTTATCTCTCTTGTTGTCCATTTATTTCTTCTGATAGTTTCTGCATATGGTAGTCCTTCCTCCGTATTACTTCTAGTTGAATGAAAAGAATTTGATTCATCTATCATTATAGGCAGACAGCACTAAAAAAGATAAAGTTATTCTTCAGTCTATCAATAACCGCATGCATTGCACGGTGGATTTGAAGAAGTAGACCATCATCTCGGCAATAATGAGCCAAGCTAGTGTTTGCGGTGAATCCCCCGGTTAAGTAGTCATGCATTACGATCGGAATGCCCAATTCTCTAGCAAATATAGCTCTTTTCATCATTTCTTCGCATGTACCTGCAGTAGCATTCAAGTAATGCCCTTTGATTTCACCTGTTTCAGCCTGTGATTTATAAATTGCTTCGGCACAAAACAAGAAACAGTCTCTCCAACAATTATTCCAATAATTACATATTCGATTTGGCCTATGGACGAATATGCAAGCATACGTTTCATGCTTGTTTGAGTAATAGCAATGAGATTTCCCAAAATCATGCTAAGAATAGCTAGGATTTCCAGAAGAAGATGCCATTCGTTTGATGAGAAATAAAAAGGAATATCGAAAATTCGAGTGGCTGAAGCTGAAGCAGCTACTTTCGAAGTAACAGAAAGAAAGGCAACGACTGGAGTGGGAGAGTCAGAGTCGAAAAGAGGATTCCTCTTGATTCACTTCTGGTGATGTCGTATGATTTAAAACCTACAGTAAAATAGATCTTTTCCATTGTTGTTATGTCGAAGAATCACTGTAAAAAGGTTGGTATCAGGTTTTTTCCGGCTTTGCGACATTTTGCACAAAGTGTGGAAACACTTGTGCAAGACATCAGGTGTTTGACCGGAAGCCATCTATCTGTCCCCTTTTTACCCTTTCTTGCTCTCTGCTAGAACTTATGGACGAGAAAAGATGCAGAGAGTCCTCTTATCTAACTTAACTAGGGATACTGCTTCTAGCGCCTCCAGCGCTTGGTCATCCATGATCCAACTTCATTTGTGTCGAGTTCATGTTTTCTATATTGCCATTTTTCCACGCAGTGATGTTTCTGAGCTGCATGCTCTGTTTATAATATCCCAGAAAATTTATCATATTGTTGATGGTGCATTCTACTATAGGAAAAAATCAGAAGGCAGATCGCACTTCTACATATGCTGCAGGAGCTGAAAGAACTCAATTGGTTCCTTAGCAGAAAAAGGAGAGTGTTATTGAGAAATCATTGGTCAAGCTGAAAGAAATCAGCAAGGTATTATGCTATGCATCTATTGTCTGCTGGTTTACATTTCTTCATTTGCCTACTCTATTGAGGAGAACCATAGTGTGATTTTGTAAGTATTCTTGTTCTTGTTGCTAGTGCTATTTTTTTGGAACATTGTTTATATACTTTTCTTAAGTGACAGATTACTAGGGTGAATACCATATCAGCATTGTTGTTTACTGGGGAGAACAGTTGCAAATATTGGAGCAGAAGGTGTGGTTATTTTACAGGGAAAAAAGAAACAGAAAGTGGCAAGTAAAAGCAGTTACGTGTGTAACAACAAATTTCGAAGGTCTAGAAAATTCAAGACAAGAAATAGTGTGACAAAATTTTGTATTTGATATCAACAGAAGATGCGGGTTACAATCTCTAGAGTGTCACTAATTTTGTAAATGACGTCCTCTGATTCTTCTCCTCACGAACTTTGGTTCAAGGGCTCGGAAGCTTGATCTTGAACTTGATGAACTTTGAATTTGATTTCAAGAAGCTTGATCTTGGATTTGTTGTGCGTCACGAACACTTTGACGATCGCCACGAACAAGATTTGAGATTCAACCTCCACAAACAGATGATTTGAACTCGTGCACGCCGAATCTTGATTTGAACTTTGATTTGGATTTGAACAGGGACGTAGACCGTGGCCTCCGTTGTTAAACTTGAACAAGGACATAGATCGTTGCCTCCATTTGTTGAACTTGAACAGGGACGTAGATCACAGACGTAGAAGAAGACTTTGAAAGCTTTCCTTCGGAGCTTCTTTGATTGCCCTTCAGTTTGCGTGATGTGCTTTGCTTGGCCTTCTTTGATGTCCTTCCTGCTGATCTCCACCTTGATGTCCTTCTCCTTCTTCAAGTTCTTCCTTTTGGCTTTATGGGAGCCCTCTATTTATAGTGGTCAAATAGAGGAATTGTGATAAACCAAACTTCATTTGCTTTGATTTGATTGGTCGGTTTGAATTGCAAGCTAATCCTTGATAAGCTCTCATTTAAATGGCTAGAGTTTATCACTTGTACACATGGCTTATTCCCATTTGTCATTTCTTTTGATTTGGTGCCACGTCATTTGCCATGTGGTATTTTATTTTTATTTTTTTTTAGGAATTAATCCAAATTTTTTATGGAATTAATCCACCAAAATTTAAATGCTTACAAATGCCCCCTACTTCAAAACTTGTCGGGGCATAGACATAGACATGTCGATTCAACGACAAGACTTTGAAGTAGCATCAAAGACAACTTTCTTTTGGTTGTCTAAAAACTTGGAATATCCCTTTGCAACGTTAGCAGTTGGTCATGAATTTAGTTACTCCATTAGATTTTGTTTCTTGAATCTAACCAAGGAATACTATACAATTGATGGCAGTGGCAATCCGTGAGCAACCATTCACAAAGATATCCACGGAGAACTAATCTTGGAATACCTCCCATGACTTTAATCATTTGTCCAATTTCATGGCTTAATTTTATTTCTATCTTTGTAACAAAGAATTTTCAAAACTTTGCTTACAGTTCACATTTTCCAAATCAGGCACGTCTCTATGCACAAAAGGTGCACTAGAAATCTCCCGAATCAGCATCTAAACCTTCTCCTTTTGAAATAAGATTTGATCTTATCCATTTTCTTAGTCTGATACTGAGGATAACATATAATCTTACTACGATAACTCATGAGCTACCTCTGATTCAATTGAGACTTATCTTCAGCTTCATGCAACGCCTATAAAAAGAGACTGAAACTCATCCAACAAGGCACAACACAATTACATTCTTTAATATATCTTCATATAATTCTTTAGAACTAGTAAAGATGTTTCAGCCTTTCTATTATTGTTTTCACATCCTTTCATTTGAGAGTTTTATTCACTTTTTCGAGATACTATTTCAGCAAAGTTATGAATGGTGAACTATGTGCTGTATGGCGTCATCTTGGAATGTTGGAGTTCGACCAACTGTGAAGAGCGCATTGAATACAACTTAGTTGTTTGCTGATAAGCTAGAGCTACTACACGGAGGAAGGTAACTCATTTCCTAACTTGATTTTTCTTTTGTTTGCAGCAAGTAGTTTAAACTAGCTGATGTGAAGGAGAACCACGAGCCGCCAAGAACTTATAACTCCATATTGATTCAGCAAAATTGTTCTTCTTGGAGATTTATGTTCAGCACCCAATGTGGAGAGCACTCAAACTTCATGCTACTGGTGCTGATATTCACAATGGCGAGTCGAGGCATCGTGCCACTGTACTAGGCTCCATCGCATTTTTTTTTTCTTCTGTTTTGCAGGTATATATGGAAGGCAAGCGGTCTCGATATCAGACCGAGAAGTTGTATGACATTTCCACTTGATTGACAAGGAACTATACGGAGCATGTTGTTGTCCTTGCGGCTTTACATCGTCGGCGAAACATCACTTGGAGAAGTCCCTCTGAAGCCTTGACGAGGAAGTACTTATTATGGCCTTGCATCATGCAGCTTGATGATGAAGAAATGCACGGAGGTGTTCATGGTTCCAGTTTTGGCGAGGAAGCAGATGAAGCGCTGTCTCCTTTTGTGTTGTGCCCGCTTCTTTTGGCTTGGCGAGAGACCACAAGATGCATTCTACTTTGTAGCGACTTTGCATCTTTGGCATGAGAACATTTGGTGTGGACACCTTTGAGATGTTGCAGCAGCTTTTGCAATCTTAAAGAATCATTTGGTGCATTTCCTTTGCAGGTCCGGGCTTTGGCAAGACACTTCTTGGTGCATCGACGAGCAAGAGACTTGATGGATCACTCTTTTTTTGCTGCCAGTACTTTAGCGAGAGACTATTTGGCATGTTCTCCTTCCTTACAGCTTTACCAAGAGACCACCTTGAGTTTCTTTGTTCTTAGCAGGTTTGCAGCTTTGCCGAGACACATTTTGAGTAGTCCTTTTCAAGCATCGACGAGAAAGTATTTCAGCCTTGATGAGAGTCCATGGAGTACTGTCTCTTCTTTACAGCTTGGTGGTGGCTTTCATCATTCCAGTCTTGTGGAAAGTACACGGAGATCCCCATCGCGGCTTGACTAGAAAGACACTTGAAGCACTCTTTATGCAGCATTGCAATTAGAATCACATGGAGGTCATCTTCCTTTAGTCTAGCAAAGAAGTAGCTAACGTGCTCTCTGTCCCTGCTTTGGAAAAGAAGTAGATGAATCAATTAGCTTCTTCCATTTGACGAAGACGTGCGTGGATCGTCCCTTCAAGCTTTGGTCTGAACAGCCCCCTCTTGAAATTTGGCGAAGAAGTTCTTGAAGCATCTTCGAGCCTTGTTGATTTCCAACTATGCGCAGCTTTGCAAGAGTCTTTGTTTCTTGATGCAGCAGCCATGTAATTACAGAGAACTTAATTCCGAGGAAACTAGACTTCAGCGGGCGCGACATATCAAAACAGGAAAGCCAAACGTCTCAAGGATCAGCCGGAATCAATGTTTGAAGTTGCTCCAGGCGTCTGTCATGGAGGATTTTCAGCTTTGCACGCTCATGCCAAACAATTCATATCTCGAGATAGGAGCATCCAAATCATGAGCCGTTTGTGTCTTTGGAAAGAAAACTTCTGGAGCTATGATATATCCAAAAATAAGATCAAAATATCATCCATAGCAGCTGGAAATAATTTTTTGAAGTAGAACAAGCAGTCTGTCGCGTAGATTTCACAGATTTGTGCAAGCTCACGGAAAAGTTCATATCTCGAGCTACGAGTGTTGGAATCACATTCCGTTTTTTACGTTGGAAACAGGACATCTGAAACTATAACATATCAGAAAATCAGAAACTAATTCCATCCCAATTGGTACAGTTTATTATTTGAAGCCAACCAAGATGTCTATCAAGCTGATTTTACAGATTTGCACAAGCTCACGGAAGAATTCATATCTCGAGCTATGAGTGTCCAAATTGCAAGCCGCTTAGTTCTGTAGAAACTAGACTTCAAACGGGGCGACATATCAAAAATTCAGAGCAAAACATCTTTTGGATCAGCAGGAATCAATTTTTGAATTTGATGCAGTTGTTTCCGTGTTAGCCTGGCAGCCCTGCGCAACTTTGCCGAAAAATTCATATCTCGAGATAGGAGCATCCAAATCGCAAGCCGTCTGTGCCATTGGAAAGAAGACTCCTCGAACCATAGCATATTCAAAAATCAGGTCTTTATTCTATCCAGATTTGTACAGTTTCACTGCTGAAATCAGTTCTATATGTTGAAACTTCACAGCTTTGAACACCTTGAGGGAAAAAGATGGTATCTTCTTGTGGAAGCGTCTGAATTGCAAGATGCTTTCTCCGTTAAAAAGGGAAGTCCTGGAGCTATAACATACCCGAAAATCAGATACCGATTCTATCCTGATTGGTACAGTTTAATCTTTGAAGTTAATCAAGATTCTGTCAAGCTGACTCACAGAGTTGCGCAAGCTCACGGAAAAAATCATATCTCTAGATAGGAGTGTCCAAATCACGAGCCGCTTAATCCTCCAGAAACTAGACTCAGAGCACTACATCCATGCCAAAGATCAAAGTTTAATTCATTCTGTATTGATACAGAAAAATCTTGAGATCCGGAGCTGTGATTTGCACGATGTGACTTTGTGTTGCTGGTTTCATGAGCCCTTCCTTTCTTTTGTTTGTCTTTTTATTTCTTTTGCAGGCTTGCAATGGAAGCGTAATTGGTCTTGATTTCAGACCGAGATGGTGCATGAAAATTACATATATTTTGATATTTTCAGCAACAAACACATATGTGGAAGAAGGACCTTTGGAGTTCAGCGTTGTTGATCGACGAAGAACTATTTGGAGAGTCCATTCGTCCGACTTAGAGGAACTTATTGCATCACTTCATCCATCATTGGCTCTTGCGATTTAGCCGCATTGGCAAGGGACATCACCTATAGTTGTGTAGCTTTGGCGATCAACTTTGGTGAATTCTCTTTGCAAATGTGTCTTTATTGGATTTGTTGAGGAAGCAGACCATCACCTTCCAGTGGCTTGACAAGAGAAATGTATGCAGTGTCCTGGCAACTTTGACATGGAGCAGCCTCTTCTGGAAGCTTGATGAAGAAGTGTGCAGGGCGTTTAGACCCTCAACTTTTGTGGAAGAGAATCTAGAGCGCCCACTTCTTTTGATCATGATGGAAGACTTGAGTCAACAGATGATGCCCTCAGCTATGTTAAGACCTTTGATATAGCAATATAATGTCCAATTTCAAGACTTAGGCTCCATATATAAACTGATTTGTTTCTTTTATTTTGAAAAAAATTGATATAATAAATTACTTCGACATTGAAGCAATAAAACATCTTTCACATTTGATGCAAACTGTTCATTTTTTTTCTTCTTCTTGTATTCATCTACAATTGAAAGATCAATTTAAAACCACCAATTTAACTTCAACGATCACATAAAACTTTGATTTTTTTTTTTAAAACTCAAGCGACTGAACTTAGAATAATTCTAAGTTGCCTACGTACCTCAGTAAAGAGGATCAAGTCTTTACGTAGTTCAAACAAATGAGTTTTTTTTTTTTGTCCTAACTTTTGCCTAGGCCGTCTCTTTCGAGATTTTCAACCTAGAGGACTTTTATTTATTTTTATTTGGCCGTGCACAGTTTATACTCTTGCGGGCCAGGAGTAACTTGCAGTTTAGGCTCGTGCGCCAAGGAGCATCAACTTGCATTTGCTATTTGTTGGAGACTTCCTCTTCTAGCAGAATATCTCCTTGACGGGCCAAATCCATGATTTTCTCTTTGAAGATGAAGCACTTTTCGATAGGATGACCAATCAATCGATGATACTTGCAGTAATTTGGATCATCAGTCTTAGTAGCCTCATTGGGTCGCTTCATTTCGGGAAGTTCAATGAACTTCAACTTGAGGAGTTCATCAAACATAGCAGAAACATCAGAATCCAAGAACGGATACTCCTTCTCTTGCATTTCTTTCAAAGTCAGATTTTGACTTGACTTCTTTTGTATGGAAGATGTCTTTCCACCCTTCTTCTCACTCACTCTCGTGGAGACTACCAGGGGAGAAGTGTTGACATACATGGATTCTTTGATTTCATACTCGGATGAAAACTTGCCCCCTTTGTCGGCTTCTTGCTTGTCTTCACCTTTACGAGACTTGTAGACAGGCGGCCCTCGATTTCCACTTGCAGTCATGCTTAATTCCATATCATGCGCACGAGTGGCCAACTCTTCAAATGTTTTAGGCTTTATGCCTTGCAAGATGTAGCGGAGGCCCCAATGCATCCCTTGAATGCACATTTCAATGCCAGAAGTTTCACTAAGGCGGTCTTTGCAGTTAAGGCTCAAGCTCCTCCACCGATTGATAAAGTCAATGACCGGTTCATCATTCAATTGGCGAGAATTTGTAAGTTCAACCATGCTGACGATACGCCTTGTGCTATAGAAGCGGTTAAGAAATTCTTGCTCCAACTGCTCCCAACTATCAATGGAATTAGGCTCAAGATCTGTGTACCAGTCGAAAGCATTTCCTTTGAGGGATCTGACGAACTACTTGACGAGGTGATCACCATAAGTCCCAGCATTGTTGCACGTCTCGATGAAGTGCGCCACATGTTGTTTGGGATTTCCCTTGCCATCAAAGTGCTGAAGCTTTGGAGGTTGATAACCAGCAGGCATCTTCAAGTTATCAATTCTTTGCGTGTAAGGCTTTTCATATGTGAGCGAAGATTTGGCTTGCGGCTCCACTTTATCTTTTATTTCCCCCAATATGAAGTCTTTCAATTGATCAACATGAAGTAGACCTTCTGAAGACACTTGGATCCCTTTGGCTGCAATTTCTTGCCTTGTAGAGGACTCTCCTTTCCCCTTTGCTTCAGGAAGCTCTGCAGGTGCTTGGCTTGATTCTTCCTCCGCTTTGCTGCAAAACTTTTCTTCCAACTTGGCAATCTGAGCATCTTGGTCTTTCACACATTTTGTCAGGCCTTCGACTGCTTTAGTCAAGATTGCAAGTTGTTCTTCTATGTATGCCATCTTAGTTTCCTTGAACTTTAAAGAGAAGAGATGAGAGGTAGAGAGGTCCCACTGGGCGTGCCAAATTTGTAACAACAAATTTCGAAGGTCTAGAAAATTCAAGACAAGAAATAGTGTGACAAAATTTTGTATTTGATATCAACAGAAGATGCGGGTTACAATCTCTAGAGTGTCACTAATTTTGTAAATGACGTCCTCTGATTCTTCTCCTCACGAACTTTGGTTCAAGGGCTCGGAAGCTTGATCTTGAACTTGATGAACTTTGAATTTGATTTCAAGAAGCTTGATCTTGGATTTGTTGTGCGTCACGAACACTTTGACGATCGCCACGAACAAGATTTGAGATTCAACCTCCACGAACAGATGATTTGAACTCGTGCATGCCGAATCTTGATTTGAACTTTGATTTTGATTTGAACAGGGACGTAGACCGTGGCCTCCGTTGTTAAACTTGAACAAGGACATAGATCGTTGCCTCCATTTGTTGAACTTGAACAGGGACGTAGATCACAGACGTAGAAGAAGACTTTGAAAGCTTTCCTTCGGAGCTTCTTTGATTGCCCTTCAGTTTGCGTGATGTGCTTTGCTTGGCCTTCTTTGATGTCCTTCCTGCTGATCTCCACCTTGATGTCCTTCTCCTTCTTCAAGTTCTTCCTTTTGGCTTTATGGGAGCCCTCTATTTATAGTGGTCAAATAGAGGAATTGTGATAAACCAAACTTCATTTGCTTTGATTTGATTGGTCGGTTTGAATTGCAAGCTAATCCTTGATAAGCTCTCATTTAAATGGCTAGAGTTTATCACTTGTACACATGGCTTATTCCCATTTGTCATTTCTTTTGATTTGGTGCCACGTCATTTGCCATGTGGTATTTTATTTTTATTTTTTTTTAGGAATTAATCCAAATTTTTTATGGAATTAATCCACCAAAATTTAAATGCTTACAACGTGCTTTTAAGGTCTGGATGATGGAAAGACTTTGTCCCATGTCTGGATCAATCAGATCCATACAGATCTACTAACAGATCTTAAAAGTGAAAAACGAAATGCACTTGATGAGCTGGGTTCCGAATGATTCTTAAGTGCTAACAAATGAGGCCTAAGTAATGAAGCTATCAGCAAGGATAGTGCATTGTGTTGATGCTTCACCAAACTAGACAGGGTATGTGTCAAGTCTGTCAGCTGAGTTGCAATTAGAAATTTAGCCCGTTTGTACAAGTTCTCTCCCCCCTCCTCCCTCCAGGATCAAAAACATAATTTTTTCTCACATGGTTCAATGGAAATTTCTCATTACTGGATAGTAAAACAATGCAGGAAGGCTCAATTGCATAGTAGTAACCAGCAACAGAGCGCATACGCCATAATACATGTATGACCTGACCCTTGAAGTCCATAGTGATCTCGAACTTATGTTTTGCAACTTCAACTATGCCACTAAGCTGGAGTCTCACAGTGTTAAGTTGCATTCGAGAAAGTGTATCAGTAAGAAAATATTTTTGTGTCATGGGATGCAAGGATCCTAGCTTGAAAATCAAGATGAAATTAAACAATTCAAAAGTGATGACGAATTAACAAGAATTGCTTTAACTTTACCTCTAAAACCCTATTATATGACAGAGTGAAGGAAAACGGAGAAGTAAAGAATAGCTGTCTTTCGAACTATTTATACCTTTCGACTCTGATTTAAAAGTAAGAAAATAACAAAAAGGGTCCCTTATTTTTGAGGTAAAATTAAAATATACCCTTAAAATATATACTTTTAAACAGCTTTGGTCCTTTAAATTTGTCAAAAGGGAGCATTTTGGCTCCGTTTAATATTTTAACTAACTCAAGTTGTTAAATTTAATGGGAACACTAAAAATTTATAATTGAATAAAAAAGAAACAACACCTCAAAAATCTGACAAAATATCACAAATTTAAAAGGTTGCGGGTCCATATGTGAATTACAATCTTTTTATGTAATGGATGATAATAATTTAACTGATGTATATTGATTTTATAAAAGAATTTCAATTGTCTATCTAACTAGAAAAAGGGGAAAAATCATTTTCACCGCTCAACTTTGGCTTAAAAATCAAACTCTCCCCTCAACTATAAACAATAATCATTCTCCCCTTTTCCTCAACGGACTTTCAAAAATTCCTACTTTACTCTCTAGATTATCAAGTCTTTGTAATTTTTTTTTTCTTTTTCATTATTATCATATTTTATTCTATGTTATACGTATATGACAAAAAAGTATTTTGATTAAATTAGAAAAAAGTGAATAATAATTATCAAAGTACTAACACAAATAAGTTAATGATTTCAGTAATAAAATAAATGAGAAGAACAAATTGTAGAAATAATTTTACTTGTATTAGTACTTTTTTTTATCTTGTATTAGTACTTGACTAATAAAAATTAGAACTCATACACAATAGAAAATAAAATTTTAATGCATGAAGTACTAGAAAAAATATTGAGGTTATAAATATATTAAAAATAAATCTAAAATATTATCCATTTATCTTAAATGAATATTAAATAATAATGTAGATTATATTTTATCAAAGGGGCAGACCCACACAGTGGGCTAGGGTGCACCGGCACTTGTTACCAATATTTTTGTATTTATGTGATAATTTCCTTAGGTATATTGGTCAAGTTTGCCTACAATACTTGCATATTTTTCTTAGTCCCCCCACTCACATTTTGAATTCCTCAGCTCTCTTCTTTATTTAATTTTTATTTAATTTTATTTTTTTCTATATTAATAGTGGCACTCGTAACTTTCAGTTCCTGTGTCCTCCTTTGTTTCATCGATGCTAACTATCAAATATCTGTATACACGATAATGAACGAGGGTGAACGTATTTTATGAAAAATACATCATTTTCATAATATTAATGAACTTAAATTACTATAATAAGCATATATTAATTAAATTATAGATAAAATATTTTGAAGAAATAAATTATATATAAAATATATCGCATAGATGGGGGATTGAAATGTCAAGGACAAAATAGACATTACATAGGGGGGGGGGGGGGGGCGGGAAGAATGACTATTTCCTATAGTTGAGGGGAGTTTAATTTTTAAGCCAAAATTGGGGGGTCAAAATTGATTTTCACCCAACTAGAAAAATATGCGAATGACCTTTTTTCATACGGTGTAACAAGTATTGGAACAAATTGGAGGAAGAAGCCATGGAGTGGACCAAATCCCTTAATCATTTGTCAATTTTGTTAATTTTACGTCATAACACAAACAAATCTTTTGAATACATTTATGGTTGTATTAAGAAAGTGTATTCTCATTGAAACTGGTACACGCACACTAGTATACTGAAAAGTCCATTACGTATGTAACCTTTTAAAGTAAATATGATTTGTTGACCTGCAACATGTAAACGACTTCTTACAATAGATAAAATTACATTGATAATGTAAAACGGATTTTGGGCAATTAGCGTATAAAAAGTTTTAATCCAACTAAGAAACAAGAAAGCTTGGTGGGCAGAGGACAAGTAGCATGCATGGCTGCAGAACATGCTTTACATTAGATGTTGCTTTACTGTCTATTCTTTGTCACATAATATTCCTCTACCTGTAGACCGAACCCGAACCAAAAAATCGAAGTACCGAACTCGAAGTTCCGAACTAATTCGGTTCGGTTCGGTATTTCGAGTTTTTCGGTTTTGTGCCCACCCCTATGCATAGTAATGGGCAGTGCCACTAGATTCAGAATACTTACAACCACTGCGTGAGCAGCACTTAAGGCAACTATAAGTCAATTACATGGATAAAAACTAGATTCTTTTGCATGCCAACAAGAGATTAAAACTAAAACTGTTCTTGGAATAAATAAAATCTCTACAATGAAGGATCAGACACGAATTGAGCCAATTAGATGCCTCACAGCAACAACCTAATTGCCAATTGCTCTTACTTCCAGTCCAGCATGTCTAGCAGCAAAAGGACTTTATCTTCAGTACTGGCAGCATCACCGAAATTCATTTCGATTCCAAAAACGCCACCCACCTCCATGTTCTCGCCGTCCAAACAAAGCAAAGATATATACAATTTTTGAGAACATATGAATAAGCGAAGAGGGTAGGACAAGTTAAGATATTCAGATGCTGAAGGATGGTACGATTGCCGTTGATATTTACAACCAATTGATCTTACTATCCAAGCAGCTTTTCTTGTATCTTTGCGTCCAACAAGCACAGACACACTGACCAACTGGTTCCTAGGAACTGTTATCATAGGTTTCACAGGTAGAATCATCTTGTAGTCAGGCCTTTCTAAATAGTATCTAAGCCACTTAGAGATTCCAGGAGGTGGAATCAAGGTCCCCTTCTGAACAACAGGGCCTGGCACTACATGTGAGAAGATTATTTTTCCTTCAACCCAAATGTCGATATAGAATTCCAAGTCATTGAATGAGAGTCTTGGAGTGAGAGCAGATCTGTTTATAAAGTTTTTGAAAAGTTGATAGTAGGTCAAAGTGGGAGGTGATTGACCCTTGCCAACTGATGGGCATTTTTCAGAACAAAGACGTTTCCAGAAGTAATCATCTTGAGCAATATCTCGCCACTGCTTGCACACTAACATACATTTAGCCAGTTCAGTACCCTTTAGCAATGGGAAAACAGCCTTCAGAATTTCTCCATGTACCATTTTGTGTGCATAAAGAAACCTAACAGGGAAAACAAACACGGATTTCAGTATGCAACATGAAGTTGGATAGCACAACATGAAGTTGTTGGCTGCACATAGGGTTACAGTAACATAACACAGATTTCAGTATGCGACAAAGAGGGGAAAATGGGAGTAAATTAAAGTTTGAAACATAACACCATAAGCCTATCCAGAATCATGGACAACAATTGGTAGACAACCGAATTAAGATTCATCTGGCGAAGTGCTAGTCAAGCTCAGTTCAGAAGATCAGAACACAGGTGCAGTCGATAATATGACCAAACATCACAAGCTATGCAAGATGATCAGAATTCCCATTTTACAACTTATCCCTCAAACACATTCCGATATAGCCAAAAAAGAAAAAAAAAATAAAAAAATAGCTCAGATGTATTCGTTAAACGGACTATTAACTATAAAACAAATCTTAAATGTTTTAATATATCAAATCCGAATAAAAATTACAATATGTTCTATATATTTTCCAAGCATATAGTTGGACTTAACTCGTTCGCACCCATCTATGAAAAAAAAAGAGACACAACAACCTACAACTACTTCTCGGTCTCAAATAAGTTGGGTTGACTAGATGACTATGTCAATCCGTTTAATATATTATGCCAATGTGATACAAATACGAATAAAAATCACTAAAAGTTCTAGTATATATTTTCAAAGCATAAATCTGTAAAAGGTTAAACGTCTCGTACTGTAAAAGTATTAACATGACCAAAACATATTCTCAACAAGTAGGTATCGTCTAACAATAGTTGATCATAATTAAAACTTCGAATCGAGATGAAATTATACAATTGAAAAAGTGATTATGAAAGATTAAACAGTAAAGTAAAAAAAAGAAAAAGAATTAACAGGAATTGCTTTACTTTACCTCTAAAGACAGGAAAATCGAAACCCTACAGCGGTGAATATAACTCTCAGTTTTTTCAATTATTTGTTATACCTTTCCAGTTTCCACTATGATTTAAGAGTAAGATAAAATGACAAAACTGATTCCTTATCTTTGTGGTTAAGTTAAAAAATATCTCTTATATATATGTTATTGAGCAGTTTTGATCCTTTAAATATTTCAAAAGTGAACATTTTTGGTCTTTTTAAAATATTTTATCAAATTTTAGATTTAATGGAAATTTCAGATAGAGAAAGATTATCCATAAATATGAGTAAATTCATAAAATGCACCACACTCTAAAAATAGACCTTGTTTTTTTTCATAGACACTAAAAATCCGCTCTTCAATGGTGTATTCAACAAGGATTCAATGAATTGATTCTTGAACTTGACTCATTGGTTATTGTAAACATGTTACTAAACAAGAATATGGACAACCTCAAGCTAAGGACATAGCCTCAATCATCCACAAGTTGAACCAGGCTAATGTGTCAATCAAGTATTGTTATAGAGAGGTGAATCAAGTTGCAGACTACTTGGCGAAGTTAGCAGCTCATACTGATGAGAGGCCTTCTTTTAAGGCCAAGGGACCATCACAATTAGGCAATAGGATGAGTTTAACTAGAGTAATATGAGCACTGAGGATTCATATAGCCAACCCAACTTGGTTCAACGGGTAAAATCATCTTGAATAGAGGATTTTTTAAATGGGACTGAACATCATAAGAGATTCCAGGAGGTGGAATATAGGTTCCATTCTGAAAAGCAGGCCCTGGCACAGCAGCAGAGAATATTATTTTCTCTCCAACCCAAATGTCAATGTAGAACTCCAAGTCATTGAATGGGAGGCTCCAAGGTAGAAGAGCCTTGCGAGGTCGCTTAATTTGGAAGAATTTGTAGTAGCTCAGAGCAGGAGGTGATTTCCTCTTGGCAACTGATGGCCAATTTTTGAAACAAAGACATTTCCAGAAGTAATCATCTTGAGCAATATCTCGCCATTGTTTGCACACTAGCATACATTTAGCCAGTTCCGCAGCCTTCAGCAATGGGAAAACAACCTTCAGAATTTCTCCACACACCATTTTGTGCTCACCAAAATCTAGCAGGGAAAACTAGTTTAGCTTTTTATATCTTAGAAATTGACTGCCATATGTCCAAATTATGCTAACATATAAACTTCAGAAAAAAGGAGGGCTGCCAACCTAGGTTTGGGATCGCACGCACATGAGTTATATTCAGTAACACAACAAAGCTCAGTTGTATTCAGTAAACGACCTCCTAACAATAAAGCAAATGTGCAAAGTTTGAATCTCGGATCTATGTTTGCCCTCTACCCTTCTCTACTGAAATACCATACTTTTGTCCTCAACAGGTTCAAACTTGTGTCATGCGCCTAACATACCATACAATATAGCATTGTTGTTTGAATTTTTGTAACCATTATCTTCCTCGGTCGACTAAATACACTAACTATATATGTTCCTCCGGTTAAATCATATCAGGCCAATTGCCAATAGTATACAAATACAAATAATAATCACTAAAAGTTGTATATCTTTTCTAAGCATATAAATCTTTGATAGACTAAACGACTCCTAAAAAGGTTAACATGACTATAACATATTCTCAACTAGTAGGTATCGCATAACAATAATTAATCATAACTAAAGCAAGTTGAGATGAAATTAAACAATTCAAAAAGTGATTATGATTTTTCAACAAGAATTGCTTTATTTACCTCTGAAATCAGGAAAATTGAAAACAGCAGGGGTAGTTGCAGCGTCGAGTAAAAACTAGCAGTCTTTTGAATTATTTATAGCTTTCTAGTTTCTACTAAGTATGACTTAAGGGTAAAAGAAAATGACAAAACTGGTCCTTTAATTATTGAGGGTAGTTTAATTAGAGTCATCAATGTACTTTTAAGCAATTTTAGTCCTTTAAATTAAGGAGTGGGCACTAAACCGAAAAAATCGAAATACCGAACCGAACCGAACTAATTCGATTTTTCGGGTTCGGTATTTCGGTTCGGTTTCAGAAATTTCGGTTTTTCGGTTCGGTTTTCGGTTTCGGGCAATCCGAAATTTCGGGTCCCGAAAAAACCGAAAAACCGAACTTTTTTTTTTTTTTTTTTTTTTACACATACACATATGCCATATATTTTCTAAATCTCTAAGTTAGCCATTATCAGTAAGTAACACGATTCTACATATTGACTGATTTAACTAAAGGTTCTGCTATTTTTTATTTTGCAGAATAGAGAGAAAGTATCTAAATGTTTGTTACTCTTTGTAAAAATCATTCATAGTACAATTATCTAAATTGAGACGTTACAAAATTACATCAGTGCCAAGTGACGAAACCAATAATATTGCTAAGAGTGTTTAAGAATTTTCAAAATTTAATAAATATCAAGTAATACTCCTATTTGACTTATATATACAATTATAGTTTTTCAGTATCAACTTTCACTGATTGTAGCTCCGCCATGATAATACCATACTGTACGAAGGGGGTGAATTGTTTCATTTTTTGTAATTAGTCATACTTTTAGTACTAGTTTCTTTTAAGCTAAAAGAAATTGAAAGAAATGAGAAAGTGAGAAGACCAAATTATGGTGTGGTCGAGGGGACCAAATTATCCTAGTTAGTCATAGGCTATAAATTTTCTTGTTCGGGCTTTTTTTTTGCCATAAACTTTGGTTTAAACCGAAACACCGAAGTACCGAACTAAAAAACCGAACCGAATTATAAAAATTACGGATTTTTCTACACTTCAAACCAAACCGAAAACCGAAATACCGAACCGAAGTTTCAAAAAACCGAACCGAAATACCGAACGCCCACCCCTATTTATATAATTTGTCACTTTTGGTCTCCATCAAATATTTTAACAAATTCTAGTTTTAAATAGAAATAATTTTATCCAACACTAGTAAGTGGTTGAAAACGATGAACTGTTTTGTTGCAGGAAACATACAGAACTGATGCATGAAACAAGTGAATAGTACTTTCTTTTGCTTCCAATAAAAGAGAAAACCAATTCAGACAAGAACTTCAAAAGTTGAACTCACCAAATTCAAATCCGAGATTCGCCTCGACGAAAAAAGCAAAGTTATACATGTTCTAGTACCTCACAGAAATAAGTGAACAGGCCAGAAATTACAAGTATTCAAATGCTAAAGCCCTGTATGCCGTTCAATCTACATAACAAAAAATGGAACTTTTTAGTTATCCAAGCAACTTTCCAGTATCTTTGCATTCAACATGCACAAAGACAGTGACTTTCTGGCACAGAAATAGTGAATCTTAGGTTCCACAAGTAAGAATTACCCTGTACGTTACATGCTGGAATTTATAGTTTAACTACTGCTTCTATGAACATAATCAATCACTCAAGGACAGTGCACCAGATTCTAACCACAATTTTGTTTTACATGTTTTAGGCCAAGCATAATAAGGCCAATTAAGTGCCTCACAAAAACAACCTAAATGCCACTGAGCTCTCACTTCCAGTCTAGCAAGTCGAGCAGCGACAGGACCTCATCTTCAGAATTGGCAGCATCACAGAAATCCATCTCGATTCCAAAAACGTCGATTAACCCTTCGTTACTATGGTCTGCAAAAAGCAAAGATATCCATGCCCGAATACCAGATACGAATAAGCAAACAGGAGAAGAGAGGTCCACATATTCAAATGCTATAGCCCGGTATGTTGTTCGATCTACATAATTAAAAGTGGATTTGTTGATTAAGCAAGCAACTTTTCTTGTATCTTTGCGTCCAACAAGCACAGATGCACTGACTGTCTGGCAGAAAGGTATCGCGAATCTAGGTTCCACAGGTAGAATCATCTTGTAATCAGGCCCTTCTAAATGGAACCTAAGGACATCACAGATTCCAGGAGGTGGAATCCAGGCCCCCTTTCGAAAAACCTGCCCTGGCACCACATCTGAGAATATTATTTTCTCTCCAAGCCAAATGTCAATGTAGAACTCCAACTCATAGAATGACAGTGTCGGAGGCAGAGCAATCCTACAATGGTGTCGTTTATGAAAGGATCTAAAAAGTTCATAGTAGGTAAAAGTGGGAGGTGATTGCCCCTTGCCAATTGATGGCCATTTCTCAGAACAAAAACGTTTTCAGAAGTGATCATCTTGCGCAATATCTCGCCACTGTTTGCACACTAACATACATTTCGCCAGTTCAGTACCTTCTAGCAAAGGGAAAACAGCCTTCAAAATTTCTTCACTACCGCTTTTTTTATGCACAACGAAACCTATAGCAGAGAAAGCAAAATCAGAGCTAGAATATGTCGAATCCAACAAGTGTTCTCTAAGGATAAGATAATTGAGTGAAATTCATTTTGTATTGTACAAGCCGAGCAATCTGCCAAAGCTGTGGGATGTCAAAATACATCGGCAGGATATTTCAATTCTTGTGCACTATTTGCATTATATTCCGAAAACACAACAATCAGAGAATAAGTTGAACAAAGGTCTAAAGAAGCATATATAAGACATAAAGAAACAAGAACGACAATTTAGATTTCCATCCATCCCCTCTTGGTGCTGATTTCTACAAAGCAACAATGAAATGGTAAAGAGGCTTCATATAACTGACTTCAACTAGCAGTGGAGGAGCAAAGGGGATTAAATTGAATCCTACTTTTTCAATGAAAAAGTATGCAGTGCTAAAAACAAATTTTTTTGGTTATATTTAAACTGTTGAACCCCGGAAAAAACTTCGTGCAAGCGGGAAAAGGAGTTCAAAAATCCCTTTAGGTCACAAATTCATATCTCAAGTGTGACATTCTAATATTTCTTGAATACCCTTCTATGAATTCCTAGCTTCCCTATGGCCAACTAGCTCGGGGTTGAGGTGTAATTATAATTGTTGAACAAGGAAAAGAATTCACAAATACAAATCCAACAGCCTCAAATAAGAAAAACATCGACTTGAGTATGCCAAAAGAAGGTTTTGAAGCTCCACAAAGGAAAAGGAACAAACAAACAGTATAATGAACAGCTCGAAAGCATCATAGAAAAAAAAATCAATCAAGTCTTAATCCCAATCTTTTTTCTATAATCGAGAAATCTCTAAGACTGGCTGTGGACGGTTCAAAATTCGGTGGATAATAAATTCGTCATCTACGCTCCACCACTTAAATAGCACCCTTTTGCCCACAACATGCATTTAACTACACATATAACGTGTTGCATTCTTACCATTAAAACAAAGCCCCGGACCGGGGTTGCCAATCCCAAACTTTGTTAAACTCAGTTAGAAGTATCAAAGTGTATATATATTCAGCTATTTTTGCGCAAGTTTCATTCTCATATATCTGTAAATCAATTAGTAAAACATAAAACACAAAACCTATAAGCAAGTCAGAGAAAAAAAAAAGGCTATTACCTAAGAGTAATATTAAAACAAAAACCCACAAAATTACAATACTTAATAGCAATTAAAGCAAGTCAACTACCAAAAGTACCAAGCTTATAAGCTGGTCAAACTAGCGTATAAGTTTTTTTTGGATTATCTATGCATTTGGTAAGTACCAAAAGTACTTATAAGCTAAAATCAACCATAAGTTAGTCACACCTAACTTATGGTTTTTTAGTTTATAAGTACTTTTAGTTTGACCAAGTATTTTATAATTTTATTCCTAAATAATTTGGTAATCCATGAAATTTCATTTTCAAAACTAAATGTTCAACTCAATCTTCATTCTATATTAATTATTCTTCATTTTTAATGTAAAGGTACTTTTAAAATTATGCTTTTTGTAGATAACTTACCGGATATTTTAGTTATTTTAACCAAAAAAAATACTTATTAGCATTTTTTTGCCAAATACATCAACTTCTTATTACCAAATTCAACACTTTCATCCAAACACGTAACTGCTAATTTATAAAATCAGTTTCAGCGCCTAAAAATGCTTATCGGTACTTGATGCTTATCAGCTAGTTTAAAATAAGCCAACCCCAACGGGCTCAAAATTAAAGCCTGTATGTGTAATCTCCCAAGCTATTTTCTTTAACTTATAGTCTAATACTAGTACTAGTAGCACAGATGGTACCGCAATTCGAGTCCAAATGGGACCCTATGAGGCTCGGAATTACCTTAAATTTTACGTACATGTCCTAATGGACTTTTCAGAAGTTTTAAGACTATTGACAAACCAATCAGAATACTATCTCCTGAAACAACTAATCAAGATCAGTAAAATTCGGAGAGAAAGAAGATACTAACATTATTAGTAATATAAAAAGATATTAACTTCGATATATTGATTGTGCAAAGAATTTTACACATATAATATTTTATGGAGTAGTAATAAGTATGAATTTGACATGCAAAATATAATAAACAAATAAAAGATCCAAATTACATTTACAATGTAAGGCAAAATTTTGCTATTAGTATGAGCGTGTAATATATATATATATGTAAAATTTAAATCCATCAAAGAAACAGGGAAGGTTGGTTGGGAGAAACAGTAGCATGCTGGGAATGTGCAGAACATGCTTTACATTTCATGCTGCTTCATTGTCTATACCTTTTCACATGTCAATCCTCTCCCTTTCAAGTGATACAGTCGTTGTTAACTGCACTCAACATTTATACTAAATTAAAATATTTAATGGGATTATTATATAGAGGCAGGCTGATTGGACTTAATTATTGGTGACTGGTGACTGGTCTTACTTTTTGTAGCCAGTATATAGTTAGCTAATAAATAAGGTATATAATCGATTTCTTAGTGGTATACATTTAATTTCTTCACTTATACATACACAACATGTACACTCCATTTTATAGTATGCACAATCAAATTATCAATTATACTTTGTGTATATACGTAGTTTTCTAAGTTATATATATATATATATATATATATATATATATATATATATATATATATATATATATATATATATATATATATATATTATATACACTGTCAAAATTACAATGTGTACACAGTCGAATTTTCATTAGTATACATTATTATATAGGTGTAATATGCCGTATATAAACTTTTAATATACTATGTTCTGTATACATAAAACACTATATTATAGAAAAATGTAAAATAAATAAGAGGAAGAGAAAAAAGAAAGAGAACCAAACCGTGAAAACTTAGGGGTCGTTTGGTAATCGGGTTAAGGATTATAATTTTGGGATATAATTTGGGATTCCTTATCTCATGTTTGGTTAGAGGTATTAGTTAGTACTAATATCAATTTTATACTAAAATGGTGAGATTAGTCATTCCACATGGGAGGATTATTTGCTACCAAATGACCCCTTAGATGGTCTATTAATTAAACCAATATCTGAAGGAAAAAAATTGGAGTTGGAGGATATCAATAATTTTCTGGTGAGTGATTTATGTACACCAATTGTGGAGCCAAGAAGAGAGAATAACAGTGAAGAAAAAGAGAGGAAAAGGAAGAAAGAGGCGGCGGAGTGCAGAGAGAGGCAGCAGCCGGAGGAAAGAGAGAGTAAGAAAGAGGCATCGATGGAGGGAAGAAGGAGGCAGTAGATAGAGTGAAATGAGAGGAAGAAGAAGAGGATGCTGTAAACTCTAGAGAGCATTCGAGAGGAGTGTAAATCTAAAAAAAGTTAGAAAAATTCTAAATAATTGTTAGGTATAATTTAGGTAATTTGTACCTTTTTTTTTTAAAAGTCTTTGGCTTTTTGTTACTTTCCTATTATTTTCCCTAAGTTTAACTTTAATGATAAGTATTAAGGTGAAAGTCACATGATAAAGTGATAAATAAGTGTATATGAAAAGCTTGTCCCGATATAATTTATTTGAAGTAAAAAACGGATGTAAGTAACAGATGTATTTATCGGTCTCCCTGCCTCCGTGATACCTGCCTACCACTTCTGCATGCGTAGCGTTACGCAACGCCTTCTTGAGTTTGCTTAGAAGGGTACCGTAACGTCGGCCAGTGGTCCCCTCCGCACGCTAGACTAGATCATTAGTGTCTTGTGGGAAAATCAATGTCAATCACAGTGTGTATAAAAGAGTAATTGAAATGAAAGTCGTTGCACTTGCTTGTATTAATCAAAAGTCAACCGATTACAAGAAAGCCAACGTGGTGTCGAGGGGGTGAGACACCAGAGCAGAAATATGAAAGCAACTTGCAATTGTTTGAATCCTTATACCCCTTATATATGTCTTAAAAAGAACAACACATGCCATAGCAGTAGAAAATAAATGGCTAGACAATCATACTAGAAAAATACAGAAAGATAAACCTAACTATATTTACATGGTGTGTGGCACTTTGAGGGGCTGCATCCTTGTCTGCATCTTCATGGCGGGCGCAGGTGCGGGGCAATCTGAGTTGGGGTGTGCATGCGTAGGTCGCATGGCATTTGAGCACTCTAGTGCGGGATAGGCAAAATTATGGCGCGCAGGTTGTATGGCGTTGGCGCACTCAAGTGCGGGGCGTGCAGGCATGCATGTGCTGGCTGCGGGCAGGTTTTGAGGGTGCTATCGGCTTGCTACGCCCGGGCACGCTCAACCGGTAGGGCGACATACGCAGATACGGATATAGATCTTGGCACGGCCATGTCCGTGGCACTAGGCGCTTTGAGGCTTGCCAGGGAACCACGGGGCGCACCCAAGGAGTCATAGGGCATGGCTGAGAGGCCGCCTATGACATTCTCCCCCCACCTGATTTGGCGACGTCCTCGACGCCTTCCTTGCAAGATAATCAGTTATCAGGTCCTTGAAGGCTTTGAGGTATGTTCCCACCTCCCAGGTGTTCTCCTCTGCATCACATCTGCTCTATTTCACCAAAAATTCCCGGTGATCTTTCCTTGAGGCATGAATAACACGGTCATCAAAGATAGCTTCTACTACTTTCTTCCCTGACCACTTGTTCTTCCAGATGCTTGGTATTGTGAGCTGGCTTTTGGAAGGATCATCCTTATCTTCTTGGAAAAGCTTCAGCAAGCTGACATGAAAAACAGGATGGATCTTCCACCAAGCTGGCGGTTCAACTTGATAGGCCACTTTTCCAACATATTTCACAATGGACAGAGGTCCAATGTATTTCTGCAAGAGACGTGGGTCATGAGCTCCCGCAAACAGATATCTCTTTGTGATATTTACCATCACCTTGTCTCCAACTTTGTACTCCACAAAACACCTGTTTTGATCTGCATACTTTTTCGTCATCCTTTGTGCTTTTTCAAGATAGCTCTGCACTATCTCTAGGTTTCTCTTCCACTCTCTTGAGAAACTCGCAGCTCTAGGAGACTTCGACATACTTGGTGCATCAACAGTGTGTGGGAGAAGATGTTGTTGTCCCATGATAATTTCAAAAGTGCTCCTGTTGGTACTTGAGCACTTTTGGGCATTGAAGCACAACAGGGCAGAATCCAGTAGCTTCACCCAGTTCTTTTGTGATCCAGTTATAAAATGTCGTAAATATTCTTCAAGCATACCATTGAACCGTTCTGTCTTGCTATCAGATTGTGGATGAAAGCTGGAGCTGTGGCTCAACTTGGACCCGAGGCACTTAAAGAGCTGGGTCCAAAAGTTACTAGTGAATCGCGAGTCGCGATCACTAACAATATCTCTATGCAGACCCTAATACTTCACCACATGCGTAAAGAAGAGCCTGGTCGTCTCTTCAGCTGCTATATATTTTGGGGCTGCTACAAAAGTTGCGTATTTAGGAAACCGATCAACCACTACTAGAATGCTGGTTAAATCTCCGAGATTGGGCAATCCGGTGATAAAATCCAGAGAGACGCTTTCCCAAGGCCTCTTTGGGACAGGTAGCGGCTGCAAAAGTCTTGCTTGCGTCAGAGCAAGTCCGCACATATTGATTTACATCATCTGCCATCTGTGGCCAATAGTATGCACGTTGTAGTAGCACCAAGATTCTATCCATTCCAGAATGCCTGGCCCAGAGGGTATCATGGCATTCCTTCAAAAGGGTCTTTTGCAAATCACTTCCCTTAGGCACATAAATTCGCTTCCCTTTTGTCTTGAGAAAACCATCATCCATATAGAACTGTCGCGTCTTTTCTTGCTCCACAAGGCTGATCAAATCCTGAGCTGCAGGATCACGAACAAGAAGATCCTTAATACTGGTGGTTACCTCACTTTCCCTAAGAGCGGCGAGCACACACACCGTGACTAAGTCAGCCCTCCGACTTAGCACATTAGCAACTTGGTTTAACTTCCCACTCTTATATTCCAAGTGGAGATTAAACTCGGCAAGAAGCTCTTGCCATCTCGCTTGTCTCCCGTTCAGTTTTGGCTGCGTCATTAAATAGCTGACAACAGTGTTGTCTGTCTTGACAAAGAAGGGTGCTCCCAGTAAGTAATGACGGCATAAGCGCAAGCAGTGGACAACAACCAACAACTCTTTTTCATGGGCCGCATAACGCCGCTCCGCATCCTTCAGTTTTTGGCTCTCATAAGCAACCGGGTGCCCCTCTTGCATCAAAACTCCACCAAGCGCAAAGTCTGAGGTATCAGTGTGTACTTCAACGGGTTGACCACATCAGGAAAGGCCAAAACCAGGCTGCTTGACATAGCCCTCTTCAAAGCAGCAAAGGCCTTCTCACACCTTCGACACTACACCTATGGCGTGGTCTTCTTCAAAAAGTTCCGTCAGGGGCACGACAATAAGAGAAAAATCCTTCACGAACCGTCGATAGAAATTGCATAAGCCCAAGAAATATCTTAGGGCATGAATATCCTTCTGTGGTGGCCAATCAGCAATGGCCTAAATCTTCCCGCTATCTATCTTGACTCGTCCCTCTCCGACTACATGCCCAAGAAAGTCGATCTGCTTTTGGGCAAAAGTGCATTTCGACGGCTTGGCATATAACTCATGCTCCCTTAGTGTTGTCAAGACCTTCTTCAAATGCATCATATGATCCTGCTATAAATCACAATGTCATCCAGATAGATGACCACAAATTCATCTATAAATTCCCGGAAGACTTGATTCTTCAGCGTATAAAACGTTACCAGAGCGTTAGTTAAGCCGAAGGGCATAACTAGAAAATCGAACGATCCATATCTTGTGACACAGGTTGTCTTATACTTATCTCCTTCAGTGATACACACTTGCCAATAGCCTGATCTCAGGTCTATTTTTGTGAATATCGTAGCACCACCCAGCCTGTCGAATAAGTCCGCCATTAAAGGAATAGTATATTTGTTCTTCACAGTAATTTTGTTCAACGCTCTATAGTCCACATAGAGCCTTAAGGAGCCGTCGTGCTTCTTTTGAAATAGCACATGCGACCCATAAGGGAACTTACTGGCACAATAATTCCAGCATCCAGCATTTTCGTTTATTGTCTCCGAAGCTCGATGAGTTCGGGTTGTGAAATTTGGTACGGCGCAAGGCCAGGAGGTATTGCACCCGGCACCAGCTTAATCTGATGATCCACAGCTCGCTTAGGCAGTAGTCGCCTAGGCATTTCTAGTGGCATCACATCTTCAAAATCCACCAACGTATCCTTCATAGCCGAAGGAATAGGGCCAGATGCCCGCTCAATCTCGTCCAAGCATAAAGTAGCCAAGAACGTTGGTTCTTGTCTCTTGACACCCTTATTCAGTTGCATGGAAAAAATGCTCCTCTCATTCAACTTCCTAGACAAAGTTCAGACCGTGCATGGTTTTGCCCCCATGATAATTAGGGCATCGCCATGCGGCAAGACTGCGGTCTGAGTTTCCCGCAAAAATTCTAAACCAAGATTCAATTCGAAATCATCCATCGTGACTACAAATAACATAGTCTTCCCTTCATAGGGACCCAGTTTGATTGGAACTCCCTTCGCCACACCTCCAACAGGTTGAGCTGGAGAGTTAATAGCCTTCACTCGACCACGACCCTTCTCCATGACAAGTCCTAGTCGCTCCACCTCTATGGCGGCCAAATAATTATGAGTAGCATCAATATCTATCATCACACGAACATGTTTTTCATTAACCCGAACATCGATGTACATGAGTCCCTTACTTTTGCCAACCCGAAGTTTGACATCAGCTTCTAAATTCTTCTTCTGACCTGCAGGATCAGTTTCCTTCTTCAAACGAAGACCAACAATACTTGATTCACCCACTTCTTGAGAAATAGAGTAGAACGTGTGCGAGAACGCACCAATCGGAGCCTCACCATCATCATCCTCTTCGTTTACTTCTTCTTCATCAAGAGTTTCATGGGTATTCAGCTTCTACTTTTCAGGGGAATCAGCAACCTTGTGAGGACCCCCACATTCAAAACATTCACCTTTAGGAATAAAGGCGGCTCCTTTTCCTTTGTTTTGAGATATCGTGTTGCTACTGCTTGAGGAAGAGACCTTGAAGTAATTACCACTCCGCTCTCCCCCACCTTTGCTAGGACCACTCTTATTGGATTGGCCCCCTTTGTAGTTGTTACCACCAGCAGGACATGGAGTCGCATGTTGTCTGTCATTTTGAGTATCCACTTGATAGTCAGCAATGCACTCAGCAACCTGAATAGCCCTTGCCAACGTGTCCACCCTTTGCCTCTTTAACTCGGCACGAGCGCAAGGTTTAAGTTCCTCCATGAAGGTAAAGAGTTTATCCTTCTCACCCATGTCACGAATGCTTAGCAATAAGGTTGTGAATTCACGAACATATTCCCTCATAGACCTCGTCTGCCTTAGCTCTCTGAGCTTTCGTCAAGCACTGTACTCAACATTTTTTGGGAAGAACTGTCCATGGATAGCCACTTTCAACTCATCCCATGTTGCCAGTTCTGGTCAGCATTCCTCGTGGCCTCAACTTTCCCATGCCACCATAGTTTGGTTTCGGCATCGAGGTACATGACCGTAGCCGTGATCTTCTGATCATCATCTAATCCACCATCTGCCTTTAAATTTTAATTCCATGTCGAACAAGAAATTTTCGACCTCTTCAGCACTTCTAGCACCACTGTAATGCTTGGGCTCTGGGATCTTCATCTTTTGATTTAGAGCAAAATTCATTGCACCCCCACCTCCGTTTCCTCCTCCTCTGAGAAGGCCCTACATGACTTGGGCCACCAGGTTGTTCACAGTGTTTTGCAACGCTGCATAAGACGTCGCATTCTCATCCAGCTGTTGTTGCATAGTAGCATTCCTCCCTTCGCTCGCATCGAGCCTATCCCTGATACAACAAGCTCAACGCGGTCATTTTCCAAGTCTTGGCTCATGTGAGCAATGTCTGTCTCACTCTAATGCGCAAGATGACTAAGATCATCCAGTCTCTCCTCAAGACTAGCTTTGAGATCCGAGATCGTCCCTACGATCTCCTTTAGTGACTCGACTGCTTCTTCGAGCGCACCAACCCTTTCAACATTCATTTTTAGTCCACCAACCATGTTTCGTAATTTCTGTCAGCCTTTTCCTTTGTCCGTTGTCGAGCCTATACTCTGATACCAACTGTTACGCGGCGTCTTCTTGAGTTTGCTTAGAAGGGCAACGTAACATCGGCCAGTGGTCCCCTCCGCACGCTAGACTAGATCGTCAGTGCCGTATGGGAAAACCTATATCAATCACAGTGTGTATAAAAAGAGTAATTGAAATAAAAGTAGTTGCACTTGCTTGTATTAATCAAAAGCCAACCGATTACAAAAAAACCAATGTGGTGTCGAAGGGGTGAGACACCAGAGCAAAAATATGAAAGCAGGTTACAGTTGTTTGAATCCTTATACCCCCTATATATATCTTAAAATGAAAAACTCATGCCATAGCAGTAGACAATAAAGGGCTAGACAATCATACTAGAAAAATACAGAAAGATAAAACCAAACTATATTTACATGGTGTGCGGCACTTTGAGGGGCCGCATCCTTGTCTGCGTCTTCATGGCGCGCGCACAGGGCGCGAGGCTTTGGCGCCCGAAGGAGCGGGACAATCTGTGTTGGGGCGTGATGCGTAGGTCGCATAGCATTGGCGCACTCTAGTGCGGGATAGGCAGCATTGTGGCGCGCAAGCGCAGGTCGCATGAAGTTGGTGCACTCAAGGGGCAGGCTTTGAGGACGCTATCGGCTTGCTGCGCGCATGCACACTCAATTGGTGGAGCGACATACGCAGATACGCATATAGATCTTGGTGCGGCCACGTCCGTGGCACTAGGCACTTTGAGGCTTGCCAGTGTACCACGGGGCGCGCCCCAGGAGTCATGGGGCACGGTTGAGAGGCCACCCATGACAATAGATTCAATATTATATATAAGTCGGTACACGTATTGAATATTAATGTACTTAACATATTTTGTTATTTTTGTTGTCCTTTCCCTATGAGTTACTTTATTTGTTTAAAAAAGAATAATACAATTCTAAATTTAAAAATAATTTAATTTCAAACTTTTACTTTACTGTTTATAACCAAATAAATTTTATAGTTTATTTTAGATCATAAATTTCAAAAGTCTCTTTCTCTATATCTCAAATTTTATGCTAAGTCAAACTATGACAAATGAATAACGATTTTTGTCCTTTCCAAGAACTGGTTAAAATTTGACAACAGCTGCTTCACGGTAACTTGGGTAATAGACCTCATTGGAAAAGAATTTTACTGTTTCGTGTGGTATGTAAGCGTATAAATGCAATAATGTAGTTTTATTGTTACGCAACAATAGAAGTCTAGCTATTTATGTTGTGCATTTTCACATCCTCAGCTCTTTCCAGAATTCGAACTTAGAGCAATTTATATATGTATGATGTATCATGTGTTATGGTTAGTTATATAAAATATAGATTGAACTGAGAACATGAAATTCACTTGTACTACTTCAGTAGATTTGGTACTGTGTGCACATGCAAGTGTTGCACTTGCCATGTGCATTTCCCCTTTGCACACTTCAGGAAACCAGCAAGAGGGCTTTGTTTTCTTTGTAGTCTCTTCTTTCTTGTTGTACAGTTTTTAGGCTTTGCTGGACCCATACCACATTCACATGCGCCCTTTAGGGAGGCCAACCCACTCCTCTGTAACAACTAGCTAGCTCATTTATCTCCTTTTTTTTCCTAATCAAAATTTACTTCATTGGCCCTCGCTCTTCCTATTCTGTACTAGCATTGAGTCCAACTAATTCAAATTAGCCGGGGAGTCCTACATTGAGAGATAGAATGTTTCTTATCGACGACTTTATTTGTTCGTATTCGAAATATTTAATTAAAGATGGAGAGGTACTTACTATACAACCATTTCCTTAGTGATCCTATTATGTCTTAATTACTTCGTCTTCGCTCGTGATCGCTTAGAGCCCCTTTGACCTTGTTCTTTTTTAAAAATAGTTAATTTCTTCCTTATCACATTGACTTATGCAAAGACAATGTGAAAAAATATTACTATCGACGCCTAACTGCCTCACTGCCTGATCATCTCATGCTAAAATGGATAAAAGGTTGTTTGGTTCGTGAACAAAATTATGCAGAAGTTGTAATATATAAATCGAAATCATTGGAATATTTATCGTTTGTTTGCGGATTTCTGGTTCAGTATAAATTTTGCATCAACAATAAAGAACAAGGCATAGAGTATAAAAGTTTACAATTTTCCATGTTTCTAAAGTAAATAATAAATACTCCTAGAGAGATTAAATCGATATTATTTTAGTCTTCTAGGTACCAATGAGAGTTATAGAGCCAACATTGTTAATATTGCTTCTATTTCTGTTGCAAGCAACTGTAAAATATTTTTTGTCGAATATCAAATGCGTGAATGATATTTAATAAAATCCCTCCATCCCAATTTATGTGTCACCTTTTACTTTCGAGAGTCAATTTGACTAAACTTTGAAGCTAAATTGGATTAGATTAACTCAATATTTTAACATTGAAATTTATATATTTGATAAACTACTTGAAACGTACTTTAAGTTGCAACTTTTCTCATATCATTTTGGTGAAAAAATACATCTTAAAATATTGATCAAACTTCAAGCATTTTGAATCTCAAAAAGTGAAAAGTGCTACATAAATTGGGATAGAGAGAGTACATATTTATATACATGGCCCAAGAAATTGGTATTTTGGAAGAATTTCAGATATTTTTATTTGTGGACAAGGCCAGAGAAAGAAAAAAGGATAGGAAAGTTAAGATACTACTTCCTCCGTCTCAAATATTTGTCCTTCTTACGAAAAATGGCCGTCTCAAAAAAATTGTCCAGTTAGGAGTTCAAGGTAAAATTTTCCATATTTTTTTCATTTTACCCTTACTAATTATTATTCTTGAAAATAAACTATAGATAAGATTTATTGAAGAGAGAATAATAAGGTAAGTAAAATAGTCAATAATCTTCTGCATTAATGATTTTTTAAGAAACGTGCAAAAGTGAAAAATACAAATAATTTGAAACGGATGAAGTATTAATAAAGGGTATCACGTGTTTTACCAACACGTTTTAATAATGTAGGGTAAGAAGTTTATTATTGTTCGAATATACTTTTGCTTACCTCATTTTGACTTGCTCACTCTTAACTCATTTTACCTGTGGTTTGCGAAATTGGACACGAATACCCTCCGTTTAAACTTGAGTCTATGTGTGCCCTCGCCGTTTATGCTTTGGCTCAATATTACCCTCCAGTGGCTCAATATTACCCTTCATCACAGACGGAAGAAGGGTTATGCTTAATTAAGCTCAATTAAGTGTAATTAAGGGCATTTATGTCCCTTACGTATAGCACATGAGCATATTTGAACCTCTTTCACCTGTGTAAAACTGATACACATATGAAACTGCAACAATCGAGTTAGCTAAGATTGCCGTTTGTTTTGTTAGGTATCATGATTGGCAACATTTTACGCTGGCTTGCTGGCCTATCGCGACCCTTTTCCTTTACCCAGGCTTGGGACCGGCAATGTGAGCAAGATTTCAAATGTAGTATCATGATACCATGAATTGAGCTTAAATTGAGTAACATGGTCTATCGAGATTCATATTAGCTGAATCTAACTTCGATTTAGGTAAATTCATGGATAAAAGAGATGGTGCGATTAAGAAAAACTCAACAGTGTAAAAGACATTTCAAGTGAAGTGAAACAATTGGAAGATCAAGCTGCTGCTATAATGAAAGCTGCGAGAGCTGAGATTTCCACTGCATTGAATAAAATGAAGAAGGAAACTCAACTTGAAGTGGAGCAAAGGATTGCTAAAGGAAGGAAGAAAATGGAAGCCGAGTTGCAAGAAGCTTTGGCTAGCTTGGACAAACAAAAGGAAATTCTCAGATTGTTGCTCTTAGTGATGAGATTGTCACGAAAGTTCTTCCTGTTAGCAACCGAGTAGTTAAATAATTTGCATTTTTGGTTCTTGTTTGATGAAAGTAGCATATAAATGTGAAATACTTTTGCTTTCCTACTTATATTGTGAATATGTACTATTGTATACATCTTGTTTGAGCTCTTTACTTATTGTACATGATTACTATACACATATAGCAGCCAGAGTTACTGTTTACAGCCCTTACTGATATACATAGATTATACGCTGATTGTGCACATCTATTAACATATTATACACGGATCATACATATATTCTATATCTGCAGACTATTTGTTAAGTGGTTAGATTTATTTCTCTTAATTTAGATTGTAATTTACATAGGGTGGTTAGTTTTTGAAAAGCTATGTGAAGTTTTTCAGTGTCAAATATGCGGTTGATTTTCTAGTTTGTATGTGTACATTTTGAGGAGTCCTAGTACTAGGGAAATAAATTGGAGTTAGAAGCAGTTTAAGAGGAAAAAGGACATGTTGAAGTTAAGCGCATGCTTCAAATCTTGAATATGTTACATCAAGGGTATCTAAAATTCGTAATGTATTTAGAGGAAATCATTGCTGCGAAAGAGATACTTGGATATCTGCTATAAATTAATAGTCAAATTGACACTTTATTGGATTGTTGCAGTTTCATATGTGTATCAGTTTTACACGGGTGAAAGAGGTTCAAATATGCCCCTGTGCTATACGTAAGGGACATAAATGCCCTTAATTACACTTAATTGAGCTTAATTAAGCATAACCCTCCTTCCGTCTGTAATGAAGGGCAATATTGGGCCACTGGAGGGTAGTATTGAGCCAAAACATAAACGGCGAGGGCACACATAGACTCAAGTTTAAACGGAGGGTATCCACGTCCAATTTCGCAAACCACAGGGGCAAATTTGGCCATTTTCCCTTGTTCGAATATACTTTTGCTTACCTCATTTTGACTTGCTCACTCTTAACTCACTATTTTGACATGACATCCCTTACAAGTGGATTAGAAAAAAAAATATAAACAAGTGCTGAACCTATATTTTGTGTACACCTACCAAGATTGGGGTGGTATAAAATAGATACGTTCCTCCTATTATGTTTTTACTGTATATAGTGATGACAAATGGACGGATTGGATCGAATTTGGACAGATTAAAGTGGATAGTATAAAAATGAGTATTTCAAATGGGTAAAAAATGGGTTGAGTTGTTAATGGATGGGTTGAAAATAGGTTAGCTTGATTCATTCAGGAATCCACCACAAGACTAGCTTCGCCTTCATGAATTGAACATATAATCATGCATGTGAGGACATTAGGGGTGCTTGTATTTTAGCTATGAGAGGAAGATAGAATAAATGAGAGATGTTGTAATTTGAGAAAATGCAAGTGGAATGTTTGATTATTGTGAAATGTGTTAGAAAAATAATGCTATGTCTTATAATTTGAGAAATATTGCTATTTTTTTGTAATATAGAGATCAGAAGGGAGCTCTTAGCCCTCCTTTTGACTTTAGTTACGGGCTTACATGCTTCTTTCCTTTCGCGGCGAGTTCAACTCCCAGTCTCAGGTCAAATGCAGAAGAGAGACTTCGTATTTCGGAAAAGGAGTAAGCAACTTAAGACCCGAATAGGTTGAGACCAGATAAGCGGCAAGAAGAGCAACGACCTTACACCATTGGGATACTTCGAATAAACTTGAGTATGAAAGACAATTCCGAATTCGCTTTGTCTACGAACATGGAAGCTATAAGTAATGCAAAATTTGAAGGACTTTAGACTTTCGGAATAAGGGCATGTAGGGTTGTATATATGTTTAAAAAAACCCTTAAATTGATAAATATTGGTGGATATTAAATTACACTAATTAGTGTTGGTATTTGCTTTCAATTTTTTTTTAATTACATACATCAACAGTATATATGTATAGATATAGTTTCTAATTTAATTTGGGGTAAAACAATAACATACCCAGCATAGTCTCACTAATTGGATCTGGGGGTTGAGATGTACACAAACCTTATCACTATCTCGAGTGAGGTAGGATGATTGTTTCCGATAGATGAAATAACATCAAAAGTATTAAAACTAACTAGGTAAAGCAAAGATGAAACATAGAAAATACCAATATTATTGATAATGCTCTCTAAAATCTCACTCCATGACCATTATCTCCCATAGAAAGGAGGAAAACACTCAACTACCTTCTAAGCTTCTATCTTAATTCTCAACCTTTTTGTCCTTCTATTTACGACCAAGTCCTCGGTAATAATTTAACTTGGATAGCAGGGTATTTATCAATCATACTAAATTATCAATCATACTAAATTATCAATCAATGTATATTTCTCCCTATATTTCAAATTTCGTGATCTACTTTGTTTTTCGATAGTCAAACTGCATAATTTTAAGATATATTTTTCACCATATTAATATGAAACAGTTGCAACTTATAGTACTTTTCTTACTCCTTTCGTTTTACTTTCTGTGAACCTAGTTTCTTTTTTATCTGTTTTAGAAAGAATGACCATTTTTAAACTAGGAAATAATTTAACTCCAAAATTTACCACTGTAACCTTAATGGAATGATTTCTAACCGCACAAATACTAATGACTCAATTTAGATAACGAGTTTTAAATTTCTTCATTTCTTTATTAAACTTTGTGTCAAATCAAATAGGTTCACATAAATTTGATATCTAATTTTTAGTTTTCAAAAATATTGAATTAATATAATTCTTTTTAACTTCAAATACTACATATTAATCAAATTGACTCTCAAAAAGTGAAAAAATCAAATTAATAATAATGGGAGAGTTAAGGGATGAGGTCTTCTTTTCTCTCTCGGCGCACGTTATGCTAACGTGCACCATCCATGGGAAAGAGAGTGAGAATACCCTCTCAGCGAGCAATAATGGCACAAACAGCGAATATAGTTGGCAAAGGTCGTAAGAAGAATCAATCCACAAGTATAGAAGAAAAAATTCAACATATCAGAGAAGACGAATTTAAAACCAAATCACCAGCTATGAACATCCCAGATAAATCACCAGCTAAGAACACCCTAGACAAAGGAAAACAAATCTCGGCAAAGCAAGCAAATCAGAAGATCAAGGAATGGGAAGAACTAATTCAAACAGAACCCAGTGCAAGCAAGCTATCGTGGGCAGATCAAGTGGAGATTCCAGAGCACATAGAAGCTGAGGTAAAACCAAGGAGCTCAGTTTGGGATAACTTTGATATCTCGAAGATTTCAAATGCCGGGTTTAAACTGGAGTATGTTCAACCTGTAATTCTAAGTGAGCAATCTATAATTAACATTGAATTAGAAGACATTAGTACTGAAATAGAGTATTGGAAATCTGCGGTAGTCTGCTATGTGCTTGGGGCCCATCCCCCTTTTACTGTACTTAATGGGTTTATCCAAAGGATGTGGAATAAACATGGAATTAATAAAGTCGCTATGATGAAAAATGGAATTATCTTAGTGCGATTTAATTCAGAAGAGGGGAAAGGGAGGTACTACAAGGGGGGATTTACCACTTCGATAATAAGCCTTTTATTGTCAAAGAATGGAACCCTGATATGGAGTTCACAAGGGAGGAGCTATACACAGTGCCGATTTGGATCAAATTACCTGGTCTGGACTTCAAATACTGGAGTGCTAAGGGGTTAAGCAAGATAGGGAGTCTAATAGGTAAGCCGCTAATGGTGGATCAGAATACGGAGAAGAAGAGAGGGCTAAATTTTGCTAGGTTGTTGGTTGAAGTAAAATTAGGAGCTCCATTACCTGAAGTAATACTGTTTAGGAATGAAAAGGGTGTTGTGCTAGAGCAGAAAGTCACATATGATTGGAAGCCAGTACAATGCAAGTTCTGCCAGAAATTTGGGCATGAAGAAGGGGAGTGCAGGAAGAAGAAGAATCCTAAGAAAGAAGAGTTGGTAGAAGGAACAAGTAATGATGGTGCTAACAGGAAGGAGCAGCAAGATGAGGCTGCGACACACACAACATCAGTGACCAATATGCAGAGAGGTAGCAAGGAAGAAGGGACTGTGCAACAACGTTACCAAAAAGTAACCAGTGGTACTCAGCAGAACCAGGGTGTAGATGCAGTGGTACAGCAAACAACACAACAGCAGTCTGTAGGACAAACTAATAATGCCTGGAGGACTCCAACAAATCCAAGCAAATTCAGAAGTAACATACTGCCAAGCCAAGATGCAGTCAATACAACCAATCCTTTTCTGGCTTTGAACACTGAAGGAGGAGGTGAGGCAACTCAGAAGCAAATAAGCCCAGTGAAAAATGGGGGAGGCAGACTAATACCCCCCTCAGGGCATGGTTAGTCTCCTAAGCTGGAATACAAGGGGCCTAAATGGCCCCAATAAGCAAAATGAGGTAAAACTCCTTTGCAATAATGAAGATGTCAAGTTGATAGGTCTGTTAGAAACAAAAATAAAGGAAAACAATATAAAAAGGGTAGCTAGAAGCATGTTTGAAGGATGGCAATATGAAACAAATCTTTCTGAGCATTACAATGGAAGGATTTGGATTATATGGAGGCCAGAATTCTACCAGGTGGAACCAATCACCAAAACCAGTCAGTTAATAACATGTAGGGTGAAATCTGTTAGTCTGCAGAAGGACTTCATTCTTACCTTTGTGTATGCTTTTAACACCAGGGAGGAAAGGAAGAGACTATGAGAGGAAATAAGAAGAACAAGTAGTAGAACTGTGATGCCATGGTTACTAATAGGGGATTTTAATGCTGTATTGAACAAAGAAGACAGGCTGGGGGGCAACCCTGTGTCTGTTGCTGAAATTAAAAATTTTCAGGAGTGTGTGGAAGGATGTAGACTCACTGAACTTCCACAACAAGGGAGCAGGTATACATGGAATGACAAACAAGGAGGGACTAGAGTATATACAAAAATTGATTGGGTATTTGTGAATACTGAATGGATAGATACAATGCCAGACTGTATAGCAAAAGTACTACCTGAAGGGGTGAGTGATCATAGTCCAATAAGAATCACTCTACTGAATGAGCCTAAGAGGAAAAGTAAACCATTCCAATACTGCAACACATGGCACAACACCCTGAGTTCTTAAAGAAAGTGAAGGGAGTCTGGGAGAGGTACATAGAAGGATGCACAATGATACAAATTGTGAAGAAGTTGAAGTTGCTAAAAAAGGAATTGAAGGAGCTAAATGCTAAGCACTTTAGAAATGTGGTTACAGAAGCAAATAAGGACAGGGAAGAGTTATATAAATTGCAGGAATTGCTACAACAAGACCCTCTGAATGCTGGCTTACAAGAGGAGGAAAAGAAACAGGTAATGAAATTCAAAGAGTCTTCCTATCTGGCTGAATTGTTTCTACAGCAAAGGAGTAAAGCTACGTGGATTAGATTAGGAGATGACAATACAAGATACTTTTTCTCTTTACTCAAGCAGAGAAAGCTGCAGCAGGCAATAACCCAGCTCAAAGATAAAAATGCAAACCTGCATACCGATCCTGATCAGATAGCAAGAATATTTTTTGAATATTATGCAGATCTTCTGGGGACAAAAGGAGGCGAAAGGATGAAGGCTCTCCTGGGTTTTATGAAGAATGGTCCTATGCTTAGTGTGGAGCAACAACTAGCACTGCTACAACCATATACCCAGGAGGAGATAAAGAAAGGAATGTTTAGCATTGACCCAAATAAAAGTCCAGAACCGGATGGGTATGGCAGTGGGTTTTTTAAAGCTGCATGGGCTATAGTAGGTGAAGATATAATAGAAGCAATTCAGGAGTTCTTGTCAAATTGTAAATTGTTGAAGCAGATCAATGCCACAATGATAGCCTTGATTCCAAAAGTTCAGGCCCCAGAGTTAGCTACCCAGTATAGACCTATATCATGTTGCAATGTGCTTTACAAATGCATCTCTAAAGTGCTATGTACAAGACTAAAGAAGGTACTTCCCCATCTTGTAGCAGGTAACCAAGCTGCGTTTGTTCAGGGGAGGTCCTTGATACATAATGTGCTTATTTGTCATGATATTCTGAGGCACTATAACAGGAAGACCACACCTAGGTGCCTTATGAAGATTGATTTACGGAAAGCCTATAATATGGTGAGATGGGAATTTGTAGAAGAAGCTCTAAAGGGATTTGGGTTTCCTGAAAAATTTGTCCAGCTGGTAATAGTTTGTGTCACTTCAACAAAATTTTCAATTAAAGTAAATGGTCAAGGACATGGATACTTTGAAGGGAGAAGGGGGCTCAGACAAGGGGATCCAATTTCCCCACTTCTATTTGTTCTCGTAATGGAGTATCTGTCTAGAGTCCTACAGAAAATGAGTGACCTCCCTGATTTCAAATTTCACCCTATGTGCAAGAAAATGAGGCTTACACATTTAACCTTTGCCGATGATCTGATGATCTTCTGTAAAGGAGATGTAAGGTCAGTCACTAGGGTCATGGAAGCTCTGGCGCACTTTTCAGCAGCCACAGGGTTAGTTGCAAATCTTGACAAGTCAAGCATGTTCATGGCAGGAATTACCAATGAAAGGAAAAAGAAACTGTTAGCGCTAACTGGTTTTTCAGAAGGCACTTTCCCTATAAGATATCTTGGACTTCCCCTAACATCGAAGAAGTGGAATAAAATAGAGTGTAAGCAACTCATTGACAAGATTACAGGGAGGATTACAGCTGCACACACAAGACATCTATCTTATGCCGGTCGACTGCAGGTAATCATTGCTATACTATTTTCCATTCAGAATTTTTGGGGAGCAGTCTTCATCCTACCGCAGAGTGTTCTTAAAGAGGTTGACAGGAAATGCAGAGAATTTCTATGGGGGGGGGGGGGGGAGAGGAAGGAAAAAAGAAGATTGCACTAGTGGCATGGGATAAAGTCTGTATGCCTAAGAAGTATGGGGGTTGAACATCAAAGGGAGTCGGAACTGGAACATAGCTTTAGTTGGTAAACTATTGTGGCAATTAATAAATCAAAAGGAGATGCTTTGGGTAAAATGGGTCCATGAAAACTATATGAAGGGCATGAATGAGATATGGGATCATAGACCACCTGCAGACTGCAGTTGGTATTGGAAGAAACTCAACAAGCTAAATAGTGGAATGAAGCACTGGTACACGAATGGGAAATACAACCTTACAGCTTCAGGCAATTATTCAGTTTCCATAAGTTACCTGGCCATGATAGGACCTCAAAGCAAGATAGAGGTTGCCCAACTTGTATGGAGTTCACTTGCACAGCCAAAGCACAGATTCATCATCTGGCTAGCTGCACAACAGAAACTTCTAACCAGGGATAGGCTAGAGAAAATGCATATAAACATTGAGGATCAGAGGTGTTGTCTATGTGATACTGCAGAAGATGAAACTCATCAGCACTTGTTCAAAGCATGCAGCTGGATCACAGAAGTTAGGAGAGAGATCAGCCAATGGACGGGCATTCAAATTCAGCAGATGGAGGTGATGCAGACACTACAATGGATAAAGAGAAAGCACGGGACACAATTCAAAAAGGAGATTGTCGCTACTATCTGGAGTGTTGTTATATACCATAAATGGAGAGCAAGAAATTGGAAATTATATAGAGGAATTAGTGTACAGACTAGTGTAGTAGTTAAACAGTTAAAGGAGGATATCATAGGAAGAATAGAGATACTAAAACATTCAAGGAGGACAAATAGGAGTAGAGAGTTGATACAGAAACTTTGTAACTAGTTTGTTTTTGTTTGAGGCTGAGAGTTCATGGTCAAAAAACCAGAATTCTTCAGTGCTCTTTAGATGTAATGTTTTTTAGAGTTAATGGTAATCATTCACATTTATTACCAAAAAAAAATAATGGGAGAGTTTAAGTTTACCTATAATTACTAATTACTTTATTACTTCGTAACCTCATTATGTAAGTATTTTTAAAATGTTAGTGTATCGGCCTTAAACTATTAAAACTCATAATACATTTTTCATTAATTTATCCTTTTAGTATAAGAAATGTTTTGTTGACTAATTCAAATTCGCTGAGTAAATCAGAAAGCTTACTCATTGTTGCAGTTCAAATCAGTAAATCATACTCCCTCTGTCCCATTTTGTTTGTCATACTTTCCTTATTAGTCTGTCCCAAAAAGATAAATATTTTTAAATTTGGAAACAAGTCAACTTCAAACTTACTTTTTGACTAATTTATAGCCACACAAATATCTATGGCTCATTTTAGACCACAAATTCCAAAAGTCTTCATTTCTTTATTAAACTTTGTGCCAAGTCAAAGTATACAAACAAAATGGGACGGAGGGAGTAGTATATAAGAAATATGATATCTATGATTAAAGGGTATTCTGTAATGTCATAGTTGCAGTTCTATCACAAAGCTTCCATTACTTAAACCCCCAAAAAGAACACATTGCATCTCCCGTTATTCTACAAAACGGATTCAACCCCACCCCCCACACACAAACGAACCAAACTAACCTCAATGGGTTCTAGGCCAAAACTAAGCTCCAATGGTTTATCAATGAGAAAAACAAGAAGAAAATCTACTACTCAGACAAGAACTTGTGCTTCTGTTTCTGATAAATTGGAGATACTCAACAATCTTATTCCATCTAATGAAAAAGGTGAGGATGTCAAAGCTGAAAAGTTGTTTCAAGAAACTGCTGATTATATTGTTCTTCTTAGAACTCAAGTCTCGGTTTTACAAAAGTTAGTGGATTTTTATGGCCAATCACAGAATACTCAAAATCATGTATAGTACTTACGGCACTTCTCTTTTTTTGTTCTTTATGTATTCGAAACTCACTTGTCCAACTAATTCAAATTCACGTCGCCTATTTACTACAAAAGAAAGTCAGCTTCCATAAATGGAACACTTTGTTATCAAGAGGCTTTTTTTCAAGGCACAAACTCGAGACTAGAGGCTCTCGTTATCAAGAGATCCTTTCATTTCTAGTCTCAAATTCGATACCTCTAAAGATGGAGGAATCATACCGATCTTGTTGCACATCATGGTAGTGGTTGCATTACTACTCTCTTTTATCCTGAAGATGAAAACTATACAAGATTGCACCTTTACTTTATTTAATTAATTCTTTTACCCTCTGTTTTGCTTCTATTTTTCAAGCAATGTATACGTAATTGGTACTCGTTGCTGGATCAATTAGTCAGTCTTTTTAACAAAAATTATTGTCAAAATGATCTGTGCATTCTTCTGAACAGTTTAAGTCTACTCTTTCGTCTCGAATTATATGATGGTATTTGATCAAATAAAACCTTTTAGAACATATAAGAAGTTTTCTCAAAGTTAATGGTTTTAAACATGACATTTTTACTAGAAGCATGTCATTAAGGTAAGCTGTAAAGTTAAAAATTTAAAATTAATGAGTTTCCAAATATATACTGCATCCGTCGCACTTTATTTGTCATACTTCTTTATTAGTCCGGCCCAAAAAGATTGCCGTACTTATAAATTTAAAAACAATTCGACTCTGTGTCAAGTCAAACTATGACAAATAAAGTGGGAGGGAAGTTTAGTACTCTTGGAACGGCCTATATTGAAAAATGTAATAGTGTATATAAAATGGAATAAAACAGTATAATTTATTCCAGTCTTTGCTGATTTTCTTTTGAGATTAACACTCCTGAGCTGGTTTTAAGAATTCTCTTGTGTATGAGAGAGAGGATTATACTTTCTTAGTGGGTTTAGATGATGTAATATTTGTCATTTGTAGTGTTAATGCAGACAAAAATATTCAACTCTCTTAAAGTATCTGCATGTTGCAGCTAAGGGAAGAGGATAGGAGCTAACCCTATGTATATGTTCAAAAATAAATATTGATAGAAGTAGATATACAATTTAGAATACTATAACAACGTTTCAATACCAAACAAGTTGGGTTAGTTATTATAAGAATCCTCATCGATCATGCTTCTCAATTTAAATCATCTCATTCCAACATTTTCGGTCCAAAGCCAAGACAAAGGAGAAGGGTTATGGTGGCGTAAAAATAGCCAATTCACGACAATACTGAATTTAAAACAAATAAGTAATGTGTAAATTCTGAATTTGTTACTAGAAAGCTAAGGTGGAGAGAGGGAGCAAGTGGAAAAGGTGGTATGAGTGGGTGGGGGAGGGGGTGATTCAGAGTGTTTTCACATGATATCTCAGTGAAATAGACAGCACTGTGTTCATGTTATTGCTTCACATGCTATGTTATGGAAGGCAGTGACAACTAGTACTAGCAGTAGTAACACTAAATCTACAAGGAACATGTGCTGATTATGCCACCAAAATTTGGAGATAAAACTTTTGCGTTTTTACCTTTCTTCTTTCTCTGTTTCGGAAATAAACAAGAGACAAAAAGAAAGAAAGAATCCATTATAGATTTGGCCTAGTTCTACCACTAAAGGGTGTGTTAGAAATGATAACGCTAGTAAGGTTCATTCACTTTTAATTAAAGATTTCAAGTTTGAGCTCTGTGTGAACAAAACACTCTTTAGTAGGGGTGCTAATCGCATCCATAATGGTTCGAGGATATGAATCCATATTAGGAAGGTCAAGGGGAAAAGAGATTCGACCATGTTCTTACTTTGAGTAGTATTGGAAATTTTGTCACATGACAAATTGGTTAAACATGAGGATCCCTCTAAGAAATTATGGTTAGCCTCTCAAGATAAGTAAGAGGAACCATGTGGTGTGTGGTCACCTATTTGGGATTTTTGAAAGAAAGCAACGAGAGGAAAGGTGACCACAAAGTGTGTCACAATTTGCTCATTTCCAGCTAAAAACTTCAAATGTGGCAAGTGGTCTATCCTTGTACTCGTTGGGACGTGGAATAAATGATTGCACGTTTCGTGTTTTCTCTATTGAAATATTGTTTTGCTCTTAGGAGAAGAAACAATTTTGTTGTGGGTATATTTTTATTATGTTGAATTGCATGGACATCTCATTGAAATATTATTGTTAACACAATAGTTATTTTATAGATGCATCCTATTCACACATGATAAAGAATTTACCATCATCGGAAATCTGATGCACTTCAACTGCATTGATCTCCAATGATCACTTTCGAATGTATACCAAAAAGTGATCATAGGTATTTATCTGTGATAAATATTAGTGTAGTGGAGTATTTAGCTATCAGATCTACATTTTATTCTTTTGACGGCTGGCAGCATAGTAAGTGATGAACAAACATGATTGAGAACCACATGGCAATCTCAAGCAAGTTGAATGATAAAATATCTGTTATTTTGAAGAAAAGTTTAAAAGCAATCCTCTGATGAACAACCCACATCTTCGACGGGAGACTAACTAGTTTCAGAAACCTTGAAGCTTCAAGCTTGCCCATCCTAGATTCTTCTCCAGATAATGCAGCTGACGAGGAGCTAAGTAAAAGGGGGAGTCTAGGAACTCCACAACGTGAACCCCAACAAAGAGATGATTCATATATTTCACAATGGCAAAAAAGAGTTCTTAGAAAGCCAGCCCGCCATAGAGATGCAAATTTTATCAGTACATATTCCTGCTTCCTTGCAGTACTAATAGATGATGAAAAACCTTCATCATTTGAAGAAGCAAAAGGAGTCAAAGAGTGGGAGCTTACAATGGATGAAGAGATAGAGGCTCTAATAAAAAATCAAACTTGGAGTCCTGTACCGAAGCCTAAAGACGTAAAATATGTTTCTTGTAAATGGGTTTACAAGATTAAAAGAAAGGAAGATGGTACCATAGATAGGTACAAGGCAAGGCTGGTTGCTCAAGGATTTTCTCACAAGTACGGAGAAGACTATGAAGAAAATTTCAGTCCCGTGGCAAAGATGATCTCAGTCCGAGTTGTGTTGGCCCTAGCAGCCTCGCATAATTGGAGATTATGGCAACTTGACGTGAAGAATGCTTTTTCTATATGGTGAGCTTGACAAAGACATTTATATGGAGCAGCCACCTGGATATGTATCTAATCTACATCCGGATTATGTCTGCAAACTTAAAAAGACTCTTTATGGACTCAAGCAAGCTCCACGGACATGGTACAGAAAAATTGCACAATATTTACATTTCTATGGCTATGCTGCATCATGTTCGGATCCTAGCTTGTTTGTTAAAAAACAAGGGGATCTACATATGGTTGTTCTGTTATATGTGGATGATATAATAATAAAAAATAATGAAGATGAAGTTGCAAGGTTTCAAGAGGAGCTCGCCATACGATTTGATATCAAGAAGTTGGGAGAGCTGCATCATTTTCTTGGTTTGGAGATAACAAACACGGACAAAGGAATTTTCGTCACCCAAGAAGGATATCCAAAGAAACTTGTTGATAGATTTAGGATGAATCAAAGCAAAAAGTGCTCTACTCTTGAGATAAATACGTGGTTAAGGCGTGAAGAAGGCTCATTTTTTGCAGACCCCATTCTTTTTCGAGCTCTTGTTGGCAGTCTTCTGTATTTGACTATTACGAGGCCAGACAATGCTTTCTCTGTTTGATATGTCAACAGGTTTATACAGTCACCAAGAAAGCTGCAAAGAGGATTCTGAAGTATATCAACTCAACACCAGATGTGGGCTTATTCTTCCATAAGAAGAGCGAATTGGTATTAACTGGATATACATATGCTGATTTTGATGGTGATTTGGATGATAAAAGATCTACATCGAGCTACAACTTTCTTTGTGGTGGAACAATTGTTTCTTGGTTAAGCAAGAAACAAGACTCGGTTTCTTTATAAACCACGGAGGCGGAATATAAAATAGCTGCTCTTGCTGCTCAAGAATGTGTATGGCTCCAAAGACCTGCAAATACCAATATCAAAGCCAACGACAATTTTTGGAGACAGTCAATGTGCTATCAAGCTGGCAAATAATCTGGTATTCCATGTAAGAACTAAGCACATTGAGGTGAACATCACTTTATTCGAGAAAAGGTTCTTGATGGTATCGTAACTACGTTGGAGGTGCGGAGTCAGGAAAATATCGTTGATATCTTCACGAAGTCACTTCCTAAAGGTTCGTTCGAGTTCTGCCGTGACAAGCTTGGAGTAGTTTCCAAAAAATCACTTTAAGGGGGAGTGTGAAAAATACTATAGATTTTTTTAATAGTTTTAGAATAGTGTAGTATAAGATCTTGGATACTTATCTTAAAGGAAGCTCTAGAATATCCTAGTGTAGTATCTTTGTATGGGCCTAAATCAGTTTTAGGACGACAAATTGAATTTGGATTCGAATATAAGCAATTCTTCGTATCAAAGTTGAATAAATATGCGAAAGAGATGTAAATGCGAATAAATAGCTGTATTTCAATATATGATTTGAGTACAAATTTTGGCAGAGTTTCAGTATCAATTTCTGGATCTCTATGATACAAAATGAACTACTATTTATAGGCCTAAGAGCCTTGCCCACGTTCTCCACCATCAGCTAGTGCACCTTCCCACGATCTGGACATTAAGTGGAGCAGTTAGTGGGGTAAAGTAGTGGGCTGCAAAGCCGCCGGAACCGAGGTGGTTACCGAAGCCTGGTTGCAAGGCTTCGGTAATTTGACCTTGCTGTTCGGATAAGAGGACGTCTCACCGAAGCTCGGCGTTCAACTCACCTTCGGTAGCGGAGTTAGAGCTTAACCTTGGTGATTTGGTCGCGGGTTTAATTACCTTACCTCGGAGCGTCGGCTCGCTTTCTCTTCGGTCTACCATCCCGAGGTGATGACCGAGCATGTCAATTTCCACCCAATACAGATAGTCCCCCCACTCCTCGGATGAACGCCGAGGTCGCCGAGGAGTGGAATGAATTTGAGCGGGAAGTCGACGTGGCGAAACCCTATCCAAGGATTTCAAAAGCTGCACGTCTGTCGGGTTGCCATTCCGCATTTCGTGGCGGCTGTTGATAGGTCACTGAACGGTCGCGCCGTCTTTTTATTTTCTCTAACGTTACAGTCATCATTACTTCTCCAACTTGCACGTGTAAGGACTCCTATAAATACTTCACTCTCACTTCCTTCCACTTCACTTGAAATTTCGACGCTAGCCAGAATTTCCAAAGGAAAGAAAAAGTTCATTCTCCAAATCTGCTGTTCTGATCCTGATCTCTTTCCCCATTTGATTATCACTATGTCTGCTACAAACTCTGGTCATCGCTCAAGTGATTCTGGTGAGAGGGCGGAGCGGTTTGCCGCCATGGCCATGAACGATGAGATCACTGTCCCTGTGCCACCATTGCAGGTGGTTGAAGCGGGAGGTGGTGGCGAGGCCACGTCCGCAGCTCCCACCCCTCTAAGACGTAAGGTGAAGGCTGGTCGCGGCACGGCGGAGGTCAGTGACTATGCAGATCCTGACGTGGGCGATGACGATCGCTGCAAGGATGGGGATGACGTCGAGGGTGATGATGTCACCAGTGCTAAGGAGGCGGGTGGCTCGGTAGGCGGGGCCGAAGTGAGTGGGACTAGTGGCCAAAAGGGGGAAACCGAAGTTGGCCCTTCAAAGAAATCGAAGAGGAAGATTCCTCTCGAGGTTGAGATCGATCCTCGGTTGGTCATCCCCTCGAGTTTCAATAATGACAAGGATTTAAAGGTTCACGCTCAATCTGATGCCCAAAAGGGGAAGAAGAGGAATATTCCCGTCCACGTTACCCCGAGCATCATCACCGAGGAGAGGCTTGAGGCTGTTCGGGCTGACTGCGGTTGTGGTCCCGAGGTGGAGATTAGGATCCCAGCGCTGACAACGCTCAACACACACCTCGGGTTGAGGTATGAACGGTCATCGCAATATAATTTACCCAACTAGGAGTCGGGGTCGAATCCACAAGGAACAAAGTGATGCGATCAAAGTAGTGGAGGAACTAAACCTATTTGACTAAGCCAAACTAGGATAACGAGGTGATGGAATGATATTAACAACTACAAACTACACTAGGAAAGCAAGTAAATATGATCTATGGCCTTCTCGCAACCAAGGAAAGCAAGATTTTGAGCCTAGGATACAATTATAGCACGGGGTTTATATATTATGGCCGAGTCGTTCTATTGTAATCCCTAGAATCCTTCCGGCCTAGAAGGGATTTACCTCAACGGCGCTCGTCAAAGCCATGGTTGAGCTTATAAAGCACTACCCATTACCCGAGGAAAGAAGACCTCTTCCGAGCGTAACTTCTTTTAGATGAGTTAGTCTATGAAATAGCCTATCAACCCAAATCCTCGCTAGCTTCACTATTCTACGCTAACTAATCTCTCCCGAGTCTTTAATTAGCAAAGTAGACGGACAACTCAAGTGTCGCGAGCACAAGAGTCAAGCAATCAAAACAATAGAAGCTAGATAATTAAAACCCAACAATATAGAAAATCCTAGTCATGAAATATATTTATAAAATCATGTTCATTAATAACATCAACTAACCAAATGTAGCATACAAATCAAAGAAATAAAGAAAGGGATAAAGAATTTCTCATTTGAAGTACACCCAATCTTTAATCTCCAAGGTGTGTTGATATTCTTGCTCCCAAAGTTTGGATAAGTAGCCAAAGATATGTAAACTATGATAAAACTATCTATTTGTAGTCCCAAAGCAATTACAATATTTTTCCCAAAATTATCCCTAAGTTAAAACAATGAAATAGCTGAATTTTCATCCCATAGCCACCCTGGTACGAACGTTCACCAGATAGCCACTTTTTCGCAGCTCAGCTGAGTCACTGTTTCACTCATAGCCACTTTTCTGCTGTGTTTTTGACAGAGTAGCCAGTTTTCTTCTTTTTCTTCAACTAGATTTCTTTTTGACTTGTTTTTTCCATAACTCTTCTCCAACATATTCAACCTATAAAATGCAACAAAACCATAATAAGTGCACTTATTTGATCAATTTAACACAACAATAGCTCAAGTACAAGTATGTAATGTGTGGTATTTTAGCCACACATCACACCCCCAAACTTAAACTATTGCTTGTCCTCAAGCAAAGCACAAACAACTAAATTCCAAATTGCATTTCAATCTATTCATGCACCTTTTTACTAAAGCCACAACAAGTCAAAAACACTTTTAAGTTAACAACAAATGGCATTGGTTGGTACCAACAATTAAGCCAAGCCATGTGAACTACACTTTCTTTTTCAAACCACTATATTTTCAAACCAAGTGCTCATCAATGATACAAATCAAAAGGCAATCAAGTCATGACACTAGACTTTCAAAGTTTGCCTCTTTGTCACAAGAGCTCACTTCTTTGCTTTCTTACCTCAATTGGAAAATGAAACAAAGTCCTCAACTCAACTTCACAAGTGCCCTCACCACACAAGAGAGTATCCCAAACACGCAGAAATGCAATATTAAACACAATTGGGATATATGATAGAAGAATTCACTCACTCTCTCAAAAGAAGTTCAACTTGCACACTAGAGATACCATAAGCTTGCCCTTCATGTACATCTCCACTAATGTAGGAATGCTTGACCCGAAATCAATTAGGACTTTGTTAGGGTTGTAATGTAGGCTTTTGGTCAAAGGTGGGATAAAATTTGGGCAAATAGTGACTACACACCTCCTTGAGCACTACACCGCACAAAAATTGAAAGCACGCTTCATTTTTTCTTGCATTTACACCTTGCTAAATTGAGGATTATACACTAGTCTTCCCCTCTTTATTCGTCATTTCCATTTTTTTTTTCTTTTCTTTCACTTACTTCTTTTTGTTTCTTTTCCTTTTTTTTTTATTCAAATCACTTTTGTTGCTCTTTCTTTTCATTTCTTTTCTTTTGATTTTCATTAACTTCCACACTTTCACCATAACTCGTGCCACCCCCAAACTTAGGCTTTTACCTAAGTTGCACGTCTTTCAATGCACTCAAGGAGGTAGGGCCAAAAAGAAAGTTAGTGCTTTAAGCACTTAGAATTGGTCCGGGTTAATAATGTGGTTGCCAAAAGAAAGGATATTAAGCTCAAAGGGGTTGACTAAGGATATAATGCAAGGGTAGGCTTTTTAGATTACTGAGCGGGCCAAAGAAAGCCTAAAATCATTTTTCAAGTCAAGCATCACCTAGGATTTCGCCTCGAAGCACACTTAGGGCAAGTTCTAAATCAAGAAGCACACACATGAACACACCAAAACCTCACCACACATGGCACAAGTAAAGCAAGGAAGACGAGTATATTCAAGTCCCAATCAACGGCAATTAAGCATCCAAAGTTTACCCATAGCCTAATGAGAGCTAATTAGTGACATAAGAGCCAAAAGTTGAACTTAAAGATCATAGCACAATTCACCAACTAAATTTTTCTATTCATTTTTCAAAACAAGCTCACATGATAAGGATTAAATAATGGTGGAACCAAACATGCCAAAAGTTGCCAAGGAGCAAAAATCCACAACTACTACTATACTACTATTACTACTAATTAAATCCTAAAATGCCCGGTTCAACACAATTACTTCCTTGGAAAAGAACCATGGCAAAGAAAAACCAAGGAGGTTATTTCAAAATTTTTGTACAAAAATGATATTTACAATGAAAAGGGTTGTTCGGACCCAAATGAGGCTTTTGCACCCAAGTGGGATGCCTACGTATTACACAAAGGTGAATCAGATAAAAAGAAGCAACATCCCAAGCGTAGTTCATGGGAGTACTTTTTGTTTTTTTTTTTGAAAGCTTTTCTCTCTTTTTTTTTCATTTTTTTTAAACTAAACATGATACAATAATAAACTAAAATTCAAACAAAACAAAACTATCACTAATAAAGAGGTTTAATATTCCTAATTCAAGAAAGATCAATTCCACCTAAGTTATCAAGTCAAATAGCATCATTCACAATCAAGAAATAATATCATCCCAAAAACAATTAAGCTCCTCCCCCAACTTAAAATGTTGCCTTGCCCTCAAGAGAACTAAAACATTAAAGACAAAGTTTGAGTGCTCCCTGAAAATGTATGTCTGAAAAGTTCATTGCTTCTGCTCCTTCAAGACTATCCTGGATGACTGCCCAATTTTGTTTTTGTACTTGAGATGCTTCACAGTCCAACTCTCTTCCCTTACGCTGATCCTATTCCCATCAACTCTATGTTCTTGCTTTTTCACAGTTGAGCCTGTAATACTTGCCAGCTCAGTGTCCCTGCAAGCTAAGGAAGATGCAAATGACTTGGGGTACTCAGACTTCCCCCTTTAGAATTAACAACCATCAGTGAGCGATTCATGTTTAAAGGCAGTGATCACTAGAGAGTGGTAACAATCCTCAAGAATTTCCAAATTTAAATTTCATAATAAGCTATGAAAGATCCACGTCAAACCAAACCTCTATGGTGTGTATTAATCAGAGAAACACATAGAGCTGCACAAACATCTTAAGAGAAACACTATCTAAACCAACTTCACTCATAGATTTCAAAACATAGAGAAAAGGTTCATTTCTTTCAGATTATAAAGAACAATTGCAGAGATGGTAGCATTAAGCGTTGCTTCATTTAAGAACCCTTCTCAAACAGAAAACCAGCACACACAGTAATAACTCTCAAACAGTTAAACAACAGTGTCACGCCAAACTAAAATCTCACTCAACCTTGCAAACAGAACCATAACTATTGAGTCAGCTTCCGTAATGAATGGACATACACACGAATGAACTCATTGCAGCATATAGTCAAGCGGTTATCTAACAGTGAAAGTTTTGTGATTTTAAACCGCTTGGGTAAATCAGACTTCCCCAAATTTGCGCAACAGAGCACTCACAAATATACTCTTAACCCAAGTCCTTGCTGAAATTAAACAACAGCCCGATAGTCAGTAATCTACTCACAAGAAAGACAACCAGTGAAGCACAAAAGAATTACCACAACATTAATCCAAATTCAACCAAAAAAACAGCTTTCAGCTTTTCAAACACACTTAAGTACTTAATCATGATGGATTTCCAGATTTAAGCAACTTCTACCAAAGACAATTCCAATTTTAAGTTGAGACCTCCATATGTCACATAAAACTCTTCTCACAACTCCATTCACTCTCAAACGCAAGCCAACATTATCAAATAAAATTCAAGAAGCACTTATGCACATCCTTAGATGAGGCAGATAACAATTCACTCAGAGAAAACAATCACAAGAAAGGACACAGCTCAGGCAAACAACTTAATTCAATCCTACGTTCTGGAAGAAGTGATTATCAAAGAACTTACAGTAGAGACAAACCTATGGAAACTGCTCAATAATCAAGGATTCCATTTCAGCACAAAACTCAGAATATCAGGTACAAAACAGTTTCTAACCCCAGGGAATGTATAAACACCAAAATACTAATCACCCTTCTCAGAAAATGTTTTTCAGTTCTATTTACTCCTATAGTTGTTCTCGCACTTCAAAGAACTCTCTTGCTTCTTTAGGCTTCAATCACAACTCCGAGAAACTTTCATACAAAAACATCAATATCAACTTAAGTGAAAGTCTGGTCATTTCTTGCTCAGTCTAGATAGTGATGTTGAACAATTATAACAAGAGTCGGTTGCGTATGCATCAATCAATTAATGTTTAAACATTTGGCATGGATTAGGCACACAAATTAACAAAAACTTTAAGATTTCAGCACCTTATCAATTGCCTATAGCTCAATCACCACAGAATAGCCTCTAAACATCACTGTAAAGCATATTCTAACTAAACAATTTACACAAAATTCAATTATTGGAATGGTACTTCATTTTCCAAGAACTCAGACCTTTAAATTAGTACAACTAGCAATACCACTAGGGGGCTGATACATTGGATAAACAGGGGAAAACAGCTACTTGTTGCACACAAAACATGGACAGATCACCTAATTAACAAGAATTTGAGATTACTAACAATCAAGCATGTTCCATATAACTCTTTGAAGTTAATTTCAGCCTTATAAAACAGAAATGATCTCAAGAAGGCAAGACTTAAATCATACGCAAACAAGGCTTCACTAAGGCATATTGCCGAGCACTTGAAGTGCACTGATTCTCTGTTCAAAATTTCAAAGAATGGGGTACATCAGACTTCCCCCAATTTTTCAACAACCATCAGCATAAGGGCCACCATGCCCGTCAACACCAATCATCAACCAGAACTTCACCATAATTGAATTTAACAGAGGGGTAATGGGGATAGCGGGGAATGGGATTTGATGACAGGGGCAGAATAATCGAGCGAGGAGGAGAGATAGGAGAAAGAGATTTACTTGAGCGATGAAGCGATTGGTAGCGATTAATAGGGAGTGATCGACGTCCATGGTGAAAGGTGGTGGTGCGACAGTGTAAATTAATGGGAATTAGGCAGGGGACGAACGGATTGAGAAAGAGAGGAGAAATACCATACCTGAGTTGTGAGGTGAACAGTTGCTGTGTCGACTGAGGTGTCGTAGCAGTGGTAATTCAACGATGGTGGATCAGTTGGAAGGAGGTGCAGTGGTGGGGTAATTGATAGCAGGGGAAGAGAATTTGGTGGAAATTGGGATGAAAGAGAATTGAGAACAGAGGAGAGAGAAAATGAACTTACCTGATCGGCGATGGTGAAGAGTCGATGGAGCTGGTTTGTACGGTGGTATCGATCGGCGTGTGATGTAGTGGTGAAGGGAATCTTTGAGTTGAGCGTGAATGACTGTGTTTTGTTTAAGTGTGAGTCCATTATGAACCAAGTAAAGGCGGAGCGCCCTTTTAGTGAGGCGGAGCGCCTATTTCAAAATGCAGAGAGCAGCAGTTGCAAAATACACAGAGCAAATTCTGAAGCAGTTTTGAAGCAGTGTACAGAGTTGGGACTGTCCAATTTCTCAAATTCAGTCCAAATTACTTCCAAAAATCCTGAAACTTGGTAAAATGATCAAAAACAACAAATGAAATTAATCTGCAAGTGAAGAATACAAAAAATTAAAATTTTCGGGCTATCTCCCGAGAAGCGCCGTTTTTAACGTCGTGGCACGACGAGTACCAAACTCACACTTTTCTCTCCATTTTGTAAATGTGAATTGTCTCCCCAACTTTGAATCAAGCTTTTCATTGCGCTTTCGGGGTGGTGGTACGAATTTCAAAGTTGCAAAGGCCGAATACTTCATTTTGTACTTCTTGGCCTTCAAGTGAGGGATGTCGTTTTGTCTTCTTGCCGTGGCAAATTCAACAATATACCCATTTTTCCCATCAACACCAAAATCATCCAAAGGAGTTTGTTCTTCCATTTCCATTGCCTCATCCACACATAGAGTTGAAAAATGAAGTGAATGAGGTCCAAATTGTTTCAACACCAATGGAGCACCACGCATGACATATTCCTCTTCAAATATGCTAGAGTCTTCATCACAAAAGTTCTTCATTTCCGCTCTAGACTCCAACACAAATTTCTTGTTCACGGCATCATTACCAAATATCTTGAAGATGTGATCACTTCCATGAGTTCCCATGATTTGACTTGTGCTCTCTTCCACAAATTCGCTCATTTCTAGCATAACATTCACTACTTCTTCATGTCGAGCCTTGGAGGCTTCAACCATTTCATGCACTAGAATGTTCACGACACGAGCTTCAAGATCAAATTGGTTCACTCTTTGTCCTAGTTCTTCCTTTTCATGTTTGAGATCCCAACCTTTCACATTTAAGTCATGAAGGCATGCTTCATGGACTTTCATTTTTCGAGCTTGATCTCGGAGCCAAGCTCGGCTCACAATTTCTTCTTCATCCCAATTGTGCTTTTCTTCAATAATTCTTTCTTGATATTCAAGCACATCTTCAATGGAGGATTCTTCTTGGAACTCAACCTCATCTTCCATGTAAAACCTTTGTTGAGATTTGGCAACACCATTAGCTTGTTGATCATTGAAAGTGTCAACCAATTGGCTCAATTGAGTCTCCAAGTTGTGAATTGCCAAGCCATTTTGACGGATCGTTTCGGCACTCTCACAATGGTTTTTAAGTATTTGCTCCATCAAGTGTTCCAATCTTTCATTTTCATTGCATTCATCTTGCGAAGTCGATAGGTCCATCTCTTCTTGGAACTTCTCTTGGATGCCTTGCCACTCGGGTTCAAGCTCGATGCTCATGTTTGCATTTGCCCTATCAAACTCGTAAGAATCATTAGCATCATTATAAAAATCATTGGAAGAAGAATAAGGAATATTAGGACAACCGTCCCAATGGCCATTTTGACCCCCACACTCATGACATATGTCCCACTCAAAGGGTTGAGAAGGTGCGCACAACTCGCCCCCGGAAACACTTTGACAATCTTGCCAATAGTGAGGTCCGCCACAATAAGGACAAGGATCACTCATATATGGATTTTCAATATTGGACCAATTTTGGTTCCATGATGCCATTTCAAGATAGTTACCACTAATCTAAACCAACTAATTAATGCAAGTAAACACTACACACAAACAAATATTTACACTTTACAAAGAACATTACTACTATTCACAATTTTTAACAAGAACGGTTCACAAAGTTTGGAACTAAGCCAACTAGCTCAACTCCTCAAACTACTCTAATACGCCAATTGTTCCCCGGCAACGGCGCCAATTTTGACAACGCTCAACACACACCTCGGGTTGAGGTATGAACGGTCATCGCAATATAATTTACCCAACTAGGAGTCGGGGTCGAATCCACAAGGAACAAAGTGATGCGATCAAAGTAGTGGAGGAACTAAACCTATTTGACTAAGCCAAGCTAGGATAACGAGGTGATGGAATGATATTAACAACTACAAACTACACTAGGAAAGCAAGTAAATATGATCTATGGCCTTCTCGCAACCAAGGAAAGCAAGATTTTGAGCCTAGGATACAATTATAGCACGGGGTTTATATATTATGGCCGAGTCGTTCTATTGTAATCCCTAGAATCCTTCCGGCCTAGAAGGGATTTACCTCAACGGCGCTCGTCAAAGCCATGGTTGAGCTTATAAAGCACTACCCATTACCCGAGGAAAGAAGACCTCTTCCGAGCGTAACTTCTTTTAGATGAGTTAGTCTATGAAATAGCCTATCAACCCAAATCCTCGCTAGCTTCACTATTCTACGCTAACTAATCTCTCCCGAGTCTTTAATTAGCAAAGTAGACGGACAACTCAAGTGTCGCGAGCACAAGTGTCAAGCAATCAAAACAATAGAAGCTAGATAATTAAAACCCAACAATACAGAAAATCCTAGTCATGAAATATATTTATAAAATCATGTTCATTAATAACATCAACTAACCAAATGTAGCATACAAATCAAAGAAATAAAGAAAGGGATAAAGAATTTCTCATTTGAAGTACACCCAATCTTTAATCTCCAAGGTGTGTTGATATTCTTGCTCCCAAAGTTTGGATAAGTAGCCAAAGATATGTAAACTATGATAAAACTATCTATTTGTAGTCCCAAAGCAATTACAATATTTTTCCCAAAATTATCCCTAAGTTAAAACAATGAAATAGCTGAATTTTCATCCCATAGCCACCCTGGTACGAACGTTCACCAGATAGCCACTTTTCGCAGCTCAGCTGAGTCACTGTTTCACTCATAGCCACTTTTCTGCTGCATTTTTGACAGACTAGCCAGTTTTCTTCTTTTTCTTCAACTAGATTTCTTTTTGACTTGTTTTTTCCATAACTCTTCTCCAACATATTCAACCTATAAAATGCAACAAAACCATAATAAGTGCACTTATTTGATCAATTTAACACAACAATAGCTCAAGTACAAGTATGTAATGTGTGGTATTTTAGCCACACATCAAGCGCCTGGCTCGGCTGTTTCCACGCATGTCGAGGGGTACTCTTTGGTTTTCACCTACCCCTTCACCATAGGGTTCAACTTGCCAGTACATCGTATCATCGACGTGTTTTGCAGATCCTACAACCTCTGTCTAGCCCAACTTGGGCCCGGGGTTTGGAGGGTTGTCCAAGCCCTCGAGTACTTGAGCGACATAGCTGGGTTGCCTTTCACCTTTCAACACTTGATCTCTCTCTACTATCCTTACTTCCACAAAGCCGGGGTGGTTGCCCTTCTGCCTCGGGGTTCTTACGCTATTTTGAGTAAGAGCGAGGATCACGGGGACCGAGGTTGGAATGATCGGTATGTACTCATCCCCACGAGGCTGTTGTCAGCCGAACCTGGCTTTCCCGAAGTATGGAACGCTCAACGTAAGTGTCCGCTTCTGTTTTCCCTTCGACTTTGGATTGTCATAATTGTTACTTATCCTTTCATCTTTGGTTTGCAGCTGAGAAAGTTCCAGTTAACCCACCGAGGAACTTGCTTGAGTGGGTTACCGAGGTTATGCAAGTGAAGACGCGCCCAGATCGGCAGTTGATGGTACTGGCCGGTTTGGAAGAGAACCGATGGGCGTGCAAGAGGCACGGTGAGTCGCCGATGACTTCGACTCCTTAGGTTCGCTTCGAGCCATTAGGTTCTGACTTTTTTTTTATTTATGCAGGTCTTCCCAGCAAGGCTATGAGAGACGCCGATGAGGAAGAGGAAGCCGAGGTGGAGGTTGAAGGGGGAGAAGAGGAGAGAGGAGGTAATAGGGCAAAGAAGAGGGAGAGGTTGGTGTTTGACGTCACCGAGGGCGTAGCCAAGATGGCGGATTTGGCGAAATGGTTGATTGAGGAAAAGAAAGCCATAGGTTTGTCAAGCCAAGGAACCTCACAAGGTGATGAAATTTTCTTAGGTCGGCTTTCGTGCGTTTCCACTTCTTCTCACATTGAACGAACTGCTTCCCTTCCTTCCCCAGGTTCCAAAAGAAAGAGGATTGCGCCGAAGCGAGCGGCCAAGGTGAAGGGACCTCGGGTCGAGGAAACTGCTGCACCTACTGTCGAAGCATCGACCACGCAGCGCCGGGGACTTATTGATGAGCCCAGCGATGAAGAGCTTCCCCCCTTGGCTCCCGAGGTAAGGCCAGAGCTGGCCTCCGAGGCGGTCCAAGCGTCGAGGCCCAAGGTTGGTGCGACAACTGAAGTGATAAACGTAGAGGAGTTTGACCAAGAAGCTGCAAAGCTAAAGGGCAAAGCTAGAGTGGGCGAAGGCCTGATTAAGAATATGGTTAAAGCTTCCCGAGCTTCGCCGAAGCCTGCTAGCACTGCACCCCGGGCCTTGGAGATATATCCCGACGCGAATTTGCTGGATGCCACAAAAGAGGATATCGTGGCCCTTGATGGCATGCTTGGCCCTGCCGAAGCTCATGCCCTTCGGAATCTCAGCCCAATGAGTTTGATGGGCGTCTCCTCCGCTTCTGCCCTTCGGGTAAGTCCTAGTGTTCATTCTACATAGTTTATCTCGCCATTTTTCGGGTACTGACACTATGTTTCAAACGCAGAGTTTGGTTCTTGCGTTGCAAGCTATTCATCTCGAGCGCGATCGAGCCAAAGAAATTCAAGCAGCTGCCGCCGCTTGGGATGAACAGATTAAGGTTCTTAGGGGGCAAGTTACCGAGCTAGAGTCTCGATTTGCAATTCTGAACAATGAGCTGGAACGTGCCAATGAAGCCTCGGCGAAGGCTGAAGCTGATCTTCGTGTGGCTGTGGAATCTGCCGAAGCTCGAGTCCAAGCTGCGACGAATGAATTTACTGCAGAGCGTTCGAGGTTGAGCCTTGAAAATGCTCGCCTTGAGGCTGAGCTTTTCAGGGTCAAAACCGAAGTGCTTGAAGCAGGAGAGAAATATCGCTGTAAACTTGGGGAGTACAACGCCAAACTCATCGAGCTGCAGAGCCAAGTGGACCAAGTGCCAGCCCTTCGAGGCAAGATATCCAAGCTCGAGGGCAGGATTGCGTACCTTAATGAGAGGGCCGAGGTTAGGGCAACTAGGGCGAAGTTTGAAGAAACATGGGCCGTTGTCAAGACCAGGCTAAGCGCACTTGAACAAGTCCAGGCTGGGCAGATTGTTCTTGAAGATGAGATCGCCAAGGCAAGGGAGGCTGCTGCCGAGGCTCAAAGGATCGTGGACGAGCTCCCTTCGAGCGAGGGGTCAGATGATGGCGGGCCCGAAGGTGGAGATGAAGGCGACAGTGCCGAAGAGGGCAGTGAAGATGCCGATGGGGCGCAGCCTTAGTGTTTGATGATGAACATTTTGATGTTTTTATTGCTTTTAGGCCTTCGTGCCTTTTCGGACATCGGCCTTCGGGCTTTTATGTATGCATAGTTTTGGACCTTCGGGTCTTTTTGATGTAAATATTTTTCAGCCTTCGGGCCTTTTAATGGAAACTGTTCGTTCGTATTTTTGTCTTGAGTGTTGGCCTTAGCAAATACCGAACACTCTGCTAAGAATAAATAAATTGCTTGCAAAACTTAGTTGAATTTAACCGATGCAAACTTAGAACGACGTCTCGTCCTCAAGTCGATGCATTGTGCAACTTCGGGGTGCAAGTTTTAAACAGATAAAAATGGGTATAATGTCAAAGTCATTCATTGATATCAACGAGCCAGAAATCAGCTAATTACATAAAACCAAGTCGAAGCGGACCTTGAGTGAAAAATGAATTTTCAGTAAAAGCGAATTGACAATATGCCGCTACTGGGCTAATTTACAATGTACTAAATCTGTTCCCCGGGCGTGAGTCCCCGGTTGTCGGAAAGATAAGCTTCGGTTGGGAGGCTCGACATCGACCTCGGTGCCAACCCTTCTCACTCCCCCCCCCCAGTGTTCGGTTGTGAATCCTGATGAAGATCCGAGCACTGGAAATCGTTCGCTTCGCTTCCTGAAAAGGTCAAGCAAAAAATGGAACGGGGAGCAAGTTAGTACATTTCGATCGAGGCCATGGGAGCGTTGTTCGGCTCGGGGCCGTGGATAAATTTAATGAGATTGAAACGTGTTTACCTCGGTTAGAAGTGGTATCGCTTCAGGTTGGAGATATTCCAATTCAGAGGTTCGGGTTTTCCTTGCAGATTCTCGATTTGATAGGACCCCTTCCCAACGATTGCCTTGACTCTGTAGGGTCCTTCCCAATTTGCAACAAGCTTTCCCCCATTGTCTTCCTTTGTTGGTTGATTCGTGGTTTTTAGCACGTAGTCACCAACTTTGAAGTCTCTGAGTTTAGCTATCCTGTTGAGATATGCCTCGATCTGTCTTTTTTGGGCGACTAACCGAACCAAAGCTAACTCTCTTTTCTCCTCGAGCAGATCCAACTCTATGCGCATTGCCTCTTGGTTTGCATCTTCGGCAGTGTGAGCGTACCGTAGGCTTGGTTCGCCCACTTCTACGGGGATGAGGGAATCCATGCCGTAAGCAAGTGAGAACGGAGTCTCACCGGTGCTGTTCTTCTCCGTGGTTCGCATGGCCCATAGCACCCCGAGAAGCTCCTCGGGCCAAGGACCTTTTTTCTCATAGAGTCTTTTCTTGAGATTTTCAATTATGATTCTATTCGAAGACTCAGCTTGGCTATTGACACTTGGGTGATAAGGAGTCGAGGTAATTCTTTTGATCCCGCACTGCTTGAAGAAATCAGTGATGGCTGCCCCCATGAATTGTTTACCGTTGTCACAAGCAATTTCTTTTGGGACGCCGAACCTGTAGATGATGTTCTTTTTGATGAAGTCGATTACTTGTTTTTGCTTTACCTCGGTGAGAGCCGCTGCTTCTACCCATTTTGTGAAGTAATCGGTCAACACTAGGATGAAACGAACACCACCCTTTCCCTTGGGCAATGGTCCAACAATGTCCATTCCCCATTTCATGAAGGGGCATGGTGATACCACTGAATGTAGAGGCTCGGCCTGTTGGTGGATCATACGCCCATGGCGTTGGCACTTATCACATTTCTGCACGAAGGCCTTCACATCGGCACTGATTGTGGGCCAATAATACCCAGCTCTTAATAGTTTACGCACCAAGGACTTTCCCCCCGAGTGGTTGCCACACTCGCCTTCGTGCACTTCGGCCATCACGTATCTTGCCTCATCGGGACCCAAACACTTGGTCATCGGGCCGCAATATAGCCTTTTGTATAGATTACCCTCGATCAGGTGATACGAGGCTGCTTGGGTCCTTAACTTTTTTCGCTTTTTTTTTGTCTTGGGGGACAGTCCCCGAGTCGAAGTAGGAGATGAACTTACTTCGCCAATCCCATCGGTTTTCCACCGAGTTGACTTGCAACTTCATCTCTCTCATTTGTGCTGACAACAGCCGAACCACCGAGTCAGTCCCCGAGTGAGCTTCATCGATCGCCGAACCAAGATTCACCAAAGCATCAGCCTCGGTATTTTCCTCCCGAGGTACTTGTTTAACCTGCCATTCTTGGAATTGGGCCAAGATCCTTTGTGCCCGATCCAAGTATAATTGCATTCTGGGCTCACGAGCCGTATAATCACCGAGGACCTGGTTCACTACCAACTGCGAATCACACCTCAGTTCGATTCTTTCAACCCCCATTTCCTTAGGCAGTTCCAAACCCGCTAAAGCTGCCTCATATTCTGCCTCATTGTTGGTTACTTTCTTGAACCGAACCGAGTGCCTGACTTTCTCCCCGGTGGGTGCTCTCAAGACTATGCCTAGCCCTAAACCTTTGGAGTTTGTTGCTCCATTGGTGTGAAGTATCCATAGCCCCGGGGAAGCTCCCTTCGCCATGGAGTTTTCCTTTTCAGCCTCGGGCAAAATTCCAATACTAAAATCGGCCACGAAGTCTGCCAAGACTTGAGACTTAATAGCAGTCTGAGGTTGATAGGTGATGTCATACTCGCTTAACTCTACCGCCTATTTTGATAGCCTCCCCGACAACTCCGGTTTATGCAATATGTTCCTTAAAGGGAAGGTTGAAACTACCGCTATTGGGTGACATTGAAAATAGGGTCGTAGTTTCCGGGCAGTAACAAGTAAAGCAAGTGCTAATTTCTCCAAGTGTGGATACTTGGTTTCAGCGTAGAGAAGTGTTTTGCTCACATAATAGATGGGCTGCTGTTTGCCATCTTCTTCCCGAACCAGCACAGCGTTGACTGACACCTCGGACACCGCCAAGTAGACTAGCAATGTTTCACCTTCTTTTGGCTTGGCAAGCAACGACGCGTTAGCCAAGTATTGTTTCAAATCTTTCAATGCTTGTTTGCACTCCGGTGTCCATTCGAAGTGGTTGGTTTTTCTCAAAACGGAGAAAAACTTGTGGCATCGCTCCGAGAACCTTGAGATAAATCGACTCAAGGCGGCGACTCGCCAGTCAAGCGTTGAACCTCTTTCACCCCGGTTAGCTCCTCGGGGATTTCTTTGATAGCTTTTATTTTATCAGGGTTAGCCTCGATGCCTCGTTCAGAGACGATGAATCCCAAGAATTTGCCTGATCCAACACCGAAGGCGCACTTCTCAAGGTTCAACTTCATGCCATATTGCCTCAACACAGCAAAGGCCTCCCTCGGATGATTTAAATGATCCTCCATTCGGATCGATTTGATGAGCATATCGTCTATGTAGACCTCCATAGACTTTCCAATATATTCTTTATACATGCGACATACCAACCTTTGGTAGGTCGCCCCAGCGTTTTTCAACCCGAAGGGCATCATCTTGTAACAAAAGGTGCCTCGGTCAGTGATGAACGAGGTCTTCTCTTCGTCCTTCGGGTCCATGAGGATTTGATTGTAGCCCGAATATGCGTCCAAGAAGGTCAATAGTTTGTGTCCAGCCGTGAAGTCTATTAACCTGTCAATTTGTGGCAGTGGATAAGAATCTTTGGGGCAGGCTTTGTTCAAGTCGGTGTAGTCTACACATATTCTCCACTTGCCATTCTTCTTCGGTACAACCACCACATTTGCCAACCATTCGGGGTATTTCACCTCTCTTATGAAACCATTTTCTTGCAACCTCGTGGTTTCATCTTCGATTGCTCTCTTTTTGACCCCGACGTGAGGTCTTTTCTTCTGCTTCACCAGGGTGAACTTTGGGTCCACATTCAGCTTGTGGGTTATGATCTCCGGATCGATACCAGTCATGTCTGAATGAGACCAAGCAAATCAATCGTTGTTGGACTTTAACACTTCGATAATTGCCTTTTTCGACTCTGGGTCCAACTCCGAGCCGATGTACACTTTTCTCTCTGGAAAATCTTTCAATAAGGTGAAAGAATCCAGTTCTTCAACGGTGGAGTCCTCGGCCTTTTATTTCCGAGGCTCTTGAACGCATGCCGGGATCTTTTCTATCTCACTTTGGAGGTTCGCCTCGCTTGACCCCGGTTGCATTGGTTGCTATTTTATTGGCCCGCTCGGGGCGACTCCACTCTTCAGTGCCATCGAGTAGTATTCCCTTGCTACCCGTTGCTCCCCTTTGATTGATCGAACTCCCAAAGGTGTGGGGAATTTAATCACTTGATGCAGGGTGGAGGGAACAGCTTCCATGGAGTGGATCCATGGCCTTCCGAGGATCACATTGTAGGCTAGATCCTCGGGCATGACTTGGAACAGTTTTTCTTTGGTAATCCCATCGACGAATGTCTTGAGTGTGATCTCACCCAACGTTTTCTCTGTGGAGTTGTTGAAGCCAGCTAACACTGTTGATTTGGGGACAACTTCCCCCTTCAGCCACATTTTCTTAACAGCCCCGTAGCTGATTATATTGACTGAGCTACCGGGGTTGATCAAGACTCTTTTGATGTCAGATCGTTGATTCTTAACATGATGACTAGAGCGTCGTGATGGGGGAACATCATCCCATCACAGTCATCTTCGTCGAACACAATGTCTTTGCCCGAGCCTCCAACTCGGGTTCTCTTCTCCATCGTGATCGAAAGTTTGGCGAACTTCTTCGCAGCCGCGAAGTTCACCCCGTTCACTTCTGACCCCCCGGTAATGACATTCACTACTCTCTCCGGGGGTGGAGCCCGAGGTGGTTGACCATCACCCCGGTTCTTGGAGAAGTTGTCTTTCCCCTTGTCAGTAAGGAACTCGGCCAAAACTCCCTTCTTTAGCAAGTGAGCTACGTCGAGGCGCAAAGCTTTACAATCCTCGGTCCTATGGCCGTAATCTGCATGGAATTCACAGCGCAGATTATGATCTCTTTTATTCGCCGGGGTCCTCATATCCTTGGGAACCCTTACCCCAGCAGTCCCGTTGACTACATTGACCAGCTCCGAGGTCGATATGTTGAAGTTGTAGTCTTGGATCCGAGGCAGATCCTTTTTTGGGGCCGAAGCGGAGCTCGAGGGATTTCTTTGGTTCGTATTGGGTTGAACCTTCCCTCCGAGCCTTTGGCTTACATGAGAATTTGGGTATGAGCTACCAAGGGTGTTCCCTAGCCTTTGGCTGACATGCTGCCTTATCGAGGTATATGGCTCATACCTCCCCTTTGGGTTACTTCGCGGTGCCTCTGCGCGATTTGAAGATTCGCCTCGGTTTCATTGATGATAACCTCGGCTCTTGAATTCAGCTTCCTCCAATCTGATTTTGGAGTAAGTGCGCCTATGCAGATCCTCCCATGTCAGGACCTGATATTGTTGTAGTTCTTTTCGCAATTCAGCGGCAGCGTCAGAATTGCGAACATTGATGCCTTTTTCAAATGCCATGATGGCCAAGGTATCATCAATCCGAGGCAATTCCATGCGTTCGGCGTGGAATCGCTCAAGAAATTCTTTTAGTGGCTCACCGGGCTGTTGTTTTACTTCACATATATCCTCCTTCCTTTGGAGGATCTTTTAAGCCCCTGTGTGCGCCTTGACGAAGGCGCTTGACATTTCTTTGAATGAGGAAATCGACCCCGCGGGCAGACACATATACCAACGAAGAGACCCCTTCTCTAATGACTCATCGAATTTCTTCAAGAACATCGACTCGAGCTGTATAGCCGTTAAGTCGTTGCTCTTCACCATTGCCATATATTCTCTTATGTGCTCTTTGGGATCGGTGGTCCCATCGTATTTCTTCAGGAATATGAGTTTGAAGCCCATGGGAGTTGGGGTTGGAGCCACTTCGGGCTTGAAAGGTAGCTCCCTATATTGATCAATATCGAGGTCGTCCTCCTCTTTTGTTATCCCCGGCACTCCCTCGAGGCGCTTTTCCACGCGCGCCTCGATGCGAACCTCGATCTCCCTGCTCATTTTTTCAACGTCAACCGAGGACGTTGTCTCAGCCACGGTGGGAAACGTCTGAAGTGTGGCGTGGTAGTTGGATTGTTCCTCGAGCCCCCAGACGTGGCCCCGTTGGGAGGTCCCTCTGCTATCGCGCCCGGAGGAACGAAGGGCTGGATGCCTCCACTAGGGGCCGAAGGCTGGGTGCTGTTTGGGGCAGCACTGTTCCTCGCCTCTAACGAAGCGCGAAACTCAGCATTAATGTTCGCTTGCTCATCCTGTCTATTTTGGAGAGCTCTCAGCGTGGTGACAACATAAATCTGGAACTGTTCAGCCATAACGTAGTTGAATCGTAAGCTTTGATGAAAAACGGACGTGAAACTTTGGAACAAAGCGTTACTGCTTATATCCCCACAGACGGCACAAATTTGTATGGGCCTAAATCAGTTTTAGGGCGACAAATCGAATTTGGATTCGAATGTAAGCAATTCTTTGTATCAACGTTGAATAAATATGCAAAAGAGATGTAAATGCGAATAAATAGCTGTATTTCAATATATGATTTGAGTACAAATTTTGGCAGAGTTTCAGTATCAATTTTTGGATCTCTATGATACAAAATGAACTACTATTTTTAGGCCTAAGAGCCTTGCCCACGTTCTCCACCATCAGCTAGTGCACCTTCCCACGATCTGGACATTAAGTGGAGCAGTTAGTGGGGTAAAGTAGTGGGCTGCAAAGCCGCTGGAACCGAGCTGGTTACCGAAGCCTGGTTGCAAGGCTTTGGTGATTTGACCTTGATGTTCGGATAAGAGGACGTCTCACCGAAGCTCGGTGTTCAACTCGCCTTCGATAGCTGCGTTAGAGCTAAACCTCGGTGATTTGGTCGCGGGTTTAATTACCTTACCTCAGAGCGGCGGCTCGCTTTCTCTTCGGTCTACCATCCCGAGGTGATGACCGAGCATGTCAATTTCCACCCAATACAATCTTGATTCTATGTTCTAGATTGTAGAGAAAAGAAATATCTAGATAGATTCAATATATTCTAGAGACTTGAAAGAGGAAGTTTAACTAGAATCTTCTATGGATGTATCTAGAAGAAAATATAGAACCATCCCTTGAGAAGTATAGATAGGGAATGACATTAGGCAGTTGTAACCAAGCCAAAGTCAAGGAAATTCCTTCTAGCTAACAAAGTACTCTCTTCTAACTTTCCTTCTCTACTTCAAAACTTCATTTTCTTTAGTTGAATCTTCTAATTCTAGTTTACGATCTTGGACTAGCAGAAGTTTTCCAACTACTACCTTTCTTCTGCTATATTCTCTACAATCTGGACATCACAAGGAGATTTCCATTGTGTCTTCCGTTAATCTCCAAGAGTTTTGTCAGACGCAGGGCTAAAAATATAAGAGTTTCTTATGGGGACTAAAAGTGTAATGGTAGTGTCAGATATGTCCAGCGTGTGCAAGAAATTTTACTTCAGTGTTATTATATCTTTTGACTTCCTTAAAAAGCATTTAGCTTTTACCCTTGGTGCTAAAACTTGGTGACGCTCCCTAGTGAATGCGGATCGCTGTAAAAGGCCATTTTTACATAAGAACTTCCATCATGGCTGAAAGTTCAATGCCAGGGCCGCGCAACATAAATTTGAATAGGGCATCAAGTTTGAATATAACTTCCAGGTACAAGTTATATTCAAAAGTTATGTTCGTAACAACCTCGTTGCGAATCCTAACCATTGAATAATATTCCTTTATTTTAATCATAGTTTCGGGATCGAACCGGAGAATGGTGAAATTCTTAATGATTGAAATGGAAAAATTTCTAGTAGGGTGCATTTGCAATGAGCCTTATGTTGCGAATTTAATTTAGTCGGATCAATGTATACCGGACAAAATAAATAAAAAAATCAAATGTACAAAATATATGTCCTCTTCAGCCTTCCGGGATAAATAAGGAAATGTATTTGATGAAAAATACTACTCCATACTGTTTAAAAATCATAATGTAAGAGATTAGAAATTACAGGGTTAATTTCATCGGTGGTCACTGAACTATTGTTTCATTACCACAAAGTCACTTTTGTTTCATTTGTTACCCAAAAGTCAATCAACTTTGCTCCGGTCTACAACAAAGTCACTCAAGCCGGATTTTGTTTAAAACTTGCTGGAAAAATGATGTGGCATCATTAATTAAAAATAATTTTCTTAATTAATTTTTTATCTATTAATCTAATTCATTAATCCATTATTTTTATTCTACCCAACCCAAACACATTTCACTATGTCATCTTAGGGCATAAACACTTCTATTTCGTATTAAATTAATTAGCTAATCAAATTGAGTAATTTTAGGCAAAATGGAAAATGAGGAGCGAGAAATGAATAAAAATGAACGAGCTTAGATCAGTTTGGTTCGATTTTTCATTTATGAAATCAAACTAGTTATGTCGATTTTTTAAAATTTTAAAACCAGAATAACAGCTCATTTGGACTGTTGTTATGTATATGGTTTCATAATGTATCTATTGTATTGTACTTTATGTTTTGTTGAGTTCAACAGTTTGATAGATTATATTGTTTGCAATCGTTTCATGATATAACATACTAGTAAATGAATAATGAATTTACAATATTGTCAAGAAAATAATAAGTTACGGGATAGAGTTACTATAAAAGAGATAAGATAAATGGTAATATATGAGAATATTAAGGAGAAGAAGAGAGAAAAAAGACACGGTAACGATGCGATCACACCAAATCGGTCGTTACATAAAATGGGCTCTTCATCGTCATGTAACAACGGACTAACGATATGATACAATAAAATTTTGAAGTAACAATTAATACAAATATTATTTTATAGTAACAGTATAGTAACAGTACGATACGGTACAACTGATAACAACCATCCAAACAAGCTGATACCAAACAAAGTCGAATTTTTATTTTTATTTTTTCTCAATTTTTTTTTTCTTTTGATTTTTCTGGGTCATTCGATTTTTGCTTGGTACCCCAGCGATTATATAGTAGATAATATTTTTCAAATTTCAAAATTTTCACTCATAAAATAGTTATTTGTATATCTTCATGTAAGATATGACATTCTAATTTATAGGTTTGTCCTTGTTTTTGCTTACTGCATTAAAAAATAATTGACACACAGATATAAAGCCTTAAAAAGTGACGTACCTGACGATAATACAATAACAATAACAACTCAGTAGGTCTCAGTTGGAAATTAACTGAAGATTACCTTTTTGAAATGTCATGTTAAACTAGATTGTCCTGTTAATCTTCAGTTAGTTGAAATATATTTCTAATGTGGCTCCCTGGCATAATGTGGCAAAAAAGAAGTAGTGAAATGAGTTTGGGTTGGGTAGAAAAAGAATAATGGGTTAAGGAATTAGATTAATAGATGAAAAATTAATTAAGATATGACACTCTAATTTATAGGTCTGTCCTTGATTTTGCTTGTGGCATTAAAAAATAATTGACACACAGATATAAAGCCTTAAAAAAATGAGGTGCCTGCCGATAATACAATAATGATGACAACTCAGTAGGTCTCAGTTGAAAACTAACTAAAGATTACTTCTTTGAAATGTCCTGTTAAACTAGATTGACCTGTTAATCTTCAGTTAGTTGAAATATATTTCTATTGTAGCTCCTTGGCATAATGTGGCAAAAAAGAAGTAGTGAAATCCCTGGCATAATGTGGCAAAAAAGAAGTAGTGAAATGAGATTAGGTTGGGTAGAATAAGAATAATGGGTCAAGGAATTAGATTAATAGATGAAAAATTAATTAAGAAAATTATTTTTAATTAATAATGCCACATCATTTTTCCGGCAAGTTTTTAAACAAAATCCGGCTTGAGTGACTTTGTTGTAGACCGGAGCAAAGTTGAGTGACTTTTGGGTAACAAATGAAACAAAAGTGACTTTATGGTAATGAAACAATAGTTCAGTGACCACCGATGAAATTAACCCGAAATTACATTAAGGTAACTGTAATCCAGAACTTGTTTAACTAAAAGTTTGCATAACGAGATCATATCACTAAAGTTAGTTAACCTTCAATTCCATTATTTCAAAGGTCAAACCAGAATAATTCCAAATGACTGATATGATTATTAAGAAACGTCACAAGTTACAAACTTGAGGGTGTTTGGATGAGTTTATTTTAAGTGATTTTAAGTCAAAATAGCTTTTAAACTTTTTTTGTAATTTTTGAAGTGTTTGACAAAAATAACTTATGCTTTTAAGCACTTGTTTTTAAGCCAAAAAATACAAAAAATAAGCTAAAAGCTGGATTTTCCCAACTTTTAACTTTTGACTTTTAGGTTATAAGCACTTTTGAAAAACTCAATCCAAACACCGGGAAGATTTAGCACTCATTCTAGGATGTTGGATTATATGGAGCAATGCGAGCTCTCGGCAACATAGACCTGTGTAAGCACCGCAATGACCTAATGTGGATGCTCTCAGCCCAAGGATTATTTTTAAATTACACATGTTTGTTTACCCATTTTTCTTTTCTTTGAGGATTCCTCCTAATGAAATTTTCTTGGTGTTTCCTCAAAGGCCTAAGCTAAATTGATGATGGGACTTTATGTTACCACTAAAATGGATCAAGGACATAAACTGTAATCCTCTTAAGGAATTGAGAAGAAGAACAGTTCCTGAACAAGAATCACTATCAGGAAATTACAGAGAAAGAATTAAGAGAATAGAGAATTGGGTAAAAGATTGTATAATTACAACAGTATTTATAGACTAAGAATTGGATCTCTAATAGTCCAACTAACCGCAAATTGAGCCGGAAAGGAAATAACAGAAATTGGGAAATCCTAACTAACTCTAGGAAATTACAGAAATGCCCATCCGTAACTAACTTCTAACTACCTATGCTGACTGTATTATTCGAGTGCTGACTGTGCAATTCATCATATTACACTTTACAAGATACATATACGAATAAAGATAAATAACTTATTTTTGCGCAAATGTGGTGATAACCGCAGCATATCTTAATGACTATATCGCTTGCAAAATTGGTTCTATTAGACTCTACAATTTTTGCTATTTTTAATGTATTTTAATTCACTCTATTTTTCATTGGTAGCTATCTTAAAGTAATTACTTTATAATGGTTTGATAGTATAGAAGCTAAAACAACTAACATAGTGCTTGTCACGCCCAAAAAAAATTAAATGTGGTGGGTTTATTATTTAAAGGCTCGTGACTAGTGTTTCAAGAATGTACAAAATTATTTAGAGAACTCGGAGTCGCCACTTGACATAGTTTAAGGTGTGCCAAGTCACCAAAAGGTACCTTGGGGCACCTCTGACTCGTCTAATGGTCTGCGTTTAGAGATTCGGGTAAGGTTCTCAGTTGACTCTCGGAAAGGTATTAGGCACCCTCGAGTCCTGTGCCAAACACAGTTGCTTTATTGTCGCAATTTTAATTTATTAAATATGGTTGTTATCTTTTGCCGTTGATTTGAATTTAAATTTTGATTCAGAAAAATTTAAAAGTGTTATTCTTATCCAACCTCACAGAGGATTGGACGAATTTACACTTTGATTCATAGTAAATAAGCAAATAGATAAATAAAATATATTACGCATTTCCAACCTCACAAAGGACTGGTCTATTTTTAAAAGAATTTAATTAACTTCAAAAATAATTAATTTAGAATTGGTTTATTTTAATTTAGTTTTATTTTAGCCTAATAAGTAGATCACAAATCATACTTATCATTTGTGCCTAATCGCATGAGTCTTCGCACTCTTATTTAATTTGACTAATTGTGTTAATGTGAGTTAAATTAAGTTTCAAGTAAACATTTGAGAAGTTTCTTCGGCCTATGAGTTTTGCCAAATCTAAAAGAGATGTCACTGCCGATTGCTACGCGTAACCCACTTGAAACAAAATATTTTCTTGGCACTAAACAACCTATATTCATAACTCATTTCAAATTGTTCCAATTTCGAGCCCTATTTAAAATTGTCAAAATTTTATAAGTTGAGTACTTTTCTTCCAGATCTGGTTTTATACAATACAAGCCTAACATTTATTTGTTTGAATCCTTTAAACATAAGTGACATTATAACAATTGTTTTACTATATCACCCATACAATTGACAATTTAATAAAGATGTCTTATTTTGGTTTTTTAATTCTGTATGTTTGCCTGTACGTCCTAGTTTTGCCTAGTAGCCAAAATTTACTTCATATTTATTAAATGGTCACGAGAATGCAAAACAACTGATTAGGTCCATTATTTTCAAGTTAAAACTTCTCGAATGGATATGAAATTGTCTGCTCTTTCCAAATGTATTTCCATACAAATCTTATTAAAAATAAACTTCTACTTTATCATTGTAAATTGATCTAAAGCAAAGTTCAATATCTACCTAATCATGCAAGCTGCACAAAACAGTAAATAGCTTAAACAATTTATTTTTTCTAAGTTTCATGGTACTACTACTTTACAACTAATAGCTTCAAAATAAATTCAAACATAAGAACCCACCAAACTTTAATAGGCCTGGATTAAACCATTTTTATAAATGTGATAGCATCCATAACAAGATAATACAAGGTTGATAGGAATGTTTACCTAATGGCCAGAAATCAAATAGCAGGCAACAAAATGACCCACCAGCTCAAACTCAAATAAAGGAAGTATCAGATGGTAGTTGTGTTTTAAAGTGGAGTAAATGCCTCTATTTGTAGCTGAAAAATGAGGCCAAAAGGTGGGGTATGGACTTGTACAAAAGTGCAAGCCCACACCCCTACACTTGAGTGCTTTTTTAGCCCACTTTTAGGAATGGTACAGCAGCTATAGAAGACTATTTTCAGCAGCTAAAGGCTATCAAAAAGCTGAAATTGTGCAAGAAAATGTCCTTTAAAAGGACACCCAAACACTCATTATATTAACTAAAGGACTAGGACCAAACTAAACCAACTAAACCCAACTAAACCAACTAAAACAGCCCCCAAACTAATTAAAATTCTAACTAAACTAGAACAAGTTTATTTGGACTTCATAAAGTCCAACTATCAATCCAATTCAAACCAATAAGCCAACTAAGCTACAACTCTAATCAAAACCCAAGTTGATTACAAAATGACACAACTAAACTAAGCACACTACCAAACCATTAAGAGTGGACAATCTTCAACATTGGTGATGAACATGCTTCACAATAATCTCATGGCAAAAATCAGGAAAAGTATAAATACATATGCATTAACCTTAACAAAAGTATACAAAATGATTTCATTGTAGGCTTCCATTTTTCATGTTAATACCATACTAACTAAACTATGGAATTTAACTAACAGGAAAACAAAGGATTTTACTCCATTGATAATACTAAACTAAGCTATAAGACTAAACTAATAAAGAAAACGAAGAAAGCAAATGGTTTTTCTAGCCCGTTCGATCCGAACCAACAAACACTTCTCGCTGCGCCACTGCCCCGTTCAGCCACCATCAACTGCCGCAACTGCTTCATTGTCGCCTCTTCTGCTCGTTACTGCCTCGTCCACTAACTATCACCAAAACCATACCCAAAACAGAAACAGCCCCACCCCTAACATGCTATAGACATCACAGCCTCGCCCTCGTCTCGTCGATCACTGTCTCGCTGCCTAATCAGAAACAGAAACAGCCTCGCCCTCATCGATCACTGTCTCGTTGCCTAATCAGAAACAGAAACAGCCCTATTACGCCACCTCCCTCTCACCACTATCAAATCGAACTAAGCATATACACCCCCACTGCCCTAAATCACGAAAACAAAGTACAACAGCCCCCTCATATCAACACCCCACACCGCTGCGTCATCTATGCCCACTTCCTCACTGCCCTAAAACAGCCGCAACACTGCCCCAGAACAAATCTCATCACAGCCCCAAAAATAGTCTCGTATTCAAACACAAACAGCCCCTCGTCCTCACACACAATCACAACACCCACTCCGCCATCAGTTTCAACGTCACAGAGCAGCACCCAAGCATAAAAAGAGAAAGAGAAAGAAAACGGAAAAAATAAGAAGAAGAAAAGAACAAAGAACAGAAAATGGGCTAAAAGAACGGGACTAGGGACGGTGTTTTTTTTTTTTTTTGGAAACGGGGTATGGGAGAGGTAGAGAGGAGTAAAGAGAAGAGAAAGGACCAAGAAACTCACCGAAAAAATCAAAGGGTGGCCGGATTTCAAACTCTGATCGAACTTTGACCCTCGATCTACGCCAAACGGTCCACTTTTTGAAGAAACTAATAGTGGAAATGGAAAGTGGGGGCCGAGATCTTTCGATTGGTATATTTTTTAAATTTTTTTCGGCCACCGGAGGTTGTGGCCGGTGGCGGAGCAGTTGACACGACCCGGAATCCGGTTAGGCCGTGCGGGCACCCGACATCCTCCCCTAGACCCGTCGGGCGAACCCTTACCAATTAAATCAGGAAAATAAATATAACAATTTACAAATAAGGACAAAGACTTAAAATAAAAACACAGACATACTGATACCTCTAAGCTGTACAAAAGAAATTATAGCTGACTACCCAACATGCTAGGTTTAGGGCTATCCAAACCAGACATCTAAGAGTACAAAAGAAGACAGATATCTCCTGAAGGGAGCAAAAAGCAACTGAAATAATGAACAATAAACTGGTGGCCATTCGGAATAAATCTGGCTCACCCTGACAGCTGAAGTCGTCTTCGCTCCTGAACAACGCGGCGAACTCAATCCTGGAGCGAACCTGCCGAAACGAAATAGATAGACAAGAAACAAACAACAAACAAGGGTGAGTCAAAAGGACTCAATAAGTGGGGCAGACTAGCCACCTCAAAGAATAGGATAGCTAGCCAGGGAGAAGAAACAGATAAACCAAATTCCTTTTAATTAAATTATAAAAAGGCAGAGCCAGATAACAACCGGAAACACGTAAGAAACTTCTAAACTCAACCAAGGGTGCATGGCAGAAACATATCAACAAATAAGCGATGCACATATAAGCAGAACAGTAGTCATGTACCGCAAGTCTACACAATGGTATGAATTGAGATGAAATGAAATGAAGTGAGATAAAATAAAATATGATGCAAAGGGTCACATGTGCCCGTCGTCCCATCTCGAAGCGGAATACTCCTGCATTCGAGGGGAATCCAATCTGATAACCAACTGGAGCGGAATACTCCTGCTCCTGGGGCGGAATACTCCTGCACCCGATATAATATAAACCAGAAGCGGAATACTCCTGCACTCTCTTGGGGCGGAATACTCCTTCACCCGATATAATACAATGGAGCGGAATACTCCTGCTCCTGGGGCGGAATACTCCTGCCCTCAATATGATACAATGGAGCGGAATACTCCTGCTCCTGGGGCGGAATATTCCTGCCCTCAATATGATATGCAATGTAATGCATATGAATGACATATAATGCATATGAATGCAATGTGATGCAATAATAACCCTTCACCGGCGCGGGACTCTCATCGACAACCGGGAAGTAGATGCCAACTCACAGCCAGGGTACAATGCTCAGATCCTCATTGCAATACCAATAATAGGACATAACATATAATATACAATGTAAATCCAAAGCTAAGGCGTAATGAGTACGCCTATCGGCAGCTACACACGTAAGGAACACGTGGTAGAAAATCCACGAGGCCAGGTGCCTCCAAAGAAATGGATATAAACACTTACCTTGTTACAAAGTTAGTACAGCCACTCAATAACCGCTTTGTCCTTTGGATTCATTGCCAAACGATCCCACTGTGTTCAATAACCAGAAAAATATATCACATAAGGCTAAAGGATTCATTCCTCACATGTTAGAGCAACCCGGTTAAGAACCTGATACCCTATTCGCATACGCAGTACGCAAGCCAGACCTATATACAGGGTTTAAGGCCACATAACCAAACACCAAATAAATTACATTTATATGTTGCCCATAACTCACTGAGTACGAATATATAATTAATTCCATTATCGGGGTCCATTTGACCTTTTAAACTATTAATTGAACTTATTAAAACGATGTCTAATTTTCCAAGGTATACCGTCAAAATATATTCAAACACACGTAATAAACTCAAATAATATATTAGGATCATTACCTGAATGTTTTAGGGTGAAAATTCTACTTTTTTCCGGCCCCTTTTTTCATTTTCTGGCATTTTTTCCTCACTGTGTTTTTGCCTTTTCTCTATTAATGTTCCGTTGTTTTGCTGCTTCAATTAATGAAGATGAGCTTATATACTTATATGCTCATCTTCACAACCGCCATTCATTTAACTTTTTTGTCTTTTTCCTTTTATTTTTTGTTGTTTTCTTTAATTTTATTTTCTTTTCTTAACAAAAATTAAAACGGTGCCCTACGATATTCGAAATAATTCCAACTTTTGCATACAAGTTGTACAATATATATGTAACATACTCGCTATGGCGGATCTCAAATCAGACTCCCGAAACTCAAGATGGAATTTAAATGAAAAGAAGTCAAATTATTTAACTTTCGGCATTTTAGCGAAACTAGCCGAACAACATCGAAATTCACTTTCGAAAGTTCACAAAAGTCATAAATAATCATACGAACCCAACGGCGCTTTCGGATTTCGAATCGGAGCTCATTCGGCAAAACCGAGCTCGAAAATCTCTTTTTAATATTTATCGCCAATAAAAACTGAAACCTTCTTCCGATGCCTACCAAACGAGGTCTGATTTAGCTCAAATTTTACAGACAGGTCCTAATGGACATTACAAATATTTTAAAATTATCAGCACGCCAATCGGAGTCCTAACTTTCGAAACGACTGACCGAGGTCGTTTCATTCTCCTCCACTTAAACTCTCGTTCGTCCTCGAACGAGCCTAAGTCAAAAGAAAAATTCGCACAGATAACAAAAGAACTTGCACGACCTTTATAAGCTACTCCACGGACCTTATCTCTTGATTACAGGATCAGAATTATATTACGCACATCGTACTTTTAGAATAAAATATATCTGGATAATATGATAATACCATTGCACAGCTTATTCTGACTAAGCTGATCCTTCCTCGATCATGAGAAGAGAGTTCTACTTTTTTGAAGCAAAGATACACGGAACTTTGAATGGGTTAACATGATTCAGCCGATAATCCCTCTTCGATATACCTTTCGATATAAAACAGGTCGATGGAACTAAGAATTAGCTCACGCTTGATACAATAGGGGAAGATTTTGAAGTACCTTGTCACTACACACTCTAGAAGATTTGATGCAAGCTATATTATTTTTACGAACGCACTATGCAACATCTCAGTTGATCTTAGTGTTGTTCCGCAAGCTCCTCGTGGGAATGTAGCTACTCATATTCTAATGTATGCCAAAGGCTTATCTGAACAGGGTCTATCGTATAAGGATAAGGATCATACAACTACTATTGTCTTTGGATTGGAAATATTATAACTTGAAAAAGTGCAAATAAAAGAGACATGTAGTTGGATCTTCATCTGAGGCAGAATACCAGCAATAAAGTTGATTACATGAGCACTTACAACGCTAAAGTAACCTCTCAAGGAGTTGAGGTGTGAAGGAGATATGCCAATGATGGATGGACGACAAGTTGCACTAGACCTTTAACTCTAAATTTTTTTCATGAAGTAAAACAACGTTAATAGGAGGATCCAGTTCTGGTTGAATACAGACAGATAGCCAGAAGAAAGCCGGAGTCACCATACAGGGTTACTACTAACAGTGTTCTCATGTATTAAGATAGACTTTGAGTTTCTGATGTTGCAGATTTACGTGGATAGATTATGATGGAGACACATTATTCCAAATACAGTATTCATCCAGGTTCGACTAAGATGTACCATGATCTTAAGCAGATTTATTGGTGGGACGAAATGAAGTGTGACATAGCAGAATTTGTGGCTTAGTGTTCTAATTGCCAGCCTGTTAAAGTCGTGTCATCTTTCCAGAATTTATGCTTTCAGCAGATAGGTGCGTATATATGATCAGGTTGCCAGCTTATCTTTGTCATTAATAGATTATTAGTGGGTTTAGCAATGATCCACACTCATTGCAGATTTCTACCGTGGTCTTACTTTGGGTCGTGAGAAAAGTGGTATCAACACCTCAGAGATTTAATATTACCATTCAGTATTTGGAGGAAGACTCCTCCACTTAAAGCACAAACTCATGCAGCCATTTGAATAGGAATAATCATCCTCACACAGTCTGCTGGACCAAAGAAGATTTAGCTAAAAGCTGAATGTAGGCAGACCGAAGCTATCAACTACACTTTCGAGTTGCCAAACAGCTGCAACTCTCAAGTTCACAACTCCATACCTTTGCCGTAAACACCACCGCCTGATGGATGGTACTTCTATATAAAAATTTCGGCAGAGTTTCCCCTGAAACTGGATGATCCGCAAAAACAGAACCAGCACTATACTATACATGGGAATGGATACCCGGATAAACTGATAACATAAACATGTTAAGCGGATAACAAGATGAGACAACTGGATGACATAACAAATCCGCAGATAGAATGTCTGGACAGCACCACTGTCCTGATTTTCAACCTAAACAATAATATGCTTACCCGGTTACCTTGACATGCACTATGGCTCAACACAGGGAACATCACAATAGGTTACTGATCGCCTAAGCTCACTAGTGTCGGACGAAGAAGAAATGGAAATGGATCGAGGATAGAAATAATTAGAGCTTCAGGAAGTTCATCTTATTATTTGCTTGGCTACCAAAGCTAGACTACTTCCGAGTCAGGCGAGCCAAAGAAGCAATTGAAGAGATAGACATTAAATAAGCTTTATGGAAAAACATCCATACCAATTTGACCTCCCAATAAGAAGGAAACTCTGATAATTTACCAGAATACCCTTTTATAACTAAGACAAGCACATAGAATAACATGACTTTACTAGCGTTTTGAACCAAGAGGAGATAAGTAGATCGGATATTATTTACTAATCACTTTACACCGGAAGAAACGATACACTTGCTGATGGTGAAGAATTACGATCCCATTATCCTATCAACACGAAATTCCGAGAAAAGAGGTAAACTGATTTGACATAATAAGAGAAAGTGGTACAACAGGATGCCAAGCAGGCAATACCGACACTCTCTCTCAAATTTCTCACATTTAACCAGATAAACTAGTACGACCTCACAAATGCCAGGAGTAAATCATTCCAGAAGCTCATCCCTTGACCGCAATAAATTCTTAATCAAAATGACACTAAAAAAAAACCATGGAAACATAATAGGATACCTCATATCTAGATCGACCGGAAGAATCAAATATTACTCGCACATAATGGAAGAAGAAATACATGGGTGTACTACATCAGATACCTCAGCATCCTGCCAGACTGGCAGTTCATAGAACTGCCTCTGCAGCTGAGCTGAGCCACTACCCTGATAATCACCTTCTGAAGAACCACTACCACAATGCTCTCGACCTCTACTGGATTGTGACATTTCTCTGGCTGATTGAGATCTAAATGGAATACCCGATGACTGGGCATGTGCCTGAGGGCGAGAGAAAATACGACTGCCTACTTGCCGAGGTAAGGGAAAACTTCCCAAAGGATAACCAGACTCATGACAATGATAACATCTTTAGGCTAAAAATGGATGTTGGATAAACTGCTAATAGCTATGAAGAGAAGACTGGGTCTGATCTTTGATAGATTACTCCGCACTCTAAGAATTTCGCGCCACAAGCTAAGATAACCTGGCAGGTGACCTCCCAAAATAATCAGAACTCTTACCTCCAAATGAGGTACCATGGTTGCCCACTAGGGCCACGGGATCTCTTGCTCTCCCGTTCTAACTCTTCCCGCTCTAACTTATGGTATGCCCCGTACCTTCGAACAATATCAACAACGACATCAAATAAAGTCCCAATCTCAATTTCTCGAGCCATCCGGGATCTCAAGGAAGGAGAAAGGTCAGCAATAAATTTTGAATCTCTCGAAAGGCTCAGGGACTAGTTCTAATGCGTATTCAGCCATTCTATAGAATTCAATCTCATATTATGAAACACCAACAGGCTAACCGACAGGCTACCCTGTCCAATCTACTCAAACTAGCGACACTTTTCATCTCACTCGCTACTCGAAAGGAACTTTTCCACGAATCCAAAAGCAAAATCGAACCAAGTTAGTTAATAAGAGAGCAGCCCACCAATTCCAGGCTGGACCCCTGAAACTGGAAAGAAGAATAATCAACACCATATCGCTCGATATAATCAAGAGCTTGAAGGATACGCTGACATCATTTTATTTTTTAAAAAAAACTTACACAGGGATTATCTGATGCATGGCTTGAGAATATCGGAAGGTTCAATTGGGAAAAATAATACAATCTCTTCAGATACTCGGACCTAACTATTACTCAGGCTAGCTAACCAGCCAGAGCAACAGGAGGCACAACACATGCTGCCTTCGGTATATAATTTACTGCAGCAATATTAAGAACCGGAAAAGGAGCTCCCTGAGATCGAATGTGCAGCAACCTGCTAGGCTGCCCAGCGAATAATAGGTTCTGACGGTATCTGCGTCGCCATGATTCTCGTCAAAGCATCGTAGAGAGCCAAGCGAACCACAAGGTCCTTCTCCCTTGCCCATCGCAAGCTCGTACAACTGGGACCTCCGTAACTAGATCGTCAGGACGATCAAAACTCTCGGGGCTTCGTCAGTGCTAGCCCAGGCTATACTGCATCGTCTTGAACTCATGTCATCTGCTGATTTGTCGCACGAGGGTTCACAATTACCACGAAGGAATTAATGAATTAATAAAAATACTTTTGAATCCTAGACCGACGCACGATCAGAAAAGAAGGAAGTGAGACTTCCTAAATGCCATCATAGCCTCTCGTAGATAAGTACGGACGTCTACGTACCCATCAGCGAGACTCTACTAGACACTGTCTTAGTCTGGATAGACGCTAAACTGGGCTCTGATACCAACTGACACGACCCAGAATCCGGTTAGGCCGTGCGGGCACCCGACATCCTCCCCTAGACCCGTCGGGCGAACTCTTACCAATTAAATCAGGAAAATAAATATAACAATTTACAAATAAGGAAAAGACTTAAAATAAAAACACAGACATACTGATACCTCTAAGCTGTACAAAAGAAATTACAGCTGACTACCCAACATGCTAGGTTTAGGGCTATCCAAACCAGACATCTAAGAGTACTAAAGAAGACAGATACCTCCTGAAGGGAGCAAAATGCAACTGAAATAATGAACAATAACTGGTGGCCATCCGGAATAAATCTGGCTCACCCTGACAGCTGAAGTCGTCTTCGCTCCTGAACAACGCGGCGAACTCAATCCTGGAGCGAACCTGCCGAAACGAAATAGATAGACAAGAAACAAACAACAAATAAGGGTGAGTCAAAAGGACTCAATAAGTGGGGCAAACTAGCCACCTCAAAGAATAGGATAGCTAGCCAGGGAGAAGAAACAGATAAACCAAATTCTTTTTATTTAAATTATAAAAAGGCAGAGCCAGATAACAACCGGAAACACGTAAGAAACTTCTAAACTCAACCAAGGGTGCGTGGCAGAAACATATCAACAAATAAGCGATGCACATATAAGCAGAACAGTAGTCATGTACCGCAAGTCTACACAATGGTATGAATTGAGATGAAATGAAATGAAGTGAGATGAAATGAAATATGATGCAAAGGGTCACATGTGCCCGTCGTCCCATTTTGAAGAGGAATACTCCTGCATTCGAGGGGAATCCAATCTGATAACCAACTGGAGCGGAATACTCCTGCTCCTGGGGGCGGAATACTCCTGCACCCGATATAATATAAACCAGATGCGGAATACTCCTGCACTCTCTTGGGGCGGAATACTCCTGCACCCGATATAATACAATGGAGTGGAATACTCCTGCTCCTGGGGCGGAATACTCCTGCCCTCAATATGATACAATGGAGCGGAATACTCCTGCTCCTGGGGCGGAATACTCCTGCCCTCAATATGATATGCAATGTAATGCATATGAATGACATATAATGCATATGAATGCAATGTGATGCAATAATAACCCTTCACCGGCGCGGGACTCTGATCGGCAACCGGGAAGTTGATGACAACTCACAGCCAGGGTACAATGCTCAGATCCTCATTGCAATATCAACAATAGGACATAACATATAATATACAATGTAAATCCAAAGCTAAGGCGTAATGAGTACGCCTATCGGCAGCTACACACGTAAGGAACACGTGGTAGAAAATCCACGAGGCCAGGTGCCTCCAAAGAAATGGATATAAACACTTACCTTGTTACAAAGTTAGTACAGCCACTCAATAACCGCTTTGTCCTTTGGATTCATTGCCAAACGATCCCACTGTGTTCAATAACCAGAAAAATATATCACATAAGGCTAAAGGCTTCATTCCTCACATTTTAGGGCAACCCGGTTAACAACCTGATACCCTATTCGCATACGCAGTACGCAAGCCAGGCCTATATACAGGGTTTAAGGCCACATAACCAAACCCCAAATAAATTACATTTATATGTTGCCCATAACTCACTGAGTACGAATATATAATTAATTCCATTATCGGGGTCCATTTGACCCTTTAAACTATTAATTGAACTTATTAAAACGATGTCTAATTTTCCAAGTTTTACCGTCAAAATATATTCAAACACACGTAATAAACTCAAATAATATATTAGGATCATTACCTGAATGTTTCACGGTGAAAATTCTACTTTTATCCGGCCTCTTTTTTCATTTTCTGGCATTTTTCCCTCGCTGCGTTTTTGCCTTTTCTCTGTTAATGTTCCGTTGTTTTGCTGCTTCAATTAATGAAGATGAGCTTATGCTCATCTTCACAACCGCCATTCATTTAACTTTTTTGTCTTTTTCCTTTTATTTTTTTTTTTGTTTTCTTTTATTTTATTTTCTTTTCTTAACAAAAATTAAAATGGTGCCCTACGATATTCGAAATAATTCCAACTTTTGCATACAAGTTGTACAAAATATATGTAACATACTCGCGATGGCGGATCTCAAATCAGACTCCCAAAACTCAAGATGCGAATTTAAATGAAAAGAAGTCAAATTATTTAACTTTCGGCATTTTAGCGAAACTAGCCGAACAACATCGAAATTCACTTTCGAAAGTTCACAAAAATCATAAATAATCATACGAACCCAACGACGCTTTCGGATTTCGAATCGGAACTCATTCGGCAAAACCGAGCTCGAAAATCTCTTTTTAATATTTATCGCCAATAAAAACTGAAACCTTCTTCCGATGCCTACCAAACGAGGTCTGATTTAGCTCAAATTTTACAGACAGGTCCTAATGGACATTACAAATATTTTAAAATTATCAGCACGCCAATCGGAGTCCTAACTTTCGAAACGACTGACCGAGGTCGTTTCAGCAGTGGCGGCGTGCGGCGGAGCTCCGGTGGAGCAGTGGCGGAGGAGCTTCACGGCGGGGGAGGGAGAAATTTTGCTAGAGTTTCCCCTAGTCATTGAGACTAAGGGGTGTAATGGTGTAAATGAAGTTAGTTTGTGAACTTACAAGGGAAAGGAAGGGAAGAGTAGGAGCCATTGGATCAAACATGATCTAACGGCTGTGATTGATCAAGACTTGGACGGGCCAAGAGAGAGTGGGCTGATTGGGTTAAGCAATTGTGCTACTTATTTTGTACATATAGCCATTAAAAGAGTTGCTGCTTACCAAAGCATACACAAATAATCATAATCTAAGCCACATAAACTTATAATATTATCATAATTTAAACGTAGAATCACAATTAAATATATAACAAGTAATTTTTGTTAATTAACACATTTTACTTCCTAATTAATGACAAATTTAGTTAAAACAGAACACTAGAAGTCCTGAAAAATTTGACGAAACATCCTAAGAATCTAATACGACTATTTTGATCAATTTTATGAATTTTGGTGCTAAAATTAGGTGATTACAGCTGCCCCTCTTTGTTCGGGAACACGAAGAGTTTTCGGACAAAGAAGTAATCGACAACTAATTTTGGCTTTTCGGTTCTAGCCGAGAGCATGCTTTTCAAAATGGTGACCGTACCTTGAATTTCTGTTCTAACCAAGAAGAACAAGGCTACCTACATATCCCCAGGCCAATGAATCAGGTAAGTGTAGTTCCTCACGTGCAGTAGCTGGGACTACCGCATTCAAACAGACACTAGACTCTTCTGGACTCACTAAGACAACACTAGACACTCTAGACTACTAACACAAACTAGAGACTCTTCTAGACACACTTGGAGCTGATACTAGATACTCTTAGGCATAGAAAGGCTGTCGTTGCTGGTCGCTTGTTGCTGGTCACTGCTTGCTAGCTGGTGGTCATTGCTTTTACAAAGTAAATGCAAATACAACTTTGAAATTTAAAAAATTATAATTTATCCTAAGCTAAGTCTTCATGCTTCCTAAGCTGATGAACCAGCCTGAAGCTCCCACTAACCAAGTGGGTCTTGAAAACTTGACAATGCCGCTCGGACGGGCTTTGACTTGAAAGTTAAAATTGCTGCTTTGACGGGCTTTGCCTTGAATGTTGAAATTGCCGCTTTGACGGGCTTTGACTGGAATGCTGAAATTGCCGCTTTGACGGGCTTTGGCTTGAAAGTTGAAATTTCCGCTTTGACGGGCTTTGACTTGACTGTGTAAATTGCCGCTTTGACGGGCTTTGACTTGAATGTTAAAATTGCCGCTTTGACGGGCTTTGACTTGAATGTTAAAATTGCCGCTTTGACGGGCTTTGACTTGAATGTTGAAATTGCCGCTTTGACGGGTTTCGCCTTGAAAGTTGAAATTGCCGATTTGACGGGCTTCGCCTTGAATGTTGAAATTGCTGAAAACTTGAAATTGCCGCTCGGGCGGGCTTGGACTTGAAAATTAAAATTGCTGAAAACTTGAAATTGCCGCTCGGGCGGGCTTGGACTTGAAAGTTAAAATTGCATCTTTGACGGGTTTTGACTTGAAAGTTGAAATTGCCGCTTTGATGGGCTTTTGACTTGAAAGTTGAAATTGCCGCTTTGAAGGGCTTTTGACTTGAAAGTTGAAATTGCCGCTTTGACGGGCTTTTGACTTGAAAGTTAAATTGCCGCTTTGACGGGCTTTGACTTGAAAGTTCAAATTGCCGCTTTGACGGGCTTTTTACTTGAAAGTTGAAATTGCCGCTTTGACGGGCTTTTGACTTGAAAGTTGAAATTGCCGCTTTGATGGGCTTTGACTTAAAAATTGAAATTGTCGCTTTGACGGGCTTTGACTTGAATGAAATTGCCGCTTTGACGGGTTTTGACTTGAATGAAATTGCCGCTTTGACGGGCTTTAACTTGAAAGTTGAAATTACCACTTCGACGGGCTTGACTTGAATGAAATTGCCGCTTTGACGGGCTTTGACTTGAATGTTGAAATTGCTGTAAACTTGAAATTGCCGCTCGGGCGGGCTTGGACTTGAAAGTTAAAATTGCCGCTTTGACGGGCTTTTACTTCAAAGTTGGAATTGTCGCTTTGACGGGCTTTGACTTGAAAGTTGGAATGGCCGCTTTGACGGGCTTGACTGTTGAAAGTTTGAAATTGCTGCTCGGTAGGCTTTGATTTGAAATTTTAACTGCATCTTGAAATCTGCATATCCTTTGATGATCTCTTTCATGGTACACTCCTTGGTGTGTTATTCTTTGTGCCGATGTGAAACATTGGGCTCCCATTATCAAGGTTGGTCCTGACTTGCTTTAGCGCAACTATGAAACTGTAACAAGTTTTGCAAGACTTTCTTTGCTCGTTTGATGTTGGAGAAACTGAAACGAACTGAAGTAAGACAAAATGATGAAAACGAAAAAGCTTCCAACCAAAAGATGAAAAAATGACATCCCTTACGGGAGAGGTAAAGGACTGAAGAGATGAAGACCTTATTAACATGACATGTATTTCGGAATCAACTCTTAATCCGCTCACATAGTCTATCCCTGCTTTTGATCCCATTTTTCCAATCTTGCTTGATGGTAAATCTAACGACCCTCATTCGACTAGTAGTGCCTTTTTGGGTTTTCACCGACTAGCCTCTCTCTTTGTTCTTTTAACTCACCGTTGTCTTTCAGCTCCTTTTGCAGGTTTTCACCGACAAGACTTCATTTTTTTTTTCATTTCTTTCATTTTTTGCTCTTTCCCAATCGACCTCCGATCTTTCCTTATTGCTCAACCCCGTCTTTTCTTTCTTTCTTTAATTTTGGCCTTTATCTTCATTCCCCGGAGAATTTCTCCTTTAATGACCTCGGTATGAAAGCATCTCATGAAACAACTTGGTAAAATTTACAACCCTTGGAACCATTTCTTTTAAAATAATAACTAACTGAAGCCCCAATTTATTGAAAAACTGAGGAATTATCTTTTGGATTTTCTTATATGAAAACATAGGGGATATTGAGACTTTCCCCCGAGATGAACACAAAGAAAGCAAAAGGAATTGACTTTCTCCCTTTCTTTTAAAAATAAACTAAACTTCTGCTCCAGTTTAGGATAAACTGGGGCGCTTTGAGTTTTTCCTCGATTTCGAGACTGATATCTCATGAAACATATAAATAGATGGTACAACAACACAGAAGTTTATAAAATAAGAATGCTCAAAATATTCGTATTAGATTCTTAGGATGTGTCGTCAATTTTTCTGGACTTCTAGTGTTTGTTCTTAATTAAATTTGTTTCTAATTAGGACGATAAAATTTGAAAATTAACAAAAATCACTTGTTACGTGCTTAATTTTTTGTAATTCTATGTTTAATTGTGATAGTGTTGTAAAGTATGTGGTTTGATTTTAGTTTAGTTGTGTGTGCATAAATAATTTTATGGCCATTTGTAAAAAATATCACAGCCCAATGCCAAGTCCACCAGCCCAATATTTTAACCCGGCCCATACCCCACAATATATAAACCAAATCCTTCATTTTTACTCCCTCACACCCTTTAGTCTCAAGACTAACAAAACTCTGCCAAAATTTTGCCCCATCGCCGGAATTCGCCTTCCACCGGCCGGCCACCGCGCCGCCGCCGCCGGCCACCACCTCCGGTGGCCGAAAAAATACAAAAAATATACCGTTTGAAAGATCTCGACCCCCCCATTCCATTTCTCAACTTAGTTTTTACAAAATCTCAACGGTTTGGCGTAGATAGGGAGTCAAAGTTCCGGTCAAACTTCAACTCCGGCGACCTCCATTTTTTCCGGTATGTTTTGGCTTTCTCCTCTTCCTCTCACCTTCCCCTTTCACCCCTCGTACTTGGTCTCCCAATATCCCTCCCCGTTTTTGCCCAGTCCCGTGTCCCGTTTCCCTTTCCTGTTTTCTTTTTCTCTTTCTGTTTTTTCCTTGTTCTTCTTCTTCTTATTTTTCTTTCTTTCTTTTGTGTTATGGTGTGAGGTTGATGGTGTTTTGAGGATTGTGAGGGATTTGTTTCAGTTTTGATGGAGGGGCTGTTTTAGGCTAGTGAAGGTGAGGGTGATTTTTGGTGCGGGGGCTGTGATGATTCGTAGGATGGGGGGGGGGGCTGTTTTGTTGACTGTTGTGAAGCTTTGTGGGGCTGTTTTGGGTTTGGTTTTGGAGATGGCGACGCTGCGATATCTGGGGCAAAACAGCGAGGCAGGGGCTGTCTATGGTGTTCATTTGAGGGCTGTGTTGTTTGTCCGTGAGGCAGTGATGGCGAAGCTCTAATCCAAGGCTGCGATGCAGTTAGATTTGGCGCCGGGTTAGACATGAAAATCCTTTACTTTTGTGTCATCTTTTTTTACTTGGTTAGAATTAGTATCAAATATGTATGTTTATCATCCTTAGATTAGACGTAAATTGTGCCTATTGGCCATAGTAGTTAAACAGATTAATGGAGTATGGATTCTGGACAGTTGGTTTTATTTTTGTGTAGGAAAAGATGAATACATGGCTTTCTTAATCTTGTTTGTCCCTTCCTGTACACTCTATCAATGTTCACGTTTCAGTTGTCACTCATTACCGTGTAAAGGAATAGAAGACATATGTTCGCTATGAGCTTTCGATGTTTAGTCCTTTAGGAATTCTAAAACTGTGCCTCTTGTGTTACATTGAAATCTGTCCATCTTTCTTGATATGTTTAGCACGAAGTAGGAGTTCAGATTGGTATGTTAAGCTATACAAAGTTAGGAGTTCAGTTTGGTTTGTAAGCTAGTTTTTGCCTTTGTTTTAGCTTAGTAACATGGAATTTTTTTTGGTTTACTTTAAACATGTCTTGAGCCAAGATAACTGAGAATTTGTTTTGGCTTAGTTAAGTATGGTTTAATTAGCTTTGTGTTCAATTTAAGTGTGTAATAAGTGCAGATTTTTCATGTAGAATTTGTGGGATTGACATAGTGTAAGTAGGGTCCACTGTCCCATCTCTAGGATAGCCTACTAGACAATAGAGTGGCTGCACTGTTGAAGTAGTGTGGCTGTCTACTGTTGTACTATGCTGAAATTGAGAGACCTTTGTCTAGTGTGCTCAAGTGTGTAGGGGTGTGGGCTTGTACCTTTTGTACAAGTCCACACTCCAACCTTTCTCTTACTTTTTCAGCTATAAAAGGAGGCATTCATTACCCTCTTTTGACACCATCTACAAGCTGAAATAGCATTAAATTGAGAGCAAAAGATAGAGAGAAAAAAGAGTGAGTTTAAAGTTTGAGATTTAGAACCAAATAGCCTTTACTTTATAGGCCTTTTGGAGCATAAATCTCTAAGTTTAGGGGTTTAAATAGGAGTTCCAAGGGCTGTTTTTTAGCTGCTGTTTCAGTTCTGGTTGCTTTGTTTTCATCCGCTTTTGGCTTGGAATTTTCGATTCATAGGTAAACACATATAACTTATATTTATCTTGAGTTTGTTTTGATTATAAAACTGGTATGAATCAGCATCTTTAAAGTTCAAGAATGTAAAAAAATCAGCATGTATGTTCTCTTTTTAAAATCTGGCCCAGTGTTGAAAAGAGGCTGTTTCGTGCAAATTAAAAAAAAAGGAAAATCTGGACAGCATGTTAAATATTAGGAAAATTTAGGTTTTTAACCGTCGAAAATTGCAAACGTTGAATTCTGGCCATTTTTGTAATATAGGGCTATTTCTGTAAACTGTACGAATTTGCAAAAACCTGCAAACTGAAATGAATAGGCTTTAAATTTAGGATGTTTGCTTTAAATCTGGCCAATGTGTTAATTTACTTACACAACCATCATTTATACAATAGAAATATGGTCAATTGTGCAAAACAGACTTTAAAACTGTCCATTTTCGCAAATCATTCAGCCCACATTTTTGATAAACAAAGAGCCATTCTCTTTTTCTAAAAGCGGCCTATAAAGCTGTTCACATTTTAATAAATAGCCTACTACATGTATATACTTTCATAATCCATATTTCAAGTAAAGGCAAATTTGAAATTTCCAATTTATCACTCAATAAATTTTAACGTTCGCACTTAATCGATTAGGCAAAACAATAGGACTAAGAAAACTTACATAGTTAGGAAATATTATAAGTACGATTTGTAATCTACTTATTAGGCTAAAAGGAAAACTAAATTGATTTAAATTAATTCTAAATTAATTGTTATTTTTGAAGTTAATTAAATTCTCTTAAAAGATAGACCAGTCCTTTGTAAGGTTGGAAATACGCAATACATTTTATTTTATGTTGAATCAAAGTGTAAATTCTTCCAGTCCTCTGTGAGGTTGGAAAAGAATTAACACTCTTAAATTTTTTTTTTCTGAATCAAAGTTTAAATTCAATCAACGGCAAAAGATAACAACCATTGTTTAATAAATTAAAAAATGCGACAATAAAGCAACTGTGCTCGGCACAGGACTCGAGGGTGCCTAATACCTTCCCGAGAGTCAACTGAGAACCTTACCCGAATCTCTAACGCAGACCATTAGACGAGTCAGAGGTGTTTCCAAGGTACCTTTTGGTGACTTGGCACACCTTAAACTATGTCAAGTGGCGACTCCGAATTTTCTCTAAATAATTTTGTACCTTGTTTAACACCAGTCACGAGCCTTTAAATAAATAAACTCGCAAACTCGCAGTTAGTTTATAAAATATAAATTTTTAGGGCGTGACAACAAAAAGATTAGCAAAATAAGCTACAACATTTCACAGACACTCAATTGCAAGTCAGGGCTAGTTTTCCTGTGTTAGGCATTGTTGAGTCATTCACCAAGATGTACCATGCTGATACCAAAGAAGTTCCCTGAATCTGGCAACATCTTCTGCTGTTCCTTATTTTCTCCAACTCCCATCAGGGTAGACTTCACTTCTTTGGGATTGATGAATGACCCGGTAAGATATAGAATTGGCTTCTCAAGAGACATGTTCGTCTTCTTCATTTCATCACCCCTTACTCCGTCTGCTGTCCCAACCACAATTTCAGGAACACAGTTCACTGTCACAAGCATTTGGTTAGCCCTAATTGAAACATCACCAACAGGTACTATAGGCATTGCAGATTCAGCTCTCAAATCTTCTCCACATACCATTCCCACCATATACACATCATCATGGATGGGCAATGAGTTTTGGTTGACATCTGGCGCATCTGAGGCCTCGACTTTGATCTGACCATTATCTATCAGAGCTTGGATCGCCTTCTTGAGACTACGACAATCATCTCTGTCGTGCCCTGGCATGTCTGAGTGGTAAGCACATTGACGAGTATGGTCTACCTTCGCCATTGGGAGGACATTTCCAGCAATTGGCTTCAGCATATTCAAGTCCTTCAGCTTTCGGAAAAGGCTGGAGTAAGATTCTCTTATTGGCATGAACCTGTTCTTTTTTTCCTTACAAAGCTTCGGATGATAAACACTTGGGCGGAGAACAGGAGGCCCCTCTGGCCGGTAAAGAAGATTTGATGGAGCTTGAAAATGATTATGTGGAGCTTGGTGAGTGGGATATGTAGGTTGTGGGGCAGGAGCACGCCATTGCGGATAGAAAGGTGCTGGAGTATATGCTTGTGCTAGATGGATTGAGTATTGTGGTGGAAGAGTGGAGTATTGTGGATTATGTGGAGGGTGGTAGGGTTGTGGAGGATGCTGTCAGCAAAGTATGCCATCAAAATTTCATCCTTCTCAATGCCCCTCATTTTGTTAAGGTAGATCTTCATGTGGATTCTTGGATCACTCTGTCCAATGTACAGATCAAATTTGGGCACAACAAAACCTTCAGGCAGTGGCACATGAGGGAACAAGCACAGGTCTTTGTATGAAATATTGGTTTTACCCCCTTGCCCCTGTATGTTTTTCACAGTTTGCTCCAAGCATTTCAATTTCTGAGCGAAATCATTCTCTTATGTCTTTCCCAACCTCTCAATATCAGAATGTGATTCTGGGTAGTGCCCCTGATCATATGACTCAGTGGGGCGGAGAACATTACCCCGAGCTTGGTCGAACTATTGAGTTTTCAGCTGCGGGTCGCTATTTGACTGTTGCAAAGCGTGTCCCCCAAGAACAGTGAATGCTTGGGTAGGAGCTTGGGGTGGAACTTGTAGTCCATGATGTGGGACTTGTCCCCCATGTTGTTCACTTGAGGGCCCGACATCATTGTTGGTAGCCATATGTGGACCAAAACCTGGAGGGTAGTGAGGATCTTCGGCTACCGCAGATTTGCCCGGTGCGCGTAAGATCGCTGTTGGTGTGACCCCTTCTAAGATGGTTGGCATGGGAGGAGGTGCCTGTCCCGTGGTTGTTGCGTGATGCATGTCAACCAAAAACTGTTTCAAACTTTGGACCTCATCTGTCAACTTTTCACTTTCTAGTGCAGTGAGGTCCTGTGCAGCAGTATCAGATTTCTCTCCATCAGATGCCATGGTAATTACTCCCTTTGATCCTATTGTGTATGTGTGGAATGATGCCAGAATTCCGTGCCAAATCTCCAAATTCCAAAGCTTATTTGTAAACAAACCAGGTTAGCACAAAAGAATCACAGATCGCAGCCTAAGGTTGTTATGCGTCATCCCGAATCGATTCACGGTGCGAGCCGCGTGTACCGATTGTATCCCCAAAATATTTCTTCATGTCGCGTTAGACAAAATCATGACGCAAATCAATGCGACACGTAATTCCGAACAAGGACAAACTTGGATTTTCTTTTTCCTTTTTCTTTACCTCTTTTTTTGACTTAATAAACGTAATTTAGACAAACGACACGAGACAGACTCAAAATAAACTGCTTGACATGATGTACGAGTCAAAAGATATATACAAACTGACATGGTAATGGGTGGGTCCACCCGGACAGTGAAAATAATGAGACTCGATATTTGAGCGGAGTCAGATTACTCCACGAGGATCGACGCAAAATACAACTCAGATAATTGCAATTTATCGTCTATACCCTGTCTTGACCTTGAAAAATACAATACAATACAAAGTAAAGTGGGACCCTAAAATAATTTTTTTTTTTGTTTAATGAAAATTTAAGACTCAACACGAGGGAGGTTCTAACGGAACTTAAGAACAGATTATGAAACAAACTATTTTTTTTTCGAAAGGTCATTCCAAAATCAGACATTATGACAACATAAAGATGGACACATTTTTTTTTTTTGAAACAAACTCTTTGATCTAATTCAAAAAAAAAATCTTAGAATATTTATAAAATTTGGCCATTATGACGACACAAAGACACAAAATATTACACGAATTAGATGCAAAATTAGTTTACAAAAATTTGCGATTATGACAGCTTAAACCCCAATAAATTACTTTCCAAAAATATGGACCTAACTTGGACACAGACTCAAAGACAAAAGGGTCCCAAAATTTCGCCATTATACCGGCGGCAAACTATAACGACGCACAACTATGACAAATTATTTTCTAATACTTGAGACCAAACCCGGACACAAAATTGGACTCTAAAAGTTCTTGAAAAAAAAATTCGCCATTTTAACGGCGTAAAATGACAACTAAAGATATTTTGAGACACGGGACTAAACCCATTTTTTCATTTTTCACCTTTTTTTTCCAAAATTTAACACCCACCCCCGGTGATCGGTCAGCATAACAACCTTCTTTCTACAACAAATGCAACACATAAGATGCCAATAATATGTCTTTTCGGGACACGGGCCCATCTTGACACAAAGGGGTCAGCCTAGACAAGTGCAATAGCAGTGTACCGCACCTCATTAAGTCAAATATGATGCAGATAATTGGGCCTAAAGGTTTAACTCTAGGTGACACAACTGACTCAGTGTCTAGACTGGCTGAAAAACATGGTGGACAAACCGTGCGGAAAGCGCATCAGGGCCATCCGGAAACAGTGTGTCCGGCCTAAAACCCCGTCACGCCTTCCTCCTAAATCATGGGCAATTTAGTAAGAAGTCCCAGATGCCACAAACAATCTGGTAAGTGCACGTGTGCAAGTATTCCAGAGACTCAGAGGTGTGCGAAAGAAGGCAGTTTGATATACATTTCAGTAATATCAAAGCAGTAACATTCAAGATGTGGCAACAAACAACAACAATATTTACAAGCCGAAATGCGACAATTTTTTAAAGCCTGAGACTCTCAGTTTTCACTTTCTTCTCCAGCGGAGTCACCAAGCTGTCACGCCCTAAAAAAATTAACTGCGGTGGGTTTATTATTTAAAGGCTCGTGACTGGTGTTTCAAGAAGGTACAAAATTATTTAGAGAACACGGAGCCGCCACTTGACATAGTTTAAGGTGTACCAAGTCACCAAAAGGTACCTTGGAACACCTCTGACTCGTCTAATGGTCTGCGTTTAGAGATTCGGGTAAGGTTCTCAGTTGACTCTCGGAAAGGTATAAGGCACCCTCGAGTCCTGTGCCAAGCACAGTTGCTTTATTGTCGCAATCTTAATTTATTAAATATGGTTGTTATCTTTTGCCGTTGATTTGAATTTAAACTTTGATTCAGAAAAATTTAAAAGTGTTATTCTTATCCAACCTCACAGAGGATTGGACGAATTTACACTTTGATTCATAGTAAATAAGCAAATAGATAAATAAAATATATTACGCATTTCCAACCTCACAAAGGACTGGTCTATTTTTAAAAGAATTTAATTAACTTCAAAAATAATTAATTTAGAATTGATTTATTTTAATTTAGTTTTATTTTAGCCAAATAAGTAGATCACAAATCATACTTATCGTTTGTGCCTAATCGCATGAGTCTTCGCACTCTTATTTAATTTGACTAATTGTGTTAATGTGAGTTAAATTAAGTTTCAAGTAAACATTTGAGAAGTTTCTTCGGCCTATGAGTTTTGCCAAATCTAAAAGAGATGTCACTGCCGATTGCTACGCGTAACCCACGTGAAACAAAATGTTTTCTTGGCACTAAACAACCTATATTCATAACTCATTTCAAATTGTTCCAATTTCGAGCCCTATTTAAAATTGTCAAAATTTTATAAGTTGAGTACTTTTCTTCCAGATCTGGTTTAATACAATACGAGCCTAACATTTATTTGTTTGAATGCTTTAAACATAAGTGACATTGTAACAATTGTTTTACTATATCACCCACACAATTGACAATTTAATAAAGATGTCTTATTTTGGTTTTTTAATTCTGTATGTTTGCCTTTACGTCCTAGTTTTGCCTAGTAGCCAAAATAGTCCTAGTTTTGCCTAGTAGCCAAAATTTACTTCATATTTATTAAATGGTCACGAGAATGCAAAACAACTGATTAGGTCCATTATTTTCAAGTTAAAACTTCTCGAATGGATATGAAATTGTCTGCTCTTTCCAAATGTATTTCCATACAAATCTTATTAAAAATAAACTTCTACTTTATCATTGTAAATTGATCTAAAGCAAAGTTCAATATCTACCTAATCATGCAAGCTGCACAAAACAGTAAATAGCTTAAACAATTTATTTTTTCTAAGTTTCATGGTACTACTACTTTACAACTAATAGCTTCAAAATAAATTCAAACATAAGAACCCACCAAACTTTAATAGGCCTGGATTAAACCATTTTTATAAATGTGATAGCATCCATAACAAGATAATACAAGGTTGATAGGAATGTTTACCTAATGGCCAGAAATCAAATAGCAGGCAGCAAAATGACCCACCAGCTCAAACTCAAATAAAGGAAGTACCAGTGCTTCCAAGGAAGAACGGCCAGCAACAACACTGCCCTGTTAACCCTCTAACTTGCTAGTTTAACACTAGATTTATACCCCAAAGACCTTGTGTGTCAAAGCCCTTTGGTTCTAAATCTTCACACTCCAAAAAAACTTAATGTTTCAACCCTTTTTCTTTCAAGTATTTTTAGTTGTTTCAGATGGTAGTTGTGTTTTAAAGTGGAGTAAATGCCTCTATTTGTAGCTGAAAAATGAGGCCAAAAGGTGGGGTATGGACTTGTACAAAAGTACAAGCCCACACCCCTACACTTGAGTGCTTTTTAGCCCTTTTTTTAGGAATGGTACAGCAGCTATAGAAGACTATTTTCAGCAGCTAAAGGCTGTCCAAAAGCTAAAATTTTGCAAGAAAATGTCCTTTAAAAGGACACCCAAACACTCATTATATTAACTAAAGGACTAGGACCAAACTAAACCAACTAAACCCAACTAAACCAACTAAAACAGCCCCCAAACTAACTAAAATTAAACTAGAGAGCAACCAAATTCTAACTAAACTAGAACAAGTTTATTTGGACTTCATAAAGTCCAACTATCAATCCAATTCAAACCAACAAGCCAACTAAGCTACAACTCTAATCAAAACCCAAGTTGATTACAAAATGACACAACTAAACTAAGCACACTACCAAACTATTAAGAGTGGACAATCTTCAACATTGGTGATGAACATGCTTCACAATAATCTCATGGCAAAAATCAGGAAAAGTATAAATACATATGCATTAACCTTAACAAAAGTATACAAAATGATTTCATTGTAGGTTTCCATTTTTCATGTTAATACCATACTAACTAAACTATGGAATTCAACTAACATGAAAACAAAGGATTTTACTCCATTGATAATACTAAACTAAGCTATAAGACTAAACTAATAAAGGAAACGAAGAAAGCCAATGGTTTTTCTAACCAGTTCGATCCGAACCAACAAACACTTCTCGCTGCGCCACTGCCCCGTTCAGCTACCATCAAATGCCGCAGCTGCTTCATTGTCGCCTCTTCTGCTCGTTACTGCCTCGTTCACTAACTATCACCAAAACCATACCCAAAACAGAAACAACCCCACCCCTAACATGCTATAGACATCACAGCCTCGCCCTCGTCTCGTCGATCACTGTCTCGCTGCCTAATCAGAAACAGAAACAGCCTCGCCCTCATCGATCACTGTCTCGTTGCCTAATCAGAAACAGAAACAGCCCTATTACGCCACCTCCCTCGCACCACTATCAAAACGAACCAAGCATATACACCCCCACTGCCCTAAATCACGAAAATAAAGTACAACAGCCCCCTCATATCAACACCCCACACCGCTGCCTCATCTATGCCCACTTCCTCACTGCCCTAAAACAGCCGCAACACTGCCCCAGAACAAATCTCATCATAGCCCCAAAAACAGTCTCGTATTCAAACACAAACAGCCCCTCGTCCTCACACACAATCACAGCACCCACTCTGCTATCAGTTTCAACGTTACAGAGCAGCACCCAAGCAAAAAAAAATGAGAAAGAAAACGGAAAAAATAAGAAGAAGAAAAGAACAAAAAACAGAAAACGGGGCTAAAAGAACGGGACTAGGGACGGGGGTTTTTTTTTTTTTTGGGAAACGGGGTATGGGAGAGGTAGAGAGGAGTAAAGAGAAGAGAAAGGACCAAGAAACTCACCGGAAAAATCAAAGGGTGGCCAGATTTCAAACTTTGACCCTCGATCTATGCCAAACGGTCCACTTTTGAAGAAACTAATAGCGGAAATGGAAAGAGGGGGCCTAGATCTTTCGATTGGTATATTTTTTATATTTTTTCCGGCCACCGGAGGTTGTGGCCGGCGGCGGAGCAGTGGCGGCGTGCGGCGGTGGAGCAGTGGCGGAGGAGCTTCACAGCCGGGGAGGGAGAAATTTTGCTAGAGTTTCCCCTAGTCATTGAGACTAAGGGGTGTAATGGTGTAATTGAAGTTAGTTTGTGAACTTACAAGGGAAAAGAAGGGAAGAGTAGGAGCCATTGGATCAAACATGATCTAACGGCTGTGATTGATCAAGACTTGGACGGGCCAAGAGAGAGTGGGCTGATTGGGTTAAGCAATTGGGCTACTTATTTTGTACATATAGCCGTTAAAAGAGTTGCTACTTACCAAAACATACACAATTAATAATAATCTAAACCACATAAACTTACAATATTATCATAATTTGAACATAGAATCACAATTAAACATATAACAAGTAATTTTTGTTAATTAACACATTTTACTTCCTAATTAATGATAAATTTAGTTAGAACAAAATACTAGAAGTCCAGAAAAATTCGACGAAACGTCCTAAGAATCTAATACGACTATTTTGAGCAATTTTATGAATTTTGGTGCCAAAATTAGGTGATTACAGTGCTTATAACCTGATGACTATTCATTCCTCTTCATCCGAGCTACAAAATCACAAAAGTTCTTGTTAGAACACCCATCTTTGACACTAGAAATCACCTTTGCTTGAAGTTTCACGGCTCTTGTTTTAAATCCATCATCTTCCAATACCTCATCCACCTTACTCTTCATTTCTTCTTTTCCAATAATTTCACTTTTATTTCTACTAAAACTCAATCCCACCTTCCAAACATCACAAATATAGCTCTGATTGATAAACTGGTCCCCAAAATAAGGCCAACACAAAAATGGAACACCATTGCTTACACCTTCAATTGTAGAATTCCAACCACAATGGCTCAAAAAACAAGCAATTGAAGGATGGGCTAGCACTTTTTGCTGAGGTGTCCATCCGACTAGTCGCCCTCGATTGGCTACCCTGTCTTTGAAACCTTTTGGATAAACATTGTCTGCTTCTTCGATCATGGGCGGCTCAATGGAATTGATGGCCTAAAACCAAATCACATTAAGAGGCTTTAAACTTGGTTTACAAACTCAACAAATAAAAAATTGGAACCTTTTATGCATAGCAATTATATAAACTATGGGCGTGTTTGGTATGAATGGAGATGTTATGCACAGAAAAAGTTTTCTTGAAAAAGAGTATAGTAGGTTTACCCGGTGAGCACTAATATTAATCTAGTCAAAGACACACTATATTGTTATACATAACATTAGTGCATTTAGGGCATTTGATAATTTGGGACCCAGCAGAAGCTTCAATGGTTTTACCTTGGAGTCGGCCATGTCCTTAATGAAATCTTGTCTAACCACCCATAGAAATGGTCTATTTGATAATTCAAGTCCGAGAGCCAGTTCTTGGAATTGAGTTTTGTTGACAATTGTATGGCTACCAAAGGCAACATAGATAACTGAGTTACATGGCTGTTGATCAAGCCATGTTAAGCAATCTGAGTCTTCCGTCCAAAAGTGACCAGCTGTTTTGCCTGTTAAAACATAATATAATCGGATAATTAAAACTATGTTATTTCTACCACGTCTTTGGCTCATGAAATGGTAGAAGCCTACACTTGAAGAGCGTGGTGAGACAAAACATAATTAAACTATTTTAAATGTGTTTTTTGTCACACATTTCAACTATACCTAGTCGATTACTTGCCAAAAGTGGTCCTATGGGTGTTAGTTGTGGGAACATTGTAAATGCACCAGGCTCCATCTCCTTAGATGAATTGCATATCACCCAATCACTAGATTTTATCAACTCAATATTTCTAGTTAAGAGGTCAAAAGCTATCCTACGCATGTCTTGATCAGGAAAGCAGTTCCATACAAAGTTTGCAGAGTTCACATAGGGCATGTTTGGTGATAACTGGATGATCTCTTCCTTCAAGATTGCTCCTGCAGTGAAGATAAATTTTTACAAGATGATCATGGCATTTTAATATGAAACAGAAGTAACTTAATAACCACTGACTGATCCAAGATTCATGCACAGTGTGTACAAAGTATCATTGTATCCACTACAATATATTCCGACTTAATGTTCGAATTTAATTCAATGTGCGCAGAGTATCACTAAGGGCATTAACCGAAAGAGAAAACCAAAAATATCATACTCCCTCTGTCTCATTTTGTTTGTCATAGTTATTATTTCGAGAGTCTCACTTCTTAAATTTGACCGTAGATTATGATATAAAATCTTTAACTTTTCCTAAATAAAATTTACAAATTTGAAAACTACATGAAAAGTACTATAAGTCATAATAAATTACAACTCAAAATATTTAAAAGATATATATAAAGGTTACGGTCAAAGATAAACTCGTTTGACCCTCGAAATCCGAACTACGAAAAACAAAGTGGGATGGAGGGAGTACTTTATGTTGAGGGAATTAAACAGAAGTACATGCTTTAGGTGGACCTGTATCTATGTTTGTCTACTAACAAAGTACAAAAGATACAATTGTTTTTGGTTTTTGTTCATTATATTTAGCATTCAAACAAAATGAGTCTACGAAGCTAAAAACAAAAGCTTACCAGTTGTGTCTATAATTCCATCTTGAATGAGCTTAGAGAAACTCATTGACAACGCAAGTGTAGCAGCAGCAGCTGGCCAAAATGCTACTCTTCCAATTCCCAATTTCTCTGCTACTTCCAAAGGCCATCCAAAGCTTGCATCGGCTATAACGATCGAAATTCCATTCTCCTCTGATTCGTTTATATCTCGAATGAGTTCCTCTAACTTCCCTGGCATGACCTGTTGAAAAAGTGTTGAATAACATAAATAATATAAACTTGAAACACGTTAAGAACACATTGTTATATTTGCTTCATATCCTTCGCGAGATTACTATGAGATTGAACGAAAATAATTCTAGTGGCATAACCAGTAGCGAAGCCATGAATTTCGTTCATTGTGTTCAAGGGTATTATGTACTAGAATAAGTCATAATAAAACCTTGCAAACTGCTTCTGTTAGTGTCTTGAGATTTGTTCTATCATCTTCTGGTTCCAATCCATCTGGAATTGAAACTAAGTTTATAAGATTCTGCACATCATCATCATTCTTGGACAATGCCTTGATGACTCTCTTGTGATTGAAGTCAGAGTTGACAAATGTGACTTTGAAGCCTTGTTTAACTAACCAAAAGGAAAGTTCCATTAAGGGACTAACATGACCTTGTGCAGGATAAGGTATAGCTAGAATATGTGGAAGAATATTGCTCATTCTGCTTCTCTCTTTGTTTGTTTCCTCTTTGGAGGCCTTACTGCTTCTTGTGCTTTAGGACTTTATATAGAAAAGCATAGATTTTGTTTTTAAAGGATTCTTTCATTTCCAAATTGAAATGAAGACAAATAAGAGACAAATGCTTACAACAAGGTGCCGGCCTTGAAGTAAAGTTTTTCTTTTGCACATCACATGTTAGAACCCTGCCTAGTAGTTACTCACAACAGACAATTGAACTAAGTATTTAAGTCATACCATCAGTAAGACTGCAACCTTTATTTGTTTTCTCACCGGTATCCGATTACCTACTTTAGGGTGCAACTAATTCGGATTCGTGTGCCGGGAAATTCTACTATCGGTAGTAAAGCACTTCCTACCAAAACACGACTATGTTTCCAAGGCTCCATCTCGATCGAGGTCTCTAATTAAAGATGAAGGGGTACTTATTAGTTTAGTTTCTTAGTGATTTGAAGTTATATATTAACAAAAAAATCCTTTTACATGATCAGTGTATAATAGTTCATTTATTATGGAGACGGAAATCATCTGTTTTGCGTCACAGTTTGGAGACGGAATTCCGTCTCTGCGTGTCCTTCGCCAAAAGGCGCGTCGTTGGCAATTCCGTCTCCATTTCAAAAAGTGACTGCCACTCCTGCTTGTGTCAGTGAGTGCTTGGAGACGGAATTCCCTCTCAAAGCATTAAATTAATTTAATGCTTGGAGAAGAAATTCCGTCTCCAACATGAAGTGTATATATTATTGTTTAGAGACGGAATTCCCTCTCCAGGCATATAATTAAAAATTATTTTTATTGTTTAGAGACGGAATTCCCTCTCCAGGCATATAATTAAAAATTATTTTTATTGTTTAGAGACGGAATTCCCTCTCCAGTAAAATAATTAAAAATTATTTTTATTGTTTAGAGACGGAATTCCCTCTCTAACTATATTAACCCTGCTAAATAAAAACATTAGAAACTCGCTACAAAGCAACCAAAAACCAGAAACCACCACTAAAGCAGTTATATACAACCTGTTTAACATAAAACAAAGCCACCACGGCCAATTAAACAATTCTACATACATGTTTCATCATTAAGCATTCAACACAAATAAAAACTAAAGTATTTAATTAGTAACATGTTCAACAAACTTAACAAACCATGAGACTAATCCGCCCTTTGGGAGGAGCCATTGCCTTGCTCCTTATCCCTCCAAATCTTTGCCACAATTTCCTGTAATTTCTTTACATTCTCACGGTCTCCAACCGTTGCCTTTCACTATCTAGTAGCCTTTGCTCCATTTCCGCCAATTTAGAGCGCAACTCATCATCCACAGCTTGTGGTGCAGGTGAAGAAGAAGAAGAGCAATTAGCATTGACAATACCTACACGAGAAGGCTTCTTGTACCTCGAAGGACCAAGGCCATAGGCTCGATTTTTGCTAGTATAGCCACCACCCGCCTGAACGAACATTGCATTTTCTTCTTCCTGGGTGGGTTTAGGAGAGCCTTCAACGACCTGTGACCCTTGCTCTCAAGCCATTCTTGGTGTAGAGCTTTGTAGTTTTCATAAAACACAAGACACGATTAGAATAATTAATTAAAGAATAATTTAAAATAAAATAAAATTATTTATGATGTCTCACCTCTAGTTGTTGTGCACGTGGATCGAGCCATCCACCTCATTTTCTTGTTCGTCATATAAATAATGGAACAAACGGAAAAATTCATAATCACTAACTTTTCCATGTACCGCTTCCTACACAATGCAAATGTGTTAATGCTAAATCAAAATGGTGTTAAGTTTTTAATTTAAATAAAAATTAGATTGACTTACATATTGTGCCCGATGGGTGGCCAAACTAACTGAACCACAAGTGTGCTTTGATCCTCCCTTTGCGGATGCTCTATTTTTCTTAGCCTGCTCGCTCTGGGCTAAGAATTCAGGTGTTTCCCAATAAATTTTGAGTTTATCCCAATTCTGTTGATAAATCCATTTGGGAACTTTACCCTTTTGTCTGTATTTTGATAAGGAATCACTTAGCCTTTTAGCCGCCTTTTTCTCAAAAACTGCTCTGATTTCATCATCATATATAGCATCCCACGAACACTTGTGCTGAAACAATAACAATATAATAAGTGAAAACTAATAAAACACATTGAATAATCAAATGACAAAAGCTTCATAAGTATAGTTAATACCGTAAAAGCTTCAAACATGCGGTTTCTAACAGCTACTGGCACCTTTCCCCACGACGGCCAACCATCAATAAAGTGCGGTGTCATAGATTCAACAACAAGTTTCACTGCCTTGTCCGATGGAATAAATCTGCATTAAATTTAACATGCAAAATTATGTTGATAAACATATATTGCATTCAATTCAAAAGTTTATAATTTAAGGGTTAATGAATAAATCTTACCCTTCTTTGCTGTCAGGCATGATAATCAACCTACCAGACTCATCGAGAGATCCAATACCACCAGGTAACTGAACTGTAGCACTAGTACGCCTTTTCTTATCCTTTCGCGCTGTAGTGGTGACAGATGGAGAGGACTCTGGCTGAGTCTCTGGTACGGGTGTACTCGAACTGGGACATGCCGATGATGATGCAGATGGAACAGTACTCGAAATGGAAGGTGTAGCAGATGGCAAACTATGTGGATGCATACTAGGAGTAGGTATCATCATCAGCTGTGAAGGGCCCGGTGCACCGAATGACTGAAATGTAGGGGCCCGTACATGTACAGACTGAGGGGATGTGCCTACTATAGGCATGGAATGGAAAGAGGGACCAGCAGGCTGGCCAAACTGATAGTGTGGCCCCGTATGTGGCATGGTCTGTGCAGATATACTAGGCCTGTGGCTGATGGAATAGTGGGGGTACTAGGGAGACCAGCGAAAAATGTACTCGGATAATTACCTAACTGTGAGAGCAAGGCAGAGGTAGGGGTCAATGCCGGAAGTGGAGAAGTAGTATGACCTGTGGAAGTATGGCCACCACGGGTCCTAGGTCCTTTCCTACCTCGAGATGCCATATCTGCAAAGTAATATTAAATTCAATAGAATTAGATATTTAATAAAGTGTATCATCGTTAATAAAAAAAATATTACGCAAAATATTAGTCACAAATACCACAAACAACCAATATAATGCACAAATATTCAACTACTAACATCAATCATCATCGCTTCCTTCTAGTTCATCAAGCAATTCATCCTCAGTTAATTCATTTTCATCTATGTACTCCCCTTCTTCATTTCCCAAAGACGTTTCCATGGTTTGTTTGAGCACCAACATATCAAATTCTTCACAATAATCCACACCCTGATGCAACTCGTTGGGTAATTCTTCATCTATAATTTCTTGAACAGTTGAAATGTTATTTTGGTATGCTTCATCTAATGCATCATCCACCTCAATTCTTCCAACCGGTTTGGCTTTTAAAACAACCCACCAATTTGCTTTTGCCTTGTTCTTCAGTTTATTTTTGCACTTTGGATAAGGAACGTAGTACACTTGTTTCACATTTTGAGCAATGATAAATGGATCATAATGTGCATACGTTCTTTTGTGATTGATTTCAACTATTTTATATACTGGATGCACCTTGTACCCCGAAGTGGTGTTGAATCAAACCACTTACACCGAAAGAGCACCAACTTTTTCCTTGGATGACCATTAAACTCTAGCTCTAATATTTCATGTATTACACTATAATAGTCAAACTCTCCATCACCAGTGCCTGCATTCACCCACACTCCGCAGTTATATGTTTTCTTCCCCATGGACCATTCTTCAGTATGAAACTTAAAGCCATTGATGAAGTACTTAGACATTTGTCTGTACCTATAAACAGGGCCCAATGATAAATCACAAAACAGTGGATGATTGACGCCGTTTTCAGGATTGTGCACCTAACATGCATACAATTAAATTTATAAGTTAAAACATACTTGCGTATAGTATTCACCAATGGGATATGTGTCACTAAATAAATACTTACGTATTCTCTAAACCACTCTGAAAATTTGCCCGTCACAGCATCGTGCCCAAAGTTACTGATAAATAAACTGCTATGCACAAAACAATATTCAGGATGTAAAAATTAATGTATGTATTAACTTTTTTTTATTTGTAGAAAGTGACAAATACCTATAAAAAGGTTGCACTTCTGGGCAATTCAGTAGTACATGTGTCGTAGCAACTTGTCTATCGATGTCGCTAAATGGTTTTGTGCAACCTTTTTCTGATCCTCGACCGGGATGATTGAATATGGAAAAATGAGGATACAGTGCATTGCCGCTCCCACCATCATCATGCCGGTTAGGCCTGCGACTTAGAGAAGGTACCTCGGCCCCAAAATAATAAGAACAGAAATGCGACGTTTCCCTAACAAGATAAGCCTCACATATCGACCCCTCAATTCTATTCCTATTTTTTGCAGTCCGCTTACATTTGCCAATAGTCCTGTATAACATAGATAGCCATATAATTTAATAATGAATTAAAAAATATTAAATATAGAAGGAAATCATTGATATGCATTACCTTTCAGTAGGATACATCCACCTTCCCTGAACCGGGCCTCCAAGTCTTGTTTCTTCAACAAGGTGCATAGGCAGATGTTCCATAACATTGAAGAAACCAGGGGGAAATATCTTGGTCAATTTAGTAGAGGTCACAGGAATAATACTTTCCATCAATTGTAGATTTTCTTCCCTCAATATACTAGAACACAAGTCCTTGAAAAATACGCTCATTTCGGTGAGTGGTTTCCAAATTGTATCAGGCAAGCCATTGAACGCAATTGGCAACAAATTTTCCATGAAAACATGACAGTCATGGCTTTTCATTGTCGTAAGCTTACCTTCTGTCATGTCGACACATTTGGATATATTCGATGCGCAACCATCAGGAAACTTAATATTCTGTATCCACTCACAAATCATTCTTCTCTCCTCCAAGTCAAAAGTGTAGTTCGCTGATGGCTTGCGCACCTTAACCCCATCTGATTGTAGGTGCAATTCAGGTCGCCGACAGTATGCCTGAACATCTAACCTTGCCTTCAAGTTGTCCTTTGTTTTGTTATTGACATCCATCACAGTGTTAAAGACAGCATTGAAAAAGTTTTTTTCAATATGCATTGGATCCAGATTATGCCTAAGAAGATTGTCCTTCCAATAAGGAAGTTCCCAAAATATGCTCTGCTTTGTCCAATTATGTGTAACACCAAAACCTGCTATTCTAGGCAATGGTTGCTGCTCCGTTGCCTTGGGATACCCCTGAACCCGGGACCAAACTTCATGGCCCGTCAACCTCTGTGGAGGATCGTCAAAATCCTCCTTGTTCTTCATGAATGCACTGGTGTTTCTCCTAAATTGATGGTCATCTGACAGAAACTGGCGCTGACAGTCGAACCATGTGTGCTGACGCCCATGTTTCAAATAAAATACTTTTGTATCTTCCATACAAATAGGACAAGATAGCTTACCAGCAGTGGACCAACCAGACAACATGCCATATGCAGGGAAATCATTAATTGTCCACATCAAGCAAGCATGCAATCTAAAGTTTTGTTTCAAGGAACAATCGTATGTTACAACACCATCACGCCACAATATTTGTAACTCATCAATCAAAGGCTGCAAGAATACATCAATAGAGCTTTTTGGGTTACTAGAACCAGGGATAATACGAGTCAAGAAAATATATGGACTTGTCATACACATTTCTGGGGGTAGATTATATGGTGTGACGAATACAGGCCAGCAAGAATATGGTGCAGCAGAGACAGCAGACGGAGTAAACCCATCAGAACTTAAACCCAACCTGATGTTTCTAGGTTCACTTGCAAATTCAGGATACACTCTGTCGAAATGCTTCCATGCTTCTCCATCATACGGATGACATAGAATACCGGATTGTCGTGTACGTTCATGATGTCATCTCATATGAGGAGCAGAACTCATTGATGCATACAACCTCTTTAACCTTGGTATAAGAGGTAAGTAATGCATCGCTTTAACTGGGACCTGTTTCTGTTTAGCATTTTTGACTGGCTTGTAGCGAGCCTCACCGCAAAACGTACAAAATTCCTTATCTTTGTTTTCTTTGTAGTATAACATGCAACCTTTTTTACAACAGTGAATTCTTTATGAAGATAGTTCTAAAAACGAAACCAACTTTTTTGCATCGTAGTACGAGGAAAGTAATCCCAATTTACTTATGTTTAGTTCATTCAAAAGTCCAATGATCTCATCCATGCCTCCTTGAGATATGTTATAATCTGATTTAATACTAAGCAACCTAACTGCCACCGACAACTTTGAATGACTTGCCCCCTCGTAAAATGGGCGACTTGCTTCTTTCAACTGTTCATAGAAGAGCTTCGCCTCATTATTGGGAATCTCCTCAACATTCCGTTGAGAGGGTTCCCCTTGGTACATTCCAAACGCATCATTTAACATCTCATTCATAGGATAGTTATACCCGACATAGTCATTTTAGAAGTTCTCTCTATGGACACTAGGGTTACACTCTACATGTGCAGTCCACACAAAATAATTTGGCATAAATCCTTTTCTATAAAGGTGCAACACGACATTTTCAATTGGTTGCACGTGGCTACACTTGCATTTCACACAAGGACATTTGATTGAACCCCCCCATATATATTCAGGAAGTAATTTAGCTTTAGCAATAAACCCGTCAACCCCATCTACATAACTTTTCCTCAAACCCATATTTTCATAGAACATATTGTACATCCAACTACGATTTTCATCATGTTCCATCTACAAAAGTTACAAACAAATAAATATAAATCAATGCAACAGAATATAGCAATTTTTCTAGCAAACTATATGTGTATAACATTTTTGTTAAATTATGTTGCATATTAACTTTTTAATTAACTAACTAAATCAAACTCCCTACATTTATTTTATTTGCTATAGAGCTGGCAATCACACCAGGGGCGGAGCCAGAATGTTATGTAAGGGGGTTCAAAAATGCCACACCTTGAATTTGAATTTGTGACCCAAAGCTATTTTTGAACCCCTTTACCACTTTACTATAATTTTTTAGTATTTTAAGGGGGTTCAATAGCTTATATGTACCATAAAAATACTAATTTTTATCTAAATTACAGTATAATGTGTCAACGAATTGAACCCCCTTAGAGCTATGTGGCTCCGCCACTGAATCACACCAAAAATTCACTAATTTTTCAAGAACATCCTCCAAACTAAATCCTAATTTCCCACCCGCAACATCATATACTACTTCCTACATTACCAAAAATTCCAATACTATCATCATCATCATTTCCACCAAAAGCCAAACAAACTTGAGAAGAACCATTTATTCAAGATTCAATTCAAACCCCTATTTATATCAAGATTCAATATTGCCATATGCAACTTTTCTATTAAGCAGTAAATACACCATTTTTTAAGCTAGAAACGGATATGCATACAAATATTTCAATACAATTTATTTCAAAAAAAAATGGGGTGGGGAAAATGGGGAGGGGAAAATAATGGGGGATACAAAAGGGAAAAATAATGGGGAAGACGAAGGGGGAACTTACTTGAATACGGTGGCCGGAGAAAATGGGGGTGCCGAGCTATGGAGATTTTTCGCCGGGGTGATTTTTGACCGTGGAGGATTTTGGGAGTTTTGAAAATTTGGAGTGTCTGAAAATATTGGGAGCCCACTGTATAGATTGGGAATTGTTTAGGGTTGGAGACGGAATCAAAAAGTGAAAAAGCTGTCAGTTGATTGGAGACGGAATTCCGTCCCTAATCACTGACACCTTTTTTACTTTTTGATTGGAGACGGAATTCCGTCTCCAACTCTTCCAATTTAATTAATTTTACACGCAATACGCTGATTGGAGACGGAATTCCCTTTCTAACTGATTGGAGAGAGAATTCCGTCTCCAACCATTCTGTAGGTTTTTACTCTTTTTCTAGTAGTACTAGTGATAACAATAGAGATTTACATGTATATACACAATTAAGTGTAAATACTCTTTTAAACTTTTGGCGTGTAATCTTAAACTTATGGATTTTAGTTATGAATACATGCTGACAATGTAAAGGTTTTTTTTTTTTTTAGTGGAACTTTAATTTACTTGTGATAGAAGGTTACGTTAGTTACTAGAATATGTTTTTAGGAATTTACGTACTCCATTGAAGTTATATACAAAGTTTTCTTGTTCATCTTTGTTGTACTGCCTCCATTACATTTTATGTGAATCTATTAAAGTGGGCTCGAATTTTATGAAAAACATGATACCATTTGAACACATGTAATCCAAAATATAACATACTATATGTGTGCATATTAGACTTCTGAAACTTGTTCGTTAGACTTGTTATACCATTTGTGTGGTTATACAAATGACCATTCTTCTTTAACATACTAAATTGAAGATTAGCTTTGTAAATGTTCTCATTAGAACAAGCTGACGTACTTAAATTTCATCGATGGATATTGGTTTCTTGCTTTTGTTTTTATTACTAGTAGAACTATATTGTGTACTTCTTGGAAATTGGCAAAGACTAAAGATCATTTTTTTTTTCTAAGTTTTGGTACAAGCCATTAAATTCCTGCCAATAAGTAGAATATATTAATCTCTATTAATCATATGATACTTGAAGTCCATTGATCCGACTAATTCGAATTAATATAAGATACGCCTATTGAAAGAATAAAGCCCTTCTTACTACAAAGTTCTCAATTCCAAGAAACAAAAGATGAGACATCTTCTGGTTAAAGGTAGAATAATTCCAAGAACCATCTATGACAAAGTCATTCATTTTCAGTTTCTCCTCATGCTTATTAAGGGGTCCTTTGAATCTGGTTTCCAATAGGGGTATTATTGGTAGCCCATTTATAAGTCAAAAAATTTGTAGGCTCTTCATTACCTACAATCCACTGAATAGAATCTTTGCAAGTAAACTAAACTAACAAGGTAAAATAACAATGATGGTGTAAAATATTCTTCCAATATCCATGCAATCCATGCATGTGTATAACTTAGATTCTTCTTTTGCAAAATTTTCTGTTTTTTTTTTATTATTAGCTAAAGCTGTTTAGTTAAGTCTCTACTAGTGGAGAGAATGTTGCTGCTTTCTCGTCCTTTTTCCACAAATGTTTTTAGGGTCTTTGTTATACAATGTTGCCTAATTAAGCTCCTGCGTGATCCAAATTTTCTAAACGCATTTACAATTTGAATAGAAGTATTTAAATGAACCTACCAAAATCACATATGTTATTTTTGTATATCATCGATCTATGTTAGTATTCTTTTGCAAATCTTTGTGAAAAGTCTATTGCTGGGGCTGGTTTCTAGCTTCATTCTGTATTGTAAGTGCTAACTGACTGAAATAACGAGGGCCCCCGTAACTGAAAGAAACAAGAGCAATCATGTCCAATTTCTTGTCTATTTAATGATACGATTGCTATCACTACTAGAAATTAATCATTCAGCGTCAAAGTTTGGAGACGGAATTCCGTCTCCAGTGAGCGTCCTTCGCTTTTAAGCGCGTCGTTGGACTGCTTGGAGACGGAATTCCGTCTCCAAATGCAAAAGCTGCTGACACACTGACACATTCTTGGAGACGGAAATACTGTGTCAGAACGCGTGAACTTTTGCATTTGGAGAGGGAATTCCCTCTCCAAGCACTAAATCAATTAAATTAATTTAGTGCTTGGAGAGGGAATTCCCTCTCCAATCATTAAATTAATTTAATTAATTTAATGCTTGGAGAGGGAATTCCCTCTCCAATCATTAAATTAATTTAATGATTGGAGAGGGAATTCCCTCTCAAACATAAATTATATATATTATTTTAATTGTTTAGAGACGGAATTCCCTCTCCAATTAAAATTTTAAAAATTATTTTTGTTGTTTAGAGACGGAATTCCGTCTCTAAAAAAATTATTTAATTTTTTTTGGTTGGTTAGAGACGGAATTCCGTCTCTAACTATACAAATCCTGCTAAACAAAAATATTAGAAATTCGGTACAAAGCAATCAAATACCAAAAAACAACCTGTTTAACATAAAATACCTGTTTAACATAAAACAAAGCCACCACGGCCAATAAAACAATTCAACATGCATATTGTTTCATCATTAACCATTCAACACAAATAAAAACTAAAGGATGTTCACAACTTAACAAACCATGAGAGTACTAATCCGCTCCTTGGGACGGGCCACTTCCTTGCTCCTTATCTCTCCAAATCTTTGCCACAATTTCCTGTAATTTCTTCACATTCTCACGGTCTTCCATCCGTTGCCTTTCACTATCTACTAGCCTTTGCTCCATATCCGCCAATCTAGCGCGCAACTCATCATCCCAAGCTTGTGGTGCATGTGAAGAAGAAGAAGAACAACTAACATTGACAATACCTACACGAGAAGGCTTCTTGTACCTCGAAGGACCAAGGCCATAGGCTCGATTTTTGCAAGTATAGCCACCACCCGCCTGAACGAACATTGCATTTTCTTCATCCTGGGTGGATTTAGGAGAGCCTTCAGCGACTTGTGACCCTTGGCTCTCAAGCCATTCTTGGTGTAAAGCTTTGTAGTTCTCCTAAAATACACGACGCGATTAGAATAATTAATTAAAGAATAATTTAAAAAAAATAAAATTATTTATGATATCTCACCTCTAGTTGTTGTGCACGTGGCTCGACCCATCCCACCTCATTTCCTTGTTCGTCATATAAATAATGGAACAAACGGAAAAATTCATAATCACTAACTTTTCCATGTTCCGCTTCCTACACAATGCAAATTTGTTAATGCTAAATCAAAATGGTTTTAAGTTTTTAATTTAAATAAAAATTAGATTGACTTACATATCGTGCCCGATGGGTGGCCAAACTAACTGAACCACAAGTGTGCTTCGATCCTCCCCTTGCGGATGCTCTGTTTTTCTTAGCCTGCTCGCTCTGGGCTAAGAATTCAGGTGTTTCCCAATAAATTTTGAGTTTATCCCAATTTTGTTGATAAATCCATTTGGGAACTTTACCCTTTGTTCTGTATTTTGATAGGGAATCACTTAGCCTTTTAGCCGCCTTTTTTTCAAAAACTGCTCGGACTTGATCATCATATATAGGATCCCACGAACACTTGTTCTGAAACAATAACAATATAATAAGTGAAAACTAATAAAACACATATAATAATCAAATGACAAAAGCTTCATAAGTATAGTTAATACCGTAAAAGCTTCAAACATGCGGTTCCTAACAGGTACTGGCACCTTTCCCCAGGTCGGCCAACCATCAGTAAAGTGTGGTGTCATAGATTCAACAACAAGTTTCACTGCCTTGTCCGATGGAACAAACCTGCATTAAATTTAACATACAAAATTATGTTGATAAATATATATTGCATTCAATTCAAAAGTTTATAATTTAAAGGTTAATGAATAAATCTTACCCTTCTTTGCTGTCAGGCATGATAATCAACCTCCCAGACTCATCGAGAGATCCAGTACCACCGGGCAACTGAACTGTAGCACTAGTACGCTTTTTCCTACCCTTTCGCGCTGTAGTGGTGACAGATGGAGAGGACCCTGGCTGACTCTCTGGTACGGGTGTACTCGAACTGGGGCATGCCGATGATGATGCAGATGGAACAGTACTCGAAATGGAAGGTGTAGCAGATGGCAAACTATGTGGATGCATACTAGGAGTAGGTATCATCATCAGTTGTGAAGGCCCCGGTGCGCCGAATGGCTGAAATGTAGGGGCCCGTACATGCACAGACTGAGGGGATGTGCCTACCATAGGCATGGAATGGAAAGAGGGACCAGCAGGCTGGCCAAACTGATAGTGTTGCCCCATATGTGGCATGGTCTGTGCAGATATACTAGGGGCCTGTGGCTGATGGAATAGTGGGTTACTAGGGAGACCAGCAAAAAATGTAGGCGGATAATTACCTAGCTGTGAGAGCAACTCAGACGTAGGGGTCATCACCGGAAGTGGAGGAGTAGTATGACCTGTGGAAGTATGTCACCACGGGTCTTAGGTCCTTTCCTACCTCGACCGGACATATCTGCAAATTAATGTTAAATTCAATAGAATTAGATATTTAATAAAGTGTATCATCGTTAATTAAATACCACAAACAACAAATGTAACGCACAAATATTCAACTACTAACATCAATCATCATCGCTTCCTTCTAGTTCATCAAGCAATTCATCCTCAGAGGTATCATTTTCATCTATGTACTCCCCTTCTTCATTTCCCAACGACGTTTCCATGGTTTGATTGAGCACCGACATATCAAATTCATCAAAATAATCCACACCCTGATGCAACTCGCCGGGTAATTCTTCATCTATAATTTCTTGAACAGTTGAAATGTCATTTTGGTATGCTTCATCTAATGCATCATCCACCTCAATTCTTCCAACCGGTTTGGCTTTCAAAACAACCCACCAATTTGCTTTTGCCTTGTTCTTCAGTTTATTTTTGCACTTTGGAGAAGGAACGTAGTACACTTGTTTCACATTTTGAGCAATGATAAATGGATCATAGTGTGCATACGTTCTTTTGTGATTGATTTCAACTATTTTATATACTGGATGCACCTTTGTACCCCGAAGTGGTGTTGGATCGAACCACTTACACCGAAAGAGCACCAACTTTTTCCTTGGATGACCATTAAACTCTAGCTCTAATATTTCATGTATTACACCATAATAGTCAAACTCTCCATCACCAGTGCCTGCATTCACCCACACTCCGCAGTTATATGTTTTCTTCCCCATGGACCATTCTTCAGTATGAAACTTATAGCCATTGATGAAGTACTTAGACATTTGTCTGTACTTATAAATAGGGCCCAATGATAAATCACAAAACAGTGGATGATTGACGCCGTTTTCAGGATTGTTCACCTAACATGCATACAATTGTAGATTTATAAGTTAAAACATACTTGCGTAAAGTATTCACCAACGGGATATGTGCCACTAAAATACTTACATATTCTCTAAACCACTCTGAAAATTTGGTCGTCACAGCATCGTGCCCAAAGTTACTGACAAATAAACTGCTATGCACAACAACAATATTTAGGATGTAAAAATTAATATATGTATTAACCTTTTTTTTTTATGTAGAAACTCACAAATACCTATAAAAAGGTTGCACTTCTGGGCAATTCAGCAGTACATGTATCGTAGCAACTTGTCTATCGATGTCGCTGAATGTTTTTGTGCAACCTTTTTCTGATCCTCGACCGGGATGATTGAATATGGAAAAATGAGGATACAGTGAATTGCCGCTTCCACCATCATCATGTCGGTTAGGCCTGCGACTTAGAGAAGGTACTTCGGCCCCAAAATAATAAGAACAGAAATGCGACGTTTCCCTAACAAGATAAGCCTCACATATCGACCCCTCAATTCTATTCCTATTTTTTGCAGTCCGCTTACATTTGCCAATAGTCCTGTATAACATAGATAGCCATATAATTAATAATGAATTAAAAAATATTAAATATAGGAGGAAATCTATGATATGCATTACCTTTCAGTAGGATACATCCACCTTCCCTGAACCGGGCCTCCAAGTCTTGCTTCTTCAACAAGGTGCATAGGCAGATGTTCCATAACATTGAAGAAACCAGGGGGAAATATCTTGGTCAATTTGGTAGAGATCACAGGAATATTACTTTCCATCAATTGTAGATTTTCTTCCCTCAATGTACTAGAACACAAGTCCTTGAAAAACACACTCATTTCAGTGAGTGGTTTCCAAATTGTATCAGGCAAGCCATTGAACGCAATTGGCAACAAATTTTCCATGAAAACATGACAATCATGGCTTTTCATTGCCGTAAGCTTACCTTCTGTCATGTCGACACATTTGGATATATTCGATGCGCAACCATCAGGAAACTTAATATTCTGTACCCACTCACAAATCATTCTTCTCTCCTCCAAGTCAAAAGTGTAGTTCGCTGATGGCTTGCGCACCTTAACCCCATCTGATTGTAGGTGCAATTCTGGTCGTCGACAATATGCCTGAACATCTAACCTTGCCTTCAAGTTGTCCTTCGTTTTGTTATTGACATCCATCACAGTGTTAAAGACAGCATCAAAAAAGTTTTTTTCAATATGCATTGGATCCAGATTATGTCTAAGAAGATTGTCCTTCCAATAAGGAAGTTCCCAAAATATGCTCTGCTTTGTCCAATTATGTATAACACCAAAACCTGCTATTCTAGGCAATGGTTGCTGCTCCGTTGCCTTGGGATACCCCTGAACCCGAGACCAAACTTCATGCCCCGTCAACCTCTGTGGAGGATCATCAAAATCCTCCTTATTCTTCATGAATGCAGTAGTGTTTCTCCTAAATGGATGGTCATCTGGCAGAAACTGGCGCTGACAGTCGAACCATGTGTGCTTACGCCCATGTTTCAAATAAAATGCTTTTGTATCTTCCATACAAATAGGACAAGATAGCTTACCAGCAGTGGACCAACCAGACAACATGCCATATGCAGGGAAATCATTAATTGTCCACATCAAACAAGCATGCAATCTAAAGTTTTGTTTCAAGGAACAATCATATGTTACAACACCATCACGCCACAATATTTGTAACTCATCAATCAAAGGCTGCAAGAATACATCAATAGAGCTTTTTGGGTTACTAGGACCAGGGATAATACAAGTCAGGAAAATATAAGGACTTGTCATACACATTTCTGGGGGTAGATTATACGGTGTGACGAATACAGGCCAGCAAGAATATGGTGCAGCAGAGACAGCAAACGGAGTAAACCCATCAGAACTCAAACCCAACCTGATGTTTCTAGGTTCACTTGCAAATTCAGGATACACTCTATCAAAATGCTTCCATGCTTCTCCATCAGACGGATGACATAGAATACCAGATTGTCGTTTACGTTCATGATGCCATCTCATATGAGGAGCAGAACTCATTGATGCATACAACCTCTTTAACCTTGGTATAAGAGGTAAGTAATGCATCGCTTTTACTGGGACCTATTTCTGTTTAGCATTTTTGACTGGCTTGTAGCGAGCCTCACCGCAAAACGTACAAAATTGCTTATCTTTGTTTTCTTTGTAGTATAACATGCAACCTTTTTTACAGCAGTGAATTCTTTCTGAAGATAGCCCTAAAAACGAAACCAACTTTTTTGCATCGTAGTACGAGGAAGGCAATCCCAAGTTACTTATGTTTAGTTCATTCAAAAGTCCAATGATCTCATCCATGCCTCCTTGAGATATGTTATAATCTGATTTAATACTAAGCAACCTAACTGCCACCGACAACTTTGAATGACTTGCCCCCTCGTAAAATGGGCGACTTGCTTCTTCCAACTGTTCATAGAAGAGTTTCGCCTCATTATTGGGAATCTCCTCAACATTCGGTTGAGAGGGTTCCCCTTGGTACATTCCAAACGCATCATTCAACATCTCATTCATAGGATAGTTATACCCGACATAGTTATTTTGGAAGTTCTCTCTATGGACACTAGGGTTACACTCTCCATGTGCAGTCCACACAAAATAATTTGGCATAAATCCTTTTCTATAAAGGTGCAACACGACATTTTCAATTGGTTGCACGTGGCTACACTTGCATTTCACACAAGGACATTTGATTGACCCCTCTCGTATATATTCAGGAAGTAATTTAGCTTTAGCAATAAACCCATCAACCCCATCTACATAACTTTTCCTCAAACCACTATTTTCATAGAACATATTGTACATCCAACTACGATTTTCATCATGTTCCATCTACAAAAGTTGCACACAAATAAATATAAATCAATGCGACAAATTATAGCAATTTTTCTAGCAAACTATAGGTGTATAACATTATTGTCAAATTATGTTGTATATTAATTTTTTAATTAACTAACTAAATCAAACTCCCTACATTTATTTTATTTGTCATGTTCAATAACATTGTTCTTAATTATTTCTTTCTAATTATTCTTCAATTAAATTTATCTGCTTTATATTATTTTTCTAACTATTTCTAGAACTAATGACATTTAATTTCTAATAATCCACTCTAACAAATATTAAACGAGTATACAAACATGATAGCAATTTTAAATCAATACAACAACTTATAGCAATTTTTCTAGCAAACTATAGGTGTATAACATTATTGTTAAATTATGTTGTATATTAATTTTTTAATTAACTAACTAAATCAAACTCCCTACATTTATTTTATTTGTCATGTTCAATAACATTGTTCTTAATTATTTCTTTCTAATTATTCTTGAATTAAATTTATCTACTTTATATTATTTTTCTAACTATTTCTAGAACTAATGACATTTAATTTCTAATAATCCAATCTAACAAATATTAAACAAGTATACAAACATGATAGTTGGGGTGTCAAAGTTGGTATTGGGGTGGGGAAAATGGGGGTCGAATTCATGGATGGAAAAAATGGGGAGGGAAAAATAATTTCAATTTGCTAAAAATAATGTGGATTCTTGATATTCAAATGAAGAAAAAACTTACTTGGTATTGGGGTTGGGGATGTTTTTGCCGGGGAGGGAAGAAATTCGCCGGAGCAGTGAGTTCGCCGGGGGAGGAGTGAGTTCGCCGGGGGAGCAGTGGGTTTGGGGGGTTTTTTGATTTTGGGCGTGAATGAATACTGAATGTGGAAGAGAAGCGGGTTAATTAATTTGGGTTGGAGACGGAGGAATTCCGTCTCCAACTCTAAAAAATTTTATTATTTTTTTATTCTTTCTGTAGTTGGAGAGGGAATTACACTGATTGGAGACGGAATTCCTTCTCCAATCAATTAGAGAGGGAATTCCGTCTCCACCCTCTTTGTAGCATTTTACACGATTTCTAGTAGTGTATAGAAAATTCGTCTCATATCTGTAAATTTGTCGCATATTGAGTTCTATTGTGAAAAAGGTGGACGTCTAAATTGTGTAGGATTTTCTAGAATATTAGCGTAAGGAATTGGATTTAGTGGTGGAGCAACCTCAGTAGGGGGCTGTCCACTGGTCAAATTGGCCATTGGAGGCGTTGGTGAAGGGCTGAAAATCGCCCCACCTAGAGAAAAAAGGGTTTTCTAGCTCCGTCTCATTTTAGTTGTACTTTGAACAGAATATTATAGCTGAAGAAAAAATTAACTGTACAATCGAGAAAAAATTTAGGCTGCTATAAATAAGCTTATAACGACCGGATCTTAAAAACAAAAGTTCAAAGCCTAATTTCTTGTAGTGTTAATTGAGAAAATATTTGCTATTTTGAGCATAAGTTTAAAAGCAACATTTTTTCTTTCCAAATTTAAAAGCAACCTTTTTATGAATAACCCACATCTTCAACTATCCTTACAAGCTACAACTACCCATTCCTCTTCATCCAGGCAACAAAATCACAAAAATTCCTGTTAGAACACCCTTGTTTGACACTAGAAATCACCTTTGATTGAAGTTCCAGGGCTCTTGCTTTAAACTCATCATTCCCAAGTAGCTTATCCACCTTACTCTTAACTTGCTCTTTTTCAATAATTCCACTTTCATTTATACTAAAACTCAATCCCACTTTCCAAACATCACAAATATAGCTCTGGTTGAAAAGTTGGTCAGCAAAATAAGGCCAACACAAAAATGGAACACCATTGCTTACACCTTCAATAGTAGAATTCCAACCACAATGGCTCAAAAAACAAGCAATTGAAGGATGGGCTAGCACTTTTTGTTGAGGTGTCCATCCGACTAGTCGCCCTCGATTGGCTATCCTGTCTCTAAAACCTTTTGGATAAACATTGTCTGCTTCTTCGAACATGGGCGGCTCAATGAAATTAATGGCCTAGAACCAAATTATATTACGAGCCTTTAAACTTGGTTTCATAAAATTTATACACTAATAATAAGACAAAAGCAAAGATTTTGAAAAAGAAAAACTGAGACAAGAAATAACTAATTCTAGAAAACTGAGTTGAAATTAGAAAATGAGACATAAATGAAATTACATTGAGCAGGAAAAACCAAAATATAAAATGGAGGTAAATGTACTAAGTATTAAATAGAGAGGGAAATATAGGATGATTTACTCACTTATTCGAATGTTTTTTTTTTTTTTTTTTTTTTTTTTTTTTTTGTAAAAAATAAGTGATGTTCTTACTTATTTTCGGGAGATAAGTATAAAAAATGTTATTGTGCAAGCATTTATAATCTAGGCAAACACTATGAGGTGAATGAAGCGAGGTAGGTTGAACTGGGGTGGAGGTGGAGGTGGGTGTTGCAAGTAGGGGGAGACCAGTAGCATAGAAAGCCATCAGTTGTGGAACACTTAAACTTGTTTTCCCTATTCTCATAGAAGTCATTTTCCTAAATTATAAGAAATTTGTTTTTCTATAAAAAAATATTTTTTACCAACCAATACACCAATATTGTGAGATATATTACCGGATATATTGTTGTAATACACCAATACATGAGAAGCGGAAAATTATTTTCATCCATATTAGACAGACCGTAACAACAGATTAGTGGAATGAGGGATCAAGAGACGGATAGGGAGGCAATGGCCTATCAATCATTGGTTGACCTTCCGTTGAATTGTTATACATAACATTAGTATTTTCTGGGCGTTTAATATATTGGGGCCTAACAATAGCTTCAATTATCTTACCTTGGAGTCGGCCAGGTCCTTAATGAAATCTTGTCTAACCACCCATAGAAATGGTCTATTTGATAATTCAAGTCCGAGAGCCAGTTCTTGGAATTGAGTTTTGTTGACAATTGTATGGCTACCAAAGGCAACATACATAACTGAGTTACATGGCTGTTGATCGAGCCACGTTAAGCAATCTGAGTCTTCCGGCCAAAAGTGACCAGTTGTTTTGCCTGTTGAAATATAATATAATCAAATAATTAAAAGTATATTACTTTTACCACATTTTTGGCTCATAAAAAAAGAGAAGCCTATATGGTGTTTTTGTCAGACTTCAACCGTACCTAGTCGATTACTTGCCAAAAGTGGTCCTATGGGTAGGGCTGTTCATTTTTCGGTTTAAACCGATAAACCGAACCGATAAAAAGTTAATGGTTTATAAATATTGGGTTATCGGGTTATCGGTTATTTAACGATTTGCAAAAAATTTTTATTGGGTTATCGGTTCGGTTGTCGGTTTTGTACATATTCTTATTGGTTAAACCGATAACCCAATAAGGTTTTCAAATTTACTATATTGCGCTTATGTGCATAAAAGTAGTATACTTAATTACTTATTAGTTGGAACTTGGAAACCTCAAACTCTAGTCTTCTTTTACTTGTGTAACTTTCAAGTCTCCCCATCCATTTCAACCACCGATTTACTACTTCACTCCTTGCCTCCTCCATTAGTTTATAGAATAATGAAGTATATTTGAATCTATTGTTGTTTACTCTTTTGAATATGGCGAATGCTATAAGAGTCATTTGAATTCGCTGTAAAAATAAAGCCGATTTTGTATTGGATGCAATCGTTTAAGAGGTTTTTTTTTTTTTTACACTTGTTAGGCCTAAGTTTCTTAATGGTTAAACCGAAAACCGAACCGACAAGAACCTAAAACCGATAACCCGAAAACCGATAACCGATAGCTTATTGGTTCGGTTATTGGTTTAGCACTTTTAAAAATTGAAAATCAATAGTCCAAACCGATAAGGTGCAAAACCGAACCGACCGATAAATACTCCTACCTATGGGTGTTAGTTGTGGGAACATTGTAAATGCACCAGGCTCCATTTCCTTAGATGAATTGCATATCACCCAATCAATAGATTTTATCAACTCAATATTTCTTGTCAATTGGTCAAAAACTATCCTACGCAGGGCTGGATCAGGAAAGCAGTTCCATGCAAGGCCATTTTTACATAAGAACTTTCATCATGGCTAAAAGTTCAATGCTAGGGCCGCGCAACATAAATTTGAATAGGGCGTCAAGTTTGAATATAACTTCGAGAACAGAGAATTGGATAAAAGATTGTGTATTGATTTCTGAATGAATCTCACACATGATTATAACAGTATTTATAAACTAAGAATTGGATCTCTAATAGTCTAACTAACTGCAAATTGATCCGGAAAGAAAATAACTGAAATTGGGAAATCCTAACTAACTCTAAGAAATTACAGAAATGCCCATGCGTAACTAACTTCTAACTACCAATGCTGACTGGATAATTCGAGTGCTGACTGTGCAATTCAGCATATAACACTTTACAGAATACATATACGAATAAAGAATAACTTATTTTTGCGCAAATGTGGTGATAAGATAATGACTATCGCTTGCAAAATTGGTTCTATTAGACTGTACAATTTTTGCTATTTTTAATTTATTGTAATTCACTCTATTTTTCATTGGTAGCTATGTTAAAAAGTAATTACTTTATAATGGTTTGATAGTATAGAAGCTAAAACAACTAACATAGTGCTTATAACTTGATGACTATTCATTCCTCTTCATCCAAGCTACAAAATCACAAAAGTTGTTGTTAGAACACCCTTCTTTGACACTAGAAATCACCTTTGCTTGAAGTTCCACGGCTCTTGTTTTAAATCCATCATCTTCCAATACCTCATCCACCTTACTCTTAATTTCTTCTTTTTCAATAATTTCACTTACATTTCTACTAAAACTCAATCCCACCTTCCAAACATCACAAATATAGCTCTGGTTGATTAACTGGTCAGCAAAATAAGGCCAACACAAAAATGGAACACCATTGCTTACACCTTCAATTGTAGAATTCCAACCACAATGGCTCAAGAAACAAGCAATTGAAGGATGGGCTAGCACTTTTTGCTGAGGTGTCCATCCGACTAGTTGCCCTCGATTGGCTACCCTGTCTCTAAAACCTTTCGGATAAACATTGTCTGCTTCTTCGATCATGGGCGGCTCAATGGAATTGATGGCCTAAAACCAAATCACATTACCAGCCTTTAAACTTGGTTTCATAAAATTTATACACTAATAATAAGACAAAAGCAAAGATTTAAAAAAAGAAAAACTGAGAATTGGAAAATGTTTTCCTCCATACCAGACACACTGTATTGTTATAGATAACATTAGTGTATTTAGGGCATTTGATAATTTGGGACTCAGCAGAAGCTTCAATGGTTTTACCTTGGAGTCGGCCATGTCGTTGATGAAATCTTGTCTAACCACCCATAGAAATGGTCTATTTGATAATTCAAGTCCGAGAGCCAGTTCTTGGAATTGAGTTTTGTTGACAATTGTATGGCTGCCAAATGCAACATAGATAACTGAGTTACATGGCTGTTGATCAAGCCATGTTAAGCAATCTGAGTCTTCCGTCCAAAAGTGACCAGCTGTTTTGCCTGTTAAAACATAATATAATCTGATAATTAAAACTATGTTATTTCTACCACTGTCTTTGGCTCATGAAATGGTAGAAGCCTACACGTGAAAGAGCGTGGTGAGACAAAATATAATTAAACTATTTTAAATGTGTTTTTTTGTCACACATTTCAACTGTACCTAGTCGATTACTTGCCAAAAGTGGTCCTATGGGTGTTAGTTGTGGGAACATTATAAATGCACCAGGTTCCATCTCCTTAGATGAATTGCATATCACCCAATCAGTAGATTTTATCAACTCAGCATTTCTTGTTAGGAGGTCAAAAGCTATCCTACGCATGTCTTGAACAGGAAAGCAGTTCCATAAAAAGTGTGCAGAGTTCATATAGGGCATGCTTGGTGATAACTGGATGATCTCTTCCTTCAAGATTGCTCCTGCAGTAGTAGTACACGGTATTACTTCTTCTGTTCCAATTTATGTGGCAGCATTTTTTTATTAGTCTGTTCCAAAAAGAATGACAGCATTCTAAATTTGGTAACAATTTAACTTCAAAATTACAGTTTTGTTATTAATGAAATGATTTACAACCACACAAACATTTATGTCTTATTTTAGACCACAAGTTTCAAAAGTCTTCCTTTATTTCTTAAAATTTGTGCCTGGTCAAACTATGACACATAAAGTGGAACGTAGGGAGTACATCAGAAGATAAATTTGTATAAGATAATCATGGCACTGTAATATGAAACATGGTATTACATCAGAAGATAAATTTGTACAAGATGATCATGGCATTTTAATATGAAACAGAAGTAACTTAATAACCACTGACGGATCCAAGATTCATACACAGTGTGTACAAAGTATCATTGTATCCACTACAATATATTTAAGCAAAATACATACTTTAGTACCTTAACTTGTCCCGAAAACACAGTTACACACCTTAACTTTGCGGGCGACCAAAGACCCCCCTTAACAAAATCAGAGTGATATTTATACAAACCTAAAGGATGACATGCCAGAGAGAGAAATTAAAAGCGAGTGAGATACTAATTATTGAGCAAATCCAACACGTGTCAACTTTCTATTGGCTATTATATAAGCTAATTAGTCTTAATTATTTGTATCTTTTTTTCTTTTTTCTTTTCCTTTTCTTCTCCAACTTAATTCTCTCTCCTCCTCTTTTCTATCTCCACCACCTAAACACCATTTCCACCACCCACCTCCAGCCAAAACCCAAAAAATTAACAGAAAAAAACAAACTTTTTGGCCCCCAAAAATTGAATCTTGATCTAGAATATCCTTGTGCAAACTAACTCCTTTAATTTTCAAGTACCCATACATCTTCTCAACTTTCCCCTTTAACCCAACTTTCCTCACAACCACCCCTCCCCCGCCACTAACCCCCGCCCACCCTGCTACCACGTCATCATCATCAATGGCTTCCATCAAAGCCTTCTAAATCTTCTCGAAATGTTTAACTTTTTCAATCTTTTCACCTTTCATTAAAATTATTTAAACAAAACTTCATCACGAAATATTCGCCTTCAAATTCGGCTATGACATTTTCGGTTTTAAGCCCGAGGAGTTAGAACACTCGGGTTATGATTTGAAGAAGCTCGATTCAGGGTGGTGTAGATAATTATGTGGTGTAGATGATTTGAAGATGTTGATGAGGTGTAGGGAGGTGGAGTTGAGGGGAGAAGAAGGAGAAAAAAAAAATACTAAATGAATATAAAAAAAAAAGGTGTAATATATTGATAAATATTGTAAAAATAAGTGAAAAGGAATTAAAGTCTTGGTGTAGCTGATGTGGCCTAATAGTGGGGCGAGTGAGGAGCACTCTCTGTAGTGCAACTGGTTATATGTGTCTAAAGTGTATGATAATATCACTCTGATTTTGTTAAGGGGGGTTTTAGGTCGCCCGCAAAGTTAGGGTGTGTAACTGTGTTTTCGGGACAAGTTAAGGTACTAAAGTATGTATTTTGCCATATATTTAGCCATATATTTAGCATTCAAACAAAATGAGTCTACGAAGCTAAAAAAAAAATGCTTACCAGTTGTGTCTATAATTCCATCTTGAATGAGCTTAGAGAAACTCATTGACAACGCAAGTGTAGCAGCAGCAGCTGGCCAAAATGCTACTCTTTCAATTCCCAATTTCTCTGCTACTTCCAAAGGCCATCCACAGCTTGCATCGGCTATAACGATCGAAATTCCCTTCTCCTCTGATTCGTTTATATCTCGAATGAGTTCCTCTAACTTCCCTGGCATGACCTGTTGAAAAAGTGTTGAATAACATAAATAATATAAACTTGAAACACTTTAAGAACACATTGTTATATTTGCTTCATATCCTACGCGAGATAACTATGAGATTGAATGAAAATAATTCTAGTATTATGTACTAGAATAAGTCATAATAAAACCTTGCAAACTGCTTCTGTTAGTGTCTTGAGATTTGTTCTATCATCTTCTGGTTCCAATCCATCTGGAATTGAAACTAAGTTTATAAGATTCTGCACATCATCATCATTCTTGGACAATGCCTTGATGACTCTCTTGTGATTGTAGTCAGAGTTGACAAATGTGACTTTGAAGCCTTGTTTAACTAACCAAAAGGAAAGTTCCATTAAGGGAATAACATGACCTTGTGCAGGATAAGGTATAGCTAAAATATGTGGAGTATTGCTCATTCTGCTTCTCTCTTTGTTTGTTTCTTCTTTGGAGGCCTTACTATTACTACTACTTTTTCTCTAGGACTTTATATAGAAAAGCATAGATTTTGTTTCTAAAGGATTCTTTCATTTGTTTTCTCACCAGTATCTTCTTACCTACTTTAGGGTGCAACTAATTCAGATTCGTGTGCCGGAAAGTTCCACTATTGATAGTAAAATACTTCCTATCAAAACACGACTATGTACCCAAGGCTCTATCTCGATCGAGGTGTCTAATTAAAGATGAAGGGGTACATATTAGTTTAGTTTCTTAGTGATTTGAAGTTATATATTAACAAAAAAAATCCTTTAATTACATGATCAGTGTAGTTCATTTATTATGGTATCTTTCATGTAACTTACTAGTGATAACAATAGAGATTTACATGTATATACACAATTAAGTGTAAATACTCTTTTAAACTTTTGGCGTGTAAACTTAAACTTATGGATTTTAGTTATGAATACATACAGACAATGTAAAGGTTTTTTTTTTTAACACTATTAGTGGAACTTTAATTTACTTGTGATAGAAGGTTACGTTAGTTACAAGAATATGTTTTTAGGAATTTACGTACTCCATTGAAGTTATATACAAAGTTGTCTTGTTTATCTTTGTTGTACTGCCTCCATTACATTTTATGTGAATATATTAAAGTGGGCTCGAATTTTAAGAAAAACATTATACAATTTGAACACATGTAATCCAAAATATAACATACTATTTGTGTGCATATTAGACTTCTGAAACTTGTTCCTTAAGACTTAGTTATACCATTTGTGTGGTTATACAAATGACCATTCTTCTTTAACATACTAAATTGAAGATTAGCTTTGTAAATGTTCTCATTAGAACAAGCTGACGTACTTAAATTTCATCGATGGTTATTTTGGTAGCCCATTTATAAGTCGAAAAATTTGTAGGCTCTTCATTACCTACAACCCATTGAATAGAATCTTTGTTGGACTAGCTGAATATTTGGCTAATAGTCCTAAGAGAAAACAATAGCAGTATAGTTTGTGTATATTGTTGTAATTATTTATTTTTGGTTAAGTAGTCTGTTAGGCCCAATTGTATATGGACTGCGTATAAATGGTAGTGAGGCCCATAACCCAAGCTGGTTGGCCATTTCATTTTCCAGAAGTTTCTTCCACTTTCTCTCCACTCTCTCTCTCTACGAACTTGTGCATACTCTAAATAGAATTCAATCAATTCAATGTCAAATATGAATGTTTTCATGGTATCAGAGCATGAATCTTGAGGGATCTCGCTGGTGGAGTGACAGATCTTACCCCCATCGAGTTTTACGACATTTTTTTTGGGTGACGTTTCAGTTCTGGCCGGAATTTTCATCTTTCCGGCGAGTTTTCCGCTTTGTTTGAGGTGTACTCTTCCGCAGTAGTCCTTGTGTGCTGTTGTGGTCGTTGATACGGCGGTGTGGTGGTGATTTCTGGTCTCACTTTCCTGTTAGGGTTTTCTTTGCGGCGGTGTGTTGTGACGGTGTCCGGAGTTTACAAGGTCGTGCTCTTTCCGGTAGCGAAAGAGATTGGTAACATTGCTTTCATTCTTTCAATTTGTATTTGTTGTTTGTTGCTCGTACCATGGCTACTGTTGGCAATAATCGCTCCTCCGATGATCCCCAAAATTTCTCTGGTATTTCGAACCCTAATTTCCACCCTAGGGTTACAGATTTAATTGATGCTTCTAGTCCCATGTTCATTCACTTCTCTGATATTCCTAGCACTTCTCTCACTCCTGTGCCCTTTACTGGCACTGGTTTTGGAGGTTGGAAGAGGAGTATTACCGTCTCTCTGTTTGCCCGAAACAAAATTGCATTTGTCGATGGCTCATGCCCTAGACCTGATGATGGGTCAGTCTTGTGCAAACAATGGGACAGATGCAATAATCTGGTGATCTCGTGGTTAACGAGTTCCCTTTCACCAGAAATTGCAGACAGTGTCAAGTATTCAGACACTGCTCAGAGCATCTGGGATCAACTGAATAAAAGATATGGTCGAGTAAATGGAACAAAGGTCTTTGAACTTAAAAAGGAATTGGCCTTTACTGTCCAGGGGTCACTTGATGTGGCTTCATACTTTAACAAGCTTAAGAAACTATGGGATGAACTAGGAGTTATGTGTAGTAGTAAAGCTAACACTTGTACATACTCTGCCAAGGCTGAGCTACAAAAATAACATGAGGAAAACCAGTTGTATCAATTCCTTATGGGGCTTAATGAGACATACATTGGAGTTAGGGGCAATATTCTAATGATGCAGCCCCTTCCATCATTGGACAGTGTCTATAATATTCTCTTACAAGAAGAGGAGCAGAGACAAGTTAATTCCACTCCTCATTTTGGCCCTGAATCTACATCCTTCAATGTGTCTCTCACTAATAACAGAAGCTCTTTCGGTCATCCTCCTCCTGTGAGGGGAAGTAATTTTCCACAAAGGGCTTCTAATCAGAGGTCCAATTTCACCTACAACAAATCCAATAAGACCGGGCTATTTTGCAAGTATTGCAAAAAGGAGGGACATGTTATTGCTGATTGCTTAAAGCTCAAGAATAAGGAGAAAAGAGCATCAGGTAATGCAGTTTCTAATGAGGTCTCCAATCTTGAGACATGTCCCACCTCTGGCTTTGGTCATTCTTCTGCTGGTTATTCTTCTCCTCAATCTGTCAACTATGGGCATTTTTCTGACAAGGATGGAGGGCATTCTGGTTTTTATCCTGCAACCAATAGCAATGCTGCTTCTAACTCAGGCCAGGGTAGTTCAATGTCTGGCTTGACTCAGCAACAGTGTGCACAGCTTATTGCTCTCCTGCAGCAGTCCCAGATATCTGACTCTAATCCTCTTCTCCACCTCATGGGTTCAGCCAATTTTGCTGGTACTTTACTGCCTAAAGTGTTATCGAATTCTAGTTCTTGCATGTTGTCTCAGTCCTCAGGTATTAGTTGGATAATTAATTCTGGTGCATCAGACCATATGACCTCCAACAAAGCTTTATTGTTTAACATTTCTCCTTTACCTATCCCTTTCCTTGTGTCTCTTCCCAATAGTTATTAGGTAAAGGTCGCCTCTACTGGTTCTTTGCTTTGAGTCCTTCTATTGTTCTTACTGATGTTTTGTACATTCCTTCCTTTCATCACAATCTTATTTCTGTGCACAAATTAGTCAAACAATTGAATTGCATCATTCAATTCACTGCACGCTCTTGTCTTATACAGGGCCCTTCTCTGAAGAAGCCTCTGGAACTTGGTAAATTGGAGAATGGGTTCTACCTCTTTCACTGGATTGATCCCAAAGTTGTTACTTCTACTTCAGAAGCATCTTGCAGCTTACTTTCCACTTGTATTCCTAGTTCTGTTCCTTCTCCTGTAAATACTCCTTTCATTTCTTGTAATAAAGCTGCTTCTGCTGACACTGATATTTTGTGGCATCATAGATTGGCCCATGTTCTCTTTGTGAGAATGAAGAGTATTGCTTGTATTTCTAATTACATTTCTGGGAAACAGTCCTTTTCTTGTGATGTATGCCCTTTAGCAAGGCAAACTAGATTACCCTTTCCAGATAGTAGCATACAAACTACCAAACCATTTCCACTCATTCATGTTGATACTTGGGGTCCATATCATACCCCTAATTATTCAGGTTCTAGATACTTTCTTACTATTGTAGATGATTATACTAGGTCCACTTGGACACATCTCATGAATTCTAAAAGCAATGCGTTTCCCCTTCTTAAGGCCTTTATCCTCATGATTAAAACTCAATTTTCTGTTACTGTTCAGACTGTTAGAAGTGACAATGCTTTAGAGTTGGGGGGTAGCAATTCTGCCATTTCCTTCTTTTCTGATAATGGTATTGTCCACCAGACTAGCTGCCCTCACACTCCTCAACAAAATGGAGTTGTTGAGAGGAAGCATAGAACACTTCTAGAGGCATCTAGGGCACTCATGTTCCAATCTAAAGTGCCTATACAATTCTGGGGTGATTGTCTCCTGGCTGCCACTTATATTATTAACAGGCTCCCTTCCAAACTTCTTCACAACAAAATACCCTTTGAACTGTTATATGGCAAAGCTCCTGCTTATTCTCACATGAGAACCTTTGGGTGCTTATGCTATGCAACAGTTCCAATCCCTTCCAGGGATAAGCTCAGGCCAAGGGCAATTCCCTGTGTTTTCCTTGGCTACCCCTTTGCTAAGAAGGCTTACAAGCTTTATAATCTTCAGACTAGACAATGTTTTGTTTCAAGGGATGTGGTATTTCATGAGGGTCAGTTTCCTTTTGCCTCTCCAGCACCTCTTTCATCAGTTTCTCCTAGCTTCTTTCCTGATTCTTCCTTTGTCTTTGATTCTTCAGCAGATGCTACTCATTCTCCATCTATTAGTTCTTCTCCCCAATCTCCAGTTGCTACTTCCACCCCTATCCCTGCTGGTATCCAACCTTTTCCTCCTCCTCCTCCCAGAAAATCTTCCAGAATTCATTCACTCCCTGCTTACTTGCATGACTATGTTTGTCAACTTCCTCCTTCCATCTCTTGTAATTCTGTCCAACATGCAGAACTAGAACCCACCTCCTATTCTCAGGCTGCACCTCATCCAGCTTGGCAGGAAGCCATGAAAAATGAGTTTGAGGCTCTAGAGGCCAATGATACATGGGATATTATTGAGCTCCCTACAGGGAAAAGGCCTATTGGAAGCAAGTGGGTTTACAAGATAAAGTATAAGGCAGATGGTACTGTAGAAAGGTACAAGGCTAGACTTGTTATAAGGGGTGATACACAAGTTGAAGGTGTGGATTTCACTGAAACTTTTAGTCCTGTTGTTAAGATGTCTACTGTTAAATGTTTAGTAGCTCTTGCTGTTAAGAAAAAATGGCCCTTATTCCAGTTGGATGTAAATAATGCTTTTCTTCATGGTAATCTCCATGAGGAAGTTTATATGAAAGTCCCTCTTGGTTTATCTGTTCCCCAATCCTAGGTCTTCTCCTTTGGTATGCAAGTTAAAAAATCCCTTTATGGGTTGAGGCAGGCCTCTAGGCAGTGGTATGCCAAACTGTCTGCTGCCTTGTGCTCTAGAGGGTATGCTCATTCCTTTAATGATTATTCATTATTCCTCAAAGGTTCTCTTGAAAATCTGGTGGTGTTAGCAGTGTATGTGGATGACATAATTCTTATAGGGGACAATGTTGATGAGATTGTTGCTTTAAAGCAGTTTTTGGATGATGAGTTTAAAATCAAAGATTTGGGTCAGTTACACTATTTTTTGGGTATTGAAGTCACTCCAGTCCCTCATGGTGTCTTGCTTAATCAAAGGAAGTTTGTGTTGGATCTCTTACAGACTTACAACTGCTTGGATGCACATTCTGTGACTAGTCCTTTGGACTTGAACTCTAAGCTTAAGGCTAATGTTGGTGATTTGCTGCCTCATTTTGAGGACTATAGGAGTCTGGTTGGTAAGTTGTTGTTCCTCACTCACACATGTCCTGATATTGCCTTTGGAGTGCAGCATCTTAGCCAATATTTACAGGCTGCCTCATATGACTGCAGCAATACATATGTTGAAGTATCTCAAGGGGACTTCTGATTTGGGTTTGTTTTACTCTGATTCTCCTGATTGTAGTGTCACAGCTTTCAGTGACAGTGATTGGGCTGCTTGCCCTGATATTCGCAAGTCAGTCACTGGGTTTTGCATTTTTCTGGTTGTTGGTTGGAAATCCAAGAAGCAGCCTATTGTCTCTTTGTCTTCAGCTGAGGCTGAATATCGTGCCCTCAGCAAGCTGGTTGCTGAGTTGACCTGGCTTACCAGGATTCTAACTGATATATCTGCTCCTATTTCTCATCCTTTCTCTGTATTTTGTGACAGCCAAGCTGCCATCCATGTTGCTAAGAATCCAGTCTTCCATGAGCGTACCAAACACATAGAGGTGGATTGTCACTTTGTGCGGCACAAGCTTGGGGATGGACTGATTCAGTTGTTCCATGTTTCCACCACCAATCAGCTCGCTGACATTCTTACCAAGCCTTTACCTAGAGTTCTTCATCATGCTTTGCTTGGCAAGTTGAAGGTGGTCTCCTCCTTCAACTTGAGGGGAGGTCTTGGACTAGCTGAATATTTGACTAATAGTCCTAAGAGAAAACAATAGCAGTATAGTTTGTGTATATTGTTGTAATTATTTATTTTTTGTTAAGTAGTTTGTTAGGCCCAATTGTATATGGACTGCGTATAAATAGTAGTGAGGCCCATAACCCAAGCTGGTTGGCAATTTCATTTTCCAGAAGTTTCTTCCACTTTCTCTCCACTCTCTCTCTCTCTACGAACTTGTGCAAACCCTAAATAGAATTCAATCAATTCAATGTCAAATATGAATGTTTTCAATCTTCGCAAGTAAACGAAACTAAGAAGGTAAAATAACAATGATGGTGTAAAATATTCTTCCAATATCCATGCGATCCATGCATGTGTATAACTTAAATTCTTCTTTTGCAAAATTTTATGTTCTTTTAATTATTAGCTAAAGCTGTTTAGTTAAGTCTCTACTAGTGGAGAGAATGTTGCTGCTTTCTCGTCCTTTTTCCACAAATGTTTTTAGGGTCTTTGTTATACAATGTTGCCTAATTAAGCTCCTGCGTGATCCAAATTTTCTAAACGCATTTACAATTTGAATAGAAGTATTTAAATGAACCTACCAAATTAAAATCACATATGTTATTTTTGTATATCATCGATCTATGTTAGTATTCTTTTGCAAATCTTTGTGAAAAATCTATTGCTGGGGCATTTTGTGTAACTTTTCTTTTTTGGTAATTCGAAATTCGTGTACTCTTTTAACCACATCTTGTTTTCTTTAAAGTTGGCCAATCGCTAAAGATAAAATTTCTCTTTTTAATGGTATAAGCCATTAGTATACCGCTAAGTGCTAACTGACTGAAATAACAAGGGCCCCCGTAACTGAAAGAAACAAGAGCAATCATGTCCAATTTCTTGTCTATTTAATGATACGATTGCTATAGAAAATTCGTCTCATATCTGTAAATTTGTCGCATATTGAGTTCTATTGTGAAAAAGGTGGACGTCTAAATTGTGTAGGATTTTCTAGAATATTAGCGTAAGGAATTGGATTTAGTGGTGGAGCAACCCCAGTAGGGGGCTGTCCACTGGTCAAATTGGCCATTGGAGGCGTTGGTGAAGGGCTGAAAATCGCCCCTCCTAAAGAAAAAAGGGTTTTTTAGCTCCGTCTTATTTTAGTTGTACTTTGAACGGAATATTATAGCTGAAGAAAAAATTAACTGTACAATCAAGAAAAAATTTAGGCCGCTATAAATCAGCTTATTATAACGACCGGATCTTAAAAGCAAAAGTTCAAAGCCTAATTTCTTGTAGTATTAATTCACAAAATATTTGCTATTTTCAGCAAAAGTTCAAAAGCAACATTTTTTCTTTCCAAATTTAAAAGCAACCTTTTTATGAATTACCCACATCTTCAACAACCCTTACAAGCTACGACTACCCATTCCTCTTCATCCAGGCAACAAAATCACAAAAATTCCTGTTAGAACACCCTTGTTTGACACTAGAAATCACCTTTGATTGAAGTTCCAGGGCTCTTGCTTTAAACTCATCATAACCAAGTAGCTTATCCACCTTACTCTTAACTTGCTCTTTTTCAATAATTCCACTTTCATTTATACTAAAACTCAATCCCACTTTCCAAACATCACAAATATAGCTCTGGTTGAAAAGTTGGTCAGCAAAATAAGGTCAACACAAAAATGGAACACCATTGCTTACACCTTCAATAGTAGAATTCCAACCACAATGGCTCAAAAAACAAGCAATTGAAGGATGGGCTAGCACTTTTTGTTGAGGTGTCCATCCGACTAGTCGCCCTCGATTGGCTATCCTGTCTCTAAAACCTTTCGGATAAACATTGTCTGCTTCTTCGAACATGGGCGGCTCAATGAAATTGATGGCCTAGAACCAAATTATATTACGAGCCTTTAAACTTGGTTTCATAAAATTTATACACTAATAATAAGACAAAAGCAAAGATTTTGAAAAAGAAAAACTGAGACAAGAAATAACTAATTCTTGAAAACTAAGTTGAAATTAGAAAATGAGACATAAGTGAAATTACATTGAGCAGGAAAAACCAAAATATAAAATGGAGGTAAATGTACTAAGTATTAAATAGAGAGGGAAATATAGGATGATTTACTCACTCACTCGAATGTTTTTGTTTTTGTTTTTGTTTTTTTTTATGTTTTTTTTTTTGTTTTTTTGTTTTTTTTTTTTTTGTGAAAAATAAGTGATGTTCTTAGTTATTTTCGGGAGATCAGTATAAAAAATGTTATTGTGCAAACATTTATAATCTAGGCAAACACTATGAGGTGAATGAAGCGAGGTAGGTTGAACTGGGGTGGAGGTGGAGTGGAGGTGGGTGTTGCAAGTAGGGGGAGACCAGTAGCATAGAAAGCCATCAGTTGTGGAACACTTAAACTTGTTTTCCCTACTCTCATAGAAGTCATTTTCCTAAATTATAAGAAATTTGTTTTTCTATAAAAAAATATTTTTTACCAACCAATACACCAATATTGTGAGATATATTACTGAATATATTATTGTAATACACCAATACATGAGAAGCGGAAAATTATTTTCATCCATATTAGACAGACCGTAACAACAGATTAGTGGAATGAGGGATCAAGAGACGGATAGGGAAGGAATGGCCTATCAATCATTGGTTGACCTTCCGTTGAATTGTTATACATAACATTAGTATTTTCTGGGCGTTTAATATATTGGGGCCTAACAATAGCTTCAATTATCTTACCTTGGAGTCGGCCATGTCCTTAATGAAATCTTGCCTAACCACCCATAGAAATCGTCTATTCGATAATTCAAGTCCAAGAGCCAGTTCTTGGAATTGAGTTTTGTTGACAATTGTATGGCTACCAAAGGCAACATAGATAACTGAGTTACATGGCTGTTGATCGAGCCACGTTAAGCAATTTGAGTCTTCCGGCCAAAAGTGACCAGTTGTTTTGCCTGTTGAAATATAATATAATCAAATAATTAAAAGTATATTACTTTTACCACATTTTTGGCTCATAAAAAAAGAGAAGCCTACATGGTGTTTTTGTCAGACTTCAACCGTACCTAGTCGATTACTTGCCAAAAGTGGTCCTATGGGTGTTAGTTGTGGGAACATTGTAAATGCACCAGGCTCCATTTCCTTAGATGAATTGCATATCACCCAATCAATAGATTTTATCAACTCAATATTTCTTGTCAATTGGTCAAAAACTATCCTACGCAGGGCTGGATCAGGAAAGCAGTTCCATGCAAGGTTTGCAGAGTTCATATTGGGCATGCCTGGTGATAACTGGATGATCTCTTCCTTCAAATTTTTTCCTGCAGTTGTAGTATACTAAATTACTTTAGAAATTAAGATAAATTTGTATAAGATGATCATGGCATTATATGAAACATAAGTAAATAACCACTGATGGATCCAACTCAGATTGTAAGTCAATGAGTCCAAATCAGTATCATTTCATCCGCAAAAATTCATGCACGGATTCAATAGTCAGTGGATACAAAGTATATACTCCCTCCGTCCCATTTTAGTTGTTACTTTAACAAAAGAGGTGTATCCCAATTTAGTTGTCACTTTAGGATTTCAAGACTAAAATTACCAATATTTTCCAACTATACCCTTAATAATTAAAAAAATTCTCAATAAAAATTTAATAGCCAAACATTAAATAGAGATAACATAGTAAAATATAGTACATTCTATTTAATGATTTTTTAATGGGCGTGAAAAAGCTGAATGCGACAATTAATTTGGGATGGATGGAGTATCATGTATTCATTACAACATATTCGCACTTAATGTTCGAATATTAAATTAATATGGCAGAGTATCATTATAAGCATTAAGCGAAAGCAGAACTAAATACCATACATTACGTTGAAGTGGAAACGTGACAAGCTTTATCGTCCTCTTAATGTTCACATTGGTTTTTATCGTGTCTATTTCATCATGAACGAGAAAATGGATCAAATTCTATATGATTGAATTTACTTTCATAAGGAATGAATTTATCAAAGAGAGCCGGAAACAAATTTGAAAAGGAGAGTGAAACAGAAGTATATGCTTTAAGTGAACATATATCTATGTTCGTCTACTAACAAAGTACACAAGATAATTGGTTTTGGCTTTTGTTCTTTATATTTAGCATTCAAACAGAATGAGTCTACGAAGCTAAAAATACCAGTTGTGTCTATAATTCCATATGAATGAGCTTAGACAAACTCATTGACAACGCAAGTGTAGCAGCAGCAGCTGGCCAAAATGCTACACTTAATTCTAATTCCAAATTTTTCTGCTACTTTCAGAGACCATCCATAGGTCTGATCAGCTATAACGCACGAAATTCCATTCTCCTCTGATTCGTTTATATCTCGAATTAGTTCCTCTAACTTTCCTGGCATGACCTGTTGAAGAACATAAATAATATAAACTTAAAAGATGTTAAAAACACCTTTAATTTCAGTAGCGATATGTGCTCCATATCCTTCGCGATATAATAAGCATTTTAATTTACATTTCTACACTAAGCAAATATGAAGAAACATTGTAGTTATCTTTTTAACAACATTATATATAGGGAAGAAACATCAAAGAATGGTTATATTATAGTAAGACATAACTTCTCATGCATAAATATTTTATGTATAGTTTATATTTTTTTTTTAAAAAAAAAAACAAAAGTTTTAACAAAACCTTGCCAACTGCTTCCATTAACGTCTTAAGATTTGTTCTATCATCTTCTGGTCCCAATCCATCTGGAATTGAAACGAAGTTAATAAGATTCTGCACATCATCATCGTTCTTGGACAATGCCTTGATGACTCTCTTGTGATTGAAGTCAGAGTTGACAAATGTGACTTTGAAACCTTCTTTTACTAACCATAAGGAAAGTTCCATTAAAGGAATAACACGTCCTTGTGCAGGATATGGTAAAGCTAGTCCATGTGAGGAATTGCTCATTTTGCTTTCTCTTTTTGTTTATTTGGAGGCCTTACTGCTTCTTTAGCTCCGGGACTTTATATAGGAAATCTAGATTTTGGAATGTGGACATTATCAAAATCAACAATTTGTAATTTGTACAAAAATATACTCCCTCCGTCCCAATTTATGTGGTACCATTTGATCGGACACGAAATTTAAAAAAATAGAGGTTGATTTTTTGAGTTACTAAATACTCTCATTAATAAACTTATAAGCACGTGTGTGCTTATAAGCCACTTTTAAGCTCACGCAAACGGGCTCTTAGTCATATGATTAATTATTTTTTAGCTACTAATGTGAAATTGTTTCATGTGATGTAGAAATCTTTTGATGGTTATAAATATTTGCGATTAAATTGGTTTGGTAACCTTAAAAAGATGGTAAACTATCTGCACTAACAAGGTATATCAATACTAATAGTGTAAAGCTAAAGCAGTTTAATCTCTACTATTGGAGAGAATGTTGTTTCTTTCTCGTCCTTCTTTCCCAAATGATTTTAAGGTCTTTGTTAGGCTGTAACCTAATTTCTTGCATGATAAGTACAAATTTTCTGCATCCACTAACAATTTAAATAGAAGTAAATGCCACTTCAAATAGATCTTCCATGTTATTTTTGCAGATCTTTTAGAATTTTTTCTTGCATCTCTTGTAAAAGATAGTACAATCAAACCTCTCAATAGTGGTAGCTTTGTCTGGAACTTTCATAGCTGCTATAGAGAGGTGATGTTATATATGTATACTGAAATATGACGTTTAAATCTCATTTAGTTGTTATAGTAAAAAAGTTTGCAAAAAATATATGTTAAATTTAAAATCTCAATCGTTTTTCATATTTCATTTATTAAATATTGAAAAGGTTAATACATTATTAATAAATCAATAACTAGTTGTATCGTACCAATAAAAATTAAAATTTAAGGAATATATGCATTTAAAATTAATTTTAAATTGTAAAAAAAAATTCAAGCTTGACGTATGAATTTTACAATTGTAGATTGTTTCGTAAATTACAATCTCTTAGCAACAATATAACGCTTTAATTGGCGAAATTTTTGTTCCAAACTTTCAGCAAAAAGGTATTCAAGCTTAATATTTGACTCTTCTATCTCGTCCCAAGTAGCAGTAGGTTGAGGCAACATATTAATGTTACGAACGTAAAAAAAAAAAAAGGCAATATATTTATGTTAATACGAATGATTATCATAAATATATTGTATTTTATTTTAAATATAACATATCTTTTATAAAATATTATTACATTATATTTGACTATGGCCGCTATAGAGAGGTAATTTTATAAAGAGTGTACCGCTATAATGAACATCATTACTGCTATAGGTAGAATCATGTTATAGAGAGGTAAAATATAACATGAAAAATTGGTTCTGTAGAAAATTAGACTGTTATACTGTTGTTATAACGAGAGGCTGTTATAAAAAGGTTTGACTGTACGATTAAAATAATATTTGTAAAAGATTATAAAACCAAATCTTTTTTAAGAACCTACTCCATAAATGTTGATAAAAGGTATTGTTTCTCTTTAATTTGTTGTATAATACTCTCTCTGTTCCAAAAAAGATTGATCAGTTGGAAAGAAACCTTTATCGTCACATAGAACATTTGACTAATTATATCACAATTGAATACAGATATAATACGACGTGAACTAGTCACACATGGCTTACATGATGTATATTAATATGTCACTACGATATCTCATGTGACTAAGAGGGTGTTTGGCTAAACTTATAAGCTGGTCAAACTAGCTTGACCAGTTTATAAGCACTTTTTGGGTTATATCTTTTTAATTAAAATGACGATTACCAAATTATTTAGAGATAAAGTTATAAAATACTTGGTCAAACTAAAAGTGCTTATCAAAAAGAAACCACTTGCCAGTCGTCGAAGGGTTCTCTTTTGATTGTTTTCTGCCATTGGCGGATACGTCCCATCTTGAAGGAAATTCTTGACATCAAAATACCACGGTTGACCGTCAATTTTTTCTTCAACCACATTCCAGTATGCATGTTGACTTTGGACCTGAATCTCTAACGGATTAATATGGGCTTTATCGGGATGGACAAGCATTGAGGCTAATGTAGCCAATGCGTCAGCCAACTCATTATGTATTCTGAGAACATCTCTAAACTTTAGAACATTGAACTTTTGGCAAAGATCGTCCATACACTGCTTGTACATGACCAACTTAAGGTCTCGAGTTTCCCATTCACCCTTCATTTGGCGTATCAAAAGATCTGAATCTCTGATCACCAGCAATTCTTTGATGTCCATATCTAGAGCCATACGCAAACCCATTATGCATGCTTCATACTCAGATGTGTTGTTTGTGCAACTGAAACGGAGTTGGGCAGCTGTCGGATAATAATGTCTCGTGGGAGAAATGAGGACTGCTCCAATACCATGGCCTTTTGAGTTAGAAGCACCGTCAAAGTACATTTTCCACACGTGCTCTTCTTCATTAATCAATTCTTCAAGCACATCTACTTCCTCGTCAGGGAAGTAAGTCTTCAATGGCTCATAATCATCATCCACCGGATTTTCAGACAAATGATCAGCTAAGGCTTGAGCTTTCACTGCAGTTTTGGTGACATAAACTATGTCAAATTCTGTGAGCGGGATCTGCCATTTTGCAAGTTTGCCTGTTGGCATTGGCTTTTGAAATATGTAATTCAATGGGTCCATCCGGAAAATTAGATAAGTGGTATAGGACAAAAGATAATGTTTCAGGTTTTGTACGACCCAAGTTAGGGCACAACACATCCTTTCCAACAAAGTGTATCTGGCCTCACAATCTGTGAACTTCTTGCTCAGATAATAAATTGTCTGCTCTTTCTTTCCCGAGGCATCAAGTTGCCCCAGTATGCAGCCAAAGGAGTTTTCATTGACTGATAAATACAAAAACAATGGTCGGCCAGGCTCAGACAGAACCAAGACATGAGGATTTGACAAGTATTGCTTGATCTTGTCAAAGGCTTCTTGGCACTCTTCGGTCCATGCAATTGATGCATTCTTTTTCAACAACTTGAGGATCGGCTCACATATTGTGGTAAGTTGAGAAATGAACCGACTGATATAATTTAGCCTGCCTAGAAAGCTTTTAACATCCTTCTTGGTTCGAAGCGGAGGTAATTCTTGTATTGCTTTGATCTTTGCGGGATCCAATTCAATACCTCGCCTGCTAACAATGAAACGTAACAATTTTCCTGCAGGCACACCAAATGTACACTTGGTTGGATTCAGCTTCAGATTGTACCTACGGAGCCTTTCAAAGAACTTTCTGAGATCTCTCACGTGTTCTTCAGTCGTTCTAGAATTGATAATCACATCATCCACATACACTTCTATTTCTTTATGCATCATATTATGGAAAATGGCAGTTATGGCCCTCACGTAGGTTGCCCCAACATTTTTCAAACCAAACGGCATCACTCTATAGCAATAAGTTCCCCACGTAGTGAATGCCGTTTTGTATGCATCATCTTCATCCATCTGGATTTGGTGATATCCAGCATAGCAGTCAACGGAGGATTGTATCTCATGTTTGGCACAATTATCTACGAGACTGTGAATATTAGGCAACAAAAAATTATCTTTGGGACTTGCCTTGTTCAAATCTCGATAGTCGACACATATCCTTTTTTTCCATCTTTCTTAGGAGCCGGAACAATATTTGCAACCCAAGTAGTGTACTGAACCGATTGAATTACTTTTGTATCCAACTGTTTCATAATTTCATCGTGGATTTTCCTGATCATATCAGTTTTGGACTTCCATTGCATTTGTCTCACTGGAGGGAAACCCGGTTGAATTGGCAATTCGTGGACTATCAATTCGGAGCTCAAACCCGGCATCTCATCATATGACCATGCAAAAACATCCCGATATTCAAAAAGCACTTTTCGAATATCGTTCTTCACTTCAGGTTGGGCATACATGCTTATCTTGGTTTCCCTCACATCGTCAGGGCTCCCAAGATTAACATCCTCTGTATCAGTCAAATTGGGTTTAGGCTTGCCCTCGTGGCGTTCAACTTCCAGGCCTATTTCAAAATCCGCCTGTTCCCCATCATATGCAATCTCGTTAACAAATTCCCCAATGTTTTCTTCATCACTTTCAACCTCAACTATGGTTATGGAGCAAAAATCAGATTGCGGTCCCTGGATGGACGATAAGTTCCTTGAACATGTCATGATATCAGGACCAGCAGATATATCACTACAGATAAACAAAAATAGAATAAAATTAGGAATATGAACAGAGATTTGAAGGAAATTAGCTTGGCTCTTAGGCCTTTCATTAATGAAAAAAGGGTTTGAATTACAAAAGGAAAGATGAGCAAAATAATACACTTGGCATACAACCCTTAGAATATCCAAGTGTATTCAAAAGAAAACTGTAAAACAAACAGTCTACAAAGACCCCTTCCTGATGGGGAGTCAGGTGCACGTCCGGGCCAATGTACTGTATTGAAGCATTGCTGGAGCCTTCACCCGGCTGTACCATGCAGATGTCAAAAATGCCACCTAGATCAAATGGTGCATCCTGATTGTCTTCCACTGTGTTGACATTTGTAGCGACAACCTTTGGTTTCATGACATAACCCACAAAAGACTGAGCGAGACACGGAATTGGCCTTGGGAGAGACCAAACTTCTGACTTCTTTTTCTTTGCTTGCTTGCGATCAGCTGCTTTTGGCTTGAACCCTAGCCCCCACGTGCCTTGTACACCATTTGGATAAACTGGATTTACCCTGCCTTGTAGTGATGCTCTCAAGCCCTTTCTAAATTGGAAACCATGCTTTAACATCTCAGACGCCATCATAATAGACGTATCTGACACTCTTGGGACGGGTATAGGTTTCTCTTCTGTTATTTTTGCCACATACACCACATCGGAGGTTTGATACATGATGGTCGGGCATGTGGTGACAGCTTCGAGGGCTGGTATGTCAAGGCTATTGTTAAACTGTAAGTCATCCTCTCCATAAACTACGACAGCTTGATTGTCCCAAGTGAACTCGACCACTTGATGAACTGTAGAGGGTACAGCACAGACCATGTGGATCCATGATCTACCCAATAATAGGTTGTACGATGCATCTGTTTCTATGACTTGAAACTCAATGCTGAAGGTAGTAAGACCAATGGTTAATTCAAGATTAATGATGCCCAAAGATTCTCGAATTCCACCATCAAAATCACGAACAACAGAGGAACTTGCCCTGATTTTGTTCATATCCACCTTTAGACTCTTCAATGTAGACAGAGCGCAAATGTTCAATCCCGCGCCACCATCTATTAGAACACGTGTGACATAGGAGTCTTCACACTTAACTGAGACATGAAGCGCTCGATTATGACCGGTTCCTTCTGCTGGCAGTTCCTCATCGATGAACATCATACGATTAGTCTCAAATGCTCTGCCAGCAAGTGCTTCCAGATTAGTCATAGTAGTTTGTTCAGGAATGTAGGCCTCATTCAATATTTTCAACAGTGTGTTGCGATGTGCTTCAGAGTTCATAAGAAGAGACAAGAGTGATATCTGAGCTGGAGTCTTTCTCAATTGCTCGACAATAGAATAATTTGTCGATCTCATTTTCTTCAAAAATTCTTCAGCTTCTTTCTCGGACACCGGCTCTTTGATGGGTCCTTGGTCTTCTCGACCTGGCTTTGCCTTTCTCAATTCTTCCGGGGTAAAACATCTCCTGGACCGAGTTAGACCATTTACACCTACAGCAACCTCCATGATTTCCTTCCCATTGTAAGACACAATTGTCTTGTTGTAGTTCCAAGGAACAGCCTTTGTACTTTTGATGGGGATTTGCGCTGCTTGAGTGATGATAACCGGTTCACACTTCTTTGCCTTAACCTCGAAGACCGGAGTTTTCTGACATGATGCCCCTTGCACAATAAATGTTGGTGCACTGTCACGAACTTTTTCCTGCTTTGCAACAGGAATTGTGAAACTTGTCTCAACAGCCGCATCTTGCTTCGCTTTTGAAACGACCTCGATCAGTCGTTTCGGAAGTTAGGACTCCGATTGGCGTGCCGATAATTTTAAAATATTTGTAATGTCCACTAGAACCTGTCTGTAAAATTTGAGCTAAATCAGACCTCGTTTGGTAGGCATCGGAAGAAGGTTTCAGTTTTTATTGGCAATAAATATTAAAAAGAGATTTTCGAGCTCGGTTTTTGCCGAATGAGCTCCGATTCGAAATCCGAAAGCGCCGTTAGGTTCGTATGATTATTTTTGATTTTTGTAAGCTTTCGAAATTGAATTTCGATGTTGTTCGGCCAGTTTCCGCTAAAATGCCGAAAGTTAAATAATTTGACTTCTTTTTATTTAAATTCGCATCTTGAGTTTCGGGAGTCCAATTTGAGATCCGTCTTCACGAGTATGCTACATATATTTTGTATAACTTGTATGCAAAAGTTGGAATTGTTTCGAATATCGTAGGGTTCCGTTTTAATTTTCATCGCGAAAAGAAAAGAAAAGAAAATAAAATAAAAGAAAAAAAATGGAAAAAGACAAAAAAAAAAAATTAAATGAATGGCGGTGGTGAAGATATGCTCATCTTCATTAAGTGAAGCAGCAAAACAAACAGAAACATGGAAACAGAGAAAATGGAAAACACGCGGGGAAAAATGCCAGAAAATAAGAAAAGGGGACCGGAGAAAAGTAGAATTTCCACCCTGAAACATTCAGGTAATGATCCTAATATATTATTTGAGTTTATTACGTGTGTTTGAATCTGTTTTAACGGTAAAAATAGGGATATTAGACATCGCCCTAATGACGTAAATTGATAGTTTAAAGGGTCAAATGGACCCCGATAATGGAATTAATTATGTATTCGTGCTCAGTGCGTTATGGGCAACTTATAAATGTAATTTATTTAGGATTTGGTTATGTGGCCTTAAACCCTGTACATAGGCCTGGCCTGCGTATTGCGTATGCGAATAGGGTATCAGGTTCCTACCTGGATTACCCTAAAATGTGAGGAATGAAGTCTTTAGCCTAATGTGATATATTTTTCTGCTTATTGATCACAGTGGGATCGTTTGGCAACAAAACCAAAGGACAAGCGGTTTTTGAGTGGTTTTTCTAACTTTGTAACAAGGTAAGTGTTTATATCCATTTCTTTGGAGGCACCTGGCCTCGTGGATTTTCTACCACGTGTTCCTTACGTGTGTAGCTGCCGATAGGCGTACTCCTTACGCCTTAGCTTTCGACTTACATTGTGTATTATATGTTATGTCCTGCTGTTGGTATTGCATTGAGGAACTGAGCATTGTACTCTGGCTGTGAGTTGGCATCTACTTCCCGGCTGTCGATGAGAGTCCCGCGCCGATGAAGGGTTATTATTGCATAACATTGCACTCATATGCATTATATGTCATTCATATGCATTACATTGCATATCATTTTGAGGGCAGGAGTATTCCGCCCCAGGAGCAGGAGTATTCCGCTCCATTGTATCATATTGAGGGCAGGAGTATTCCGCCCCAGGAGCAGGAGTATTCCGCTCCATTGTATTATATCGGGTGCAGGAGTATTCCGCCCCAAGAGAGTGCAGGAGTATTCCGCCTCTGATTTTGGTGTATATTATATCGGGTGCAGGAGTATTCCGCCCCAGGAGCAGGAGTATTCCGCTCCAGTTGGTTATCAGATTGGATTCCTCTCGAATGCAGGAGTATTCCGCTTCGAGATGGGAGGACGGGCACATGTGACCCTTTGCATCAGATTTCATTTCATCTCATTTCATTTCATTTTCATACCATTGCGTAGACTTGTGGTACATAACTACTGTTCTGCTCATACGTGCATTGCTTATTTGTTGAAATGTTTCTGGCTCGTATTCCTGGCTGAGTTTAAGGTTTCATACGTGTTTCTAGTTATTATCTGGCTCTGCCTTTTTGTAATTTAAATAAGAGGAATTGAGTTTATCTGTTTCTTTTCTCCCTGGCTAGCTATCCTATTCTTTGAGGTGGCTAGTCTGCCACACTTATTGAGTCCTTTTGACTCACCCTTGTTTGTTGTTTGTTTCTTGTCTATCTATTTCGTTTCGGCAGGTTCGCTCCAGGATTGAGTTCGCCACGTTGTGAAGGAGCGAAGACGACTTCAGCTGTCAGGGTGAGCCAGCTTTTATTCCGGATGGCCACCAGTTAATTGGTTATTATTTCAGTTGCATTTTGCTCCCTTCAGGAGGTATCTGTCTTCTTTTGTACTCTTAGATGTCTGGTCTGGATAGCCCTAAACCTAGCATTTTGGGTAGTCAGCTGTAATTTCTTTTGTACAGCTTAGAGGTATCAGTATGTCCGTGTTTTTATTTTAAGTCTTGTCCTTATTTGTAAATTGTTATTTTTATTTTCCTGATTTAATTGTTAAGGGTTCGCCCGACGGGTCTAGGGGAGGATGTCGGGTGCCCGCACGGCCTAACCGGATTCCGGGTCGTGTCAGTTGGTATCAGAGCCTAATTTAAAGTCTATCCAGACTAAGACAGTGTCTAGTAGAGTCTCGCTGATGGGTACGTAGACGTCCGTACTCATCTACGAGAGGCTATGATGGCATTTAGGAAGTTTCACTTCCTTTATTTCTGATCGTGCGTCGGTCTAGGATGCAAAAGTATTTTTGTTAATTCGTTCGTGGTAATTGTGAACCTTCGTACGACAAATCAGCAAACGAAAGGAGTTCAGGAAGAAACAGTTTAGCCTGGGGCTAGCACTGAAGAAGCCCCGAGCGTTTTTATCGTGCTGACGATCTAGTTACGGAGGTCCCAGCTGTACGAGCTCCCGATGGGCAAGGGAACAGGGCCTTGTGGTTCCCTTGGCTCTCTGCGATGTTTTTACGAGAATCTTGACGACGCAGTTACTGTAAGAACCTATTATTCGCTGGGCAGCCTATCAGGTTGCCGCATGTGCAGACGTTCGATCTCAGGGAACTCCTTTTTCGGTTCTTAATATTGCTGCAGTAAATTATATTCCGGAGGTAGTATGTGTTGTACCTCTAATTGTTCTGGCTGGTTAGCTAGCCGAGGTATCAGTTCAGTCCGAGTGTCCGAAGAGGTTGCATTATTTTACGCGGTTGAACCTTCCGATATTTTTAAGCTACGCATCAGATAATCCCTGCGTAAATTTTTTTTAATTAAAATGATGTCAGCGTAGCCTTCAGGCTTTTGATTATATCCAGCGATATGGTGTTGATTATTCTGCTTTCCAGTTTCAGGGTCCAGCCTTGAATTTGTGGGCCGCTCTCTTATTAGCTAACTTGGTTCGTTTTTCTTCTAGATTCGTGGAAAGTTCCTTCCGAGTAGCGAGCGAGATGAAAAGTATTGCCAGTTTGAGTGGGTTGGACAGGGTAGCCTGTCGGTTAGCCTGTTGGTGTTTCAGAATGTGAGATTGAATTCTATAGAATGGCTGATTATGCATTAGAACTAGTCCATGAACCTTCCGAGAATGTTCAAAGATTTATTGGTGACCTTTCTTTTTTCTTGAAATCCCAGATGGCTCGAGGAATTGAGGTTGGGACTTTATTTGATGTCGTTGTTGATATTTCTCAGAGGTATGAGGCATACCATAAGTTAGAGCGGGAAGAGTTAGAGCGGGAAAGTAAGAGATCCCACGGCCCTGGTGGGTAACCATGGTACCTCATTTGGAGGTAAGAGTTTTGATTATTTTGGGAGGTCACCTTCCAGGTTATCTCAGCTTATGTCACGTAATTCTTAGAGTGCGCTAGTAGCTCATCAAGATCAGATTCAGTCTTTTCTTTACAACTATCAGCAATCTGCCCAGTTCCTATATTCAGCGAAAGGGTGTTATCATTGTCGTGAGTCTGGTTATCCTCTGAGGAGTTTTTCCTTGTTCCGGTAAGTAGGTCGTCGTCTTTTCTCATGGCCTCAGGCACCTGCACAGTCGCAGGGAATTTTATTTAGATCTCAATCAACCAGAGAAATACCACGATCCAGTAACGGTTGAGAACGTGGTTGCAGCTATTCTTCAGAAGGTAATTATCAGTGTAGCGGCTTAGTTCAGCCGCAGAGGCAGTTTTATGAACTGCCAGTCTGGCAGGATGCTGAGGCATCCGATGTAGTAGACCCAAGTATTTCTTCTTCCCTTATCTGTAAGTAAGATTTATCTTTCCGATCGATCTAGAAATGGTATGTCTTATCATGTTTCGACGGTTTCCTTGGATATTGTCGTAATTAAGAATCGGTTGCGGTAGAGGGGTGAGTTTCTGATACGATTTATTCCTGGCATTTGTGAGGACCCTACTAGTTTATCTAGTTTAAATGTGAGAGATTTGGGAGTGAGTGTCGGTATCGTCTGCCTGGCATCTTGTTGTGCCACATTTTATTATTATATTAAATTAGTATACCTCTCTTCTCGGAATTCCGTGTTGGTAGGATGATGGGATTCTTATTCGTCACCATCAGGAAGTGTCGTTTTTTTTCCGGTGTAAAGTGGCTGGTAAGTAATGCTCGATCTAGGTTTCTCCTCTTGGTTTTAAATTCTAGTTGAGTCATGTTATTTTATGAGCTTGTCTTAATTATAAAAGGGTATTCTGGTAAATTGTCAGAGTTTCCTTCTTATTGGGAGGTTAAGATTGGTATGGATGTTTTTCCATAAAGCTTATTTAATGTCTATTTCTTCAATTGCGGTTCTTTGGCTAGCTTAACTCGGAAGTAATCTAGCTCTGGTGGCCAAGTAAATAAGAAGATGAGCTTCTCGAAGTTCTAATTATTTCTATCCTCGATCCATTTCCATTTCTTCTTCGTCCGGCACTAGTGAGCTTGGGCGGTTGGTAGCCGTTTGTGATGTTCCCTGTGTTGAGCCAGAGTACGTGTCATTGTGGCCGGGTAAGCATATTATTGTTTTGGAAGCATATTATTGTTTTGGTCCAGTTGTCTCATCTTGCTATCCGTTTAACATGTTTATGTTATCAGTTTATCTGGGTATCCATTCCCATGTATTGTATAGTGCTGGTTCTGTTTTTGCGGATCATCCAGTTTCAGGGGAAACTCTGCCGAAATTTTTATATAGAAGTACCATCCATCAGGCGGTGGTGTTTACGGCAAAGGTATGGAGTTGTGAACTTGAGAGTTGCAGCTGTTTGGCAACTCGAAAGGGTAGTTGGTAGCTTAGGTCTGGCTACGTTCAACTTTTAGCTAAATCTTCTTTAGTCCAGCAGACTGTGCGAGGATGGTTATTCCTATTTAAATGGCTGCACGAGTTTGTGCTTTAAGTGGAGGAGTCTTCCTCCAAATACTGAATGGTAATATTAAATCTCTGAGGTGTTGATACAACTTTTCTCACGACCCAAAGTAAGGCCACGGCAGAAATCTACAATGAGTGTCGATCATTGCTAAACCCACTAATAATCTATTAATGACAGAGATAAGCTGGCAACCTGATCATATATACGTACCTATCTGCTGAAAGCATAAAGTCTGGAAAGATGTCACGACTTTAACTTGCTGACAATTAGAACACTGAGCCACAAATTCTGCTATATCGCACTTCATTCCGTCCCACCAATAAATCTTCTTAAGATCATGGTATATCTTAGTCGAACTTGGATGAACAGTGTATTTGGAATAATGTGCCTCTATCATAATCTGTCCATGTAAATCTGCAACATCAGGGACACAAAGTTTATCTTTATACATGGGAACACCGTCAGTAGTAACTCTGTGTGGTGACTTCAGTTTTCTTCTGGCTATCTGTATGTATTTAACTGGAACTGGATCCTCATAATGACGATGTTTTACTTCATGAAAATTAGAGTTAAAGGTCTAGTGCAGCTTATCGTCAATCCATCATTGATATGTATATCTCTTTCACACCTCAACTCTTTGAGAAGTTACTTTAGTGTTATAAGTGAACATGTAATCAACTTTGTTGCTGGTATTCTGCCTCAGCTCATGGTCCAACTACATGTATCTTTTATTTTTATTTTTTTCAAGTTATAATATTTCCAATCCAAAGACAATACCCTGAAGCAGATGTTCAGTCTGAAGATCATTCTTGGTCTGCATCATACTATCCAATAATATTTGCATGATCCTTATCCTTATATGATAGACCCTGTTCAGATAAACCTTTGGCATACATTAGAATATGAGTAACTACATTCCCACGAGGAGCTTGCGGAACAACACTAAGATCAACTGAGATGTTGCATAGTGCGTTCGTAAAAATAATATAGCTTGCATCAAATCTTCTAGAGTGTGTAGTGACAAGGTACTTCAAAATCATCCCCTATTGTATCAAGCGTGAGCTAATTCTTAGTTCCATCGACCTGTTTTATATCGAAAGGTATATCGAAAAGGTGATTATCGCCTGAATCATGTTAACCTATTCAAATTCCGTGTATCTTTATTTCAAAAATTTAGAACTCTCCTCTCGTGATCGAGGAAGGATCATCTTAGACAGAATAATCCGCGCAATGGTGTTATCATATTATCCAGATATATTTTATTTTAAAAGTTCAATATGCGTGTTATAATTCTGATCCTGTAATCAAGAGATAAGGTCTGTGGAGTAGCTTATGAAGGTCGTGCAAGTTCTTTTGTTATCTGTGCGAATTTTTCTTTAGACTTAGGCTCGTTCGAGGACGAACGAGAGTTTAAGTGGAGGAGAATGAAACGACCTCGATCAGTCGTTTCGGAAGTTAGGACTCCGATTGGCGTGCCGATAATTTTAAAATATTCGTAATGTCCATTAGAACCTGTCTGTAAAATTTGAGCTAAATCAGACCTCGTTTGGTAGGCATCGGAAGAAGGTTTCAGTTTTTATTGGCAATAAATATTAAAAAGAGATTTTCGAGCTCGGTTTTTGCCGAATGAGCTCCGATTCGAAATCCGAAAGCGCCGTTAGGTTCGTATGATTATTTGTGATTTTTGTAAGCTTTCGAAATTGAATTTCGATGTTGTTCGGCCAGTTTCCGCTAAAATGCCGAAAGTTAAATAATTTGACTTCTTTTTATTTAAATTCGCATCTTGAGTTTCGGGAGTCCAATTTGAGATCCGTCTTCGCGAGTATGCTACATATATTTTGTATAACTTGTATGCAAAAGTTGGAATTGTTTCGAATATCGTAGGGTTCCGTTTTAATTTTCATCGCGAAAAGAAAAGAAAAGAAAATAAAATAAAAGAAAAAAAAAAGGAAAAAGACAAAAAAAAAATAAATGAATGGCGGTGGTGAAGATATGCTCATCTTCATTAAGTGAAGCAGCAAAACAAACAGAAACATGGAAACAGAGAAAATGGAAAACACGCGGGGAAAAATGCCAGAAAATAAGAAAAGGGGACCGGAGAAAAGTAGAATTTCCACCCTGAAACATTCAGGTAATGATCCTAATATATTATTTGAGTTTATTACGTGTGTTTGAATCTGTTTTAACGGTAAAAATAGGGATATTAGACATCGCCCTAATGACGTAAATTGATAGTTTAAAGGGTCAAATGGACCCCGATAATGGAATTAATTATGTATTCGTGCTCAGTGCGTTATGGGCAACTTATAAATGTAATTTATTTAGGATTTGGTTATGTGGCCTTAAACCCTGTACATAGGCCTGGCCTGCGTATTGCGTATGCGAATAGGGTATCAGGTTCCTACCTGGATTACCCTAAAATGTGAGGAATGAAGTCTTTAGCCTAATGTGATATATTTTTCTGCTTATTGATCACAGTGGGATCGTTTGGCAATAAAACCAAAGGACAAGCGGTTTTTGAGTGGTTTTTCTAACTTTGTAACAAGGTAAGTGTTTATATCCATTTCTTTGGAGGCACCTGGCCTCGTGGATTTTCTACCACGTGTTCCTTACGTGTGTAGCTGCCGATAGGCGTACTCCTTACGCCTTAGCTTTCGACTTACATTGTGTATTATATGTTATGTCCTGCTGTTGGTATTGCATTGAGGAACTGAGCATTGTACTCTGGCTGTGAGTTGGCATCTACTTCCCGGCTGTCGATGAGAGTCCCGCGCCGATGAAGGGTTATTATTGCATAACATTGCACTCATATGTATTATATGTCATTCATATGCATTACATTGCATATCATTTTGAGGGCAGGAGTATTCCGCCCCAGGAGCAGGAGTATTCCGCTCCATTGTATCATATTGAGGGCAGGAGTATTCCGCCCCAGGAGCAGGAGTATTCCGCTCCATTGTATTATATCGGGTGCAGGAGTATTCCGCCCCAAGAGAGTGCAGGAGTATTCCGCCTCTGATTTTGGTGTATATTATATCGGGTGCAGGAGTATTCCGCCCCAGGAGCAGGAGTATTCCGCTCCAGTTGGTTATCAGATTGGATTCCCCTCGAATGCAGGAGTATTCCGCTTCGAGATGGGAGGACGGGCACATGTGACCCTTTGCATCAGATTTCATTTCATCTCATTTCATTTCATTTTCATACCATTGCGTAGACTTGTGGTACATAACTACTGTTCTGCTCATACGTGCATTGCTTATTTGTTGAAATGTTTCTGGCTCGTATTCCTGGCTGAGTTTAAGGTTTCATACGTGTTTCTAGTTATTATCTGGCTCTGCCTTTTTGTAATTTAAATAAGAGGAATTGAGTTTATCTGTTTCTTTTCTCCCTGGCTAGCTATCCTATTCTTTGAGGTGGCTAGTCTGCCACACTTATTGAGTCCTTTTGACTCACCCTTGTTTGTTGTTTGTTTCTTGTCTATCTATTTCGTTTCGGCAGGTTCGCTCCAGGATTGAGTTCGCCACGTTGTGAAGGAGCGAAGACGACTTCAGCTGTCAGGGTGAGCCAGCTTTTATTCCGGATGGCCACCAGTTAATTGGTTATTATTTCAGTTGCATTTTGCTCCCTTCAGGAGGTATCTGTCTTCTTTTGTACTCTTAGATGTCTGGTCTGGATAGCCCTAAACCTAGCATTTTGGGTAGTCAGCTGTAATTTCTTTTGTACAGCTTAGAGGTATCAGTATGTCCGTGTTTTTATTTTAAGTCTTGTCCTTATTTGTAAATTGTTATTTTTATTTTCCTGATTTAATTGTTAAGGGTTCGCCCGACGGGTCTAGGGGAGGATGTCGGGTGCCCGCACGGCCTAACCGGATTCCGGGTCGTGTCAGCTTTGTTGACAACAGAGGCACTTGACTTTCCCCCGATTACAACAGTAAATGGCTCATGGCCTTTGATGTCTGGGGAGGGACCAACTGCCACAATCTGCTTGGCAGCTTTCCCTTTCATGTCTTCTTCTATGTACACCATCCCTACCATGTGTACGTTGTTTTGAACATCATGAGCTGGTAAAGGATTCTGATTCACATTCTGTGTTTCATCTCCTGCGACTTTTATCTGATTGTTGTCTATCATTGCCTGGATTGCCCTTTTGAGTTCCCAGCAGGATTCTGTGTCATGTCCAGGTGCTCCAGAATGAAACGAACAATGGCGTGAATGATCAACTCTTCCATTAGGGTTCACTTTTCTTAGGATTTGTTTCAACAGATTGGCTTGTTGTAATTTTTCAAACAAATTAGTGTATGTTTCCCCCAATGGGGTGAACTGTCTTTTCTCCTGCTGCATGTTTCTCTGTTGCATGTTTGGACGAAAACCCGGTGGACCTCGTGGTCGATAGGGCATCTCCTGCTGAGCCGGGAATTGAGTATGTGCCTGTTGATTGTTATACTAGACTGGAGCAGGGGGTGCACGCCATTGTGGTCCTGACAACGACTGAGAATAAGATGCTGCATTGACAGGAAATGAGAACTGTGGCATGGCAAATTATTGGCCATGAGGTGGATAGAATTGTTGTGGCGGAGGTGACTGAATGTACCCTTGACGGTTATTGTATCTTCCGTCATTTCTTCTCGGTCCAGTGTTGAACCCCAAAAATTACCCCCGAAAAGGATAAGTTCCGGAATATCGACAGGATGGACTAACTCTTTTGAAGTTTTTGGAGTCGCCACCCAATTTAAGGAAAACAGGGAACCAAATTAGCAAATGCGTGCAAAAACTCCGTTTTTATAAAAAGACGGTCTTTCTTCCAGAGATTCTAAAAGTAAGAGGTTTTACTAATTTCGGAAGAAGGTTTTTAAGGCACTTCCGAAATTCCGTAAAATACGGTTAATCCGACAGGTTTCCAAATCATTTGCAAGTGTGCTTTTCTTTCAAAAGAATTATTTAAAAATAGTAATAATAATAATAAGAATAATTAATCGAATAAAAAGCTTATTTTGCAAAAATATTCTTTTACTTGCACGCATTTGCTAAGACGGCCCCAATTTGCAATAAATTAAATAACGACTTCACAATAAAAGGCAATGAACATAAAGTAAAGCAATATACAAACAATCACATATTATTGATAAATAAATATTTTACGCATTTTATTTACATAAAACATTTCTAAGGAAAGAAAGGCAAAGTAAAAGATAGAACCGGGAAATTGATCAACTCGCGGGAGCCTTGATTTTTCTAAATTTCTAAGTCTTATTTCTGAATGCTCGAGTCCGACTTCAATCCAAACGACTCCAATGCAACGGACTATCCCCATTTATAAGTTAAGCCAAAGCGTTCATGAATTATTCGTACCAAAATGTACCTCGCAAAACAAACAAGTAAAATTGGATTAGTACGATAATAAGGTATAATAACTAATAAAAATAAATAATAATAATAATAATAATAAAGTAATAAAGTAATGATAATAATAATAATAATATATAATAGTAAAAATAATAATAATAATAGAATGTATAATAATAATAATAATAATAATAATAATAATAATAATAGTAACGGGGGTTGTTTTGCAAAATTTAGGCTCAGATTTGTATGACGTATCATGTAGAGGCTCGGGATATTGATACGGTTGCAAACACGCCGGCCGGACGTGTTGCCATGCCAGGTACCAATTCCGTTACTCTATTCAACTTGCTTTGCGTTAAAGTGCATACATTCATCATCGCCTTTTGCTTTAGGGACACGGGAACGGGACGGATCAAATGTAGTATCCTGTTCAAAATCCGTCAATTCATTATCCGTCAATTCCTTGTGTAGCCTCAATACGTGTATACGTATTTTTTTATTGGCCACGTGTAGTATTTGTTCAATATCAGTCCATAACCTCAATATACTTAAATATATTTTTTGGCCAAATTGAGCATAATAGACTGTCCATATCAGCAGTAACCAACGCCTTAATGTCAAAGGAAGCTGCAAAATTCTCAAAGCAAAATGATCAGCAAGGCATATCAAATTGGCATAATTATTCCATAAAAAAAAAAACAATGCTCAGCTAAACGAGTCGGACCCTCAATTTCCATAGTCAATGTACAAGCATATGGGACGAAATCCTGATGTCGACTCAACAAGATCCAGAAAACACCCAAAATCCAATAGTGCAGGCAGAGGAATATTGCCAAAACCAACAAGTTTCTCGTCACAATCCGGTAACAAAAAATTAATGCAACAAACAGAACCAGTGAAGCAACAGAGGTCTCAAACATAAAAGGAACAATAAAGTTAAAAATCAACGCCGGTCAAGGAAACCCAAACGGGGTACGCGAAGCAGAAAATCAACCAGACCGGAGGTGGAGTTTTCCGATCTACTACAAATACAGTGGAACATCACCAACGTAAGGAAGAGGAGGAGCAACTGCCGTAGCGTCGCTACAACTCCGACTTCCCTTTTTAATCACAAATCGGAGAAGACCATCAAACAAATCGATGAAGTTTCCAGTCAAGTTCTCACAGTGGTGGTGGTGATCACAGAGTCACTGCTCCGTTTCCCCTGTTAAAACTATCCCCTCCCTATTTCGCCGCCGATCTGCTTTCCGGTGAGATTGTCACCGGTGGTGCCCCTCGTCTCCCTCTGTTTTTTGATTTTCGTCTCGCATGGTGTGTGTTGTATGGTATATGTGTATGATGTTGAGAGGAGAGTGATAACGATGAGGGAGTGAGGATGAGGGAGATGATGAGAGGAGGGGTGCAAGGGAGAGGGAGCCGCGGCTGGGGTGTAGTGTTGTGGGTGTTGTAGGGTTTTTTTTTTGTAAGGAGATGAAGATAATACTGTGTTGTGTGTATGTGTGATATGGGCTTTGCAAAAATAAGCTGGAATTTTAAATGAAGGAATGATTTTGACCCCAATTTAGGATTCAAATGAGATAATCGGGTGATTGCACGGGTAGGGTAGAAATTAGGCTATGCATTGCAAAATTTGACCCTTTTACTCAGAAATTAACCAATTATATTTAATTTTCACAATTATCCTCAATTATAAAATATTGCCATAATTTATTAAATTTAAAAAAAATTCGGGACAAAATTGGGTGTCAACAGCTGCCCCTCTTTACCCGAAAAGGATGAAAGAGTTTTCAGGGTAAAGAAAGTTGACGTGAAACCCATTTTGTCACGACAAAGCCAAGTACTTTGGTTCCGAGGACCAAAGTGCGAGGCTTATAGACATGGCCGAACTACGGTTTCCGAGTTGCCTACATATCTCGGACTGAAAGAGAATCAGGCCATATGTAGTTCGACGCGATTTGAAGATCAATGACGAGATAGTAACGACTACTCAAGCACGGGAAAAGAGGCTTGTAATCACCCAAATTATGAAAATGTGGTCGACGACACACCCATAAAGAGGGGTTTACATGGACATAGCTTCCACTGCATCTCGACAACCGAGCCATCTTGTCTTTAATCTCAAACCTCAGACTCAGGGTTAACAAAAACTTACCTCTAGGGCGGATGACTTATGCGGGTGCGATTCTTCAGGTCTTCATTGACGAGTCTAGCTTATATCGATGATCGACCCGGTTCGTCGCTAAGAAAGCTCCATGTTATGCTCCAAACGCTGCTGCAGTGCTGCTAAAATCCTGTAATAATCTCAACAAACGGTAAGCGCGCAACTGCTAATAAACTGTAATAATTGGAATAATAAATAAATCAAGTGATAACAAAAATAGTAAATGCGGGTGGTGATATCATCAAACGTTCTTCCTTCGATCAACTGACAAGATACTCCGCCCGGAGAACCTCTAAGCTGATCTTTATTCTGAAACAGTAAAGCAAAACAATAAGTAAAGCGAGATCGAATAGTAAAATGCAAGGCTTTCATAAAATAAGTCGACTAACAAGACATAATATCTCAAGTCGACTTGGCTAATCTATATCCTACGCAGGTAACATAACGTTCATTTATAAGGCGAACGAGCCCAAACATTCAATTATAAGGCGAATGAGCCTAAAACGTTCAATTATAAGGCGAACGAGCCTAAAACGTTCAATTATAAGGCGAACGAGCCTAAAACGTTCGATTATAAGGTGAACGAGCCTAAAACGTTCGATTATAAGGTGAACGAGCCTAAATTTGATAGCAGCCTGCAAAACAAGGTCGCAAATTGGATTAATTAAGGCAAGATAATGCAAAACAAATAAACAAAACTGGGTGGTGATATCATCCAAAGTTCTTCCTTCGATCAACTGACAAGATACTCCGCCCGGAGAACCTCTAAGCTGATCCTTATTCTGAAACAGTAAAGCAAGATGATAAGTAAAGCAAGAACGAATTGTAAAATGCAAGGCTTTCATAAAACAAGTCGACTAACAAGACATAATATCTCAAGTCGACTTGGCTAATCTATAACCTACGCAGGTAACATAACGTTCGTTTATAAGGCGAACGAGCCCAAACATTCAATTATAAGGCGAATGAGCCTAAAACGTTCAACTATAAGGCGAACAAGCCTAAAACGTTCGATTATAAGGTGAACGAGCCTAATTTGACAGCAGCCTGCAAAACAAAGTTGTAAATTTAATTAAGGCAAAATAATACAAAACAAAATAAGCAAAACTGGGTCGTGTTGCTTGAATTAATAGTGCTACAAAGCGTTGAATGCCTTCAGTTCTTATTGAATCTGATGTTCAATTTCTGGTGGTCAACCTGAAAGAGTAAAGCAAGGCGTTAGTTTCAAAGCAAGTGAGAAGACATAATTCAAAGCAAGCGCAAAGCAAAGTAGTGCGGAAATGTAGAGCAACGTAAGAGCCATTTGGCGAATCAATAGGCGAGATAGTCCAACAAAGGGAATCCTCGTAGCCGATGGTCAACCTGAAAGAGTAAAGCATGGCATTAATTTCAAAGCAAGTACGAAGACATAATTCAAAGCAAACACAGAGCAAAGTAGTGCGGAAATGTAATCAGTGCGATAGCCATTGATAAATCAATTGGCGAGACAATCCGGCAAGGATGGCCTTGTGCGGATTATCGCCTGAAACCAAGCGATGCCCTATTTGGCTTAGTTTTGAAAACACAAAACAAGCCTCGGCTTTGTCGCCTATTAGGAATGAAAGTCATAGGGGTAGAAATGCCGCCTGTTCGGCAGTAACTCATGACAAAGCATAATGCTTTAAGCCATGAAAAGACAATGCGACGCAATCTGCAAGGCAACTTTGAATGCGAGTTCAACAAATTTTTCATCCATAATGTGAATGATCCTTTCATTGCAAGCTTTCATGTTCCTGCTCTCAAAGAAAAATTGTTAGCTTTGGGGAGAAAAGGGGAAGCGTTTGATTTGTGCAGACTTCATCTTGATCTTGCTGCTTCTGCTGCTTCCTCATCTTCATTGGACTTGGATACGCGAATTGCTTTCAGAAACTTGACTCATGAACTCAGATAGCATAGATTTTGAAAAATAGAGGCAAGATAAAATATTTTAATGCAATATAGCGAGTGAAATAAGCATGCAAATGAAGTCAAAGATGCAGTTTGAAAATTCTGCCTTGACTTAAACTTGTAACATATTTTAAAACAAACTGAACGTCCTTTGTCTTAGACTTTGCACTGTTTGCTTAACCAATTTCAAAATTCTTGCCAACTCATCTTTAACAACCAACGCCGCATCTTGCAAAATTCTGCCCCAGTTATAATCTTCTGCATCCCTAACTCGTTTTGCAAAAATTGCCCCAGTTGTCCTTCTTAGGGGAAAATGAAAGTTTAAATGCTAAAGGGTCGAGCCCGATGGGGGAGCCTACGTATCCCTCCTTGGGAATCAGACCGTGCGTAGTTCTGCATCACTGCTTCAACGCCATATACCAACAAATAAAGCTGCTCCAGTTGAAGTTCTAACAGATACTGCGATATCCAAAGAGCTCAGACAATAACTTTCAGTGCATCATTTTCAAATTGTTCAATTGTTTTGCCATACGTTACAAGCAAAGCTTCGGCAGGTTTATCAATTTAATTTTGAAATGGAGACAAATGCAAGCGTAAATAATATAATAAGAACGAGATGCATTTTATTTCAACTTTCATAAATTCAAAATGAGTTGATTCAGATTAACATAAGCTTTAAAGTACAATGCAATTCAGGGCCTCAATCTGAATTAAAAATTGAAAATAATGCTACTAAGTTCAATTGCCAAGTTCTTTCAAACAATGCCATTAGCTTCTAGTGCTGCATCGTTCACGAGCTAGAGCGTCTACCATCAACCAAATCTCGAATCTTATGTGATTTGCATGGTCAACCACTTCACAAATCCAACATTTGCCGGAGAAATAAACAAAACAAAAGAAACCTCACAAAGGGTAACTAAGATAGTTTGCATGTCATTCATAGGATTGCATACAAGCAAGCAACACCTAGTATTTAACACATGTTGGGAAAATAAAGCAAGGCAAGCAATTAACATTTTAACACAGCTCATGCTCTCCACAGCATCTGCACAAAATTCTAAACCCAAATGCCTAAAACCCGAAACAATCCTCCATAGCTTTTGCAAACATCCACACTCCTCCAAGCACAGTTCCCAATTGATTTACAACATCCAGGGAGAAATTTCCAATTGCCTTCACAATACCAGACTGCAAATCATGAAAGGCGCCAATTGGCCTTTCAAAATAAAACCTCACTGGTCCTCAGCTTTAGACAAGCCTCTCAGCTTCCTAGGTTTTGCAAGGCTCACCGACCTTGTTCATAGGGCTCCTCACTGGTCCTCGGCTTTAATCAAGCCTCTCAGTTTCCTAGGTAGCCAAGACCGCACTGGTCTTCAAGGAGGGACCCCACTGGTCATTCAAAGACACAGGGGCTTCGCTCTCCTAGTATGCGACAAGCATACTTCAATTTTACAAAGTTGCAGCTGGATAATCAACATAGGCCTGCACACACGCAAAGCCATTCACGAGAGGGACCCCACTGATCCTTTTAAAGACACCAGGGGCTTCGCCTCTTAGATCTCACTACACCAAGCCATCTCCAAAATACAAACCAACCAAATCTGCCGAACTTTCCCCCAAACTAAGGTTTATATGCATGCATGACCTAATCTCCTTCTAAGAGTGGGTTAACGGTTGAGGCTAACAGGTGAGTGGCAAGCGGTCTCGCAGTCGAATTACTCCTACGATGGCCGCCGGTGTACCAACTCGTCACAGGGTTCTTTAGTGGAAGAGAGTGCGGGTGCGCATGGGCGCACCTCGCGGATATTTGAGTGAGAATGCAAGAGGTTCCCAGGAGTGGGGGAAATATGAACGGAATGCCAGTTTATATGTGCGCAAATAAGAGTGTAGTGACATGCTTTTCGTGGCACACAAACAAACAGATATAATAAAGCAGAATAAATTAGGCATGCTAGTTGCAAATAATTGGAAACCTTTATGGTCAAAACCTTTATTGCTCCCCAGCGGAGTCGCCATGCTGTTGAACCCCAAAAATTACCCCCGAAAAGAATAAGTTCCGGAATATCGACAGGATGGACTAACTCTTTTGGAGTTTTTGGAGTCGCCACCCAATTTAAGGAAAACAGGGAACCAAATTAGCAAATGCGTGCAAAAACTCCGTTTTTATAAAAAGACGGTCTTTCTTTCAGAGATTCTAAAAGTAAGAGGTTTTATTAATTTCGGAAGAAGGTTTTTAAGGCACTTCCGAAATTCCGTAAAATACGGTTAATCCGACAGGTTTCCAAATCATTTGCAAGTGTGCTTTTCTTTCAAAAGAATTATTTAAAAATAGTAATAATAATAATAAGAATAATTAATCGAATAAAAAGCTTATTTTGCAAAAATATTCTTTTACTTGCACGCATTTGCTAAGACGGCCCCAATTTGCAATAAATTAAATAACGACTTCACAATAAAAGGCAATGAACATAAAGTAAAGCAATATACAAACAATCACATATTATTGATAAATAAATATTTTACGCATTTTATTTACATAAAACATTTCTAAGGAAAGAAAGGCAAAGTTAAAGATAGAACCGAGAAATTGATCAACTCGCGGGAGCCTTGATTTTTCTAAATTTCTAAGTCTTATTTCTGAATGCTCGAGTCCGACTTCAATCCAAACGACTCCAATGCAACGGACTATCCCCATTTGTAAGTTAAGCCAAAGCGTTCATGAATTATTCGTACCAAAATGTACCTCGCAAAACAAACAAGTAAAATTGGATTAGTACGATAATAAGGTATAATAACTAATAAAAATAAATAATAATAATAATAAAGTAATAAAGTAATGATAATAATAATAATAATATATAATAGTAATAATAATAATAATAATAATAGAATGTATAATAATAATAATAATAATAATAATAATAATAATAATAATAATAATAATAATAATAATAATAATAATAATAATAGTAACGGGGGTTGTTTTGCAAAATTTAGGCTCAGATTTGTATGACGTATCATGTAGAGGCTCGGGATATTGATACGGTTGCAAACACGCCGGCCGGACGTGTTGCCATGCCAGGTACCAATTCCGTTACTCTATTCAACTTGCTTTGCGTTAAAGTGCATACATTCATCATCGCCTTTTGCTTTAGGGACACGGGAACGGGACGGATCAAATGTAGTATCCTGTTCAAAATCCGTCAATTCATTATCCGTCAATTCCTTGTGTAGGCCTCAATACGTGTATTCGTATTTTTTCATTGGCCACGTGTAGTATTTGTTCAATATCAGTCCATAACCTCAATATACTTAAATATATTTTTTGGCCAAATTGAGCATAATAGACTGTCCATATCAGCAGTAACCAACGCCTTAATGTCAAAGGAAGCTGCAAAATTCTCAAAGCAAAATGATCAGCAAGGCATATCAAATTGGCATAATTATTCCATAAAAAAAACAATGCTCAGCTAAACGAGTCGGACCCTCAATTTCCACAGTCAATGTACAAGCATATGGGACGAAATCCTGATGTCGACTCAACAAGATCCAGAAAACACCCAAAATCCAATAGTGCAGGCAGAGGAATATTGCCAAAACCAACAAGTTTCTCGTCACAATCCGGTAACAAAAAATTAATGCAACAAACAGAACCAGTGAAGCAACAGAGGTCTCAAACATAAAAGGAACAATAAAGTTAAAAATCAACGCCGGTCAAGGAAACCCAAACGGGGTACGCGAAGCAGAAAATCAACCAGACCGGAGGTGGAGTTTTCCGATCTACTACAAATACAGTGGAACATCACCAACGTAAGGAAGAGGAGGAGCAACTGCCGTAGCGTCGCTACAACTCCGACTTCCCTTTTTAATCACAAATCGGAGAAGACCATCAAACAAATCGATGAAGTTTCCAGTCAAGTTCTCACAGTGGTGGTGGTGATCACAGAGTCACTGCTCCGTTTCCCCTGTTAAAACTATCCCCTCCCTATTTCGCCGCCGATCTGCTTTCCGGTGAGATTGTCACCGGTGGTGCCCCTCGTCTCCCTCTGTTTTTTGATTTTCGTCTCGCATGGTGTGTGTTGTATGGTATATGTGTATGATGTTGAGAGGAGAGTGATAACGATGAGCGAGTGAGGATGAGGGAGATGATGAGAGGAGGGGTGCAAGGGAGAGGGAGCCGCGGCTGGGGTGTAGTGTTGTGGGTGTTGTAGGGTTTTTTTTTTTTTGTAAGGAGATGAAGATAATAGTGTGTTGTGTGTATGTGTGATATGGGCTTTGCAAAAATAAGCTGGAATTTTAAATGAAGGAATGATTTTGACCCCAATTTAGGATTCAAATGAGATAATCGGGTGATTGCACGGGTAGGGTAGAAATTAGGCTATGCATTGCAAAATTTGACCCTTTTACTCAGAAATTAACCAATTATATTTAATTTTCACAATTATCCTCAATTATAAAATATTTCCATAATTTATTAAATTTAAAAAAAATTCGGGACAAAATTGGGTGTCAACATCCAGGACCGACCATTGCCACTTTATCTTTCTTTTCTTTCTTCTTTCCAAAAGTACCTGACCCTGATTGCAACGCTTGGGTAGTGGCTCTCAAAGCTGTTTGGCTGACAATCTTGCCTGCCTTGATTCCTCTCTCAATCATCTCCCCAATTCTCACTGCTTTACTGAATTGCTTCCCAATGGCAGAGGCCATCGCTTGGTAGTATGTTTCATCGAGCACTTCGACGAACTCTTCAACCATCTTATCATCTGGGATCAAAGGGCTCACATGCGCCGCTTGTTCACTCCACCTGTAGGCATACTCTCTGAAATTTTCACTTGGTTTCTTTGTGATCGTCTTCAAAGAAGAACGATCAGGAGCAGCCTCCATTTTGTAACCATAATGGTTTAGGAAAGCGCTGGCCATATCATCAAAGGTGACCCACTTCGAAACATCTTATTGTATAAACCATTCTGTTGCCGGTCCTCCCAAACTGTCAGCAAAGTATGCCATCAGCAATTCATCCTTCTCGATGCCCCTCATTTTGTTAAGGTAAATCTTCACGTGGATCCTTGGATCACTTTTTCCAGTGTACGGATCGAATTTGGGCACAACAAAACCTTCAGGCAATGGCACATGAGGGAACAAACACATGTCTTTGTATGAAATATTGGTTTTACCCCCTTGCCCTTGTATGTTTTTCACAGTTTGCTCCAAGCTTTTCAATTTCCGAGCAAAGTCACTCTCTTCTGTTTTTCCCAACCTCTCGATATCAGCATGTGATTCTGGGTGGTGTCCCTGATCATACGACTCGGTTTGGCGGCACACATTACCCTGAGCTTGGTCAAATTGTTGATCTCGAGCCCTTAACTGTGGGTCACTGTCCGATCTTTGCAAAGTGTGTCCTGTAGGAACGGTGAATGTTGTGGCAGGAACTTGGGGTTGGCCATGTTGTCCATGCTATGGGAATTGTACCTCAGGTTGTACAGTAGAAGGTCCGGCTGCGTTGTCAGTTTTCGGATGTGGACCAAATCCCGAATGGTAACGGGGGTCTTCTACCACTGTGGATTGCCCTTGCCCTGGTGGCTGAGTATTTGCCATGAAACCAACAGCACCTGGCGGAACAGGAGGTGCCTGAGTTGCTGCCAAGTTACGAACCAGATGCATCATCATTTCTTTCATAGCCGTGAAGTTCTCGGCCATATTAGCTTGTTTCTCAGTCAAACGAACCAGCTCAGTATTCTCAGTTTCTTCGGCCATCGTTGTTGGAGTGTTTTCCTGAAGAGGCGCTTCAACCACTTCCGGAACAGGCAGTGGTCCCTTGATTCTGGTGGAATAGGAATGTGGGGCCAGCACGGCAGTTGCTCAAGCTCTATGAAATCAAAACACGTTAGTGCAACAAGATAGCATGGAACATGAATTTGCTCGTCGGCCTAACCAATGCCTAAGGTCGTTATGCATCATCCCGAATTGGTTTAGATTAGATCCCAAAGTGTATTGTTTGATTTCTTTTTCTTCTTCTCTTTCTTTCTTTCTCTTTTTTTTCGTATGTTTTTTTCAAGTGAGACTAGAGGGTGAAATAAATTGATACATAAAAATAAGTAAAAGATTTTTATTACTAAAAAAAGAGTACATACGGTGCTTCCGGAGCACGACCAAAAGAAACGTACAAATGACTGAAAAAAGTGAAAATAAATTACAACATGCTAAATTCAAAAGTTACATAAAGTACAACATGCCAAGATGTTAAATAAATGACAAAAAGCAATAATCTGCATCATCTTGGCCTGATGTGTCTACTAAGGTGACAGGGGCACAAAGTCAGCTGGCTCCTCTGGATCGAACTCGAATGGCTCCTCGGGATCTCCCTCGGCTGGCGGCAAAGGCTGGCTCAAAACATCACGCAATATGTCAACCTGCCGTGCTACATTCCTCACATAATCTGGATCTTCAATGCGGATAGTCCTATTAGACGAGTTATTATGATCTATGCACATCTGAGCCAAATAGTTTGCCAACTCCAACACCCGTTCCTGACCTCGATCAATGACTCCCCTTGATATAGCTATTTGCCGAAGCTGGGTCGTGGCCAATCTCAATGCATCATTCTTCAAAATCACTGCCTGATCAAGTTGTTCGTGCAATCGGTCAAGGTTCCCAAGGCATTTCTGTACGAATCTGTCGCTCTCAGCTTGGGCAGTTAGAGCAGTATCCCTCTCTGTCAATGCTCTGCGATGCAAGTCATGAAGACGCCTGATAGTATCTGAGTACTGATGTGTTAAACCCTCACTCTCTGACTGAGCAGCTCTGGCGGCGTCCCTTTCTGCAATTAAGCTTTGTATGGTAGCGCGGTATTCCTCCCCAATCTCCCGCCTAGCAAGCTGAACCTGCATATCCAACCTGGCCTCAATGTCAACCATGCCTGCTCTCGACCTTGCGGGCATCTCTCTGGGTATGGGCTGGTGGTAATACCATAACTTGTACTCCCGAACGACCTCCCCCCTAAGTTTATCCTGGACCTGTGTATTTTCTGCGAGGCACCTCCTAGTATCCCATAAGCGCAAGATATCACCTCTAAGGGTAGTTGGGTGGAAAGGATAGTCTGAGACGTATGCACTCATGTCCTCAACTATTGGGATCTCCTGCTTTCAACCCAGCTGTCTAAGTACACGCAGAGAAGCATAAGGATGGGATGCTGTCAGACCCATCAGAACTAGAAAAGGACGGTCCACACATCTGTGCACAACTTCCCCCTTGGGAAGCCAGTTATACTGCCACAAAACTCTGTCCGGCATGAGAGAGTTCAAGAAAGACCTCCAATCTGGCTCATTTTCTGGAAATTTATACTTCTCGATATGTTCGAGATGGTACCCGAGATAATCATTGTCACAGTATCTAAGAGTATCACGAGGTGGGCAAGGGTGGACATGCTCCAAGAACCAGACCTGTAATAGGAGGTTACGCCCCTCAAAGAAACCGCTTTCTCCTTTGTGGCATCAGGTCAAAGCATGAAATATACTACCCAGAATTGTCGGAATGATAGTAACATTCGGTGCTCCACCATATAAAGCTGTTATGATCCAACTGACCTTAATAGATATCGCTCTATCCGGTAGAGGGAAAACCAGCAACCCCAGCAAAGCGAACACAAAGACCTTAGGAAAAAGTTGCACCTAATCTTCATATTTCAGCTTGTCATGGAACTCAAATCCATGCCTTTTAAAACCATTATCAGCCCCAAAACGGTCATAAAGGCAGTCAAATGAAATCCAGCCTTGACGAACACTAGCGATTGAGAGGTCTGCTCGTACCTTGATGCTACTAAAAAAATCATACTCATTAACCTTCTTCGAAGCAATCATGTTCTTTTTCTCAAAATCTAGCTTAATAAATCCAGCTATTTCCTCGAGGGTCGGTGTCATCTCGAACCCTTTAAAACAGAAAGTATTTTGGTTTGGGTTCCAAAACCCAACTAGTGCACTGACCAACTCTCGACGTGGGACAATAGGTTTAGTCACAAGGTCAGTCAGAAAATCAATCTTATCCTGGACTAATTTCTTCTGCATATTATTCATTGTGTCCCACCAAGACTTCAAAGATTTATCCGATTTGGGTGTGCCATCAGTCATCATGATATAGGGTGGAATGGCATCAGCAGGATATTTTCTCTTGACTGACCTAGAAGATGATGCAGCCATTGTACCTAATGAAAAAATGTGTCAAATGTTTGAAAGCCTGAAAACAACTGACCGACAGCGCAAAACAGATGCCTAAACTTCTAATTCGAAACTCCAATTTTCAACAAGCCCTTTGTCATTGTAACGACATAAAGTTGACCCTAAGAGAATCGAAAAATTTTGCCATCATAACGGCATCACGACTGACTCCAGAAAATTACCAACCTTGATATTTTGATGTAATTTACAAAAGAAAAAATTCGACGTTACAACGACGCCACATTGACATAAAAAAAAATCCATTCCAGTAGTGACACTACAGTATTTTTTGCAAAAAATTCGCCAGCATAACGACGTGAAAAACTGGATCCCAAAAAATTTTTGACATCGATATACGAGCCTTTTCTAAAAATTCGCCATTATAACGACGTGAAAACTGACACCAAAATCTTTTCCGACTTCTAACTACTAAGTATATATTTTTTTGTAAAATTTTCGTCATTATAACGACACAGAACTGACATCTACAAAAGACGGTCAACACTGGCGCTTTATAGAAATTTGCCTTTACAGCAGTATGACTCGATTTTATAAAAGTACAAGACGTTTACATTTAAAACATAAAATTCACCCTACTTCCTCACTTTTCCTTTCATTCATCATTTTTTTTCTTTTTAGATCCGTCTCTCTCCAATTTGGTCAGCATAACAACTTTTTCTAGGCGCATGCAACACATAAAATGCCTTTAGACAAGTCTTTCCCGGGAAGTGGGTCCCGCTTAGACAAAAAGGTAGTCAGCCTACACAAATACAATACCGGTGTATCGCACCTCATTTGGTCAAATATGATGCAGATAATTGGGCCTAAATGTTTAACTCTAGGTGACACAACTGACTCAGTGTCTAGACTGGCTGAAAAAACCCGGTGGACAAACCGGGCGGAAAGCGCATCAGGGCCATCCGGAGACAGTGTGTCCGGCCTAAAACCCCATCACGCCTTCCTCCTAAATCATGGACAATTTAGTAAGAAAGTCCCAGATGCCACAAGCAATCTGGTAAGTGCACGTGTGCGTGTGTTTCAGAGACTCAGAGGGCTGCGGAAGAAGACAGTTTTATATACAGTTCAACAATATCAAAGCAGTAACATTCAACTTTTCATGTGATAACGGCAATAATATATAACAATCAAATATTTAATAAATTAAAACATGCGACAATTTCATCAAAAAGCCGGAGATTCTAGTTTTCACTAATTTCCCCAGCGGAGTCGCCAAGCTGTCACGCCCTAAAATATTAATTAATTAACGCTGCGAGGAGGTTTATTATTTAAAGGCTCGTGACTGGTGTTCAAAAGGGTACAAAATTATTTAGAGAACTCGGAGTCGCCACTTGACATAGTTTAAGGTGTGCCAAGTCACCAAAAGGTACCTTAGAACACCTCTGACTCGTCTAATGGTCTGCGTTAGATATTCGGGTAAGGTTCTCAGTTGACTCTCGGGAAGGTATTAGGCACCCTCGAGTCCTATGCCAGGCACAGTTGCTTTATTGTCGTATTTTTAATTTATTAAATAATGGTTGTTATCTTGCCGTTGATTTGAATATAAACATTGATTCAGAAAAAATTTAAAAGTGTTATTCTTATCCCACCTCACGGAGAATCGGATGAATCTACACTTTAATTCGGAAAAAATTTAAAAGCGTTATTCTTATCCAACCTCACGGAGGACTGGACGAATTTACACTTCGATTCGTAATAAATAATAAGAGTGTATTTGTGCATTTCCAACCTTACAACGGACTTGTCTATTTTAAAAGAATTAAATTAACTTTGAAAAAAATAATTAATTTAGAATGTAGTTTAACTCAATTTAGTTTTCTTTTAGCCTAATAAGTAGATTACAAATCATACTTATCGTCTTGCCTAATTGCATGGGTCTTTTCGCTCTTATCAATTTGCCTACTCGATTTAATTAAATATAACTGCTAACTATTATTAAATGACAAATTGGGACTCCCAAATTTGCCTTAAAAAATATGAATTATGAAAAAGTATATACATACAATAGGCCGTTTATTAAATTGAAACAGTGTTTGTGGTCTATCTTTGAAAGAGAACAATTTTACAGCCTATGTGCTTTCATTCCTACAATTGGGCTCATCTCCTTGCATTAACAGGCTGCATTTAAACTTATTTGTGAAAATAGCCACATTCTGATTTTTTTGTCCAAATAATGATCATTTCTTGCAAATATTATGTATGGCCAAATTTAAAAGTCGTCCTATAATCATTGCCTATTCATTTTGATTTACAGATTTTTGCAAATAAGTACAGTTTACAGAAAATAGCCCTATATTACAGAAATGGCCAGAATTTGACGTTTGCAATTTCGATGGTTAAAACCTAAATTTGCCTAATCTTTAACATGCTGTCCAGATTTTTTAAATTTACACAAACAGCCTCTTTTCAAAAATGGGCCAGGTTTTTAAAAAAAAAAGAGAACATACATGTTGAATTTTAGTGAATGTGAAAAACTTCATCCTATACAACAGTCCCAAATACCAATTTCAATCTCATTTCCATACATTTAATAATAACTACAAAAACAAACTTCTTAAATATGTAATGGCTAGCAATTTTCGTTATTTTTTAGCACAAATTTAAGACTTAGAAAAAAAACTAACTAATAGCACATATGAGCAGATTTTTTAAGACCGATAAACATGCTGATTTTTTTTTTTCATTTTTATAGCAAATTAACTTGTAAGATACAAGGTTCAAGTATTACCTAGATAAACGAGACCTTAGAGCTCGGCAATGATGACCACTAGCAAACCAAGACACGTACACAGCAAGGAAACCCGGACAACAACTGATCAGCCCCTTATGACCTCTTTTTAACTCTTAAAACTAGTAGATTTATACCCCAAAAGACCCTTGGTACAAAGGCTTTTGGTTCTAAATCTTTTCTTCGGAACTTACTATTTTTCTCAAGTGTTTTTGCTCTCAATTTAGTGTTATGTTTCTGCTGGTTGTTGTGTGTGAAAGAGGGTAATAAATGACCCTCTTTATAGCTGAAAATTGAGGCCTAAAGGTGGAGTATGGACTTGTACAAAAGTACAAGCCCACACCCCCTACACTTGAGTGATTTTTGGCTATTTTCAGCATGGTACAGCAGCCGTACAACTACTATTTCAGCCACCTAAACAGCTCCAAAAAGCTGAAAATGCACAAGTAGGGTCCTCTAAAAGGACACTCATTACTCATTGTACTAACTAGAATGACTAAGACCAAACTAAACCAACTAAATCAGCCCAAAACTAACCAAATGACCAAACTAAACTTAAAACTAAACTAAAACTAAACAAATTCTAACTAAATTAGGACAAGTTTATTTGGACTTCATAAAGTACAACTATCAATCCAATACAAACTAACAAGCCAACTAAGCTACAACTCTAATCAAAATCCAAGTTGAATACAAAATGACACAACTAAACTAAGCACACTACCAAACCATTAAGAGTGGACAATCTTCAACATTGGTGATGAACATGTTTCACAATAATCTCATGGCAAAAATCAGGAAAAGTATAAATATATATGCATTAACCTTAACAAAAGTATACAAAGTTGATGAATATAAATTATTCATGTATTTTTATATATAAATTTAAATATTTTAAATATTATAATAAATAAATATATTATATCTTATTATATTTTCTAATAAGTTTTGCGGTGAAAGTTCAATTGAGGAATGAAGATTACAAGCAAAAACAGAAGAAAAAGAACAAAAAAGAGTGTTGTATAAAGGAAAGAAGAAATGATATTAATTCATGTTCTGACTTGAAATCGCAACACCAATTCATGTCGCGACGGTAACTGTTGAAATCAGAACACCAACTCATGTTCTGACTTGAAGTCGCAACACCAATTCATGTCGCGATGGTAACTGTTGAAATCAGAACACCAACTCATGTTCTGACTTGAAGTCGCAACACCAACTCATGTTCTGACTTGATGTCGCAACACCAAAGATTTTTCTATAAATAGGAAGCAAAGTTGTAAAGAGAAAACAACCTTTCATTAGCCAAAATCAAGAATTCTCTCATTTCTTGTTTTCTCTCTTTTGTAGTAGAATTATTTCCAAAGTCTTCTAAATTCTTTTTTAGCTTTTATCACTCCATAATGGAGTAATTTCCTTCTGTTGGGATAGTTGATGAAACTTGGTATATTTATAATATCTACCTCAGTTTTAGTACATGCTTGGCCTGAAACTTTATATCTGCATTTTCACACTGTGCTAGAGTGATAGTTCTGTTACTCTTCATTTTCACATCTATCTATTTTTAGGTTATTGTATATTAATTTTGTAATTCTCACGGAGCAAAATTAATATATGATGACTGATGAATAAAATAGTAGAGTGAGAATGGAACCTATAGTAACATATCATTCCAAGTCAGTAATCTTGTTTCCCTCAGTTTTAATTCTCACGGAGGAATTGTTGTATGCAAGATTGTTGGTTTTAGTGAAAATATTCTCACGAAGTTTTTGCTACCTTTTTAGCACAATTCAGGCAAGAATATTATTTCGGTTTAACCGTCACAAAGTCATAAATCAATTAATATACATAACCTCACGGAGTGTATTTAATTATTATTTCTGAGTGAGCAAAATGAAATTGTATTAGCAATAAGCAATTTTTCTTTAGAGAAATACATGTCAAAACTGAGATTGTATTATGAATATTACCAAGTGAATTCAATGACTCCCAACTCTTTTTAAATTTGAAATTTTTCTGAAAGTCCTTTATTTAGTTAAAATTAATTAAAAGTTCAAAAAACTCACATTTCATCAATTTGATTCTCTCAAATAGTAGTGGAAAAATTATAAGTCTGTAGAATAGATTTACCCAATCTCTGTGGGACGATATCTTAAACTATATTATCATTTGACTTAACACGAGCATTAATTCCTATACTCTTTGGCCTCGTCAAATTTTTGGCGCCGTTGCTGGGGATTGGCGCAGATCTACTTCAGACTAAATATTTTATTACTAATTTGAGAACTTACTATTATTATTATTATAATTATTATTTTTTTTCTTGTTCATTTTATTATATATTTTAATATTAGCTTTGTTTAGTTACCTATTATTTATATCATCGTTGTAATTTTTTTTTTTTTGTATTTCTATTTTTTTACTACTACTTCTACTATTATATTTAATACTAATATTTTACATATTACTTTTAGATTTTTTTTAGTGTTACTATTATTACTTTTTTTTTTTTACTAAAGAATCTCAAATAGTGTATGACCCGCTCTTCTAATAAAGTATTGGTTAATTACGATCCTGAAATTGAAAGATCTTTGAGATTGTGCAAGAAAGGACAACAACCATCATCTTCTCATAGAGTAACTTGTGACAGAATGGAGCACCAAGTAATAGAAGACAACAACCCACTGGGAGTTCCACCACCAGCCCATGTAGAAGAGCAGTTTGATGAAGTGGTACCAAGACCAGCAAACAGAATCCTAAGGGATTATGCTAGGCCAGACCACTTCAACTGTGAATCTAGCGTTAGAAAACCCCAGTGGCAGCCAACAACTTTGAAATCAGGACCGGCCTGATTCAAACAATTCAACAATCTTGCACTTTCACTGGTGATCTAAGTGAAGATCCACACACTCACTTAATCGATTTCTTAGAACTGGTTGAAACTGCTAAGTACAATGGAGTATCTCCTGAAGCAATCAAGTTAAGGTTATTCCCTTTTTCTTTAAAAGGCGAGGCCAAAGCTTGGTTGCGAAGTTTGCCTCAGGGGTCCATTACCACATGGGACCAGATGACTCAGAAATTTTTGAACAAATATTTTTTCCCTGCTAAAACAACAAAGTTGAGACAAGAGATATCTAATTTCTTGCAGACTGACACTGAGTCAGTTTATCAAGCATGGGAAAGATTGAAAGCAATGCTGAGAAAATGTCCACACCATGACATTCCTGAACATATGCAGTTAAATATTTTCTATCACGGGTTAAAACCCTCTTCTAGAAATGTGATTGACGCTGCATCAGGAGGTTCCATAATGGGAAAGACCACAGAAGAAGCACTCCAATTGTTAAATGAAATTTCTAAGAATGCCATCCAGTGGCCATCTGATCGGGTGATCATCAAGAAAGCTGCTACGGTAAATCAGGCAGATGCTTTAAATACACTAACACAACAAATTGCTTCTTTGGCACAAAAGTTTGAATCTTTTCAGGTGAATACAAAACAAACAAGCCAGTCTGAGACTTGTGACATGTGCGGAGGAAACCATCTGAACCACGAATGCCAAGCAACCAATCAGAATGATGAACATATCAATGTCATCGGTTATAAGTCATATCCTTTTGGAAGTCCAATGGCACAAAAATATCCAGGATTTCAATGGAGCAATCCAAACGGTGCTGAGAACTCTCAAAGCTTCCAAAAGCAACAGGTACAAAGTCCACCAGGGTACCAGAATCAAAACCGAGGGCAGCCAAATTTCAAGCCCTATCAGCAAGCAGCTCCATATCAGCAAAGGCCTCAACAAGCCCATCCAAGTCTTGATGATCTTTTGTATAAGTACATTAAGGCCACTGATGAGAAAATGGAGAGCCAAAATTCTGCTCTCAAAAACTTGGAAACTCAGTTAAGCCAACTGGCTACTCTTGTTTCAGAAAGAATTCAGGGTCCTTTACCAAGCAATACAGAGAAAAATCCAAAGGAACACCTTAAGGCCATCGCCTTAAGGTCAGGTAAGAATCTTGATGATCCATATGCAAACAGAGAAAAGAATCAGCCAGAACAGCAGGTAGATAAAGGTAAGAATATTGAAACACCCTCTGAATTGTCACAAGAGGAAGAAGTCAAGAAAAATGAAGAAAAAAATATTGAGAAAATGACTCCTCTCCCAGTGACAATTTCTTTTCCACAAAAAATGAAAAGAGAAAAACTTGATAATCAATTTGCAAAGTTTTTGGAAATTTTGAAACAAATTCACATCAATATTCCTTTTACTGATGCTTTGTTGCAAATGCCTTCATATGCTAAATTTTTGAAAGAAATTTTATCAAGCAAAAGGAAATTGGAAGAAGTTTCTGTGGTAATGCTTACTGAGAAATGCAGTGCTATACTTCAAAATAAGCTACCACAAAAACTCGGTGATCCAGGAAGTTTTACCATTCCGTGTACATTGGGAGGGGTATATATTGAAAAAGCACTTTGTGATTCTGGAGCTTCAATAAATTTAATGCCATTTTCTGTTTTTAAAAAGTTAGATCTTGGTGAGATGAAAAATACGGTTGTTTCTCTTCAGTTTGCAGATCAAAGTACTAAGAAACCTAAGGGAATTATTGAAAATGTGCTCGTGAGAGTAGATAAATTTGTCTTCCCTGTAGATTTCATAGTACTTGAAATGGAAGAATGTCCTGATGAACCAATAATTTTGGGTAGACCTTTTCTTGCTACGGGTAGAGCAATCATAGATGTTCATCAAGGACAACTAATTTTGAGAGTTGATGAAGAAAGAGTCATTTTTGACATGCAAAAGAGTCTAAAGTTTCCAGGAGATGAGTCATCATCTTCTTGTTTTACAATTGACATGATTAGTGATCTTGCAGATGAATTTAAAGATGATCAATTGATTTCAGACTCGATTGAGAGGTGTTTGGCCAATTCTGGCACAACACAGGATGATGATCCCACCATTATAAGTGAAGCAGAAATACTGGAAAGATATTCTGAGGATGAAGGAATTCAATCAGAAGGAGTTCAACAAAGAATTGAACTCAAAACTCTTCCTCCTCATTTAAAATATGTTTATCTTGAGCCTGAATTATTTCCTCTCATTATTTCAGCTTCACTAACTGCAGAACAGGAGGATAAATTAATTGAAGTACTGAGAGCACACAAAGAAGCCTTAGGATGGACTATTGCGGACATCAAAGGGATTAGTCCAGCTGTTTGCATGCACAGAATCCTCATGGAGGATAAGTACAAACCAATAGTCCAACCCCAAAGGCGGTTGAATCCAGCAATGCAAGAGGTGGTGAAAAATGAAGTTATTAAGCTTCTGGCAGCAGGTATCATTTACCCGATTTCTGATAGTCCTTGGGTAAGTCCTGTTCAGGTAGTGCCAAAGAAAGGAGGTATGACAGTTATAAAAAATAAAAATAATGAACTCATACCTACTAGAACAGTTACAGGATGGAGAGTCTGTATTGATTACAGACGTCTCAATGATGCCACCAGAAAAGATCATTTTCCTTTACCATTCATTGACCAAATGTTGGAAAGAGTGGCAGGATATGGTTTTTATTGTTTTCTTGATGGATATTCAGGCTATAACCAGATCCCAATTGCACCAGAAGATCAGGATAAGACAACTTTCACATGTCCCAGTGGAACCTATGCATATAGGAGAATGCCCTTTGGTCTATGCAATGCACCTGCTATATTTCAGCGGTGTATGTCTGCAATTTTCTCGGACATGACCGAAAAGTTTTTGGAAACTTTTATTGATGATTTCACACTTTTTGGTAAAATATTTGAGGACTGTCTTCACCATTTGACCTTAGTTCTTAAGAGATGTGAAGAGACAAACTTGATTCTTAATTGGGAAAAATGTCATTTTATGGTTACAGAGGGAATTGTCCTAGGACACAAAATCACTGCTAAAGGGATAGAAGTTGATAAGGCTAAAATTGATCTTATAGCAGGATTACCCCCTCCTACAACTGTTAAGGGCATTCGAAGTTTTTTAGGCCATGCAGGTTTTTACAGACGGTTCATAAAAGATTTTTCAAAAATTTCAAAACCTCTGACTAACCTTTTAATGAAAGATGTTAAGTTTAATTTTTCAGGTGATTGTTTGAAAGCATTTGACACCCTTAAGGAAAAATTATCAACTGCTCCTGTAGTTGTGTCCCCTGATTGGAATCAGTCTTTTGAGGTCATGTGTGATGCTAGTGATACAGCAGTTGGAGCAGTTTTAGGCCAGAGAAAAGATAAGATTTTTCGTCCTATATACTATGCCAGTAGGACTTTGAATGAAGCTCAGTTGAATTATGCCACAACAGAAAAAGAACTACTAGCAGTAGTATTTGCATTTGATAAATTTCGTTCTTATCTGATAGGAACCAAGGTCACTGTTTTTACTGATCATGCAGCTTTAAAATACCTCTTAGCAAAGAAAGATGCCCGACCTAGATTGCTAAGATGGATTTTACTCCTCCAAGAGTTTGACCTTGAGATAAAAGATAAAAAAAGAACGGAAAATCAAGTTGCTGACCATTTGTCTAGAATAGAGAACCCTCCTCTTGAGATTTGTGATATAAAAGAAGAGTTTCCTGATGAACATATTTTTTCTGTCAGCTCAGTTGTGACTCAACCACCCTGGTTTGCAGATATTGCAAATTACTTGGTTGGAAAATGAACACCCCAAGAACTCTCTTACCAGCAAAAGAAAAAGCTTATTTCTGATGCTAAATATTATCTGTGGAATGAACCTTTTTTGTTTAGGATTTGTGCAGATAATATTATCAAAAGGTGTGTGCCGGAAGATGAAATGACTAAGATTTTGTATCATTGCCATGATGGTGCAATTAGAGGACATTATGCTGCAAATCGGACTGCATTTAAAGTCTTGGAGGCTGGATTCTTTTGGCCAACACTTTTCAAGGATGCACGTGCATATGTTGCACAATGTGACAGGTGTCAGAGAACAGGTAACATCACCAAGAGAGATGAAATGTCTTTGCAATCAATACATGTATGTGAAATTTTTTATGTTTGGGGAATAGATTTTATGGGCCCTTTTCCTTCATCTCATTCTTTTGAATATATCCTCGTGGCTGTAGATTATGTCTCAAGATGGGTTGAAGCCATTCCTACGAGAAAAAATAATGCTCGAACTGTGTGCAATTTTCTTAGAAAAAATATTTTTACTAGATTTGGCACACCACGAGTCATCATTAGTGACCAAGGGACTCATTTCATAAATAAATAATTTTCTGCTTTATTGTCCAAATATGGTGTGACTCACAAAACAGGAACACCATATCATGCTCAAACACAAGGGCAAGTTGAGGTTTCCAACCGTGAATTAAAAAGGATACTTGAAAAAACAGTTGGAATCTCAAGAAAAGACTGGGCTTTAAAATTAGATGATGCATTATGGGAATACTGAACGGCGTTCAAAACGCCAATTGGTACATCCCCAAACAGATTAGTCTTTGGAAAAGCTTGTCATTTACCTGTTGAATTAGAACATAAAGCTTTTTGGGCATTAAAAATGCTGAACTTTGAATTAAACTCTGCTGGTAAAAATAGATTCTTTCAGATTAATGAATTGGAAGAGCTGAGGTTGGAAGCTTATGAAAATGCCAAGATTTACAAAGAAAAAACAAAAAAAAAATGGCATGACAACTTGATTCGACAAAAAAGTTTCAAAATTAGAGATCAGGTACTCCTTTACAATAGTCGACTCAGGTTATTTCCAGGAAAATTGAAATCCAGATGGACAGGTCCTTACATTGTTACAGATGTTACTCCATACGGAGCAATTGAAATTCAACAGATCAATGGAGGAGACAAGTTCAAAGTAAATGGCCACAGGCTAAAATTATACTTTGGAGGACAGTTTGAGAAACAACCATCAGTAACCATGATAATCTGATAAATATCACAGTTACTACGTCGAGCTGGCGACGTTAAACTCAGAACTACGGTTTCTTACCCGTAGCCATTGAGGGTGAAGCAATGGAGCCTCATAAGTCCAATATAGATTTGAGTAATTTAATGCTTAACCAATTGATCTGGTTAATATCCAGGTTATTGTGCAACCAGAACATCTCATGAAGGCCTCTATAAAAACAGAGTCACCTACACAGGAGTAACTCCATGGTGATCGGTATGCCTAAGTAACTGGTTGGTTAGCCATTTAATTATGCAAATCAAATGTTGGCTCAGGTAACTTTCTGGTTTATATTTAAACCAGGACCCCATGACTGTTAAGGTGAAAAATTAGTTCAGTCTATTACACATAGAATATGTGTGATCACAGTTTCTTTCAAGCTTTCTTCTGTGATTGTAAATTTGAAAGCCAAAAAGATTTTTATTTTTTTAAGAAAAAAAGATAGTATTCTCTATTTTAGTTTATTATATTTTTTTTTCTAAAAAAAAAAAAAAAAAAATTTCCCCCTCTTTCACTTTTTTTAGAGATGTGTTTTCATTCAGGAGAATGAAAAGTTCAAGTGTGGCGGAGGGTTGTTCTAGTTTATATATATATATATATATATATATATATATATATATATATATATATATATATATATTGGTATAATATTTTCTTCTTAACTATGATCTTTTGTAGGTATTTAATTAACAAATTAAATTTTTTTTCTCATTATGTTCAATATTATTTCTTTTTATCTTCACCATATGATTTGTCATGTTTATGATTTTTATTTTGTGAATTAAGAGCAAGCATCTTCAACTCAGGTAATCATTTGAATTGAGAAAAGTTATGATCACAAAAGCAAATGGAATCAACAAACTTGGCTAGAACTTGCTCTAAATGTTTTTCGAGCCGAAATAATAGACGACACTGATTTTCGAAAAATGAAATTAGGCCTTCTTTGATACACAATTCTAACCTCTTTATTTTCATCCAAATATACATATATTGCCTCCTAGAACCCTTCTTTTAGCCTTAATCTTTTTTCTCGAACACCATAATTCTCTTTAAAAAAAAAGAGAGAGAATAAAAATCTCATAATATATATAGTATGCATTAAATATACATATTTGTATATACATATTTAAATATAATAATTATTTCTTCTAGCTATGAATGAGCAAAGATTGATATCAACGAAAGGAAGAAATATTGCGAAAAAAAAAAGAGTTTGTATGATTGTTATGATTTTTCAAAAGAAAGGGTTAAAAAAAAAAAAAAAAGTACTATGAAATGATGGAAATACTGAGGATTAAAGATGTTTGCTCAAAGCTGGAAGAGGAAAAGTCACTATAAATATATCCATATACCCTACCAGCATGAAGCCTAACATTACAAGCCGAGAAAAGTCCTAAAATAATTTTGAAAATCAGTGTTGAATCTATATTAGTGGAGATAAACATGAGGAGCAAGCATATGGAAATGACGATGATACTAAATGAATGAGTGATCATAAATCTATCAATTCTGAAAGATTCAAGGGGAGAAAATGCAAGTTCTTATTGATCGAAGTGGAATTCAAAAATAAGGTAACGAATTTGGTGATTTAAAAAGGATGATTGCATTAAAGATAATGAAAGAAGTTTATTTTGAATAAATTTTTTATGCTACAAAGATCATGAGTTTTAAGAAAATGTTCAAAAAAAAAATGAAAAAAAAGAGGTTTATTTATGTATATATATATTTTTCCTCGAGGACGAGCAAAAGTTCAAGTATGGGGGAATTTGATGAATATAAATTATTCATGTATTTTTATATATAAATTTAAATATTTTAAATATTATAATAAATAAATATATTATATTTTATTATATTTTCTAATAAGTTTTGCGGTGAAAGTTCAATTGAGGAATGAAGACTACAAGCAAAAACAGAAGAAAAAAGAACAAAAAAGAGTGATGTATAAAGGAAAGAAGAAATGATATTAATTCATGTTCTGACTTGAAGTCGCAACACCAATTCATGTCGCGACGGTAACTGTTGAAATCAGAACACCAACTCATGTTCTGACTTGAAGTCGCAACACCAACTCATGTTCTGACTTGAAGTCGCAACACCAATTCATGTCGCGACGGTAACTGTTGAAATCAGAACACCAACTCATGTTCTGACTTGAAGTCGCAACACCATCTCATGTTCTGACTTGATGTCGCAACACCAACTCATGTTCTGACTTGATGTCGCAACACCAAAGATTTTTCTATAAATAGAAAGCAAAGTTGTAAAGAGAAAACAACCTTTCATTAGCCAAAATCAAGAATTCTCTCATTTCTTGTTTTCTCTCTTTTGTAGTAGAATTATTTCCAAAGTCTTCTAAATTCCTTTTTAGCTTTTATCACTCCATAATGGAGTAATTTCCTTCTGTTGGGATAGTTGATGAAACTTGGTATATTTATAATATCTACCTCAGTTTTAGTACATGCTTGGCCTGAAACTTTATATCTGCATTTTCACACTGTGCTAGAGTGATAGTTCTGTTACTCTTCATTTTCACATCTATCTATTTTTAGGTTATTGTATATTAATTTTGTAATTCTCACGGAGCAAAATTAATATATGATGACTGATGAATAAAATAGTAGAGTGAGAATGGAACCTATAGTAACCTATCATTCCAAGTCAGTAATCTTGTTTCCCTCAGTTTTAATTCTCACGGAGGAATTGTTGTAAGCAAGATTGTTGGTTTTAGTGAAAATATTCTCACGAAGTTTTTGCTACCTTTTTAGCACAATTCAGGCAAGAATATTATTTCGGTTTAACCGTCACAAAGTCATAAATCAATTAATATACATAACCTCACGGAGTGTATTTAATTATTATTTCTGAGTGAGCAAAATAAAATTGTATTAACAATAAGCAATTTTTCTTTAGAGAAATACATGTCAAAACTGAGATTGTATTATGAATATTACCAAGTGAATTCAATGACTCCCAACTCTTTTAAAATTTGAAATTTTTCGAAAGTTCTTTGTTTTAGTTAAAATTGATTAAAAGTTCAAAAAACTCACCTTTCATCAATTTGATTCTCTCAAATAGTAGTGGAAATATTATAAGTCTGTGGAATAGATTTACCCAATCTCTGTGGGACGATATCTTAAATTATATTATAATTTGACTTAGCACGAGCATTAATTCCTATACACTTTGGCCTCGTCAAAAGTGATTTCATTGTAGGCTTCCATTTTTCATGTTAATACCATACTAACTAAACTACGGAATTCAACTAACAGGAAAACAAAGAATTTTACTCCATTGATAGTATTAAACTAAGCCATAAGACTAAACTAATAAAGGAAACGAAGAAAGCAAATGGTTTTTCTAACCAGTTCGATCCGAACCAACAAACACTACTCGCTGCGCCACTGCCTCGTTCAGCCACCATCAACTGCCGCAGCTGCTTCACTGTCGCCTCTTCTGCTCGTTACTGCCTCGCCCACTAACCATCACCAAAAACCATACCCAAAACAGAAACAGCCCCGCCCCCTAACACGCTATAGACATCACAGCCTCGCCCTCGTCTCGCCGATCACTGTCTCGAAGCCGCTAAACAGAAACAAAAACAGCCTCGCCCTCGTCTCGTCGATCACTGTCTCGCTGCCTAATCAAAAACAGAAACAGCCCTATTACGCCACCTCCACCATGAACGGGACGGCCTCAAAAGCTCCCTCGTATCCCCTATTCGATTCAGTCACGTCACTTACAAAAATAACATAAAAATTCAACACATCAGCCCCCCATTCGTGCTCCACCAACGCAGCATCCAAACAATACAATAACCACCCAAACATACCAGAAAATAAGAAAGAGAAAGACGAGAAATCAGAAAAAAAAAAAAAAAAAAAAAAAAAAAAGGAAACGGGTAAGAGAAAGAAAAAAGGAAAAATAGATTTTGGGTGATTTGGGTATGGGGTTAAAGAGGAAAGTGAGAAGAAGAGGAAGAACCAAAAACTTACCGAAAAAATCAAAGGGTGGCCGAATTTCAAGCTTTGACCGAACTTTGACTCTCGATCTACGCCAAACGGTCCACTTTTTGAAGAAACCAATAGCGGAAATGGAAAGAGGGGGCCGAGATCTTTCGATTGGTATATTTTTTGTATTTTTCCGGCCACCAGAGGTGGTGGCCGGCGGCGGAGCAGTGGCGGCGTGCGGCGGAGCTCCGGTGGAGCAGTGGCGGAGGAGCTTCACGGCGGAAGAGGGAGAAATTTGGACATAGTTTCCCCTAGTCATTGAGACTATGGGGGAATGAGGAGTAAATGGAAAAAATAAGCATTATATAGGTGATGGAGTGAAAGGATAAAGGTCATTAGATCAAAATTGATCTAATGGCTAAGATTGATCAAGACTTGGACGGGCCAATGTGGGAATTGGACTAAGGTGGTGGGCTGATGAGCTGATGGGCTAACATTTTTTTACATAAATGGCCATTTAAAAGCACTACATTACTTAAATCATACTAAATTAATCAAAAATAAAAATCACATAATTTATACTAACGTCACAATTAAACATAGAATCACAATTACACACATAACAAGTAATTTTCATTTTTTTTTCTTCCCGATTAATGACAATGTTAGTTAGAACAAACACTAGAAGTCCAGAAAAATTTGACGACACGTCCTACAAATCTAATACGACTATTTTGAGCAATTTTTATGAATTTTGGTGCCAAAATTAGGTGATTACAATGGTTTGATAGTATAGAAGCTAAAACAACTAACATAGTGCTTATAACCTGATGACTATTCATTCCTCTTCATCCAAGCTACAAAATCACAAAAGTTCTTGTTAGAACACCCTTCTTTGACACTAGAAATCACCTTTGCCTGAAGTTCCACGGCTCTTGTTTTAAATCCATCATCTTCCAATAGTTCATCCACCTTACTCTTAATTTCTTCTTTTTCAATAATTTCACTTTCATTTCTACAAAAACTCAATCCCACCTTCCAAACATCACAAATATAGCTCTGGTTGATTAACTGGTCAGCAAAATAAGGCCAACACAAAAATGGAACGCCATTGCTTACTCCTTCAATTGTAGAATTCCAACCACAATGGCTCAAGAAACAAGCAATTGAAGGATGGGCTAGCACTTTTTGCTGAGGTGTCCATCCGACTAGTCGCCCTCGATTGGCTACCCTGTCTTTGAAACCTTTCGGATAAACATTGTCTGCTTCTTCGATCATGGGCGGCTCAATGGAATTGATGGCCTAAAACCAAATCACATTAAGAGGCTTTAATTTTAAACTTGGTTTACAAACTCAACAAATAAAAAATTGGAACCTTTTATGCATAGCAATTATATAAACTATGGGTGTGTTTGGTATGAATGGAGATGTTATGCACAGAAAAAGTTTTCTTGAAAAAGAGTATAGTAGGTTTACCCGGTGAGCACTAATATTAATCTAGTCAAAGACACACTATATTGTTATACATAACATTAGTGCATTTAGGGCATTTGATAATTTGGGACCCAGCAGAAGCTTCAATGGTTTTACCTTGGAGTCGCCCATGTCCTTAATGAAATCTTGTCTAACCACCCATAGAAATGGTCTATTTGATAATTCAAGTCCGAGAGCCAGTTCTTGGAATTGAGTTTTGTTGACAATTGTATGGCTACCAAAGGCAACATAGATAACTGAGTTACATGGCTGTTGATCAAGCCATGTTAAGCAATCTGAGTCTTCCGTCCAAAAGTGACCAGCTGTTTTGCCTGTTAAAATATAATATAATCAGATAATTTAAACTATGTTATTTCTACCACGTCTTTGGCTCATGAAATGGTAGAAGCCTACACTTGAAGAGCGTGGTGAGACAAAACATAATTAAACTATTTTAAATGTGTTTTTTGTCACACATTTCAACTGTACCTAGTCGATTACTTGCCAAAAGTGGTCCTATGGGTGTTAGTTGTGGGAACATTGTAAATGCACCAGGCTCCATCTCCTTAGATGAATTGCATATCACCCAATCAATAGATTTTATCAACTCAATATTTCTTGCTAAGAGGTCAAAAGCTATCCTACGCATGTCTTGATCAGGAAAGCAGTTCCATACAAAGTTTGCAGAGTTCATATAGGGCATGCTTGGTGATAACTGGATGATCTCTTCCTTCAAGATTGCTCCTGCAGTGAAGATAAATTTTTACAAGATGATCATGGCATTTTAATATTAAACAGAAGTAACTTAATAACCACTGACGGATCCAAGATCCATGCACAGTGTGTACAAAGTATCATTGTATCCACTACAATATATTCCGACTTAATGTTCGAATTTAATTCAATGTGCGCAGAGTATCACTAAGGGGTCGTTCGGTTCCCCACATTACATAATAATACCCGCATAAAACTCAGCGTTAATTTAGCGCAGCGTTCGGTTGGTTTCTGTGAAATTTTAACACCCGCATAAAATTAGTGCAACGTTTGGTTGCGTTTTTGTATATTCCGTGTTATTAATACCCGCATTATTAATGCGGGAATCTATGTATTATTTTATGCGGGGTAGAAGGTGGTATTAATAATGTGAGTATTAATAATGCAGGTATTAAAATTTAAAATGACAAAATTAACCCTCATAATAATAAGAATATTTTAAAATTTTATTTAAGAAGTAAATAAATATTTTAAATAATAATATTTTTTGTTAATTTGTAATATATCAGTGATTCAACAAATAATCCCTACGTTATAATATATGTGTGGCTAATACCCACATTATTAAACCCGACATAACTAATACCCGCATTATCAATACCTACATTATTAATACACACATTATTAATACCCACATTACTAATACCCGCATTAATAATTAATACCCGCGTAAAAGGAAAGGCAAACCGAACGACCCCTAAGGGCATTAACCGAAAGAGAAAACCAAAAATATCATACTCCCTCTGTCTCATTTTGTTTGTCATAGTTACTATTTCGAGAGTCTCACTTCTTAAATTTGACCGTAGATTATGATATAAAATCTTTAACTTTTCTTAAATAAAATTTACATATTTGAAAACTACATGAAAAGTACTATAAGTCATAATAAATTACAACTCAAAATATTTAAAAGATATATATATATATAAAGGTTACGGTCAAAGATAAACTCGTTTGACCCTCGAAATCCGAATTACGACAAACAAAATGGGATGGAGGGAGTACTTTATGTTGAGGGAATTAAACAGAAGTACATGCTTTAGGTGGACCTGTATCTATGTTTGTCTACTAACAAAGTACAAAAGATACAATTGTTTTTGGTTTTTGTTCATTATATTTAGCATTCAAACAAAATGAGTCTACGAAGCTAAAAACAAAAGCTTACCAGTTGTGTCTATAATTCCATCTTGAATGAGCTTAGAGAAACTCATTGACAACGCAAGTGTAGCAGCAGCAGCTGGCCAAAATGCTACTCTTCCAATTCCCAATTTCTCTGCTACTTCCAAAGGCCATCCAAAGCTTGCATCGGCTATAACGATCGAAATTCCATTCTCCTCTGATTCGTTTATATCTCGAATGAGTTCCTCTAACTTCCCTGGCATGACCTGTTGAAAAAGTGTGGAATAACATAAATAATATAAACTTGAAACACGTTAAGAACACCTTTTTAATTGTTATATTTGCTTCATATCCTTCGCGAGATTACTATGAGATTGAACGAAAATAATTCTAGTGGCATAACCAGTAGCGAAGCCATGAATTTCGTTCATTGTGTTCAAGGGTATTATGTACTAAAATAAGTCATAGTAAAACCTTGCAAACTGCTTCTGTTAGTGTCTTGAGATTTGTTCTATCATCTTCTGGTTCCAATCCATCTGGAATTGAAACTAAGTTTATAAGATTCTGCACATCATCATCATTCTTGGACAATGCCTTGATGACTCTCTTGTGATTGTAGTCAGAATTGACAAATGTGACTTTGAAGCCTTGTTTAACTAACCAAAAGGAAAGTTCCATTAAAGGAATAACATGTCCTTGTGCAGGATATGGTAAAGCTAGTACATGTGAGCAATTGCTCATTTTGCTTTCTCTTTTTGTTTATTTGGATCGGAGGCCTTACTGCTTCTTTAGATCCGGGACTTTATATAGGAAATCTAGATTTTGGAATGTGGACATTATCAAAATCAACAATTTGTAATTTGTACAAAAATATAATTTAAAACCAAAACATTTGTTTACTAAGGAAGAACGTGTTATGTTTAGTCTCTATAATTTGTAGGACATGTGTTTTTCCGTACACACTTTATATTTAGAGCCCGGGTGAGCTTATCATATGTAGCTTTTAAGTCATATATAAGTTGTTTATAAGCCACTTATGATAACTTAGGATTTCCTAAATTCTTACCTTTTGCTTATTTTAAACACATAAAGGTTTATAAGCCTATGATTTTTTGAGTTACTCATACTCTCATTAATAAACTTATAAGCACGTGTGTGCTTATAAGCCACTTTTAAGCTCACGCAAACGGGCTCTTAATCATATGATTAATTATTTTTTAGCTACTAATGTAAAATTGTTTCATGTGAGGTAGAAATCTTTTGATGGTTATAAATATTTGCGATTAAATTGGTTTGGTAACCTTAAAAAGATGGTAAACTATCTGCACTAACAAGGTATATCAATACTAATAGTGTAAAGCTAAAGCAGTTTAATCTCTACTATTGGAGAGAATGTTGTTGCTTTCTCGTCCTTTCCCAAATGATTTTAGGGATTTTTATACTCTATACCCATGAAATTTAAAGTATTTACAAGTCATACCCATTAAAAATTATATTACTCATAAAACTAAAAGTATTTAGCCAACCTACCAATTTATTATTGTATTACTTTGTTATGCCTTATAGGTATAATGCATAAATTATGGTATAAAAGTCTGGAGAGCCATTTATTACTGTATATCTTTGTTATACCTTATATGTGTATACCTTTATGGTATACTGCATAAACTATGGTATACACGTCTGGATGGATAGAGTGGGTAAATAGTTTAGTGGGTAAGTCGGGTAATATTTGAAAGTAGTGGATAGTGGCTGTAATTATTTTAGATTTTATGGATATTTTTGTAAGTGTCCCATGATTTTAAGGTCTTTGTTAGGCTGTAACCTAATTTATTGCATGATAAGTACAAATTTTCTACATCGACTAACAATTTAAATAGAAGTAAATGCCACTTCAAATAGATCTTCCATGTTATTTTTGCAGATCTTCTAGAATTTTTTCTTGCATCTCTTCTAAAAGAATACTCTAGTACAGTCAAACCTCTCTGCAGTGCCAGTTTTGTCTGGTTCCATAGCTGCTATAGAGAGGTGATGTTATATATGTATACTTGACATTTGATGTTTAAATCTCATTTAGTTGTTATAGTCAAAAAGTTTGCAAAAAATACATGTTAAATTTAAAATCTTAATAGTTTTTCATATTTCATTTATTCAATATTGAAAGAGTTAATACATTATTAGTAAATCTATAACTAGTTGTATCGTACCAATAAAAATTAAAATTTAAGGAACATATGCATTTAAAATTAATTGAAATTCTAAATAGAAAATCAAGTTTGACGTACGAATTTTATAATTGTAAGTTGTTTCGTAAATTACAGTCTCTTAGTAACAATATAACGCTTGAATTGGCGAAGATGTTTTTCCAAACTTTCACTTCAATAGCTTTCCCTTGAAGGCTGATCTCTAAGAGCTTAACATTTGACTCTTCTATCTCGTCCCAAGTAACAGTAGGTTGAGGCAATATATTAATGTTACAAATGTAAAAAAAATAATATATTTATGTTAATACGAATGATTATTATAAATATATTGTATTTTATTTTAAACATAACCTATCTCTTACAAAATATTATTACACAATATTTAACTATGACCGCTATAGAGAGATAATTTTATAAAGAGTGTACCGCTATAATGAATATCATTGCTGCTATATGTAGAATCATGGTATAGAGAGGTAAAATATAACATGAAAAATTGGTTCTGTAGAAAATTATATCGTTATACTATTGTTATAACGAATGCTGTTATAGAAAGGTTTGACTGTATGATTAAAATAATATTTATAAAAGATTATAAAATCAAATCTTTTTTAAGAACCTACTCCATAAATGTTGATAAAAGGTATTGTTTCTCTTTAATTTGTTGTATGATACTCCCTCTGTTAAAAAAATGATGGCATATTTTGAATTTCAAGAGTCAAACTCTTTCATTTTGACCGTAAAGTTGGACACATATTACTTAAGTTTTTTGGAACAAATTTTATATATTTAGAAACCACATAAAAAGTACTATATATCACAATAATTAATAATTTAAAATATTTAAAAGACGTATGAAAATATTACGATAAAAAAAGAACTTATTTGACTCTCGAAACCCGAATCACGGTATTCTTTATGGAATTTGCCCGAATTTCATCGATGGGCTGTCAGTTTATTGCTTAATTCTGTATCGTACGATTTCTTCGTGTACTCTTTTTAAACCACATCTTGTTTTCTTTATAGTTGGCCAATCACTAAAGATCATTTCACTTTCTAATAATGGTACAAGCAATTAATTCCTGTCAAAATTAGAATATGTAAAGCAATTTGGTTGTTAGAAAACATAAAGAAGTACAGCTACTAGATTGATATAGCAAGGGGCCCAGTTACTGAAAGAAATAAGAGCAATTGTCAATCATCTCACAAATAATAAATAAAAGGGTCCAAATTTATTCATCTAACTTTTAGGTGAAAATTTGATGACTAGCCAATTTTGCACACGTTAAATGAGTTCCATCCACGATTTTAAAATTCATTGAGAAATAGCCAATAAAACACTCACGTACATTCAGGCTACTGCCGCATATATTGAATTTACTGAACTACCCTTAAAAACCTACAGCTCAACAATAAATACAAATAACGCGTGAAAAAAAACAGAGCAAAGCACACATTACTTCTCTCAACTCTACAGATCATCATTGTCTCTCTCCCGGAGCTTTCAAATTCAAACTGTAAAAGGTAATTTCAGCTGCGTTTTCACAGTTTCTGCGACGTTTCTGTGCTGAATTTCAATTATTTTGCGTAAATATATCTGTTTTTGTGGCTGTAAATCAATGATTTGAAAATAAAAATTCGTGATTATAATCTGAATTTGTTTTTCTGAAATGCGAATTTACTGTTATATATAATTAATATGAATCTGAATTAAGTTCAAAAGGGTATGCAGCACCTAGTGCTGGGGGTTTGTGTTACATTGAAGCAAAAGCCCCGTTATAATATCCTGTAGCTATGATTACATTTTAGCATAGCACTTCAAAATGACGTGATATCCCCAGGATATTGTGATGGGACCTTGCTTCAACGTAATACTAACCTCCAGCATTTAATGCTGGGATTACTGTTGAAGCAATGTCCCATTAGAAGTATCCTGTTGTCCAACACTAAAATGCTGGGGCTTAGTGTTACGTTGAAGCAAAAGCCCCGTTATAATATCCTGTAGCTATGATTACATTTTAAGCACTTCAAAATGGCGTGATATCCCCAGGATATTGTGATGGGAGCTTGCTTCAACGTAACACTAACCTCCAGCGTTTAATGCTGGGATTACTGTTGAAGCAATGCCCCATTAGAAATATCCTGTTGTCCAACACTAAAATGCTGGGGCTTAGTGTTACGTTGAAGCAAAGCCCCATTATAATATCCTGTAGCTATGATTACATTTTAAGCACTTCAAAATGACCTGATATCCCCAGGATATTGTGATGGGAGCTTGCTTCAACGTAACACTAACCTCCAGCATTTAATGCTGGGATTACTGTTGAAGCAATGTCCCATTAGAAATATCCTATTGTCCAACACTAAAATGTTGGGGCTTAGTGTTACGTTGGAGCAAAGCCCCATTATAATATCCTGTAGCTATGATTACATTTTAAGCACTTCAAAATGACCTGATATCCCCAGGATATTGTGATGGGACCTTGCTTCAACGTAACAAAAACCTCCAGCATTTAATGCTGGGGATTACTGCTGAAGCAATGTCCCATTAGAAATATCCTGTTGTCCAACACTAAATGCTGGGGCTTAGTGTTACCTTGGAGCAAAGCCTCATTATAATATCCTGTAGCTGTGCTATATTAGGATATAAAGTTGCACTTCAAAATGGCGTGATATTCCCAGGATATTGTGATGGGACCTTGCTTCAACGTAACACTAACCTCCAGCATTTAATGCTGGGATTACTGTTGAAGCAATGTCCCATTAGAAATATCCTGTTGTCCAACACTAAAATGCTGGGACTTAGTGTTACGTTGAAGCAAAGCCCCATTATAATATCCTGTAGCTATGATTACATTTTAAGCACTTCAAAATGACCTGATATTCCCAGGATATTGTGATGGGACCTTGCTTCAACCTCCAGCATTTAATGCTGGGGATTACTGCTGAAGCAATATCCCATTAGAAATATCCTGTTGTCCAACACTAAATGCTAGGGCTTAGTGTTACGTTGGAGCAAAGCCCCATTATAATATCCTGTAGCTATGCTATATTAGGATATAAAGTTGCACTTCAAAAAAAGACCCTGTTGTCCCCAGCACAAAAATGTTGGGGTTTAGTGTTACGTTGAAGCAAGGTCCCATCACAATATCCTGTAGCTATGCTATATTTTAGAATATAAAGTTGCACTTCAACAAAACACCCCTGCTGTCCAGCACAAAAATGCTGGGGTTTAGTGTTACGTTGAAGAAAAGCCCCATTACAATATCCTATAGCTGTGATTACATTTTATGATATAAAGTTGCAGCTCAAAAAATCCCCCCTGTTGTCCAGCATTAAATGCTGCGGCTTACTGTTAACTTGAAGGAAAGTCCCATTACAAATATCCTGTAGCTATGCTATATTTTAGCATATAGAGCTGCACTTCAAAAATCCCCCCCTCCCGCTGTATAATTAGCCATTAAACTATGAAAATGTATATTTATCTTATAGGTTAGCAGTTCTTAAGCTTTCGTTATTAAGCTACAATTACGGTATTTTACCATGTGGATTTCTTTGTGACTTAGTTTAGTATTTTTACTGTCTTTATAACTACAGGTGATGGCTAAACAGTGTATTGTTCTTGTATTCAATGGGAAATGGACACCAGATTATAAGTACATAGATCATGAGACAAGGATTTTTCTGCATAGTGAAACAGATACTTTTGAAGATTTCAGAAGAAACCTTTGGAAAAAGATAGATTTAGATGAAGAACATTTTGAGACATTCATATGGTTTGATATGGAACTTGGAACAAGCAAAGGTGTCCCTATAAAAAATACCGATGATTTAATCAGCTGTTTACACTTGATGAAGAACAATTCCGAGTATAGGAGTAGACGTTTCATAGTTGACATTACACAACGATCTCCACAGTCTAAGAGAATTGATTACGCTGAAGGGCAAATGATAATGCAAATAGACAACGATGATGCTTTTGAAGTGATAGTTTTGACACCTCCGTCTGTGGAAGCTGTGGCAGTAGATCAACAGTTAATGCATGCTGAAAACACAGAACAACAGCTTGTAAATATTCAACTTCCTGAGACATCAAGTGCTGGAAAAAAGAGAAAGAGGTATTCAACGAAGAAAATAAGAGAATCTCCTCGTCCAATACTAAAAGAAAATGCAGATTTAGACGACGTCAAGGTTGGATCAATTTTTTTAAACAAACAGTGTGTCACTAAATGTTTCCAGACAACTGCAATTGCACACCATTTTGAATTCAAGGTTGTGAGATCAAGCACAACGAGATATTCACTGGCATGCATGAATGAAAAATGTGAGTGGACTGTTCGATCTTCCAGAATTAAACAGTCCACGCTGTTCAAAATACTGAAGTTTGAGAAGAATCACACTTGCTCGGTGGATGATAGAAAAAGAGACCAAAAATATGCTACGTCAAAGATTGTTCGAGATGAGATAGTTGAGAATCGGAGAGACGATAATTATCCTGTTAAGCCTAATTTTGTTGTTGCAGAGATTAGAAGGAAAATGGGAGTTGAAATCTCTTATAATAAGGCATGGCGTGCTATAAAAGAAGGAGAGTCTTTAATTAGAGGGACGCCTGAGGAGAACTTTTAGAAGTTACCAGCATATTTATATGTGCTAAAAGACATCAATCCAGGCTCACATGTTGCTCTTCAAAGAGATGGTGAGAACAGGTAAAAAAAAAAGTGTACTTATATATTTTTGTGTAGAATTCTAGTAATGCCAATTAAAAAAAGCCTGAGACTGCAGTGTTATTTGTTGGAGTCCCGTCACAAAATGCTGTGACGTCGTAATTATGTATAAGTAGGGTTCCAGTACTAAAACCTGAGACTCAAAAATTTTAACATGAATTTTACTGATAACACTGCAATTCTATTATCCAGGTTCAAATATATGTTTTTTGCTTGTGCGGCATCTATCAAAGGCTGGAAACATTGTAGACCTGTGATAGTTGTCGATGGAACATTCCTCAAATCAAGATATCAAGGGACACTATTGGTTGCAGTGACGAAAGATGCAAATAACCAAATCTTCCCACTTGCCTTTGGAGTTGTGGACTCAGAAAATAATCTGGCATACAATTGGTTCTTTACGCAGTTGCGCATTGCATTTGGTTGCCGTGAGAATTTACTGTTCCTTTCAGATCGTAATCCTGCAATTGCAAATGGGATTACAAATGTATATCCTGAATGCGCACATGGTATCTGTGTATATCATCTGGAAAAGAACCTTAACAAAAGGAACGTGAGTCCTGCAGTGATAAGTATATTCAATAGTGCATGTCGTGTCTACATGATTGCAGAGTTTAAAACAGACATGAATCAAATGAAAGAAATGGATAGGGCAACCTATGATTACCTCATGGAAGAACCACCAGAGAGATGGACAAGAGCTTACTGTCGAAATCGAAGATATGACATGATGACATCAAATATTGTGGAATCAATGAATAATGCTCTGTTACATGCTCGGGAGAAATCAATACTGTCAATGGTGGGCAACATAATGAACAAGCTACAGACCTGGTTTTATGAGAGACGGAAGAGTGCGCAGGATATTTTATTTGCAACATCAAAATGGATAGATGATGAATTGAAAAAATAAAAAATAAAAAAAGCATATAGAATGAATGTGAGTATATCAACTAATACAGTTATTTTGGGATGTCATTTGTATTATGTCAATGAAAATTCATGAAGTCCCAGGTTTTGTGCTGGGACTACATGGCATGCAAAAGCGGGGGATCCAGTAATTTGCAGCATCATATGTGTTATGCTAGTCAAGTAATCTTATACATTACATTTTTACAGGTTGACCGGACTGCGGATCAAAGCTTTAAGGTAACAGATGAAGGGAGAGAATTCATTGTTTGTTTGAAGAAGAAAGAATGTCAATGCCTCAAGTTCCAGATGGATGAAATGCCTTGTGAACATGCACTTGCTGCTATAGACAGAGTGCACCTAAACAAGTCGGATTATTGCTCTATATGGTATAAAAGAGAAACATGGTTAAAACAGTATGAAGCGGAAATCAACACTGTTGGACATGAAGAATCATGGGTTGTACCTGATACCATTAAAGAAAAGATAACAAAACCCCCAGATTTTAAAGTTAAGGCAGGTAGAAGACAGGAGAAAAGATTTGTCTCGACTGCAGAATATGTAAGACAAAAGGGGAAACACTGTGGGATATGTAGAAAGCGTAGACACAACAGAACATCTTGCAGACACACTCCAGTACTTCAACCATATTCAAAGAAACATAACTCCCAATAAAAACAATAGGTATGTCTCTCTATTTGCATTTTATTTTTTAATTCTATTTTAGTGCAATTCAACACCCAAAGCTGCTATGTTAAAATTTTTTTTTTTTTTGTTTTTCAGTTAGGAATCGCGTCGACACTAGATAGATAGAAGACTATTCTTCTCTATTTTCATCCAGTCGCAACAAATCTGATGTCAAAAAGGACTATTCACTTGTAGAGAACTTTTTTTTTTTTTACATTTTACTTCCTCTGTATTCTTTAACAAGGATTATTATATATAAAAAATACACTTCTCACTCGTTGCTGTGCAAAATAGTTGTCTCGATTTATCTATTTTCTAGTTTTTTTACTTATTGAACAACAAACACTTTGATCTTACTTAAATAATAAAAACACAGTACTTAGAAACACAGTTCATAATACGAAAAAACATTGTTCATAATTCATCAACTGCTCAAAAAAGCTTAAAAACACACAAGAAAAAAAAAGACAAACAAACATCCCACATTAACTGAAAAAACATAAAAACTACTAAAACTTATTCAATCACAATAGGCTTCTGGGCTGATCCTACATCTTCATCACTGCTGCCATCATCATCATTGTCGTCATCATCATCATCATCATTGTTGTGGCCTTGACCAACCTGACGGTTTACTAATGAAATTTCAAAAACCATAGTGGCAACACCGTTGTAAACCTCATGAACAACGTGATTAAACCGAAGAACATCACCCAGTCTGTAGCCTTTACGCAGAAGCATCTCCTTCCATCCATTGCACAACCTTGAATGTACCTTCCCAGTCTTGAACTTCATTTCATAATCAGTGTCATCGTTTTCACAATTTATAAGTGCACTTCCATTGACCTTTGGCAGCTTCTCTTTCCAACTCTCTGGAAAGATCTGAAAAAATAAACTTTAACAGTTAATACCAAAAAAAAAATGAAAAATTAGATGAACAAAAGCATAAAAAATAATTTGGTAATTTTTTTAACATACAAAATCATCTCTTTTGAAGTATGATTTTGTTATTCACATAGTGAAATTGCCTAGTTCCTCCCAACGATCATCCTCCATATTGTTGTTTTAATGAAAAAATAAATTAGTTGCAATCTTTGTTATTGTTTACTTCAACTGCAAAGCCTTATTTATAGGCTAGGAGTTACTAACTTTTGTTCAACTGTTATGGTCAAAGAGAATATGTATAGTCAAAAATAGATTAAGTATCACTATAAATGTAGTCAAAAAAGCTGTGTTTCTATGTTCTTCCCTATGTTTCTTCCAGTTCGAGGTCTTCTCGTATGCCAATGTTATCCTGATAAAATGCTGGTACCCGAGATATTTGCTGACACACTCTTAAAAACTGTAACAACTTCTATATTTACAATAACGTCTGAGGATAAAAAGCTTGAGCACCCATGTGCCTTAAACTACTGGCCACAACATAAAAATCTGGGGATTAGTATTACTTTGAAGCAAAGTCCCATTACAATATCCTGTAGATGTGCTATTTTTTAGGTTATAAGGCTGCACTTCAAAATCACTCCCACTGTTGTCCCAGCATTAAAATGCTGGGACTTCGTATTACGTTAAAGCAAGGTCCCATTACAATATCCTGTAGCTATACTACATTTATCAACAGAAGAGTTGTTACTTGTCACCTTAAATACCTACTAATGGAAATGATCCATTTGCTACTAGACAAAATATTAAGGGGGAAAAAAAAAAAGAAAAGAGGAACTCAAAATTCGTCTGGACGATTTAAATTAAACGGGTATGCTATGGAAGAGAAGGGTTTTAATCAGAAATGCTGAGGCATGTATTGCTAGGACTATACATAAACATTATTTAAGAGTCAACATTTTACACAAAAGGAAAACTTACAGCCAATTTCATTAACAGTGACATAAAAATTACATAAAAGCATACTTCTAAAAACACAATCTGTTTGCCTTTTTGAATACATGATATCATTGTAAAACAATTACTAATATGTGAAAGAACAACAATACATAATATATCAAATTAAAACATTTTTTATTCTCCATTATTCCTAAACACGGGCTCCCCTGGCCCTGCATTGTGCAATTGCAGGGGATCTGCCATCACCTTAAGCAATTCCATCAGTTTTTCATAATATTGTCGCTGCGTGTACCTTAAATTCCACAACTCATCTTCACATTTCTTTCTGAATTCGTTCAAGGATTCCACCTCCTTCTTCAGATATTCAAAACGCCAACAGAGGTCTCTTGGTATTGAAGGCAAGTCCGTAACATGCCTTTGAGTTGATGGTCCATGACCATTCTGGAAAACCTGTCTTCCATTGGATGGTCCGTGGCCATTGGATGGTCCGTGGCCATTCTCCATAGATACTTTTTGATCAAATACTATTTGACACAATTTCTTTTTTTTTTTGTTCAATAACAAAAATGACAAATTGGATTCCTGTCTATCTGTTTTATGGGTGGGAATTTATATACATTGGCATTTGTTTGTAAGAGTCACTTCTGGAAATTCTGAAAAGGTACAATGTGTATTTTGTCATAAGTTCTGATAAGTCACACTGTTTACAATGGGTCACACTGTTTAATAGGATTTTGAATTACTTTGTGTGTTGTCCAGCATTAAATGCTGGGGCTTATAAAGCTGGACTTCAAAATCACCCCTGTTGTCCCAGCATACGAAATGCTGGGTCTTGGTGTTACGTTCAATGAAAGCCCCATAACAATATCCTGGGGTTTAGTGTAAAAATACTGGGGAATATATTGCTGGGACTATACAAAAACATTATTTAAGAGTCGGCATTTTACACACAACACAACAGGCAAACTTACAGCCATTTTCATTAACAGTAACATAAAAATTACATAAAAAGGATACTTCTAAAAACACAAAATGAAACGACCTCGGTCAGTCGTTTCGGAAGTTAGGACTCTGATTGGCGTACCGATAATTTTACAGCGGGCACCCGACATCCTCCCCTAGACCTGTCGGGCGAACCCTTACCAATTAAATTAGGAAAATAAATGTAATTCAATTCATAAATAAGAACAAGACTTAGAAAAAGGCACAGACATACTGATTCCTCTAAGCTGTACAAAAAAAATTACAGCTGACTACCCAACATACTAGGTTTAGGGCTATCCAGACCAGACATCTAAGAGTACAAAAGAAGACAAATACCTCCTGAAGGGAGCAAAATGCAACTGAAATAATGAACAATAAACTGGTGGCCATCTGGAATAAAAGTTGGCTCACCCTGACAGCTGAAGTCGTCTTCGCTCCTTCACAACGTGGCGAACTCAATCCTGGAGCGAACCTGCCGAAACGAAATAGATAGACAAGAAACAAACAACAAACAAGGGTGAGTCAAAAGGACTCAATAAGTGGGGCAGACTAGCCACCTCAAAGAATAGGATAGCTAGCCAGGGAGAAAAGAAACAGATAAACCAAATTTCTCTTATTTAAATTATGAAAAGGCGGAGCCAGATAATAACTAGAAACACGTATGGAATGACAAACTCATTAACAACCGGGAACGTAAGATAGCCAGAACATATAGGTATCCCGAACATATCATCAATCAGAAACACATCCTGTTGCGGCGTGCAACCCAATCCATATATTCATCCTGTTGCGGCGTGCAACCCGATCCATATATTAATAACGTTGCGGCGTGCAACCCGATCCCCTCAACCCAGAATACGAGCCAGAAATATATAGGCAAACTGAGATATGTCCACGACATAGTGTACATACCGCATACATAAAACACAACAAAATACACACAATAGTCAGTATGCGGTGCAATGAGATGGGATGAATGCGGTACAATGCAATGCAGTCACATATGTCTGATACCTATCTCCGGCGCGGGACTCTCATCATCTACCAGGAGATATATGCAAAGATGACCCTTCACCGGCTCGGGACTCTCATCGATTACCGGGAAGTATATGTAATAATGACCCTTCTCCGGCTCGGGACTCTCATCGATTAACGGGAAGTATATGTAATAATGACCCTTCACCGGTGCGGGACTCTCATCGCCAACCGGGAAGTATATGCAATAATGATCCTTCACCGGTGCGGGACTCTCATCGCCAACCGAGAAGTATACGCAATGCACAAAACCAGAGTGCAATGTTCATATGCTCAATGAAATACCAACAACAGGGCATAACATATAATATACAATGTAAATTCAAAGCAAAGGCGTAATGAGTACGCCTATCGGCAGATACACACGTAAGGAACACGTGGTAGAAAATCCACAAGGCCAAGTGCCTCCAAAGAAATGGATATAAACACTTACCTCTCTCAAAAGTTAGCATTGCGACCAACAACCGCGTTATTCTTTGAATTCATTGCCAAACGATCCCACTGTGTTCAATAACCAGAAAAATATATCACATAAGGCTAAAGGCTTCATTCCTCACATCTTAGGGCAATCCAGGTAGGAACCTGATACCCTATTCGCATACGCAATACGCAGGCCTGGCCTATGTACAGGGTTTAAGGACACATAACCAAATCCCAAATAAATTATATTTATAAGTTGCCCATAACTCACTGAGCACGAATACATAATCAATTTCATTATCGGGGTCCATTTGACCCTTTAAACTATCAATTTACGACATTAGGGCGATGTCTAATATCCCTATTTTTACCGTAAAAATATATTCAAACACACGTAATAAACTCAAATACTATATTAGGATCATTACCTGAATGTTTCAGGGTGAAAATTCTACTTTTTCCCGGCCCCTTTTCTCATTTTCTGGCATTTTTTTTCCACTGTGTTTTCTCTTTTTATGCTTCTGATATATGTACGTATGTTGCTCAATGGAAGACCAGGGATTAACTTAATCCCTTGTCCACCGACTCCCATTTCTGGGATTTCTTCTTCTCTTAAATGTGAGTAAGATTTGATTCTTTCGATCGATATGAAAATGGTGTGTCTTATCATGTTTTGATGATTTTCTTGGATGTCGTTTCTATTAAGAATCGGTTGCGGTAGAGAGGTGAGCTTTTGATATGATTTATTCCTGGCATTTATAATGACCCTACTAGTTTATCTGGTTTAAATGTGAGGGATTTGTGAGTGAGTATCGGTATTTTTCTGCTTGGCATCTTGTTACGCCACCTTCAGTTATTATGTCAATTCAGTTTACCTCTCTTCGGAAATCAGTGTTGGTAGGATGATGGGATTCTTATTCGTCACCATCAGGAAGTGTCGTTGTTTCTTCCGATGTAAAGTGGCTGGTAAGTAATGCTCGATCTACGTATCTCCTCTTGGTTCGAGACGCTAGTAAAGTCATGTTATCCTATGAGCTTGTCTGGGTTATAAAATGGTTTCTGATAAATTGTCAGAGTTTCCTTCTTATTGGGAGGTCAAATTAGCATGGATGTTATTTCATAAAGCTTACTTAATGTCTATCTCTTCAATTGCGATTCTTTGGCGCGCCTGACTCGGAAGTAGTCTAGCTTTGGTAGTCAAGCAAATAAGAAGATGAACTTCCTGAAGCTCTAATTATTTCTATCCTCGATCCATTTCCATTTCTTCTTCGCCCGGCACTAGTGATCTTAGGCGATCAGTAACCTATTGTGATGTTCCCTGTGTTGAGCCAGAGTGCATGTCAAGGTAACCGGGTAAGCATATTATTGTTTAGGTTGAAAATCAGGACAGTGGTGCTGTTCAGACATTCTATCTGCGGATTTGTTATGTCATCCAGTTGTCTCATCTTGTTATCCGCTTGACATGTTTATGTTATCAGTTTATCCGGGTATCCATTCCCATGTATAGTATAGTGCTGGTTCTGTTTTTGCGGATCATCCAGTTTCAGGGGAAAATCTGCCGAAATTTTTATATAGAAGTACCATCCATCAGGCGGTGGTGTTTACAGCAAAGGTATGGAGTTGTGAACTTTAGAGTTGCAGCTGTTTGGCAACTCGAAAGGGTAGTTGGTAGCTAAGGTCTGAGCCGCGTTCTCTATTTAGCTAAGTCTTCCTTAATCCAGCAGGTTGTGCGAGGATGACTATTTTTATTCAACATAGCTGTATGAGTTTGTGCTTTAAGTGGAGGAGTCTTCCTCCAATTGATACCGAATCATAATATTAAATCTCTAAGGCGTTGCTGAAGCGTAAGCTAATTCTTAGTTCCATCGACCTGTTCTATATCGAAAGGTATATCAAAGAGGTAATTGTCGGCTGAATCATGTTAACCCATTCAAAGTTTCGTGTATCTTTGTTTTTAAAATGTAGACCTCTCCTCTCGTGATCGAGGAAGGACCATCTTAGTTAGAATAAGCTGGGCAATGGCGTTATGATATTATCCAGATATGTTTATTTCCAAGAGTTCAGTGTGCGTGTTATAATTCTGATTCTGTAATCATGAGATAATGTCTGTGGCGTAGTTTATGAAGGCCGTGTAAGTTCTCTTGTTATCCGTGTGAATCTTGATTTAGACTTAGGCTCGTTCGAGGACGAACGAGAGTATAAGTGGAGGAGAATGAAACGACCTCGGTCAGTCGTTTCGGAAGTTAGGACTCTGATTGGCGTACCGATAATTTTAAAATATTCGTAATATCCATTAGGACCTGTCTGTAAAATTTGAGCTAAATCAGACTTCGTTTGGTAGGCATCTGAAGAAGGTTTCAGTTTTTATCGTCGATAAATATTAAAAAGAGATTTTCGAGCTCGGTTTTGACGAATGAGCTCCGATTCGAAATCCGAAAGCGCCGTTAGGTTCGTATGATTATTTGTGACTTTGGTGAACTTTCGAAAGTGAATTTCGATGTTGTTCGGCTCGTTTCCGCTAAAATGCCGAAAGTTAAATAATTTGACTTCTTTTCATTTAAATTCGTATCTTGAGTTTCGAGAGTCCAATTTGAGATCCGCCTTCGCGAGTATGTTACGTATATTTTGTATAACTTGTATGCAAAAGTTGGGATTATTTCGAATATCGTAGGATTCCGTCTTAATTTTCATCGCGAAAAGAAAAGAAAAGAAAATAAAAAAAAAATTGAAAAAGGAAAAAGAGAAAAAATGGAATTGGAGTCTGGTGGATAAGTGCCAAGGGATAAATATCCCTTTGGCTTGAAATTTGACCAGAGAACGCGAATATGAACAGAAACAAACGAAGAGATACGCTGAGGAAAAAAAATGCCAGAAAATAAGAAAAGGGGCCGGAGAAAAGTAGAATTTTTACCCCGAAACATTCAGGTAATGATCCTAATATATTATTTGAGTTTATTACATATGTTTGAATATATTTTTACGGTAAAAATAGGGATCTTAGACATCGCCCTAATGACGTAAATTGATAGTTTAAAGGGTCAAATGGACCCCGATAATGAAATTGATTATATGTTCGTACTCAGTGAGTTATGGGCAACTTATATATGTAATTTATTTGGGGTTTGGTTATGTGGCCTTAAACCCTGTACATAGGCTTGGCCTGCGTATTGCGTATGCGAATAGGGTATCAGGTTCCTACCTGGATTGCCCTAAAATGTGAGGAATGAAGCCTTTGGCCTAATTTGATATATTTTTCTGCTTATTGAATAAAGTGGGATCGTTTGGCAATGAAAACAAAGGATAAAGCAGTTGTTGATTAGCAATGCTAACTTTTGGAAGAGGTAAGTGTTTATATCCATTTCTTTGGAGGCACCTGGCCTCGTGGATTTTCTACCACGTATTCCTTACGTGTGTAGCTGCCGATAGGCGTACTCATTACGCCTTAGCTTTGGATTTACATTGTATATTATATGTTATGCCCTGTTATTGGTATTGCATTAAACATATGAGCATTGCACTCTGGTTTTGAGTATTGCATATACTTCCCGGTTGACGATGAGAGTCCCGCACCGGCGAAGGGTCATTATTGCATATACTTCCTGGTTGGCGATGAGAGTCCCGCACCGGCGAAAGGTCATTATTGCATATACTTCCCGGTTGGCGATGAGAGTCCCGCACCGGTGAAGGGTCATTATTGCATATACTTCCCGGTTGGCGATGAGAGTCCCGCACCGGTGAAGGGTCATTATTACATACACTTCCCGGTAATCGATGAGAGTCCCGAGCCGGTGAAGGATCATTAATGCATATATCTCCTGGTAGACGATGAGAGTCCCGCGCCGGAGATAGGTATCAGGTATATGTGACTGCATTGCATCGTACCGCATTCATCCCATGTCATTGCACCGCATACTGACTATAGTGTGTATTGTGTTGTGTTTTATTTATATGCGGTATGTATACCATGTTGTGGACATATCTCAGTTTGTCTATATATTTCTGTCTCGTATTCTGGGTTGCGGGGATCGGGTTGCATGCCGCAACTGTATAAATATATGGATCGGGTTGCACGCTGCAACGGTATGAGTATATGGATCGGGTTGCACGCCGCAACAGGATGTATTTCTGATTGTTGATGTGTTTGGGAAACCTATATGTTCTGGCTATCTTACGTTCCTGGTTGTTGACGAGTTTGTGATTGCATACGTGTTTCTAGTTATTATCTGGCTCTGCCTTTTCATAATTTAAATAAGAGGAATTTGGTTTATCTCTTTCTTTTCTCCCTGGCTAGCTATCCTATTCTTTGAGGTGGCTAGTCTGCCCCACTTATTGAGTCCTTTTGACTCACCCTTGTTTGTTGTTTGTTTCTTGTCTATCTATTCCGTTTCGGCAGGTTCGCTCCAGGATTGAGTTCGCCACGTTGTGAAGGAGCGAAGACGACTTCAGTTGTCAGGGTGAGCCAGCTTTTATTCCGGATGACCACCAGTTTATTGGTTTTTATTTCAGTTGCATTTTGCTCCCTTCAGGAGGTATTTGTCTTCTTTGTACTCTTAGATGTCTAGTCTGGATAGCCCTAAACCTAGTAAGATGGGTAGTCAGCTGTAATTTCTTTTGTACAGCTTAGAGATATCAGTATGTCTGTATTTTTGTTTTAAGTCTTGTCCTTATTTATGAGTTTTTATATTTATTTTCCTAATTTAATTGGTAAGGGTTCGCCCGACGGATCTTGGGGAGGATGTCGGGTGCCCGCACGGCCTAGTCAAAATCCGGGTCGTGTCACAAAAGAAGTATCCTCAAGTACAATAAAGATAAATTACACTTGCTTCACATGGAAGCATAAAAACAGAACACTGCGAAACACATAAAAAAAATACAGTAAAACATTAATGATTACTAGGAACGCGAGAGCTAGAACCAGAGGTTGAATCTGTAAAGTTCTGCAATTCAATGTCCAAGAGTTTGTCAAAAAGTCGATCCATATCTCTGTTGTTTTTCTCTCTGAAAGCTACAAAAAATTCAAACAACACATCCAAGTTATTCTTCACGACTGATACCTCAGTTTTCAAAAACTCAAGATCACTTTTCAAACTCGTAACATCGTTATTCAACTGGCGCCATTGTTGTCTTCTTACTTCATCATTGCAAGCCATTTTTTATTTTATGCTTTGTTATTTTTCCTTTTTTTTTGGAATAATATTTTGTTTTGTACAAGTGAAAAAACAAGACCACTGTCTAATTTATAGAAAACAAAAACAGAAAAAATATGTAAAGAATATTTGTTCTATTTTAGCTGACATTGTAACTCAAAAAAAGCTGTAAAGATTCCTTGCTTCTTTCTCTGTAAAGAAGATATCATTTTTTTTTGATAGGTCGTATCTGTATAGGAAAAGATTGAACTGAGATTTTCAACTGTATTAAAGTAACAGTATTACACAGTTGACAACACAAAAAGAAATCAAACAGATTCTGGGAAGATTCTATACTTTAGAACAGACTTCTGTTCCAAAAATATATTGAAATCCACAAAATATTCCCTACTTTAACTTTGGAAATCCACAGCATTTGTGTATTGTCAAAAAAGTAGATAGATTCTTTTGTCATTTTACATGACAAGTCAAGTCAATAAAAAATCTTACAAGATTCTGCAAGTTAAATTACTATAAGAACTCTTTTACAATATTTAAAATGCACAATAGATTTTGTTTTTTAAATATGAGCAACATTTTCATAATTATATAAATTAATAATATTTATTCATATATTAAAAACTGCTATCACATACATTAGTCCCAGTACTTATGCTGGGGCCATGGTGTTATGCAGCTGAAAAACAACAGCATTTTGATCTGGAGGGTCCTATGCTCATATTTGTAAACCTAATCCCAGTACTTGTGCTGGAGCGATGGTGTTATGCAGTTGAAAATAACAGCATTTTGTTCTCACTTATATATAATTTTAAATTCTGGAGAATTTTTTTAAAAAAATTTTTACTTCCTCTGTATTCTTTAACAAGGATTAATATATATAAAAAATACACTTTTCATTTGTTGCTGTGCAAAATAGTTGTCTTAATTTATCTATTTTTTAGTTTTTTTACTTATTGAACAACAAACATTTTGATCCACCACAATAACACAGTACTTACAAACACAGTTCATAATGCGAAAAAAGATTGTTCATAATTGATCAGCTGCTGAAAAACGTAAAAACACAGATGAAATAAAAACACAAACAAACATCCCCATATTAACTGAAAAAACATAAAAACTACTAAACCTTATTCAATCACAATAGGCTTCTGGGCTGATCCTACATCTTCGTCGCTGCTGCCACCATCATCATCATCATCATCACTGCTTTCATCATCTTCACCCCCTCCCTCACCATCCTGATGGTTTATGACAGAAACTTCAAAAACAACAGTTGCATTACCGTTGAATATCTCGTGGAAGTGGTGATCAAAACGAAGTATATTGCCTATCCTGAAGCCTTTTTTATTAATCATATCCTTCCATCCATTACACAACCATGCGTGCTTCCCAACTTTGAAGCTCATCTCATATACCTCATCATCATCTTCACACAATATGCATGCCATTCCATTTATATTTGGCAGCCTCTGCTTCCAACTTTTTGGAAAGATCTAAAAAGAATAATATTTCACAGTTAATAAAAAAATCACAAAACACTAAAAAAAATAAATGAAAAAAATAAAAAATACTTTGGTCATTTCTTTTAACATACAAAATCATCTCTATCAAAATATGATGATGTGATTTTCTTGACAAAACTTCCTAGTTCCTCCACACGATTCTCTTCATCTGCCATATCTTCTTTTCAAAAAAAAAATTTACAGTTTATAAGAGGAGATGAAATCTCAAAAATCTTTGTAGTTTGCTTTAACTGCAAAGGGTTATTTATAGTAAAAAAAGTGAGTAACTGTTAGTCAGTCGGCATGTATTTTGGCAAAAATACATTAAATGTAGTCAAAGAAATTATATTTTCTATGGACTTTACAGTTTCTATAGGTTATCAATTTCAACAAATATTGTGTAACTTAAATTACTATCACAAAATTTAATAAATATTTATTAATATATAAAAAACTGCTCTCACATAAATTAGTCCCCCCCAGTACTTGTGCTGGAGCCATACTGTTATGAATGTGAAAATAACAGCATTTTGATCTGTGGTCCTATACTCATAATTGTAAAATAATCCCAGCGCTTGTGCTGGAGCCATACTGTTATGAAGCTGAAAATGACAGCATTTTGATATGGGGTCCTATACTCATAATTATAAACTAAATCCCCCAGTACTTTTGCTGGACCTATATTGTTATGCAGTTGAAAAATAACAGCATTTTCATATGGGGGCTGCTATCAAATTAATCCCAGAATCACGAAGTTTAATAATATTTATTCATACATTAATCCCCAGTACTTTTGCTGGAGCTATATTGTTATGCAGTTGAAAAATTACAGCATTTTGATATGGGGTCCTATGCTAATGACTGTAAACTAGTTGGAAATTATAGACTAATAATTAAAAATGACAACATAGAAACTTCACATAAAACTTCATAACAACTATAAGTTGATATGTATTTATAGAATAAATTCAATAATGTAATAACAGATGCAACTTATAATTGAAAAGGCACCATTACATAATATTTGTGATGTTGTTTACTGAACAATCACAATTCAAAAAACAACAGTTACATTACACATATATAACTGCCCCAGAAACTCACATATTGTTTACCAAAAACTCAGATATTGAACCAAAACACACAAATATGCTATCTTATTCAAGCATCTTCAACAGTAGAGCCAGAACTAGAACTAGAACTAGAACTTGAACTTGAACTTAAAGGTTCTAGTTCAGGCTGCTATATACTAACATTTAAAACCACACGATCTAAGGATTCCAGAACCCTAAAATGTAGCGTACTTCCTACTCCAAGATTGTTAGTACGAACAAACTCCCTCCATCCATTACAAAGTTTTCTCTGTCTTCTCACTTTTAGGTAGTTCATCTGGAAATGAATACCACGGCAAATAAGAGTGGCTGGAACATCACGTCTGGGAAGCCTAATTGCCAACCATACTGGCAAAATCTACAAAACAAAACAAATGAAGAAATGCAAACTTTTATAATAACATCAAACTAAAACAACACTTTAAAAAAATGCTATGATTAACTCACAAACTGATCTAATTCAGCATCCAATTCATTTAACACTGCTTCGACGACTGTTCCCATCTTATTTATGAAAAATGTTCTCTAATATGCTGGGTATAGATTATTTATCGAATATTAACTTTTGTCCAGCTCTTATGGTAAAAGAATCGATTAAAAATATCACAATAAATGTAGTAAAAAATGGTAGGTTTGTTTGGTCTTCCCTAATAAAGTCCTGACTTTTCGAATCCCCATGTTGCTGGTATTTCTGTATTTTTACCCCAAAAACCACCACTTAAAAAAACCTGGTTCGCCTTATATATTTACCATAACGTCCCAGTGTAAAGACTGGGTGAAGTCTGCGAAGCATAACAAGACCAACAAACAAATAACACTTTAAAAAAAATGGTATGATTAACTTACAAACTGATCTAATTCAGCATCCAATTCATTCAACACTGCTTCAACCACTGTTCCCATCTTAAAAATACAAAAATATTTGCCTCTTCTATTCAGTAACAAAGTAGTCTATTTATATTAAAATAATTATACAAGAAATCTTCTCTATTATACTGTATTGTCCTTCTGCTTTTGGATGATAGTAAAGATTCTTCATTCTTTATATAAAAGCTGCACATTGCTTGTTCTTTTCCTTTACGATGCAGAACTGGGGCCAAGTAAAAAGAGCATTGAAAAAATAAAAATAAAAACTCAAATGTCCATGTGCATTAATTTACTACCCACAGCAAAAACATCTGGGGCGTCCATGTGCCTTAAAATACTAGCCCCAGAATAAACATCTGGGAGGGAGTGTGATCCATGCGCCTTGTTTTACTACCCACGGCAAAAACATCTGTGGCGTCCATGTGCCTTAAAAAACTAGCCCCAGAATAAATATCTGGGAGGGGTGTGTGATCCATGCGCCTTGTTTTACTACCCACATCAAAAACATCTTAGCCATCCCCAGCATATTAGATAACATTTTTCACACAAAACAAACGCAAACTTACAGGCATTTTAATTAAGATTATCATAAAAATTACAGAAAAACGATGCTTCTAAAAACATAAAAGAAGTATCCTCAAAGTACAAGAAAAGATAAATTACACTTGCAGATGCAAGCATTAAAAACATAACATTTATAGAGACCCAATCTTTTTTCTATTATCAAGTTAATACAACATAAGTTTATTAAAAATAGTAAAATTAGTTCTCTGGTGACCCTGGTGGAGTATGTACTTCATTATAGTTTGGGATTTGTCTGATTGCCCTCATCATCCTTGTCATTTGTCGTTCTTTCCTTTCAATCTTCTGATCTTGCCGAATAATTAATAATCGGAGGTGATCTACAGTACGAGTCAACTGCTCGATGTCTCCCTGCAACCCTGCAATCTCCCAATACAAATCACGCCCTATTTGATCTGTAGATTGCACATTTTGAAGTGCATGTCCATTCTCAACTACATGCCCATTTTGAAGTGCATGTCCATTCTCAACTACATGCCCATTTTCCTGTGGGAGAGACATTTTTTTTTTTCCAGAAAGACTGCAAGTAAAAAATTTGAGACAAATTTGAGTGATGATTCTATATTCAAAGACTCTTTATTTATAGACAGATACGCACAACTGCATCCCTAAAACAGGAATGCTAGTAACCAACTCATAACTGCAGACCCCTAATTATTTTGGTGAAAATAATTATACTAAGTAATTATACCCAGTATGTTAACTGGGGGCGCTGGTACTTCATAAGTAAACTCACAGTATTTTGGCCTGGGGGGGGGGGGGGTGGAAACGTATGCTAAAATGCTTTTATACAAAGTCCCAGCATAATTTTTGAACTGGGGCACAAGTACTTAAAAATGCAGAGTCCCAGTATTTTATAATGGGCACGAAAAGATTTTACCACTCGCGGTGCTGGGTGTGCAAGTGCTTCATATGTAAACTCACAGTATTTTTGGCTGGGGGGGTTGAAAACGTATGCTAAAATGCTTTTATACAAAGTCCCAGTATAATTTTTGAACTGGGGCACAGGTACTTAAAAATGAAGAGTCCTAGTATTTTATGATGGGCATGAAGGGATCACAGATATTGGTGCTGGGGGTGCAAGTGCTTCATATGTGAACTCACAGTATATAAAAAATACTACAATTAAAGTATTAGCATTCCTATTTATATACTTCACAAGCTAATAAATAATAACAAACAAACAACATATTAACTATACATACTTCAAAAAATGTGTACATTGCATTGTTAATAAAAAAGATAAATAAAGAATCAAAGAAGAGGCAGCCTTCCATGTTCACAAGCTAGCTTCTCATCATGCTCTCCATAATCATCATTCAATTTCTCTGGTGGAGTTTCATAGCCTTCATCTCTTTTTGATTTTCCATGCTACAGTAGATTAGCAGCAACCATTCTCCTGTAAATAGCAATAGCTTCTACTCCCCATTCATATTTAAACAAATCCAATCCAAGCATGAGTAGATCTGTAAACCTTGTTACAAAAAGACCACAGTCTGTTTCTCCTAATTGTTTTGGTGCTGTTTGATAAACAATATCAAGTTTCTTGTACGTCGTACCAAAATTAGGATATTTTGTATGAAAATCCATCTCTTTTAGTAGCTTAGGTATAGCAATTGCGTACATTCCCATCTTGATCTTCACAAAATGTTCATCCCCATCAAAAACCGAATCATAGACATCTATTCTATGATCTTTTATAGAATAAACTCCCAACCAATAATGAGTGCAAGACATGTAATCATCAGGATCAACTGAAGTCTTCCTAATTGGCATAAACACTTTTTCGACTTGACCCCATGCTATGCCACATTGATTAGTAGACTCATTCACACACTCAAGTAGGTTATTCTGTGTAGTTCCTTCATACTGTGCTAGGTAGAAATCTAACTCAATCTTCTCTAAATCGTCCAATGTCAAGTCATGAATTCCAAAAACAACTTCTGCTGGAGGATTATATCTTTTTTTCTTTTGTTGAGCACGAGTCCTTTTTGCTCCTTTCTTTTGTTGGGCCTTCATTTCTTCAAAATTTTCTTTGTTCTTCCACTCTTCTTCCATTCTATCCTTCTTCTCTTTTATTCTCCTGGTCTTCTCTTCCTTTCCCATATTTTCAAAATAGGATTCAACCTTCGAAAAGAACGACGACTCTACAAAAAAATCAAAATTCAAGTCTGTCGTTGTGAACAACGCTGAGTAGTTTGTAAAATGATATACATGTTTCTTCCTCAGATAGTACAGTATAACATCAACATACTGCATGACAAAAAAAATCACAAAACAAAAACAAAAAAAAAATTAGTTAACAAATATATATATAAAAGACTACAGAACCAATAATAAAAAAAAGCTGTAGAAAACCTCATTGGTAAGTGAATATCTTCTATCTGCAATCTCTCTAAACCACATTTTGCTCTTCACTGAAACACTATACGATCTAATTTTGTTCTGTGAATTGATGTTTGCAATTTTGTCATCATAAAGATCATCACCCCTGAAAAAGTTAAACACAAACAACATAAAGAATACAAATTTACTAATATAATCTACAACGCCCTGTAACTTAAAATACACAATAACTAAAAAAAATAAAATAAAATAACTTACACTTTAGAGACGCTGTTTTTATCAGTCACTTTCAAGCCTTCCTTCAACCATTTATCAAAAATTGTCAAACAATTAGACGTGGCATTGACAGTATGAAAAGGGCATACACGCTTATAAGAAGGCTTCCAATCACACTTTTCCTTTGGCTCAAAAGGCCTGAATGGAGATAATAAGTGGCGGCTAATCTTACGAACCCTATGTCCCCTGCCTAACAGCTCTCCTCCTTCTGGATGATTTGATGGTTTGTCTGGCAAAACAGCTAAATCCATAACTTCCTCCTTTTTCACTGAACACTGCATTGCCGACTGTTGTTTAGATGAACACACATCTGCATAATTACTTGCACAGACATCTGTTCCAGCAACCTTCCATGGCTGTTCAGGTGTTTTCATGGCTGAATCTAAAGCAGACTCTTGCTCCAGTACTACAACAGATGCATCAGCAAGTGTCGTAAGTTTTGAATTGTCTTTCTCTATTAATGCCAATTCTGTACCACCCTTACTTTCTGAGCGATCGATATCCATAGAATCTGGCCTGACACTATCAATCACTGCTGCAGTCTCTTGCGATGGCTGTGTCAAGCCAATTGAAAATGAAGGTGCATCTATGCAACCAATATTCATGATGCTTTTGCTTGCATCAGCCAAATTTTCACCAATTTTAGATTTGAGGGGAGATGCAATTTCAGGAGAAACATCATTATCACGTTTCTTCCTTTTCTTGCTGGAAAATGCTTTCAAAGCCTTTTTTGGAGACGAATGCTCAACACCTTTTTTAAGACCTTCTTTAGAACCTTCTTGGGAACCTTCTTGAGAACCTTTATAAATAAAGATAATATATCACACATTTGCGAACAATAAAAAACACAAAATAACTATAAAAAAGACGATTACATACCTTCTGGTGTAAAAATAAGACCAGCTATGCAAAGCTCACTGACAGTCTTAACTTCAAGTTCAACCTCCGCACTGTGACTGTGTTGATTAACAACATCTTCATTATCAGCTTTAACATTTGTTGCTTCTATAAATGGAACAAGACACAATATTCATTGACCAACCAACAGGGTATTTTATGCTGGAGTGTGGACCATGCAAAATATGCAACATATTTTCGCATACCAGGAGTCAAAAACATTTGGTTATCAGCAAGCTTAATTGGTTGACAACCTTCTTGAGAACTTTCTTGAGAGACTTCAAAACAAGATAATTTGTTACACATTTTCAACAACAAAAATAGGAACACTAATTATTATATAAAAATTACTTTTACATACCTACTGGTGTCCAAATACCAGTTTCAACAAGATGCTTTAATTCATTAATTTGTTCTTCAACCACAGCACTTTTCCCAGATTCACCATTATTACCTTCTGTAAAAATAAATAAGCACAATACATTACATTTCTCTATAGAAAACAGAAGTGTCAAAACACACATATTTAAAATACATTTCCATTACTATAGACTTCCCAGACATTGGTGCTGGGGCACAAATACTTCATATGAAAAAGTCACAGTATTTTGTGCTGTAGCTATAGTGCTTTGTTATAGAAAATCCCATAATTTAGAACTGGGACACAAGTATTTGTTAAACAAAGAGTCCCAGTATTTTATTATCTGGGACATTAGCATATCATAAAAACACAGTATTAGTGCATAATATGTTGGTTCAATCTACCAACAAATTTTTTTCTTCTTACCATTCAGTGTGGAATAAATTTTTTCATCACGAAGCTGAACATCTATTGGATTCAAAGATACATCATCATCTTTAGATGGACACTTGTCCAATAAATCAGATGAAGGATTCTGTTTATCTGCATATACAAAAAATAAAAAATCATTACATTAAACAAAAAAATTCCCTTTTACTTAGATTACGACTATATAGAATACTCTATTTGACTACCATGACTTTGTTGATGATGGTCTGAATTTGATGGCGCATTTTCTAAACCATCTGTACCTTTTGCTTCATCAATAGGGTCACAGGTATCAGCCTTGTAATCCCCTAAAACATCCAGAATAATTTGATCGCTTGTATCTATTAAAGGAGCTGCAATACCATGATCACTTTGTATACTACCAACAAGCTCTGGCCGATTACATGTTTCTTTGAAAAAACTATTGCGACCATCTGAATAAATCAAATTATCAACAAAATGACTCTTTTCATTTCTACTCCTGGTGTCTGATTTACTTACAGACACACCACAGTTTTCTCCGAGATCACTTGTCTTTGATTTTGCAACAAGAAGCAGTAATGAATCAAACTTTGCATTCAACTTATCTGTAATCCTCTTCTCCATGTCAGCAAGATCTTTCTTTACACTATTTTCTGAGGAATTGATCATATGTTGAATCTTGCTCTCAGTAGGTAAGTTTACTTTGAGATTAGCTGTCAATCTCTGGTAAAAGAAAAAACATTAAAACCACATAAGAAAAAAAAATTAAAAGACAAAACCCACGAAGAATTTTACCTTTACAACTTCATTCATGTCAATAGATTCTGCTGTTGAACTAGTCTTTGAAGATGACTTTGAGGGTGACTTTGAAGTTGAAGCATGTTTAGATTTATGCCTTATTGGTCTCACTGAGGCATCCTCCCAAAACTATTAAAAAGTATTTCAAAACCAACAAAAAAGTAAAAAAAAGAAATAACAAACAAAAGCAAGTACTCGTAAAACTCACCTGTTCATTATGAAAGTAGTCATCACACAAGACATTGTATTGAGGGGTAAAAGTACATGTGTAACGAAGCATCACAGGTTTGATCCTAGGGCGAACAGTAAAATACTGCCTGAACACAGGGAACACCTCTGCCACCCAGCAACAGAATAGGAAGGGCATACAGGAAACAAATAAGTAGAAGAACCTGGCTTTATGATTGATTGCAAATGGTGTACCATTTGACGATATATCTCAGTACCCCACTGATAACAGCTATGCACCTCTTCATTATCAATAATAATCATATGTTGATCATCCACTACTCTAGGTAATGGCCTTCCTAATAAAACAGAATTAAGCAAACATACCTCAGCTAGTTTAACAGCATCATCTTGCTCTAATGGAACATCCAATCGTGCAGCTGACACTCTATTCACATTGCCCTTGCTCTTTGGAGCCACTCTCACATAACTGGAATGATGTTAAATCAAATCAAGCAAGTCATATAACTTTAAAGTCCACTTGATGTCCTTTTTATTAACATCGTCTTCAGGATTCCTGAAATACTTCTCCTTTAGTCTACTCTTTGAAAGCTTAAAAATACTTATATCTACAATACTGAAAATATTAAGACCACTAACTACATGAAAATCATCAGTTGTGAAATCCACTATATCACCAAAAACTTTGAAGCTAAGCTTAGTGTTGTCTGAAGAAACTATTTGAGACTGGAGAAAACAATTTATAAGCCTCCCAGAATATTTAGCATCTTCCAAAAGCATAAACTTGCCGAATGGCCCTTTCTTCAGTTTCTCCAGGTAATCCGCAGACAACAACCCTTCAAGTAATCCACGATACTCTGTGTCACCTTTCCACTGGCAATCACGATTTTTCCACTGCGCAAATGGAAGCAATATACCATCGTCGTTTGGCAGATTATCCGTAACCTCATCACTTGGTATAATCTCCATTGTTGTAACATTAGCACATGTATTAAAATAAAACAAAGGAAAATTAACACATATATGCTTGCACCAAAAAAACCAGCAGACATTGGTACTGGGAGCACAAGTAGTTTATCTGCAAAGTCACAGTATTTTGGATGCTGGGGGTACAAGTAGTTCATGTGCAAGGTCACAGTGTTTGTGCTGGGGGAGAGCTTGGTAGCCCTCCCCCTCCCCCCAGACATTGGTGCTGGGAGCACAAGTAGTTCATGTGCATGGTCACAGCATTTGGTGCTGGGGCCTATGATGCTTTGTTATGCAAAGTCCCATGTTTTAGAACTGGGACACAAGCACTTGTTAAACAAAGGGTCACAGCATTTTGTGCTGGGGCCTATGATGCTTTGTTACGCAAAGTCCCATGTTTTAGAACTGGGACACAAGCACTTGTTAAACAAAGGGGTCACAGCATTTTGTGGGCCTATGATGCTTTGTTATGCAAAGTCCCATGTTTTAGAACTGGGACACAAGCACTTGTTAAACAAAGGGGTCACAGCATTTTGTGCTGGGGCCTATGATGCTTTGTTATGCAAAGTCCCATGTTTTAGAACTGGGACACAAGCACTTGTTAAACAAAGGGGTCACAGCATTTTGTGCTGGGGCCTATGATGCTTTGTTATGCAAAGTCCCATGTTTTAGAACTGGGACACAAGCACTTGTTAAACAAAGGGGTCACGGCATTTTGTGCTAGGGCCTATGATGTTTTGTTATGCAAAGTCCCATGTTTTAGAACTGGGACACAAGCACTTGTTAAACAAAGGGGTCACAGTGTTTGTGCTGGGGGAGAGCTTGGTGGCCCACCCCCTCCCTCAGACATTAGTGTTGGGCGCACAAGCACTTGTTAAACAGAGTCGCAGTATATACTTCTGGGGCAAAGGGTTTCACAAAAAAAAAAACCGTTGCCCCCTTTAAAAATAACCCACCATTTACAATGGACAAGTACCTGTTAAAAACACACAGTCCCAGTTTTTTATCATGGGGCAACAGCCTATCCCCAACAGAAGGTCACAGTATATAGTTCTGGGGGCAATGGGTTTCACAGAAAAAAAGCGTTCCCCTTAAAAAAACCCCACCATTTTAAAGGGAATCAAAAGCTTATACTGTACTCCAATGAAAAATCTAAACATTTTTCGAAACAAAATCAAAACCTAATAACCCATATACACGTACAAGAATGAAAAAAAAAAACAATACGAAGTAAACACAGTTACCTTAATATACGAAACAGCAAAACAAAGTTTTTTCCCAAACACAAAGCTTCAAAATCTCAAAAATAAGAAATTGGTGTATTTCGAAAGAGAGTTCGTATATTTTGATAGAATTCAAAAGTCACAGTATCAAACAGAGAAACAAAAACACCGAATAAGTTAAAAATAAGGAAGGGTAAAACCGGAATTTCCAAAATGTGTAAAACGACGTCGTGATATATCAAACAGAGAAACAAAAACACCGAATAAGTTAAAAATAAGGAAGGGTAAAACCGGAATTTCCAAAATGTGTAAAACGACGTCGTGATATTATTATTTTTAAAAAACGCGTCTAGTGGCTAATTCTCAGCGAATTTGTAAACAGAGGCTACGCATCACAAAGCGGGTGCCAAAGTGGCTTCCCCGCGAAATTTTTACAACTTTTAGCTCTGATTTAAAATTACTCTATTTTTTCCTAAAAATAGGGTTAATAAGACAAACTAAAAATCTAAGAAAGGACAAAGTTGTACAACTTCATATTGTATATGACAAATTTGACTCTTTTCAGGGAGAAAAAGTTGTATAAGTCTTATTATTGCATTTTACGACAACCTTTACATTGGTTAATTTATTCGAAGAAATGAGTAAATCCAACAATCACATGAAACATACATTTGAACACATATTCAGATGTGCAATAATGATTGTATGGGCCTAAATCAGTTTAGGATTACAAATCGAATTTGGGTTGGAACACAAGCAAATCTTCGTATCAAAGTCAAGAAAATACTAAGAATAAGCGTAAATACGAGAAAATAGCGTGATTTCAATATATTGCTGTGAGTACAAATTTTGCCAGAGTTTCTGAATATATTTCTGAATGAACACAATGTAAAATGAAGAGCTATTTATAGATACAAGGGCCTAGCCCACGTTTTCCACGTCTGGTAGTGCCCAAACCCACGTTCTGAATGTTCATTAATGGAGGTAGTGGGCTGAAGTAGTGGGCTACAAAGCCGCTTGGACCGAGGTGCTCCACCGAGGCTCAAGTGCGTGACCTCGGTGGTATGACCTTACCGTTCGGCCGAGGTGAGTGCCACCGAAGCTCAGCTTGCGGCTCGCCTTCGGTAGTGATATTGGTGCTCGACCTCGGCGGTTTAATCGTTTGCTTCGGTCTTCATCTTTCGGAGCATCAGCTTGATTATCCTCGGTTCATCATACCGAAGTGCTCTCTGAATACGTCGATTTTTATCCAATACAATGATGTTATAGAAATATGAAAACAAAAAAGAACACATATTCAGAGAAAAACTGAACTTGATTAAAGAAACATTCTAAGTGAGAAATAGTTAATTAAATAGGACAAAAATGTAGCCATACAGAAAGCTGGGGATGTAGCTCAAATGGTAGAGCGCTCGCTTTGCATGCGAGAGGTACAGGGTTCGATCCCCTGCATCTCCAACTTTTTATGTTTCTTTCAGTCAATGACTTTTTGTTTATCACAATATTTCAATGAAATCGCATACTCTTTTAATTTTCTTTCACAAAAACCAAAAACTATTTTGTTTTCTTCTTAGAATGTGGTTTGGAGTATCCTAGAATATTAATCCAAAGTGCAACTACTAGCTCCACCAAGCAAGGCCAAGACCACTAAATAATGCATTACATCGAACCATATATATTTGTATCTACAAAATGTGAATCATCCTGTTAGAAAGACTGCAATGGTAAGTTTTAGTAACACTCCATCATTAATTTCCTCCATCACGATAAATATATTCGTTGTTTTAGAGTGTCAGTATTGTGTACAAATGCAACAGTCTTCAACTCGACTATTTATACTATATTAAAAGCACGAATGTCCTTAGGAAATATTGATTGAATTTTTTGCTCTTCATTAAAAAGATTCTACAATAGACAAAATTGTCATTTACTATATTTTTATATACTATTCATTATATTTATTTTCTCCAAAATTAATCCTAATAATTAAGTTACTATATTACTACTCGTTAATGTATTCATTATATTTATTTTCTCCAAAATTAATCCTAATAATTAAGTTACTATATTACTACTCGTTAATGTTTGGAATAGGAGGATTCTTATTCGTCAATTAAAGTTAAACTTCCATTAGGAATCATATACTTCACAGGCTAGGGCATCCAGTTTCATAGTTCAAGAAAACAAGAGAACCTTATTTGTACTTATATATTTAATGGGCTACAAAGTTCTAATAGCATATGAAGTTCACCTTGACAAAAATACTTGAAATACAATGAATTTAAATAGATTTCACCTCTCCATCAATTCCTACGAGAGTTTTCAAAAGCAAAATTTAAATAGATTTTCAACTTTTAATTTTTTTATTCGTCAGCACCCTGAGTTGTTAATTACCGTAAGTAGTATCTATCAGTTGGTTCTTTCCTCACTTAGATGTGGAGCTTTTAGTTTCTCCTCTATTCTTTTAATATATTTCTAACCAGCTTAATATTGGCAGGTTGTAATTTCGTTATGAGTTGGGTTAACTATAAAACAAGGTTCAATGCTTTTCTGGTGGTTTGTTGAAGTTCAAGCTTTGATAATATTTTTCACTTTTACCGAGATCCGTAAATACAAGAAAAGCATTGATTTTTTACTACAACGATGTGAGTTTGATTACTTTTATCCATACATTTTATATGGTTATTGAAAGAAAAGGTTAGAATTAGGATACTTAACAATTGTAGTTTCTAAGTTTTAACTTTATAGAATATGGAGAAGATTATTGTTACAATCTTATCATTTACTTTCTTTATATCAACGATATTGTGCTAATTAATCCCCAAAGAAGAAGACGTCGAATATTTGGTAATTAAAGGCAAGGCCAAATATCACAATAAGCATCCAATGATGTGGGCAGAATTTATAGGCTAATCGATAGTAATATATTTTTTTTCTTTCTAATTTGTTGGAAACAATACATATAGTAGTTATAATTAATCAAAGAAATAGGGAAATTTACTTTTTTTTTTTTACCCATGGTTCCTTTTACTTTCAATTTTTATATTTATTTATATTTAAATTCTTTTAGCTTTTAATTTTCGAAAGTATCTGTCATATTTTTCATAAATGTGCCATGAGAGAGTCAACTGCTTTTTGAACATCTATATATATATATATATATACATATATATATATAAACAAAGAACGCTTAGGACAAAATATAGCATAGGACACTTAGCCAATATTTGTAATGAATAGGACAGAGTTAGTTAACAATGTAATAAGAGTTTTGAATAGAATTAATTAATTTTTTAAATTTGATTTGGAGAATATAGATATGTATTGGCAGATAGATTGTTTGAAAAGAAGATAAAGCTTCTGAATATGATTTAAAATATAACGTATGAAAAGATAAACTTTGTCCAGTAAAAAAATAAAAACATAAAAGATAAAGTTTGTATATCCACTTCTAATTTTTATATGAATATAGAAAGGGATAAGTTTGTTTATTTTAATGTTTATATAGTTTTAGTTTTGAATTCTGAAGAAACTAACAATATATGTATATCCACTTCTATTTATATGTATATCTTTATCTTACATTTTGAATTTACTGTGGTAAATCATAGAATTTGAATTGAAAGACATAATATCTAAACTTAATTTGAATTTGAATTTAGAGATAAAAATATTTGAATCTATATCTATCCACTTCCATCATATCCCATTTTCCTTCCCTATTTAAACCCTTGGATCATTTCTAATATACACCATTCACTACTAGAAATTGATGAAAATGCTACAAAAAGGTTGGAGACGGAATTCCCTCTCTAACTGATTGGAGAGGGAATTCCGTCTCCAATCCGTCTCCAATCAGTGTTACAATAAAAAAATAATTAAATTTTTTAGAGTTGGAGACGGAATTCCGTCTCCAACCAAAAAAGCAAAAAGTGTGTCAGTGATTGGAGACGGAATTCCGTCTCCAATCACTGACACGCTTTTTGCTTTTTTGGTTGGAGACGGAATTCCGTCTCCAACTCTAAAAATATACACGCACTCACTTCTTCTTTCAGATTCATTATCTCCCCCAAATTAAAAAACCCCTCCCCACACGACTCACTGCCTCCCTCACTGCTCCGGCGAAAATATTGCTCCCTGCCCCGGTGAAATTGCTCCCTCCCCCGGCGAAAACTTCCCCAATCATCCTAACAACTTATTCAAGTAAGTTTTCTTCATCTTCCCCATTATTTTTAGCTATAATTCAAATTATTTTTCCCTCCCCATTTTTTCCATCCATGAATTCGGTCCCCATTTTCCCCACCCCAATACCAACTTTGACACTCCATTATCAATATCGAATTTATTATATAATTCTATCATGTTTGTATACTTGTTTAATATTCTCCTCATTTTTAAGAATATTGGTTAGATTGGATTATTAAAAATGTCATTAGTTCTTGAAAATTTAGAAATAGTTAGAAAAATAATATAAAGTAGATAAATTTAATGCAAGGATAATTAGAAAGAAATAATTAAGAACAATGTTATTTAACATGGCAAATAAAATTTATTGGGAAACACCTGAATTCTTAGCCCAGAGCGAGCAGGCTAAGAAAAACAGAGCATCCGCAAAGGGAGGATCGAAGCACACTTGTGGTTCAGTTAGTTTGGCCACCCATCGGGCACGATATGTAAGTCAATCTAATTTTTATTTAAATTAAAAACTTAACACCATTTTGATTTAGCATTAACACATTTGCATTGTGTAGGAAGCGGTACATGGAAAAGTTAGTGATTATGAATTTTTCCGTTTGTTCCATTATTTATATGACGAACAAGGAAATGAGGTGGGATGGGTCGAGCCACGTGCACAACAACTAGAGGTGAGATATCATAAATAATTTTTTTTTTAAAATTATTCTTTAATTAATTATTCTAATCGCGTCGTGTGTTTTAGGAAAACTACAAAGCTTTACACCAAGAATGGCTTGAGAGCCAAGGGTCACAAGTCGATGAAGGCTCTCCTAAACCCACCCAGGATGAAGAAAATGCAATGTTCGTTCAGGCGGGTGGTGGCTATACTAGCAAAAATCGAGCCTATGGCCTTGGTCCTTCGAGGTACAAGAAGCCTTCTCGTGTAGGTATTGTCAATGCTAATTGTTCTTCTTCTTCTTCACATGCACCACAAGCTGCGGATGATAAGTTGCGCGCTAGATTGTCGGAAATGGAGCAAAGGCTACTAGATAGTGAAAGGCAACGGTTGGAAGACCGTGATAATGTGAAGAAATTACAGGAAATTGTGACAAAGATTTGGAGAGATAAGGAGCAAGGAAGTGGCTCCTCCCAAGGGGCGGATTAGTACTCTCATGATTTGTTAAGTTGTGAACATGTTAAAAAGCTAGTGTTTCTCCCTCTTCTCTCTAACCCTTTCCCTCTCTAGCTCATTAATTTTCTTCAGTAACCTTCTTCATTAATAATCTTCTTCTTCAATGGACCTTGACATTGAAACTACAATTGTCGACTATTTAATTCCTCCTAAGCCACCTGACGACCCTACAAAAAATTCCATCAGACCTGAGAAACCTACTTATCATGATACTCTAGTTAAAACTACTATCCTAAATGACCCTAACTCCAGAATCCTTCATGATCCCCTCTCACAATCCCACATGCAATCTAAACCAATGGTGGAGGATGACTTAGTTGACTGCATTTCTTTTACTCAAGAGGAAAGGAACCGAATTTACTCACCTTGGCTCCATTCAGTGATAATCAAGCTTCTGGGGAAACGTTTACATCATCAGTACCTTAATGGAAAATTATAAAAATTGTGGAAGCTGGATGAAGATTTTCCCCTAATAGACCTTGGGGAAGATTTTTACGTGGCTAAATTCCATAAGCACGAAAACCTTCACAAAGTTCTAACTGAAGGCCCTTGGTTTGTCAATGGATTTTTTCTATTAGTTAGATGTTGGGAACCAAATTTTGTTGCAACACAAATTAAGCTAATATCTACAGCTATCTGGATCCGGCTCCCAAACCTTCCTACGGAATTTTTCGATGAAGGTGTACTGAGAAAAATTGGAAGTAGCCTTGGTAAACTACTCAAGGTGGATTTTACAACATCTACAGCTCCAAGAGCACGTTATGCAAGAATTTGCATAGAGGTACAATTAGACACTCCTGAGAAAAGATTTGTCTTTATTGAACACCACAAACAAAATGTGATCTACGAAGGTGATAATATCTTGTGTAAAGTCTGTGGGAGACTAAGTCATCTCCGGGAACATTGTCCCTACAAATCTCAAACTGACATTCCTATCTCCAATCCTACCTCCTCCCATTCTTTACCTCAACTCAAGCTTAAATCTAAAGAGGGAGACTCTGAATGGCACACTGTCACTTTCCCAAAAAGAAAAAATATTAATGGTCATAAATCCTATGTTGTGCCTAGTAATATTTCTTATGCGAGAGGTAATAATGGTACCTCATTAAAGATCAATCCGGCTCAAGCCCCAGGTAAGTATTCTAGACCTTTGCCTACTAAAACCCTAGTTAAAAATCAAGGTAATTCTAAAACCTATTATCGAGTAGTTAACACTTCTAATAAATTTAATTTGTTAAATGTTTCTGATGATAATACTATGGTTGAAGATGATATTGGCTCAGTGCCAAAAAAAATTGATGAATCCACGTCAGACGAGGCCATGCAAATGGCGATACAACCTAAGCTTTCATTAACTAAAAACATAGGCCCCAATCCAAAAATCTTTGACCACATTGCCACGTCGTCTCAACCTTTACTGCCCGCGTCCACATCCCCAGATTCTATATCTATTCCTGAATCTATTACAACAGATAGTTCCACGTTTTCCAAGGATTATACTATATCCTACTCAGCTGAAAACCCTTACAAAACTATGTCGGCCACACTCACCAATTACCCTCCTCTAACAGACTCTCTCATAAACACAATACACTCACCCTCTCTCTCCTCGTTTGAGCAGTCAAACACGCAAGGGTCCATGCATAATCATTTCACGACCACTAACTTTTCCCTCGATCACAATATATCTACACTCTCTGGAAATGAAAGCTCTCACACAAAGGAAAAAAGATCAACTCTTAATTCGAAGCTTAGTGATTCAACATCAACAGAAAAAAAGAGTGACAACTATGGAGCCACAAAACAATCATCAGGGTCCCCCACTACCTCAAGTGAACCCTCCACTTGTTTTCACACTTCCACCACCACAAAATCTAGTTCCTCAGTCGTGGCTCGAGTCAACCCTTTGGGGTCATGCAATCTCAGTTCCAATGGAAATCCAAGGCCAACAAGCACTTGTAATCATTCAGAACCCAGCTTATCTTGCAAAAATTGTGAGCGAGGGCATGCACCTAACAATGCAGAATTATATGAACAACATGTGGCCTCAATTCATGCACGAGGGGATCCATCCGATTCATCCATTAATGGATCTTCCTTTTTTTCCACCTCGTGTCTTGCCTCCCCAAAATCCAACTTTCATTCAGTGGGATTTGGCTCTCAATCAACCCATGCAGGCACAAATGAACATGAATGGTATCTTTTAAATGATGAATCTTCAAAATGCGAACGTTCAAGATCAAAATCTCCAACTACAGCCTCAAATGCTAGTGGACAACCCCCCTCCACCAGCCCCTCCACCATCTCCAGAACATCAACCCATTCAACCAGAGCCAGAAGGAAACAGGAGGGATGCATTAGAGGAAATCGTGTTAAGGGGGAGGGCAAGTCAAACGGAGTTTGTAAACCTAAGGGAGGTAGCCATCTTCCTCTTCAAGGAAAGACTAGACAAAAAGGTAATATTCACAGGTCATCAATCTCTTTGCAAATGCTCGTTGGATGTGAGAGCCCCAGCCAACAGGTTAGTGGGGAAATATGCTGTGGTCTTGAACCCAACACTCAAGAAAAATCCTGAGACAGGCATGGTTATTGACCAAAACCCTAACCCTAATATGAATAGACAAGTTAATATTATAATTTGGAATGTAAGGGGTGCAAATAACTCTTAACTTTCGTAGGAATCTTGATGCTATCTTAGAAGTATATAGGCCTGCTGTGATTGCTCTTCTTGAGACTAAAATGGAAGATCATCATGAACTTCGAGATCGTTTTGACTTTAGTGACTACGCTGAAGTTCCAGCAATTGGTCGCTCTGGTGGAATAGCAATTTTATGGAAAAATGACTTGGTCAGCATCTCTAACATTCATATTAATGGTAACGAAGTCCATGCAATGATAAAGGTACATCATAACTCTCTTAAGTTTCCATGGCTTTTCTCGACTGTCTATGCTAGTACTTCTAGTTCAAATCGAAATTTTTTGTGGAATAACCTTGCTAGCATCTTTGATTCTTATAAAGGTCCCTGGTTCGTAGGGGGGGGGGGGACTTTAATCAAATCCTTCATCAAAAGGATAAATGTGGAGGCAGACCTATTAAGCTTAACAATGCCTCTACTTTTTTAAAGTGTACTAACTATTGTAATCTAATTGACCTAGGCTTTAAGGGACCTAGATTTACTTGGTCAAATCATAGTAAAAATAGGGATTGCCTTATCATGGAACGATTGGATAGATGTTTTGCTAACAATGACTGGATTACTAAGTTTAAAGATGCCTCAATTGTTCATTTACCCAAGACTTATTCGGACCATCATCCTATTTTGATTTGTCTCAATAAAAAGCCTAATACTAGTTACAACAAGCCTTTTAGAATTGAATCTATGTGGCTTTCTCACCCTGATTTTAAAAATGTCATCGCTCACTCTTGGTCAAATAGATCTTTTTATGATGCTTCAAAAAATTTTAAGCAGGAGATCTCCATTTGGAACAAAAATATTTTTGGTAATATTTTTAAAAAGAAAGCAAGCCTCCTGGCCAGAATTAATGGTATTCAATCTTCTTCAAGTTATCCTACTAGTTGTTTTCTTCAAAACCTTGAAACAAATTTAGTTTCTGAATTTAATAATCTACTAAAAAATGAAGAGGAATTTTGGCGTCTAAAATCTAGGGTTGACTGGCTAAATCATGGTGATGCGAATACAAATTTTTTCCAAGTTACTACTTTAAATAGATATTGACACCCAATTTTGTCCCGAAAGTTTAATAGATATCTAATTATTTAAAATAAAGTCAATTTATAAATTTAAAAGTGAAACAATTGAAATCTTGATAAAAGGATAAAATCGCAATACCTAGCCTCATCCCTAGCCTACCCCGTGCAATCGCCTATATTTCAATAAATTTATCTAAAAGAGGCTAAAATCGCTCTTATTTCTGCAACCAATTCATAATACACACACACTTACATTTCAGTCAAAACCCAATCCCCCAACCCAATTCCTGACCCGCTTTTCCCCCTCAGTTCGAATCAAACTCGATTCCCCTTTCAAATCCTCTCAAAAACCCTTATAATCAGTCCAAATTTTGTATTAGCTGGTCCCCCCACTCGCCTCCATATCACCTTCTCCGTACGTGTGTAGCTGTATCAATCTCAGCCATCCGTTTTGAACTGGTTCGATCCGAGCCATTGTTTATTCCCCAACGGATATTTACTTTTGGGATAAGGGCAAGAATTGTACCATGTTTTCGGGATGGACGATTCAAACCCTTATCTCATAGGTAAAATGTCGATTTTGGGTATAAACTTGGAAGAAATTATATCGCAGCTAAAACCCTGAATCTCAGGTATAAATTGAGGAGTTCAGTTCAACTTTAGGGGTTCTGGGGGGTTCCACTTTTGAGGAGGCAGCATCTCCACATATAAAATTTTCTCTCTCTCAGTTTTGAGTTTGAAGATATAGCATTACTGTTTCTTAGTTTGTTTTGGATTTGTTCTTGTGTTGTCGATTCATTATTTGTGTCGTCGCTTCACTATTCGAGTCGACGACTCCAGTCGTCGTCGCTTGTTCGAGTCGCGAAAATATTCAGACCCCTCGCCTTGGTTCACTGCTCGCAAAAAGGTAAAATCCATTTTCTCTTGTATTCACGTTAATTCTTATTTGATCAGTTTGTTCATCTTTATGTGTGAGTGGTGCTTACATTTTCTTGCAATATCTCATTTATGTTGTCTGATTCCATTAAGTTTTAGAAACAGAATAATAGTGTGATAATACGAAGCTTGTTTGAGACTTTCAATTAAAGCCATAATCTTTGAGCTCATTTCTTCTATTGCTGTCGTTTTTCTCGCGTGTTGATTATCTTGTTGCCTAATATCGCATGATTAAAAGATTCTTTTTATCAAGATAAGTTTAAAAGGATTTATTTCTTTCTCTTTAAGCTGGTATGTTTCTCTGTTTTCCCTTGAAGTTTTAGTCTTAAAAGGTTGTTCTATTGGTTGGATTCTGGAATTTGTTTCTGTTTCTGGATCTCTATTTAGTTGAAAGGGAAATGCAGTAGGTCCTGGTGTAAGTTTGGCTATGGAGTTGTTTATCAGTTTGTAGAGGTATAGGCAGCAGGTTCTTGGTTTTCTCAGAGGGGTCTGGAGTTTTGTTGTCGAGCAAAAGGGCTTAAGTTTTGTCTGTTTCATGTCTGGCTGGATGCTGTTATTAGTCTTGGTGTTGTTGTTTGTTTCTGGTGGATCTGGTGTGTGTGTATGTGGTTGTTTGGTTCTGGTATGCTAGCAGGGTATGTAGACAGTTTATAGAGCTGTCCTGGTTCATCTTGTTCCAGGGAATTAATGGAATGCTAGAGGTTTCAGGATATAGTTTGGCTTGTAGGTTGCAGGCAGGTGTAGATAGGTGCAGTGTGCTTATATTCCTGGTGTTTGTTGCAGGTGTTGTTTGGAGGCTTCAGGGTGTATTATATTGTGTCCTATGTTCTGTTTCTATTTGTTCTGAATGATAAAAGGGGGTTGTTTCTGCTTGTGTAAGGAGTTCAGGTAGGAGTCTGAGGGAGATGTAGAGTGTATGCTTGGTTTCTGTTGAAAGGAGAATAGCAGGGGTCTAATGGAGTTGTTTCTGGTAGCAGGTTGCTTTATTAGTTGGTTTGGATCCTAGGGAAGTTAGAGGAGAGAAGCTTCTCTTTGTAGTATAGAAGTTCAAGGAGTAAAAAGGGTGGTTCGAGTAGCTAGGAGGCTGGTGCAGGCAGTAGAGGTGGTGTTCAATTGAGGAATGATGTAGTTTGGTTTTAGTTTTCTTCTGGTTTGTCTTCCTAGGTTGTTTCATGAAGTCTTTGAGTTTATGCAGTCCTAATGATGCAAGTTCGAGTCTGTTCTAGTGGAGGCTAATATGTTTGCAAAGTCCTAGTTTGGTTCTGCCTTAAACTCATTGTTTTAATATCTTGCTTAGGTTCTGGTTTAGTTCCTTATCTTGTCTGGAACTTGAGTATTTATTTGTTCCTGTTTCCTTAGTTCTCCTTCTCTGTCCAGTTTTCTCTTTTTTTTTTTTTTTTTAAGATGTGTTAAAACTTGAAGCTTTGATTCCTGTTCTAACTCGATTTGTTCTAAAGGGTGTTAGCTGCTACATAAACTTGCTTGGGATATTCCTTCCACCCTGTGGTATTTTGCTAGTCGTCTGCCTTAATATCGCCTAGAAAACTTGTTCAAGTCCTAGACATTGATTAACTGTCATCAGCTCTTTCCTCTTCTGTCTAAAATCTGTCCAGTAGCCTATCTAAACTGTTGCAGTCTTTGTTTGAATCCGGATTTTGTAATGGCTTTTCATGAGTTCCAATTTGTGCCAGCAATGATTTTAAGTTCATTGATTTCGTTTTAGATTAGTAGGTGTTCAGAGAGGTCTTATTAAAAGTCTTGTTCAATCCTTTGTTTCAAGTTTGCATGTAACTTCAAGTTCATTTATAGTCCTATCAGTCTTTGTTCTGAAGTTCAACTTAGTTTCAAGGAATTACATTAATGTTCTTGCCAAATTAATTTTCATGTTTATTATGATCATTGTCCTAATCTTTATCTTTCCTTTTCTTTTGCATAATACACCTCTTTGGGATCGAGTTGATTAAACTCACAATTGGGACGGCTTATATTGCATTGGAGTCGAGTCCGGGTTCGAGTACTCAAGAAGCGAAGCCTATAGAAGAAATTTTAAAATGCTTTGTTGAGCCGCCTATTCTAACTTAGGCTCATGGGCATATAATTGTATAAATTAAATAAATTCAAGGCTCCCATGAGTTTACCAATTTCCGGGTTCTTCTTCTAAACCTCCTCTTTTCCCATCCTTAGAAATTGCATGTCTATAGGAATTCCCGTAGGTAATTATTCATTTGATTGATTATGAATGAATGTTTAGTTATTTATTGAGTTATTTGTTAGTATTTTATTTCTTAAGAATCTCCATCTTATTTACGAGTTGTGCATCTTTTAGTTAAATAATGCGTGCAATTAAAATTCGAAACTAATAAAAAGTAACTCATTTTTTATGAAAGTGCAACTTCTTTCCAATTAATTGGTTTTCCTATTTCAGCAAAAATTATTCATTTATTTATTTATTTATTTATTTTCCTTTCTTTCTTTCTTTCCTTTTCAAGTCTAAGTTTATTTAAATTCATATTTCTTTAAAGTATAAATTATTATAATCTTAGAATTTTAATACTAATCTTAAACCATTTTATCAACATATTGAAAGTTAACATTTTGAGTTATTTTGTGAAAACCGAAGGATTAACCGTAATTTTACGGATTTTCGAAAGTGCTTTCAAATCGAAACCTTCTTTCGAAAATAACTGAACCTCTTACTTAGAATCTCTGAAAAATAGACCATTTTCCTTAAAACGGAGTGCTTGCACGCACTATTTAATTAATTGGTTCCTAATTCTCCTAAATTAGGTGGCGACTCCAAAAGAAAGCCCTTTGGAATCCCATATTGTTGAACACTATACCCGAAACCTATCTTTTCTTTAAAGAAAGGGTAGTAATTTTTGGGGTTCAACAGCGTGGCGACTCCGCTGGGGATACCTTAAGGTTCTAACCGCAAGGTTTTCACAAGATAACTCTTTATTTGTTTATTATTTGCAAAATAGCATGTTTAGTTAATTTGATTATTTGCAATTGTTTGTCACTGAAAGCATGTCACTACACTTTATTTGTGCACATATAAAACTGGCATTCCGTTCATATTTCCCCCACTCCTGGGAGCTTCTTCATGGTTACTTATACCCGCGAGGTGTATGCATATACACCCGCAACTCACAAAAAACCCTTTAAGAAAGAGTGCGCGTACCTGCGGGGTGAGCGGATAGTTTTACTACCGCGTGACCGCTTGCCACTCAAAACAGCCTTGTGTCTAGTGAACCCACTCTAGAGTTTTCGTTAGGAACATGCATGCATAAGCCTTAGATTGGACCCGGTCCTTGGTACCGCCTCCATAGTTAGGAAAACCGCCCTTTTTCTGTTGACGAGTTTAAACCCAACAACAGTGCATATTATGTGTTTATGTGATAACGGAACTTCCAGTCCAAGCCAAGTTTTGCAATTAATTAAATTTAGAATATTTTTATTAATTTTGTAGACTAGAAGATACTTGAATTCAAGAGGTGTTCAAGTTGAAATTGAGAAGATACTTGCAAGAAGATAACAAGTTAGGGGTAAGAGATGTCGAAAGGACGATAAGACGTTCGATCCATTTGATCGATGTTTGATTCAAGCAAGTCTTTGGATGTAAACCACATTTGGGACCAGATGTCAGAAATTACACCAATTGTGCAAGCAAGCAAGGATTGACCCTAACCAGGCCCGCACTTCAGTTTCATTGCCTCCTCGAGCCTGATGCAGTATAGTTATAGCAGTTATTTATATTTTCATTATACTCAAAATGATGTATTACGTCTGGCAGTTTCTATTTTTTGATGTAACAATGATGTACTCAAAATCAAGTTATAATGAAAGAAAATTATTATTACTGTTATTGTCACTTACTCTAAATTCGATTATTGCAAAACTGGCTTGGACTACTTTTCGTTATCACCTATACGGCGTCTTAGGCCCACCTCTGGCACAAAGAGGCACCTTACAGGGTAGGACGCGCCTGCATCTTTATTTACGCTTGATTACTTGTGTTTGCTACATATCAATTATTTGTCTACTATGCAATAACTTGCTAAATGCTTATTTGCTATGTGCTAACCGCTTGTAATTCATTTGCGTTGTTTGTTGGGTAATTCAGTTTGCTTGATATTGTGATTCGATTAACACTGTATTTTTTGCAGGAATTAACCGCTTTATTCTTTTTATTCATTTAGTTACTTTATTTTCTGAATGCATGCATATTATTATTCTAAAATACTTTTTGAATCTTTATTTGGTCTGTCTTAATTTTACAAAATATTGTTTTAGCATCAAATTTTAAGTGTTCCATCCTTTTAATAAATAATATTTCTCAGAATTTAATAAGCATTGTTTTGTCTAGTTTTCTTTAACGAAACAAATGTCCTACTTAAACTTTTTGGGTCTTTTCAGTACGGTCTCAATTTCTCCATTTTGGAATAAGATTGATCCGTCAGTTTCATCTTTAATAAATTTTTATTAAATTCGGTATGCGTTGCTAAAGGGTTAATTATTTTGAACATCAAGGCCAGGACATATGGCTCGTCAAAATGTCGTGATTGACTTGACTGGAAATGATGGATCCCACCAAGACAAGGTTAACAAGCTTGAAGCAACCGTGGCAAATTTGGAAAAGAGACTTGATAGCCTTACTGAATTGGTTGTCACGCTCATGGATGCTCGCAATCCAGTGCGAAATGTGTCAAGCCCAGGATCAAGTGCTCCTGTGGCTCCTATTTATACTGTTGCATCTCCTACAATGCAAGTAGCTCCAGCATTTGAGTGTGATGCTCAACAGTTCCCTAATTTGCATGCATTCCTGTTGGAAAAGGAATTTGGTGGTTTCTCAAAGACAAGCAATGAGAAAAGCAACGGGGAAGGGCTTCCCAATGCTAAAGAGAGCAATGGCACAATGGCAGACGAGTGGGCTATACCATCTCAAGCAGGCTTATGTGAGGTAGAAAAGGGGAATGTGAATATTCTTGACGTGGCTGATCCACCAGTGTATGATGGAATAGGAAACCCTCAATGATCATTTGAAAACATTCGTTGATTGGGTGGCAATATTTGGAAAAAGCAATGGAATCAAGCTGAGGTTATTTGTTAAGACGCTAGCAGGGCCGGCTTTAACGTGGTTTGCACTACAAGACCTTGGAAAGCGATTCACATGGGATGACTTAGCTCGTAACTTTGTCAAGCAGCACGAACTCCCAAACCTGACTTTTGCAAGAGGCAGTCCATTGAAGAGAAAATCTGTAGAGCTCCAAGAAGAGCCGGATGAGAGGACTTTGATATCTGACAAAAGAATGTGTAGCTTGGTCGAGGCACAGTCCAAAGCTAAAGAAAAAGCTGTTATGCCAAGTCCTTTGCCAGCGATAGCGGTGAGACCTAATACCGTCAAGCAAACAACTGTCAATCCAAGATTGCAATCAAGCCGCACCAAAAGATCTGCTTCGGCATTCACACCGATACCAGGTTCTTATGCAAAACTGTTTGAACGGCTTATGGGGACCGATTTGGTGCAGCCTATAGCATCAAAGCCGTATGAACCACACAAGCCTGAAAATTTGGGAAAATTTTGTGCTTACCATTCAGGGATGCAGGGGCACAATATTGAAGAATGCACTTTATTTAAGAGGAAGGTTGAAGACTTGATTAACTTTGGCCAGGTCAAAATTATATCTCCAAAAGGCATTGGCGAACCTTTTGTTGCAATCCTTCCATACGCAAAGGGAGATTCCTCAAAGAAGGACATTTAGGCACCTATCAAGTTCCAGAAAAGCAGTAGAGTTGCAGAAGCAGAAGTTAGTTTATTTGCATTATTAGGAAGTAACTATTGTAATTTCGTTTTGTTAGTTTTGTTGAAAGAAATGAAAAGAAAGAACATCAAATTATGAATGTTTGACTCTATTTCGATGTAAGCAAACTATGGTAACCGGTTTCCCAAGGCGGGAAGCGTAGGCAACTCATATCGAGTTTCGGTTACACCAGCATTTGAAAATTCTCTTTTTATGTAAGCAGAACTACGCACGGTCTGATTCCCAAGGAGGGATACGTAGGCTCCTCCATCAGGCTCGACCCTTTAGTATTTAAATTTTAATTTTTCCCAAAGATAGAAACTGGGGCAAATTTTGCAAAGCAAGTAGAAGACGTGGGAGATTGCAACCGGGGCAGCTTTTGATAAGCAGTTTGAAGTTTTGAAAGTCATAACTGGGGCAATTTTTGCAAAACAAGTTGAGATGTTGAAGTTATAACTGGGGCAAAATTGTGCAAAGGAAAATTGAAGACATTGATGTTGATTTCATAGTTATCAGAAGCGGGTTTTCTATGAATTGGTACAGATTGTTGTGCGACAAACAAGAATCGATAGCCGAGCAAAGCATTGATGTTCAAAATAAGCCGACCATTTTAGCAATTTGTGTCAAAATGGTCTAGCACGCATACTAATTTAGTAAAAACTTTCAAAGTTGTTTTTCTCAAGTTTCGAACTCTTAAATATTTTACTCATGTGTTGAGTCGAGATTTCGGTCCCATCCATTCGGCCTAATGGCCTATTTTACATTTAAAATCTTATGCATGCATTGTCATTTTATGTATTAACTTGCTTTTGTTCAATGTGTAGAATTTATTTGTTAAAGGTTGGCTAGCATTGAACACTGAAATGGCTGAAAATCTGCATCAAGGACAAAACAACATGGCAAAACAGCTTCAGGCGACAAGTTCTGGTATGGGTATCTTGCAAGCACAGAATGATGATGTCGAAGAGCATGTGGTCCAAAGGAATAGGATTGTCAACTTTGTCAACACTAGCAAACCTTTGCCAAATACAAGCTTTACCTCCAATCCACCTTACTTAACAATGCCTAATTACCCAATGCCTATAAATACTATATATCCACAAATCCCACAAGAATATCTTACCAATCCAAATGCTTGGCCAGCAGCAACTTTATACCAACCACCATTTATCAATATGCCTGCTGTGGGGAGTCAATCAAATCAATTGGTAATACATTCACCAGAATTGCCTGAGAAAGAAGTTGAGACAACTTATCCTCACAATGTGGATGAACAGATTTTGAGAAAGATCATGGGAAAAGAATTGCGCTCTAGGAACATTCAGAGCTTATACTATGAAGACTTATGCATTCACCCGGACATTGAGCTTCCAAGTGGGTACAAGATACCAAAATTTAACACTTTCAATGGAAAAGGGGACCCCTATGCACATCTGAAAGATTATTGCAGCAGATTAATGGGAATTGGCAAGGATGAAGCTTTGCGTATGAGATTGTTTATTCAGAGTTTATCAGGAATGGCACTTGCATGGTATACTAAGCAAGATTTTACCAAATGGCACACATGGGAAGACATGGCTCGAGACTTTGTGGAACAATACAAGTTCAACATAGTAAGAGATCCTTATCTAATTGATATGCGCAGAATCAAGAAGATGCCGCATGAGTCTGTTGCAGAGTTTGCTGTGAGATGGAGGCTAGAGGCTTCTAAGATGCATCCTCCATTGCCTGAAGATGAGTTGATAGCAACTTTCATTGACCTTCAAGAAGGCCTATTTTATGAAAAGCTACTTTTTGCTAATTTAAAGGATTTTTCCAGTTTAATCAGGTATGCAAAGATTTTGGAAGAAAAGTTTCAAACCAGAAGGTTGATTGACTATGACAGTACAGTGCCAGTTTTCAATTGTTCTGATGCACCTGAAAATATTCAAGACTCCCAGCCTTCGCAAGTGCACTACAATCATGATATGCAGAATTCAAGCCGTCAGCATCGATCTTATCAGGCACCATCTGGTCATCAGAGGATGAAGAAGTTAAGACCTCGTACTTTTACTCATCTCTATGAATCATTGTCAGACATATTTGAGAGATTGAAAGCAGAAGGACTATTGCAAGCAAGGAAGGGATGGATCCCAGAAAATCCGCCTCTAGGATTTGATTTATCGAAGAGGTGCGCATATCACTCAAATATTCAAGGCCATGACACAGAAGAATGCTTGGCACTTAAGCACAAAATCCAGAATATGATTGAAAATGGCAAGATAAGTGTGAAGCAAGGGCAAACAAGCAATTATGATCCTCCAGCAGCAAATGCAATTATCATCAGAGGTGATTCATCAAAATTGGCACCAGGGCATTTGAAAAGGAAGCGTGAATCTTAACAAGAAGATCAAACGACAACACTTTGCTTGTTGAAATGGCATTATTGCCCGACTATCTTATGTTTTCCTACTCTTTTGAAGTTTTATGTAATGAACTATCTTGTACCCTTTATTGGGTTTTTAATCCCGAAAGCAATGAAAATCCATTTTTCCAAATAAGCCAAGCCAATCTTAGTCGATATCTTTTGTGCAAAAGAAGAATTTCAAGGGCATCAGACTCTCGCAGCAGCAATACATCTGATTTCCATACAAGAAGATGCAGATTTGAAGCCGCATTAGGTGTTCAATCAAGCCAGCCACTATTTGTTCAAAAACTAACAGTTTTTTCTTTGAAAACAGGGGCAAGTTCGTTTTGGTGCTACTGCAAAGTTCAGCATAAAGAGAGAAGGAGCAAAACAAAATGTTGAGGCTTTTGGGCCCATCTTTCCGAACTCACGATTTTTCTTTGGATGCAGGAATTCCAAAAGCAGTAGAATAAGAAGAACTAGCAAAATTGAACATCGGTTTCAATATGGACTGAAGGCAGCATTCAACGTTGTGCAGCATTATCAATACAAGCAACTCGACCTAGCTTTGCTTATTTGTTTTGCATTATCTTACCTTAATTAATCCAATTTGCAACTTTATTTTGTAGGGTACTATTAAATTTAGGCTCGTTCGCCTTATAAATGAACGTCTTAGGCTCGTTCGCCTTATAATTGAACGTTTTAGGCTCGTTCGCCTTATAATTGAGCGCTTAGGCTCGTTCGCCTTATAAATGAACGTTTTTGGGCTCGTTCGCCTTATAAATGAACGTTTTAGGCTCGTTCGCCTTATAAATGAACAATTCGGGTTAACCCACCCGTAAATGGGATATGCAGGTTTTCAAGTTGCACTAGGACGTTGGACGCTTCGAGACCCGACGCCTCATTGCTTCATCAATAGAATGGAGCACATTCCGAGATTGCATTGTGGACTGCCTATTCATGATCTAAAGCATTATGCTTTATCATGGTTTATTGCTGAAAGGCGACATTTCTATATTCCTTGCAAATTGATAAGCCTATCCGTTTCATTTCTATTTCGCTTCGTGGGAACGTTTACTAAAAATTTCATTTTGTGATTTGCAGATATTTCTAAGTCTAGAGAAGTACCTGCTTTAATGAATTTTGCCTCTTTTGCTTGCCTAATGGTCTAGGCTCGTTCGCCTTATAATTGAACGTTCTAGGCTCGTTCGCCTTATAATTGAACGTTTTAGGCTCGTTCGCCTTATAATTGGACGTTTTAGGCTCGTTCGCCTTATAATTAAACGTTTTAGGCTCGTTCGCCTTATAATTGAGCGTTTTAGGTTCGTTCGCCTTATAATTGAACGTTTTAGGCTCGTTCGCCTTATAATTGAGCGTTGTAGGCTCGTTCGCCTTATAATTGAACGTTTTAGGCTCGTTTGCCTTATAAATAAACGTTATGTTACCTGCGTAGGATGTAGATTAGCCAAGTCGACTTGAGGCATTATGTCTCGTTAGTCGACTTATTTTGTAACAGCCTTATATTCTGCAATTCGTACCCGCTTTACTTATTGTCTTGCTTTACTGTTTCAGAATAATGATCAGCCTAGAGGTTCTCCGGGCGGAGCACTTTGTCAGTTGATCGAAAGAAGAACTTGTTGATAGCATCACAGCCAGCATTTACAATTTTATATTATCCCTTTATTTATTTTTCATTCCAATTATTACAGTTTATTAGCAGTTGCTCGCTTACAGTTTGTTAAGTCTTTACAGAATTTTGGCAATACCGCAGCAGCATTTGGAGCATTTGGAGCATAACGTGGAACTTTTTCTTAGCAGTGAACTGGGGCAATCGTTGATATGAGCTAGACTCGTCAACAAGGATCTGAAGAATCGCACTCGAACAAGCAAATTCTTACCTAATCTTTCATTTCGGATTAGGAGTCAGTTTGAATTCTTTCCTATTCGTGCGTCCTTTTTCTGTCAATCGTGCGAGTCTTCGTATCTAAGTGTCGTTGAACTACATATGGCCTGATTCTCTTTCAGCCCGAGATATGTAGGCAACTCGGGAACCGGAGTTCGGCCATAAGCCTCGCCTTTTGGTTCTTGGAATCAAAAGTCTTTGGCTTTATCGTGACAAAATTGGCTTTTCCGTCAACTTCTTTACCCTGAAAACTCTTTCATCCTTTTCGGGTAAAGAGGGGCAGCTGTTGACACCCAATTTTGTCCCGAAAGTTTAATAGATATCTAATTATTTAAAATAAAGTCAATTTATAAATTTAAAAGTGAAACAATTGAAATCTTGATAAAAGGATAAAATCGCAATACCTAGCCTCATCCCTAGCCTACCCCGTGCAATCGCCTATATTTCAATAAATTTATCTAAAAGAGGCTAAAATCACTCTTATTTCTGCAACCAATTCATAATACACACACACTTACATTTCAGTCAAAACCCAATCCCCCAACCCAATTCCTGACCCGCTTTTCCCCCTCAGTTCGAATCAAACTCGATTCCCCTTTCAAATCCTCTCAAAAACCCTTATAATCAGTCCAAATTTTGTATTAGCTGGTCCCCCCACTCGCCTCCATATCACCTTCTCCGTACGTGTGTAGCTGTATCAATCTCAGCCATCCGTTTTGAACTGGTTCGATCCGAGCCATTGTTTATTCCCCAACGGATATTTACTTTTGGGATAAGGGCAAGAATTGTACCATGTTTTCGGGATGGACGATTCAAACCCTTTTCTCATAGGTAAAATGTCGATTTTGGGTATAAACTTGGAAGAAATTATATCGCAGCTAAAACCCTGAATCTCAGGTATAAATTGAGGAGTTCAGTTCATTTTCAGGGGTTCTGGGGGGTTCCACTTTTGAGGAGGCAGCATCTCCACATATAAAATTTTCTCTCTCTCAGTTTTGAGTTTGAAGATATAGCATTACTGTTTCTTAGTTTGTTTTGGATTTGTTCTTGTGTTGTCGATTCATTATTTGTGTCGTCGCTTCACTATTCGAGTCGACGACTCCAGTCGTCGTCGCTTGTTCGAGTCGCGAAAATATTCAGACCCCTCGCCTTGGTTCACTGCTCGCAAAAAGGTAAAATCCATTTTCTCTTGTATTCACGTTAATTCTTATTTGATCAGTTTGTTCATCTTTATGTGTGAGTGGTGCTTACATTTTCTTGCAATATCTCATTTATGTTGTCTGATTCCATTAAGTTTTAGAAACAGAATAATAGTGTGATAATACGAAGCTTGTTTGAGACTTTCAATTAAAGCCATAATCTTTGAGCTCATTTCTTCTATTGCTGTCGTTTTTCTCGCGTGTTGATTATCTTGTTGCCTAATATCGCATGATTAAAAGATTCTTTTTATCAAGATAAGTTTAAAAGGATTTATTTCTTTCTCTTTAAGCTGGTATGTTTCTCTGTTTTCCCTTGAAGTTTTAGTCTTAAAAGGTTGTTCTATTGGTTGGATTCTGGAATTTGTTTCTGTTTCTGGATCTCTATTTAGTTGAAAGGGAAATGCAGTAGGTCCTGGTGTAAGTTTGGCTATGGAGTTGTTTATCAGTTTGTAGAGGTATAGGCAGCAGGTTCTTGGTTTTCTCAGAGGGGTCTGGAGTTTTGTTGTCGAGCAAAAGGGCTTAAGTTTTGTCTGTTTCATGTCTGGCTGGATGCTGTTATTAGTCTTGGTGTTGCTGTTTGTTTCTGGTGGATCTGGTGTGTGTGTATGTGGTTGTTTGGTTCTGGTATGCTAGCAGGGTATGTAGACAGTTTATAGAGCTGTCCTGGTTCATCTTGTTCCAGGGAATTAATGGAATGCTAGAGGTTTCAGGATATAGTTTGGCTTGTAGGTTGCAGGCAGGTGTAGATAGGTGCAGTGTGCTTATATTCCTGGTGTTTGTTGCAGGTGTTGTTTGGAGGCTTCAGGGTGTATTATATTGTGTCCTATGTTCTGTTTCTATTTGTTCTGAATGATAAAAGGGGGTTGTTTCTGCTTGTGTAAGGAGTTCAGGTAGGAGTCTGAGGGAGATGTAGAGTGTATGCTTGGTTTCTGTTGAAAGGAGAATAGCAGGGGTCTAATGGAGTTGTTTCTGGTAGCAGGTTGCTTTATTAGTTAGTTTGGATCCTAGGGAAGTTAGAGGAGAGAAGCTTCTCTTTGTAGTATAGAAGTTCAAGGAGTAAAAAGGGTGGTTCGAGTAGCTAGGAGGCTGGTGCAGGCAGTAGAGGTGGTGTTCAATTGAGGAATGATGTAGTTTGGTTTTAGTTTTCTTCTGGTTTGTCTTCCTAGGTTGTTTCATGAAGTCTTTGAGTTTATGCAGTCCTAATGATGCAAGTTCGAGTCTGTTCTAGTGGAGGCTAATATGTTTGCAAAGTCCTAGTTTGGTTCTGCCTTAAACTCATTGTTTTAATATCTTGCTTAGGTTCTGGTTTAGTTCCTTATCTTGTCTGGAACTTGAGTATTTATTTGTTCCTGTTTCCTTAGTTCTCCTTCTCTGTCCAGTTTTCTCTTTTTTTTTTTTTTTTTAAGATGTGTTAAAACTTGAAGCTTTGATTCCTGTTCAAACTCGATTTGTTCTAAAGGGTGTTAGCTGCTACATAAACTTGCTTGGGATATTCCTTCCACCCTGTGGTATTTTGCTAGTCGTCTGCCTTAATATCGCCTAGAAAACTTGTTCAAGTCCTAGACATTGATTAACTGTCATCAGCTCTTTCCTCTTCTGTCTAAAATCTGTCCAGTAGCCTATCTAAACTGTTGCAGTCTTTGTTTGAATCCGGATTTTGTAATGGCTTTTCATGAGTTCCAATTTGTGCCAGCAATGATTTTAAGTTCATTGATTTCGTTTTAGATTAGTAGGTGTTCAGAGAGGTCTTATTAAAAGTCTTGTTCAATCCTTTGTTTCAAGTTTGCATGTAACTTCAAGTTCATTTATAGTCCTATCAGTCTTTGTTCTGAAGTTCAACTTAGTTTCAAGGAATTACATTAATGTTCTTGCCAAATTAATTTTCATGTTTATTATGATCATTGTCCTAATCTTTATCTTTCCTTTTCTTTTGCATAATACACCTCTTTGGGATCGAGTTGATTAAACTCACAATTGGGACGGCTTATATTGCATTGGAGTCGAGTCCGGGTTCGAGTACTCAAGAAGCGAAGCCTATAGAAGAAATTTTAAAATGCTTTGTTGAGCCGCCTATTCTAACTTAGGCTCATGGGCATATAATTGTATAAATTAAATAAATTCAAGGCTCCCATGAGTTTACCAATTTCCGGGTTCTTCTTCTAAACCTCCTCTTTTCCCATCCTTAGAAATTGCATGTCTATAGGAATTCCCGTAGGTAATTATTCATTTGATTGATTATGAATGAATGTTTAGTTATTTATTGAGTTATTTGTTAGTATTTTATTTCTTAAGAATCTCCATCTTATTTACGAGTTGTGCATCTTTTAGTTAAATAATGCGTGCAATTAAAATTCGAAACTAATAAAAAGTAACTCATTTTTTATGAAAGTGCAACTTCTTTCCAATTAATTGGTTTTCCTATTTCAGCAAAAATTATTCATTTATTTATTTATTTATTTATTTATTTTCCTTTCTTTCTTTCTTTCCTTTTCAAGTCTAAGTTTATTTAAATTCATATTTCTTTAAAGTATAAATTATTATAATCTTAGAATTTTAATACTAATCTTAAACCATTTTATCAACATATTGAAAGTTAACATTTTGAGTTATTTTGTGAAAACCGAAGGATTAACCGTAATTTTACGGATTTTCGAAAGTGCTTTCAAATCGAAACCTTCTTTCGAAAATAACTGAACCTCTTACTTAGAATCTCTGAAAAATAGACCATTTTCCTTAAAACGGAGTGCTTGCACGCACTATTTAATTAATTGGTTCCTAATTCTCCTAAATTAGGTGGCGACTCCAAAAGAAAGCCCTTTGGAATCCCATATTGTTGAACACTATACCCGAAACCTATCTTTTCTTTAAAGAAAGGGTAGTAATTTTTGGGGTTCAACAATAGACGCAGGAAAAATGCTATTGCTCATTTTCAGGACGACATGGGCAACATCAATTTTATCATACGTGTTTAGCTAATCATGTCTCCAATTATTTTCAAAACCTTTACACTACTGATCATGTTACCAGCCCCCATTGTCCTAACAACGCTAATAATTCATGGTATAGTAAAACAGATCTTTCTAATTTAGATCGCCCTCTTCTAGATAGTGAAATTACTTGTGCTATCTTTTCCTTTAAACCTTATAAAGCCCCAGGTCCCGATGGGCTTCACCCTTTTTTCTTTCAACAGTACTGGGATATAGTGGGCGATTCTGTTAAATCCCTTTGTCATGAAGCTTTTAATACTAGTAGTATCCCTGATTCCTTAAATACTACTTATCTTTCTTTGATCCCTAAGTTTAAAAATGTTGTCCACATTAAAATTTTCAGACCCATGGGCCTGTGTAATACCATTTACAAAATCATTACTAAGATTGTTGCCAATCGTATAAAGCCTCATCTTGATAGCCTTATTAATCCTTGTCAAGCCAGCTTCCTGAAGAACAGAAGAGCCTCAGACAATGCTATTATAATTCAGGAAATTATTCATAAGTTTAACAAGATGAAAGGTGCAAAAGGTGAAATGATAGTTAAAATTGACCTAGAAAAAGCTTTCGATAGAATTGAATGGTCTTTTATTCGTACCATGCTAGTCTTCTTTAGATTTCCCCCTAATATCTCCAAGCTTATTTTATCTTGTGTTACCACTTCCTCTATCTCTATCCTCATTAATGGTTCTAAAACCCCTTACTTCCACCCTAGTAGAGGAATCAGACAAGGTGACCCGATGTCACCCTATCTCTTTATTCTAAGTCTGGAGCTTCTATCAATCTATATCAATCATAAGGTCGAAGCTAACCTGTGGAACCCTATTAAATTATCTCCTAAGGATCCTGAGATTTCTCATCTTCTATTCGCGGATGATCTTACCTTCATGGCTAAAGCTAATGAAAAATCAGTCTTGGCCATTAAGGAAACCCTAAACCTATTCTTTAATCTCTCTGGTGAAAAGGTTAACACCTCGAAATCAAAAATTATTTTCTCTAGGAATGTCAATAAGAATATGGCTTGTCATTTTGGTACTATCCTAAATATTCAAATTGGTCATTGTTTTGGCAAATATCTTGGCTTTCCTATCTTGAATAACAAACCAAAACCAAATGACTACCAGTTCATTCTAGATAACCTTCAATCCAGGCTCTTAGGCTGGAAAACTCACTTCCTTAATCTTGCTGGTCGTGTAACCCTAGTCAAATCCACCCTAAATTCTATTCCAAATCACATCATGCAATTTCATTCCCTTCCCTCCAAAACTCTTAGTATGATTGATAGAGTTCAAAAGAACTTTATTTGGGGCACTACTACTACCAAGAAGAAGATCCATCTCATCTCTTGGAACTCTATCACAAATCCCAAACTCCTAGGTGGCTTGTCTCTTACTAAAGCCAAAGCCAAAAACCTGGCCATGCTTACAGGCTTAACCTGGAGATTTCTTTCATCTTCTAAATCCCTTTAGGTTAAAGTCCTCAGTAATAAATACATCCATAGGCCCACTTCTAAAAGTACTTCTTTTATTTGGAACAATCTTTTCGGTGGATGGAAAATTTGTAACCCTAATACTCACTGGGTTATTGGAAATAGAAATCATACTGCCTTATGGGATCAAAGCTGGCTCCCTTCAAGACAACCTCTTAGAAGTTGCATTAGTGGCCCCTTAACTTTAGAGGAATCTAAAGCTAAAGTTGCTTCTCTAGCTAATGGTATTAAGTTAGATTGTTCAAAACTTTCTTTTGTACTCCCGAAAGATATTAGTACAATGATCAATACCTCTTTTTCCCTATCTTCCGAAATTGATCACCCTGTCTATAAACCTAATTCTAATGGTATTTTTTCTCTAAAGTTCACTTATGCCCTAATTGAAAATTATCAACCTGAAAAGGATGACTTTGACTGGATTTGGAAAATTGATACTCTTAATAAAATAAAGTTTTTTTGTGGCAATGCAACCATCATAGATTACCTACCCGTTTCTATCTCAATAGAATAGGCATCAATATTGACCCCATGTGCCCAATTTGTAAAACCGAGTATGAGACTGACTATCATATTTTTGTAGGTTGTGTCCTCGCAAAAAAAATATGGTTTACCTGTAAATTTTCTATCCAGTCAGTCGCTACTGATGACTGATTATCTGGGTTGAAGGACCTCACTCCTAATATGCCTCACAATTACTATAACTGGATTGAATTCCTCTCCTTCGCAACTTGGAACCTGTGGCTAAATCGTAATCAGAATAATGTTCATAATCTTTCCCATAGCATAACTTACGACCAAGTTCATGTTAGGACTGTTGAGTTTAAACTTCTTACATCAAAGGAACCTAGATTAAATAATTCAAAATACATAAAGGTTTCATGGCATCCTCCTAAGCACCAATTCTTTAAACTTAATATAGATGGTGCCTATAATAACCAAACTCATAAGGCTAGCATTGGGGGAGTCTTTAGAGATTATAGGGGTAATTGGATCCTAGGATTCCACAAAGTTATAAATGGCCTAAACCCCACTCACGTTGAACTAATGGCTCTTCACTATGGTCTATCTCTAGCAGTTCAACAAGCCTATTTTCCTTTGGAAATTGAAACCGACTCCACAGATATTATTCATCTTTTGGAGAAACCTACTTCTATTTATTTTTCTATGGTCTCTAATTGCAGGTTAATGATGACCAGTTTGGGAATGCCAACATTGAGGCATAACTTCCGCCAAGGGAATAGAGTGGCGCATCTCCTAGCCAAGGGAGCTCCTGAGTTGTCCAAAAGAAGTTCATTATATCATTTTGTGGTGCCACCTGATTTTGTTAAAAAAGCAGTAATGGAAGACAGAGCTGGCATGTCTTTTGCTACGAAGGTGTCAGATAATATCTGTATTAACTTATCATCTTTAGGAAACTTAAACGCGCTATATGCCGTTTCTATCCCTAGTACTAGTATGTGTAATATTCAGGATACGGAACACCTTAATAGCCGTACGAACTCGTTATGTAATCCCCCGTAACTATTTTATTAATGCAAATCGTGTTTTAATATAAAAAAAAAAGTTGTGAACATGTTACTAATTAAATACTTTAGTTTTTATTTGTGTTGAATGCTTAATGATGAAACAATATGTATGTTGAATTGTTTTATTGGTCGTGGTGGCTTTGTTTTATGTTAAACAGGTTGTTTTTGGTTTTTGGTTGCTTTGTACCGAATTTCTGATGTTTTTATTTAGCAGGATTTATATAGTCTAACCAACCAAAAAAAAAAATAAATTATTTTATTAGAGAGGGAATTCCGTCTCTAAACAACAAAAATAATTTTTAAATTTGTTACTAGAGAGGGAATTCTGTCTCTAAACAATAAAAATAATATATATAATTTATGTTGGAGAGGGAATTCCCTCTCCAAGCATTAAATTAATTAAATTAATTTAATGCTTGGAGACTGAATTCCCTCTCCAAGCATTAAATTAATTTAATTAATTTAATGCTTGGAGAGAGAATACCCTCTCCAAATGCAAAAGTTAGTGCGCACTGACACACTACTTTTGCATTTGGAGACGGAATTCCGTCTCCAAGTTGTCCAACGACGCGCTTAAAAGCGAAGGACGCGCGGAGACGGAATTCCGTCTCCAAACACCTTTTAGAGAGGGAATTCCGTCTCCAAACTGTGACGCAAATCAATTAATTTCTAGTAGTGATTCTTGCAATATTAGCACGGCTAATTTTGTATTTTTACTGTTTTCTTTTTGTTGCGTTTTCAATGATTAATTTTGTATCTTCCTTTTCAATATCTGCCAACTTTGACACATACCAAGCTTCAATTTTCCATGGTTATTGAAATTATGAATAGTTTATTTTCTTCTTCTTAGATCTCAATCCATAAATGCGGAGAGGAAATATGCATTTGGAGCCTTGATGAAGAGGTATGTCTTCTTTCATATACATATATAGAGCCTATATATATTGTTCCTGTGTATCTTTTTATTCTTTCAAATGGGTATGTTTTAAGAAATCTAATTAAAACTTTATGCACATTTTATCATATGGGTCCGATTTTAAGTTCGTTATTTACTAATTGCATGCAGTAGATTACTGGGTTCATGTGTTATGAGAGTACAACAATATTGAGGTATGTTAATTGTTTGATTTCATTCTGAGATTTACTTTATAAAAAATGTTTTTTTTACTAATTGCAAGGAGTAGATTATGGATAGGCTCCGGGGGCACACTAATAATTGGTTGGTGGCAGTTTTTGGAAACTGTTATGTGATTGGTGGACAAATAAGAAGTGAACTAAGAAACATAGGAGTAGTAAATTTAGGAAATCTTGTGTAATTTAGCTTGATACATTATCAAAATTTTCACATTCAATTATCTTCTTTGTTCAATGTAAAAAGTAGTTTGTTTGTGCTAATTACTCTGGTTATGATATTTAAGTTTAGGCAAAAAGTCATCTGATAACTTTATGATTCTCATATGTTGATTTTAAGTAAGCTTTTTTACAATTTGCTCTGATTAATATTTATTGTATTGTCCGCGCAATTGAGAATAGTTTAAAATAAAAAGTGAGATATTTTTTTTTTTTTTGGTTATCAACGAAATGACGAATCGGTTTGATTACGAATTTCAAGTAAGTAACTTGGTCACATCCTATTAAAATATTTAGCTTGGTTTGTTATCTTAAGCTTCAGATTTTTAAGGGATTCTATGTACTTTTTCTAAATTACTAAATATTTGGAAGATCTTACAAAAAAAAGTGGAAATATAACTCTAAACTTTTAAATTTGAAAGATAGCTTTAATCTTTTAAATTTGAAAATTTAAAAAGATAACTAGCGCATCACGACGACAAACCTGCAATATGTATTAAAGGTGTAACAAATTATTAGTTTTAAGAAATATCAGAACAATGCAGTTATATTCTATCTTTGTGGTGCAGAAATATAAGAAAGGTGGGTAACGGCTAAGAACATGGATAGTTGTTTGATAAGAACGTGGGTTGTTACCTAAACTCTATGTTTTAGCTGTACGGGAGGAACAAAATAACTCATATTTTATCTAATCTTTTGAATTGAAAAAAAAAACGCTATTCTTATCTTGATCATTCTCGAACTCTTAATCTGAACTTATCCATCCTTTTTATATATAACAATTTCACTTTGTTAATTACTTTATTAAGGATCTGACATCCAAATATGGTATCCCTTCTTCTGTTGCAGCTCTTGAGTGCTAATATTGTGTATGTGGCTCAAAAACTAAACTTTCGTCATTTATTCCTTATTTGTTATAGACTGAAACAATCATGGTTGATCTATCAATAGAATGGCTAATGGGGTAAAGTTTTGTTACTATGACTATCAAACACCTCTTTATGAATTGTTTTCAAACAATTCATATTTACAGAGTTGATCATTATCTCTTTCATACGGTGAATTCTAATATTCTTTGTTAATATCTCTATAAAAGTAATTTTGTGCAGCATACTCAGTTATGTCGTACCTTTTGTACTAGGAGAGTATTGTGAGGATAGTTAATGTTTGACAGTCGCTAATTAGTAAATGGTCATAGATTGCAAGATGCGTTTCTGTTATCGCCGAAATGATGCAAGTTGTCTGCTTGGTGAAGAAGATTAACATGAAAAGTATAGTCATTTAGATCATTGTTGAAGAATAATTCTTTATCCAACTACTGATAAAAATCTCAATATCACTATTTCCCGACAATCAGTATTAGACGTTGATATAATTCTGTGACTTTGAACATGTACTATATTAATTATGTGATGTATCTGTTGATGAATAATTTTGGTGTTTTAGTGTATGCCTATATGTGACAGTGTAAAATGTACGAAATAAAAGTCCTATAATGATTATTTTATTGCCATTCAAAAAACTCAATTGCTGATTGAGTTACTGTGCGGTGAAACTTAGTAACAATTTTTTTGCAATACATTATATTTCTGTGGGTTGGAGTCTATACTTAGAATTTCTTTTTTCAATTAATACCGACAGCTACTATTCTAAAATGGATTAGAATGGGAGAGTAAAGATTCTATTGTTTTTTTCATTTATAGATTGTGTTATACTGCTTTTCAGTCCGTTATTAAATAAATATTTGTTTAAGAAGAAGATCTAAAATAAATATTTATTTTAGGTCATTTTATATGTCAGGATATTTGTATCATTAACTAATATATATCTATTTCGGCATATTAACCATTTGTCACACCTTTTATCTTTAATTTATGTTCTTTCATCTTTCAGTTAAACAAAAAAAAAATTATTAAATGATACAACAATCACTATTATTTAGGGAGATTATAGAGTTTATCTCTGATGTGCTTTCTTTTGCTATGATAGGGTGAGGAGACACCTAGAGTTAACTGGTTTTCAATTTGATGATATCATTGTCTAAATATAAGTTGAAAGTGTTATGTTTTCTTCCGGAGAAGTATTAGGGTATATGCTATTTGGCACTTATGATTGTAATATGTCTGACAAAAAAAAGCTCAACTTTACTTTTATGAACTACGACCCTAAATATGAGCACATTATATTCAACAGGTATGTATTTTTTCCTTTCTTTCTCATATTCTTTATTAGAATCGTGTTCTTTTATCAATAGAAAATAATTGTTGAAAATTTATATGGTGTATATGATTGATACAAGAAAGAAAGGTACCAATGATGAATGGTGGTACTCAAGCAAGCTAAGAGACATGATGAGTTAACACCAAACACCATGGAACCAAGAAGATGGACCTTACTTATTGCTGATGGCTTTGTTGTTGATTACTGATGATAAAATTTCTTTAGTTTCATGTCTTTCTGCGTAAAGTGTTTCCTATTCTCACGTAGTTATCTTCGATTTTAATTATCAATATTACATATTGCATGTCCACTGTTGTATAAAAACCTAACATAAAATTTCTTACTTTTCTAACTGGCAAAAAATAATAGTGTAGATTTTGTTTTTAGAATCAAAATTTTCATTTCACAATTATAATATAACGTCTATTTCAAATAAACATTACTTTAGTGATATTGATATAAACTCATCAATGTAAAAAAATACTTTAGAATAATGTTTAATTAATTTGATTATTTAACGAAATTATTCACATTTATTTAAAAAATCATTATTGTGAGCTTGAATCATTTTACATTATTCCTAAATTGACCACATTCTTTTAAGAAATTAATATCTTGCATTCATTTTCAAGCATGAAGTGTATACTTTCAATTATATGAATTTTCTAAATACATTAAGTTAGTACATTATTTTATTTTTAATTGAGTTAATAATCTGTCTATTATAAATTAGAGTGCTTAAGTGCTAACAATATGAATCTAGTAATCTGGAAAAAATTATTATTCATGATTAATTTAATTTCTAATATATTGTCGTGTGCTTAGAAGATTTTACTTTATTCCTAAAATTGGTACTTAAAAATGTATTAAACTTTAAATGAAATAAAATAGTATTTGCCTTGTTAGATATCTAGTATTACTAAGAACTGATTTGTCATTCATAAAATCATAAAAACCCAGTTAAACATCATATGCTTGATTTCATATTTATCTATTTTGTATATGTATATATATGTATATTTATGGATCTACAAAAAATGTGTTCTTTGAGTGATAGTTATTGGGTATGTTGTCCACAAAGTATACACAGTTGATTCAAAAGTTATTCTGACACGTAAGTGACAATATTTTTCTATTCTAATGAAGTCAACTTCTTATTTTTCCTCAATCAGTTTATTTTCGTAAAATTCAAATAGAGCTCTATATTTTTATCCATACTTAATTTCACCAAGCACTTATATGCTCACTCCCGTCAATTCTGATTTTTCAGTTCTAAATTTTGTTATATTCTTCATAGCAAAAGGTTAAGCATGAGTCAATTTTTTTTTTTTAAAAAAAAGTTTAGGATGATGTAATTCTAGAAGCAAATGAAAATCTATCACTTAGATTTAAAAGTACACTATTAGAATACACGTTTTTTTATGCAAGAAAGTATTGCAGAAATAATTATGGTTGAAAATTGAAACACATGACACTTCACTTTGATAAGTGAAGAAATGTACATCTGCGAACAAATTCGTGATAGTATAGTACATATTAGTCAAGGTGATACCCACAACTTTAACCATTGTCAAAGCACCACCGTCCGCGTGTTCCAATGTGTAATGGGAGTTAGCAAGAACAGTAAATTACATATTTGCCCTTAATGATGATCAGAATTGCATAAGCAGCCATGGGTCGACCACCATGGCTCTTCTAATATAGTATAAATAAAATGATAGTTTTCGGTTAAAACGATATGATCTATTGAGCTCAAGGAAGACATTTCACAATTATGTATGCATATTGCGAAATACTGTAATATTATAGTTTTGGATTATGTTAATTAAAAATGATAGATTCAATCTCTTTATGTATACAAGTAAAAATTTAAGTTATTATGGATTTGACTAGAATAATATACAGTAGTAGAACTATGAAAAGCAGTTGTAACATTACAAAAAAAAAATGTATATATGTTGAAGGTGTTCCTTAGAAAATAAATACTATTAAGAAGGGTTTATTCCTCTGAACTACAAATTTAATAATTTAAGACAGTAGCAAAGAAGCAGTAAATTTTACTATTCTTGAATTGTCTCCGTCTTCAACAATATAACTGTATAAAATCTATCATAATTGATAAAATTCTAGAGTGGAATTAAGTAGAACTTTTAATTAAAGTATAACCTAATTTCTAAAGTTACCTATTATTTTCGCACTTGATTTCCTTATCACGTTCTTTGAATTAGAAAGGGTAATTATACCGTGTTTGACTACTTTAGGGAAGAAAAAGAATTGGAACTCTTTTTTATTTTAATGTAAATAACAATAAACCTTATTATGCTAAAAGATGAAACTTTAGCTAAATTGATTTTGTTTATAAATTCTTGGTTGGATCGAGTGTGCTCAGCTCTCTACATTGCTAAATCCATACATTTTCCTAATATTTTAAACTTGAAACATAATTTGCAAATTCGTACTAAAGCTAATCAAGCAAAACAGTATACCTAAACTCAATTGAAAAAATGACAAATAAAGCTACAAGTGAACCTTTACTCATAGGATAGTATAGTTAATTTTCTTTAATATGGACCGCGCATCGCGCGGGTGTTATACTAGTATAAATGGTTACAACATTTAATGGTTACAACATTTAGAGCTTCATCATTATTCTTCACGAGGACTTCAAAGTCCAAACTTTCAAGATAAAGCAGTGGAAGAATTGGATACCTCACACTCCATAATAAAATAAAAGATCTTAAATCTTTGAGTTGTAGTCAAACGCCCGCTTCGTAAAAAAATTAAACATGAAATTGTAAGATTATGGTAGATTGTGGGTTTTGATAAAATATTTTTGGAGTCTAAAAATCTTATTTCTTTTAAAATTGACTAAGCGATTGGTTCACTAGAAATCTTGTTATTGCATGCAGGTAAACCTCACTAAGATAATTAGCTCGAACATGATGCTTTGTTAAACTCAATTTTGTAAAAGGATCAGTTCAAAGTTTAGGCTTTATTTTAGTCAGATCTATTTATATTCATACTAACTACAACTATTAAAAAAAGGTTCACGCACAACGCACGTACACATAGACTAGTATATAATAAGAACATGAATATTTTAATTAAGTAGATAACAGTTGCAATTACAATAACTAAATCAGATGGAAATTAAGATAAAGGCTTGGAAATAAAGTATAAAGATAAAGGGGGGAGGGGAGGTGGGGGGGTGAGAGGATACAGAGAAAGATTGGAGGGAGAGGTTAGATTTGCTTTTGCATAGCTTATCTTTTGATCCTTCTATGCTAATATTCGGTTGTTTTTACTACTCAACAGTGAACTAAGATCCCAAATAAATCTCTTGTTAGTTTGTCTAATACTTAGACTCAACCTCAGATTAATACTGAGTCCCAGTCGATTAATGGATATCTTGCTATCCTGTTGCACCTTTAGACCCATAGCAGAGTTCATAACAATATACATGTAACAACAATAATAATTGGGTTGATCAAAATTGCACAACGACAACAAAGTAAACTTATTCACTTCTATTTTCAGAACCTCACTATCCAATGATTGACAAATAAATAGTACAAGTGTTTCTCCGATATCTTCAAAAAACTATTGGATTATTGAAAATCAGGGACGTGTTGCAGACAAGGGCATTTGGTCTAGTGGTATGATTCTCGCTTAGGGTGCGAGAGGTCCCGAGTTCAATTCTCGGAATGCCCCAATTTGTAATTTTTTTTTCATTCCTATACAGTTTGCTCAGTTTTATTAATCTCATACGCTCATTATGATGGAAGAATTTGAAAAAGAAATTGCTCTATACGTTGCAATTACATTGATTTCATTCACTTTGAATTATCAAGTTGTGAGTTCCCTTAGACCATACTGCTAAATTGGAACTAGGAACAGATGATGTATTCCTTTAGATAGTGCATTTATTTATTGGAAACTAGAATATAGTCAAGTTTATATCGATGCAGCAATTTAACTCGAGTACTGTGAAATTTGACATTATAGTGGTGCTTAGATTTCTGAATTTTGCCATCATAGTGAATTTTTCTTTATTTGGAAATTCATTTTGCAAAGAAGAAGTTCAACTTAAAGAGGCAAAACTGGAAAATTTGACAAAATCAAACTGATAAATATGAAGTTGAATTAATCGGAAGGTATTTAATCTAGATTTTGAATTATAATTTATTAGATAAAAAAATCGAAAATCCAACTCAAGAAATCATAATCTAACTTGGGCAGCTCCACCCCACCCTAAGAAAATGATAAGAAAAAAAAAAAGAATTATATAAAGCAATAGTCAAAGTAATAATTTTTTTTTTCGCTAACCGAAAAACAAAAAATGCAACGCTAGAAGGAGGGCTTGAACCTCCGACCTTGTGGTTAACAGCCACACGCTCTAACCAACTGAGCTATTCCAGCTTATTTGTCAGGTTGTATCATTTAATTATTTTTATCATAAAGTTACTTTGGTTCTATCAATGTAATTTAATAGTATAATTTACTTGTCTTATTTTTTCGATTACTAAATCCACTTATTGCAAGTAGTTACATGTAATAACCTTTCAAACAACCTGCTAGTATAAAAACATTTATACCGTCAGAGTATAGGAGTTAATTTTTCTACCTTCCGGAGTTACTTCCCACTTTCCATGAGCTACATAATATCCACGTCCAAGGTGGTCCCTTGTTAATAGAATGTCACTTGCTGAGTTATGCTAATCAAGATTTAAGATATAAAACCTCCAATCTTGATATATTTCTCAGTATCTAAATCAAAGAAAGTCCAAATTGTGTTAGCATTTCTTGCACACAGTAACTACTAAATGGCCACCTCATACAAACTGATTATTATGTATGTTGTATGGAAGTTATGATGCTCAGTTGCTAATTCCCCAGAAGTAAAAGTTGCCATTATATATGTAATAACAAATTTCAATGACAAAAAAATTAATAAATACACAAGGAAAAAAGATCTTTCTGGAAGATACAGGAGCGAAACAATCAACCTATTATAAACTGGACATATTTTACAATCTACATGACATATTGATACTGAAGAAATCTTGATCTAAACTTGACACAAAAAACCCCTAAACTAGCATATACATTAAACTCACTTCCTGTGAGAACCATGTGTTGATGATCTCGGAGATCCCTCAAAGAGATCCAACAGGAAATTCTCCAAGTCATCGGCACTGTACTTAATGTATTTGTCACTAATATGGACTGTGTGCCTCCCAACAAAGGTCCTGTATGCTTGAATAACCTTGAGAGATGTTGAGATTCGAAGATCTTCACGGAGTTGGAAATCTGGGATTGACCAACCGGTTTGGTTCTTGTAAACTTCATCGAATGCAGAATAAAAGCTCTGCAGTCTCTCTTTGAGCAGAGTTTTTGAGATAGAACTTGAGCCAGGATTCTGAAGCCCCTCATCCCTAAGTAACGAGAGGATCGAGCTCCAAGTAGCTCTCTCGTAGTATATTTCATGCTGTTGGAACCTCCAATTATGTTTGCGAATCCAATCATCGCCTAGTATTGTTCTTAGATCAGAGTTCTTCGCCTTTTCAGCCATGTAATGAATATTATTCATCAAGAAAAGGTGACCAAGCGACTCGTCCTTGTATAACTTGGATTTTTCATCAAGGTTGGACTCCAAAATTGAAGTGAGGGATCGACAATGTTGAGCCAATGGAGAAATGTAACAATTTTCATTACTGTTATCTTCTTCCCTATCCGGTGTCATGTCTGGTGAAATGGAGACTGAATCTTCGTCCCCGGGGCCCTTCAGAAGCTCATTAAGGATCTTGCTATAATCTGTTAGAGTTTTCATGTAGTTCATTACATATCTCGTGAGATGGTGTATTCCACCACCGGGAAATGGATTGGTCGATCTGCTGGATGCAACAGCATTTTCAAATTCGATAAACGTTGTAGTTGCACAATTGGCCAAGCTCCCGAGGATGTCCTGGCACTCAGTTCTAACACATAATCCAGCATCATCAGAGTACATAGCATCAATATCTGGGATAAGATCTGAAAGCACCTCATACATGTCAAGAATCCGAATCAACTTCTCTGGCTGATGAGGTCCAATAGCTACTGATTCAGCGAATTTCAGAAGCTGCAGTATCGAACCTTTTGAAGCCTCAGCAAAGCAAACTGAACTAACTGAATCAAGATCACCAAAAATCTGATCACTTAACCATTTCTCACTGGCAAGATAGACGCGCACGAAGACCTTCATACACCGTATCCACCTCCTGATCTTGGAGTTCAATGAGTTCCATTCCATCTTCATCACATCCTCAATACTCAGTTTTTCCACTTCAAGAATGAATAGGAAATCATCCAAAGCATCTTTTCTAACACTGGTAAATGCTTGAGAACACTCTTTACCATAACTTGAATTGAACATCAAATTGGCAATGCACCTTAGGTCAGGGATCACATCTGGATGCACAAGCTCAACGACATACTCCTCTGAGCGCCTACTCATACTATCTCTTTGAACCACATCGTCTACCGAGTCATCTCCAAATGAAACAATAGAACCTTCATCATCTTCGCTTGAACGAAAAGACATATGCTCAAGCTCTAAAGGCTGCTTGTTTTGAACAAGCAAGAGCTTAAACTCCTCCTCAAGACGATTCATCGCTACTTGCAGAACTTCATGAGCCTTGCACAGAAGCTCATCCTCTTTACTGTCTTTATACACATTCAGACTCTCTAACCGTTCAATCAGTTTTCGAACTCCATCCACAGACCTCAAATAATCATCTGCATATTCAGGTCCACAATCCCATATAATAGATTGATCCACCTCCCAACTCATCACCTTATCGTGCACTATATTAAACTGCTCCTCAAGCTCACTAAACGTATCCACAGTGTCTTTAGTATCACAAAGTTTCTGATCTTTGTTTTCACTCACTGTTGTTATAGAGGACAACTGAGAGCCTAAATCTGCCAGGATTTTTCTTGCATCATCTGTTAAATTCTTTTTGTTCTCCAATGCTTTCACAATCTGCTTTGCAGCAGCAATCAGTTTTTCTTCCTCATCCAATATGGGAAGCTCAGTAGCTTCATAGTCTCCCATCTCATAAAAGAATCCAAGAACTCAACGAGCGTGATAGGATGGTTAAGATCCCTTCACCCTTAACTAGGTCTCGGGCTCGAGCACTGAATGAAACACTTCCCTTCTAATGGACTCCACAAGACACAAAGTCGGATTAGTCGAACAAGTGAGTTCTGAATATATGGATGGTTTTGACAAACAAAAATAGAAAAAAAAAAACTTTATCTATAATAGCTTGAAGCTAAGATAGAGCTAAAAAACTAGAACTTGAACAACCTGCACTTTCCAAATTTGGAAAATCCAAGAGAGTGATCCTAATTAGGAATAACAATCAACAAAGCTATCCTCCCTAGGACCAATATGGAAAAAAGTACCAAGAAGTGTAACAAAAACTAACCTTTTTGAGGGTAAATAGGATACTAGCAAAAACAAGAAGGTCTAAGAAGATGATAAATGGCAGAACCCCAGATGCAAGAATCAGAAGAAAGTGCAAAGCTTTATGCAGAAAGTAAGATATAACTTTCCGAGCCTGCGCGATCGCGAGATACCCTGTACACAACAAGTAATTGCGAGATACTTTGTGTACCGAGCTAAATAAATATATATGCTTATAGAAGATGATAATAAAGGGAACTAAATGAGAAATATCAGCAAATTTATGAAGAGAGAACAAAAAGAAACTGACCCTTCTAGAGCAAAAGATGAGATTGACTGGATTATAATATATTTATTTGGATATTTTGAAAACGTATATTTTGAGTAAACTGAACAATCTTCCAAAATACATGTGAAGGTTGTCGCCTCTTTCTGATTTCTTTGAACAAGTGTGGCTTTGACCATTAGTCTTATTGACAAAGTTTAGTGGATTTACCTGAAAATAGTCTTTTGCAGGTAAAGTCGTTATTACTACAAGTCTACAAGCAGTAATATTTTTTTTTTTTTTTGGTTTCCCACCCGGTGTCCGGTACCCTCATTGGAGCCCCGACTAATCTCCGGATTCGCGCCGCGTAGGGCCCCATTCGGGGGGAAGCGCTCCCTACCAGTGATTTTTCCATACCCAGGGCTCGAACCCGAGACCTCTGGTTAAGGGAGGAGTAGTCCCATCCACTATACCACATCACTTGGTGGTAAGCAGTAATGTTCTTAATACGTGCTCCCTCCATCCTATTTTGTCTGTGTACTTTTGTATATTAATATGCGTTAGAAAAGAATGACGACAATAACAACATACTCAGTTTGATTCCGCAAGTGGATGTGAGGATGATGAAAATCGCAGACCTTACATCCATCAAGGTGGAGAGACGGTGGATAGATCTTAGGCTATAAAAAAGAATGGCATATTTTTAAATTTGAAAATAATCCAACTCCAAACTTACCATTATAATTATGTATTCATAGCTTATTTTAGATTATAAATTGCAAAAGTCTTATTTTCTGTATCAAGTCAAATTATAAATGAAGTAGACATACAGAGTATTTCTTATTTAAATGTCTTCACTTTGAGTCTACTACACCAAATATCTTAAGTTTACACTTCATGGTATAAATGATATGGTATTCTATTCCCGGAAATTGGATGGATTTCATGCATAGTAGGATTTGAATTTAGGAGTTCAGGGTTCTAGTATTTTTAAATTACGAAGTTTTAATTAATAATTTTAATAATTTATATATATTACGGAAATATTAAGACATAGAAGGTTTGGACAATAGTTATGAGGTTTGACCAAATCTTAGAACCCCAGCCCTAACACTTCTAGCTCAGCCCGTGATCCAATGTGTCAAAATATTTCAAAAAAATTGTCAAATTTACTATGTATTTTTATTATGATTTGAATTATTCTCCATTCTTGTTTATGTTGGAGCTCACAATACATAATTACATAACGAATGTAAATTGATTTGCTATTCCTCTAACATGTTAATTCCTCTTTCAATTTTTGGCAGGGACGGATCCAGAACTTAGAGATACCGTGTGCCACACAAATTTAAGCATAGAGATGTTGGCAGTAACATAGTCCAAATAGGATACAAATTAGGTTCTATTTGAGTTTTGGTTCAAGCTATTCATTTTCTCAATATATATTGACAAATTGATCTAACAAAACTTTTTATAACTATGAGTCTATGATAACTTAAAGCAAAACATAAAAGTTCAATAAACATTTAATTTGCAAATATTTTGCGCTCTACAAAATAAACTAAATAATATTTAAATATTATAATAACTATTTCTTCACATTTCATTTTCTTCTTCTTGAGATATATACTCAACTCTATTCAAAAGAATTATTATGAATAGACGAATGTGCTTCTACACGAGAAAAAATAAGTATTTCACTATATTAGATCATATATTTTTGCATAGGTTTTCAAGTTTTGTAATAGATACGTTTGAGTTCTTCTCTTGGAAAACAATAAGTTACTGTTATTTTGATAAATAATATTAATAAAGGATAAAAGCAAATTAGTGTAATGTTGAAATAAGCCTAAAACTGGGAAGAAAATCAAGCTTTCTACCCGTGGCACCATAGAGCTAGCCTTTAATTACAGTGAGTGTCAGTTCCCATAATTGTATTATATTGTCTGTGTATACACATAACTATACACAATTTCGATCGAGGTTAGAGGGTGCTACAGCACCCGGCCCTACGTAGATCAGCCCCTGATTTTTGGTTTCTTCTTCTGCTTTGCGTAAATGTTTTAGCTTAGTGTAAATAATTATACATTTGACTATTAAGTAATTTGGTTGTGCTAATATTTTTGGCACTTACAATGAATCAAACTGAAAATTTCCTTTTTCCTACCTTTTCTCTTTTGGTTCTAGAGGAAAGCTGACAATTTATCAGATGTAGAGAAAAGTTCACAGATTTGAAACTTCAGTATAAAATACACAGAGTATTTCTGTAAATGTCGTGGCGTCTAATAATTCTTTTACTACATGATATATTATAATAGGTAAGCTTTCTTTGTAAAGGAAAATGCATGCAGGTCACTAAGGAATTAAAAGTTTGACTATTCGTCTTTTCCGAACAGAAAATTAGTTATTCCAAATGATTAACAAATCAACAAACGATCTTTCATGATATTTTTATTTGAACTAGAATTTCTTTTAGAAAGTAGGTGCTTAGTCTGTTCTATTATTATTATTATTTGATAATTATATTGTTGAACAGGTTGTAACAGATAGATGAAGATAAGCTGAAAGGGTCGTAAACGACCAAATATTATGTATTTTGATTGTTGACACACAAAAGATGAAGAAAAGTCCATAGTTTTGTAAATAGTGAGTCGCAACAGTCAACATACATATCCCATGCCTTCCTTGATTATATATATCTTTATTAATCAAGAAAAATATAAAGATTGTTGTTACTTAATAATTGGTCGTATAATTGGTTGATTATTCAAATGCAATTAAATAAAGCAAAATGGGGTCCAAGTAGAACGTGACGAGCTACAAGTTGCAAGGATGAACTAATCAACTGTGCATCATACATAACGACAAACACATTATTAAAGACAATATAAAACTAACTCCTACATGTTGGTGCATGGGGAGGATGTTTCTAGCTTCCCGTTGCCTTCGATTCTTGAATTTTGAATCCTTTTTAATTAATCTTCTTGGGGGTATTTATTTATTGCTGTGGCAGCTTCTAATCATGGGAATACACAAAAACAGAAACACAAAAAGGAAAAAAAAAAAAATGGAGCCCTTGTGACATATGGTTCATCACATTTTACCTTTTTAGAGAAAATTATGTTAGGTGTTATTTTAGGGTTTTTATTTTAAAGGTATAGGAAAAATATTTTCTAATTTACAAAAATGTAGCAATATATTAAAAAAATGCTACAAAACATAACAAATATTAAAAACGAAATCATTGCTTAATCCGGCCTAATTCTCCTCCTCTCTCTTCTCTCTTACCGTTGGCAAGCCTGCTACAACGTTCCTTCCCCACCCTTCTCTGTCGTCCCATTATGTCTCTGTTGTCGTCACGTCCATTCTCCACCCTTCTCCGACATCCGATCTGTTCTTCGTTATTGTTGCAGAGCTTCCCTATTGACATCCCCTTTTATTCCCGATGTTCCCGCCCCGTCGTCTCCTTCTGTCCCCTTCTTTACTCCAGCGTCCACTCCTCCCCATCCTTCCACGACGTCCCTTGCTTGGCCGCTGCTGCTCAGATCAAGAATATTTTGCGCAGCCATCACCGGTAGATTTGGTGATTCTTATTCTTTTCTTTTTCTTTTCGTTTTCTTTTCTTTTGTTTTTTTATTGGGGTTTATCTGGTGGCTTCAGTGGATATACAGTGGTTCTGGTGATCTTTTTGTAATGGTTGGAGGCGGAAGGAAATGTATGTCACATGTATACTAATTGTATGTCTATGGGATGACCTTTGTATGATTGTATATAAAATAGGTTGTACAACAAACATACAATGAGAATACACTTTACATACAATTATTGCAAAAAATGTATGTTTGTTTATCCATTGTATATACTATGTATATTTTATGTATGGTTGTACATATACTAGACATACAAAGTATATACAAAAGATACACAATAATTGTAACAATATATGTCCTACCATATCTTCATTATATGTACAGTGTACATCGTACATACAATGAAGATATACTACACATACAAGAACATACAATAAAAATTTTAACGACCGGCGATGGCCAGTGGTAGGAGGAGAATCTAGAATTTTTTTCTCACTTTTTATGTATATTGATATGTTTAAAAATAATATTGCATTATGTTGTAAATTGTATAATATTACTATTTTTAAGTAAGTAAATTTTAGTTTGCATACTTATATAAATGACTCAATTTTTAATTAATTGGATTATGTAAATTTGATTCTTCTGGTATTCCTAAATTTTTTTGATATAGTTATTTGATAACATGTACTGGTAGGGATATCAAGTATCAGAGAGAATAGTTGATGTGCATGTAAGTTGGCTTGAACGTTATCGTATTAAAATATATAATTACACTAAATTGGTATTATCGCCTTCCAATTTGTAAGAAATAAAAGGAGAAAAAAAACATATTCCTATGTAAAGGAAATGAATAATACATTTCTACTAATTGAAGACTGACTTAGCCAAATACCGAAAGCTATCCCATTTATTTACGTCCTATCCTATACTCGTAGGCCTCCTAGGATTTATTGTGGAAGGAGGGGGTGGTGGTCGGGTTAGGTTCAACGGTTCGGTTCGGTCGATTATTTTGAAAATTTTGTACCATACTAATTTTCGGTTATTCTAATATGTGTAATCAAATTTTTAACTTTCAAAACCGTCCCTACCATCTCGTTTCTCTTCGGTATCGGTAGGTTCGGTTAAATTATTTTTTTTAAACGTTATCTAGTGTATACTTCATACAAGTCAATAACATTGAAAAAGATACATCACTTTCATTACGAATCTCATATGTAGTAGTTAGCGGAACAAAATATTGAGTCAATCTTAATTAAGTGAATGATGTTATATTCTAGCTAGGGGTGGGCATTCTATTTTTCGGATCGATTTTTAACTATTCGGTTTCGGTTTTTCGGTTTTCGGTTTTGAAAAACTTCAATCCAATCCAAACTAAAATAAATTTGGTTTGGTTCGGTTTTCCTCTTTTTGGTTCGGGTTTTTTCGGTTTGGTTTTTGGTTTTTTCGGTTTTGTCATATAAGACAAACTTTAAAATGAAATACTTGAAAGAATATAAATACAAGTCAAAATATTAAATATTAAATTTAAATAATAATTCTAGATAAAGAGAGAACATGAATCCTAGGTAAAAGGAGATCTAACCATTCAAGAGGTAAAAACTGATTGAAACTTTTGATGAAAGCTTCACACGTATTATACCATAATACAAAGAAGTTAAAGTATTGAAGGCATAAAGTATTGAAATATTCAAACTCTAAAACCCTTAAACAAGTTTAGGTTAAGAGATAATCATAAAAATATGAGAGCCTTTCTTTGTGTGTGTGTATATATATATTTCGGTTTTTTCGGTTTCTATGATTTGAAATCCGAAACCAAACCAAAACACCAAAGTTTTCATATTCTCAATCCAATCCAAACCAATTATTTAAAAATCCAAACCAAATTAAAAAATTAATTCGGTTCGGTTTGGTTTTTCAGTTTAATCCGAATAGTGCCCACCCCTAATTCTAGCTGAATATTGGGCAGGAGGTGCCTAATCTATGAGATCAATGCAAACAACCGTGAAATTCTTATCAAACAAACACACCATGATTTCTACGAGAGCTTACATTTTAAGGAGATTGGAATCGAAACATGTTAAAAACACACTTCATTATTGAAGCACGAACGTTCTAACTTTGGATTGTAGTAGTTATAGGTTGGGATCTTATGCATTATCGGTTCCACTCCAAGGATCAAGCTGGAATGTCAAATACTTTATGCTTTTTTATTTTAAATACATAAAGTATATAAACATATAGATACATTAACAAGTATATATAAAATACATAAAACATGTTTTACGAATATAATTTTATTCAGTTCGATTTGTATTTTTTTCAATTTATTTTTGTAAAATAAAAAAGCTAATTTGATTGCTCGGTCCGGTTACAACTCTAAATCGAAATCTACGATTATATTAAAAAAAATTATAATCGATTCAGTACGGTTCAGTTCGATCGTTTATGGTGAATTTTCAAATAATGATTGACACCTTTAATTATACTCTGCCATATAAATAGAGAGGGAGAAAAAAAAAATTAAAGAAATGGTTTCGCCCCCTGCAAGAAGGGAATGTCTTGGTTTTCAAGTTTCCTATCTAACAACTACCAACCTTTCAATTCGTTTACTCTGAAATTTCAACTAGCAACACCTTGTCTCTTTCAGCATTGCAACTTGATTCTTTCACTTCAAGCGGCACAAATTTAGGATGTGTTCATGGAGAAACGTTTTTTATGTTAAAATAACTCTTACTGTTTGATTATTTAAAATAGTTGTAATAAGATACTTTTGGAAAATATTTTTTTTATCAAAATAGGATAAAGTGAACTCGCCAAAATATTTCTACCTCTTACTTCATATCATTTGCTTCAACAAGCAAGGAGCATTATTCGTTCATGTTTCAATCAATAAACAACACAACAAAAATAATATATTCAGTTTGGTGCCACAAGTAGGATCTAGGGAGGTGAGTTGTGCGCAGACCTTATTCTTAACTCGATTAAAGTAAAGATGTTTATTTCCGATAGACACTCGATTCAAGAAAAATAATTTTGAATGTTTGGAAAAAGAAAGGGCGAAAAGAATTACAAGAAAATAAATTTAAATAAAAATACCAAGATAAAGAAAAGCAGCGACATAAAAATATTAAAGCTAACAAAGATAAATGAAACGACTGTTGAGTTTAAGATTTGATAATGACAAAAGGACATACCACTAATAAATGACAAATATATCGCAGGCTTATCAAGGATGGCAAGGAGATGACCTTGGATGATCCGGAAGAATATCTAAAATGGAAAGAAAGTTATTTGACCTTTATGATGGAACAGTTAACTATGGAAGGTCCGGATGGAAGCGCTAATCCTTGGGAACTTGTTCCCATCAGCTCTTACCTTATTCTCAAAAGATATTAATATCTTTTGAGAATCAAATCACTTGGGTCAATCTCTCTCTATCCCTCAATTTACGACCAATCAAATCTCTTCTTAAGGAAAGACATATCAGCTTTTCCCCTTGATTCAAGCAATTCATATCAACACCGTATCAATCAAGAGCAACGGACAAATCTGGATGTGCACTATATATTCGTGGACGGCTGAAGGATGGCTTACGCTTCTACTTACAATCTACTTTCTCTCTAAGTCTTTTACTTGTTATATTCACTGTATTCTTGAGAGTCCACAAGTGATCGAAAGAAAAGAAAGAGAGTTCTTGTAAAGAGGTAATAGTTGTATCATAGAAGTTGGTCTGATCATCTATAAATCAGACAGGATCGATGTTGGTGAGCGAGGAGTGAAAACCATCAGTGAAGGACGTTTTTGGTTAACAACAAACCATTAGTGTACACAAACCTTTGAAAGAGCTTAACAGAGAGACCCTCCCTTGTGACCCAAGGGGACTGGATTAGGAACCATTTAGTTCTGAACCAGTATAAATTACTGTGTCCATTGCATTTAATTTATTGTCTTTTATTTTGCAAAGTTATTTTAATTATCGCCTAAGTCGACTAATATTCTGATAAGTCAACTGAATCAATAAAACTGAACAATTCACCCCCTCCTCTTGTGCTTTCAATTGGTATCAGAGCTTGGTCTCATAATATTTTATTTTTGCCTTACAGCAAGTGAGAAAAGATCATGTCTTTACACATTATCATGGTGCTCTACTGCAAGAGAGAACTTCTGCCACCCGACCTCCTTATTTTAATGGTAAGCACTATAGTCACTGGAAGATTCGTATGGAAACATACATAAAATCGGTTGACTATAAGGTCTGGCGTGTTATCAAGAAGGGACCCTATGAAATTCCTACCACTAAAACAATAAAGAAAGAAGGTGACGCTCTTAATGTCCTCATCACTCTTGACATTGACGACTACACAGATGAACAAAGAGAAGTCATTCAACTTAATTACAAAGCTGTCAACATCCTCTACAATGCTATCAGTGGTGAGGAATACGAAAAGATATCTAGTTGTGAAACAACAAAGGAAATATGGGACAAGCTAGAAGTTACTTATGAAGGGACCAGTAAAGTGAAAGAAACCAGGATCAATCTCCTAGTTTATGAGTACGAGTTATGTCAAATGAAGGAAGGAGAATCTGTGGAAGAAATGTTTGCTAGATTCAGTAAGATCATCGGAGAGCTTAAAGCTCTTGGAAAGATCCATACTAGTGGTGATCAAATAAGGAAGCTCTTGAGAAGTCTTCCGATTACATGGCAACCAAAAGTTATCAACATAGAAAGTGGTGATCTTAATAAAGTCTCGTATGATGAGCTCAGAGGTCATCTCATTGCCTTTGAGAAAACTCACCTCAAACGAAACACTTAGAAAGAAAAGAAGAAAATCATTACTTTCAATACCACTGTTGAAGAAGTCGACTATGATCAAGAGGCTGAAGAAGATGAGATTCAGGAACAGCTGGCTCTGATGTCTAGAAATCTAAATGGCCTAATGAACAGAAGACAATTTAGAAAAGGAAAGACCCAATTCAAGAAAGATCAGACGAACTATAAAAGTGAAGGTCGTTGCTATGAATGCTGTAAACAAGGACACATTGCCAACAACTGCCCTGAATCTAAAAGAAAAGGAAGAAACAGATCATATGCTTTTTGGAGTGATGATGATACTTCTGAAAATGATCAAGAGGAAATGGCCAATATTTGCTTCATGGCTTCCGACAACTCCACCAGTAGCGGCATTCCATCAAATGATTCAAGCGAGGTACGATGTAAATTCTGTATTGAAAACTCTAGAAATCTAGATGAAGTGCCTAATGAACTTGGAAGGCTTTAAAGAAAATTAAAAAGCTAAGTAAAGAGAAGGAGGAATGGGAGATAAAGCTAGAAGTGGTTGAAAAGGAAAATGAGCTTTTAAAAGAAGAAATTGACCAATTAAAACTCAAGTTAAATGGTTTTCGAAAATCCACTAGCCATAGTTATGTCAGATCTAATAACTCTTATAGATCTAAGGGCAAGCAACTCGTTAAATCCACAACTTCTGCTTCATCTGTAACTCAACCTCAAAATATACCTATATGTTATTATTGTGGTGAACCTGGACACGTATACTATAAATGCAAAAGAAGAAATCCAGAAAAGTGGATTTGGAGACCCAAAATAAAAAATGAGGCTAGCACCTCTAAAGCTAATCCTTAAGGACCCAAGCAAGCTTGGGTACCTAAAAATGCTTAAAAATCTTGTTTTGCAGGGACACCACAAGAAATCGAGTAAAATGGGAAAGTAGTTTCTAGATAGTGGATGTTCCCGACATATGACCGGTGACAAACAACTGTTCAAATCTGTCACTTTTATTGATGGAGGATCAGTGAAGTTTGGAGGAGATGCTAAAGGAAAAATCATTGGAATTAGAATTATTGCATTAAGTCCCTCCTGTGACATAAAGGAAGCCTTCCTGGTTGATGGACTCAAACATAATCTTCTAAGTATCAGTTAACTATGTGATGGTAGATACAAGGTAAAATTTGAATCTAGCAGATGCATCATTCATGACAACAAAGGTAAGATTGTTCTTTCTAGCTTAAGAGAAAATAATATATATGTCCTGAACAATGGTAAAGCTTTGTCAGGTAAGCATCTATGTCTTGCATCCGTAACAAATGATCCTTGGACATGGCATAGAAAATTAGGGCATGCAAGTATGCTTTTAATTGAGAAACTTTCAAAACATGACTTGGTTATTGGACTACCTAAACTAAATTTTTTTAAAGATCATATTTGTAATGCATGTCAGTTAGGAAAACAAACTAGAACCTCTTTCAAAGGAAAAAATACAGTTTCTACTTCAAAACTGCTTGAACTACTTCATATGGATTTATTTGGCCCTACCAGAACTGAACAATGGAAAAGCTTTGTCAGGTAATTAAGCATCTATGTCTTGCATCCATAACAAATGATCCTTGGACATGGCATAGAAAATTAGGGAATGCAAGTATGTTTTTAATTGAGAAACTTTCAAAACATGACTTGGTTATTGGACTACCTAAACTAAATTTTTCAAAAGATCATATTTGCAATGCATGTCAGTTAGGAAAACAAATTAGAATCTCTTTCAAAGGAAAAGATATAGTTTCTACTTCAAAACTGCTTGAACTACTTCATATGGATTTATTTGGCCCTACCAGAACTGCCAGTATTGGTGGTAAAAGATATTCCTTTGTTATAGTTGATGATTATTCTCGTTTTACTTGGGTTATATTTTTATCTCACAAAGATGATGCATTTAAAAGGTTTGAAGTATTTTGCAAGAAAGTTCAAAGAGAAAAGGGATACTTCATATCTACTAGCAGGAGTGATCATGGAGGAGAATTTGAAAGCAAGATATTCGAAAAATACTGCAATTCACAGGGTTTCACTCATAATTTCTCCTCACCTCGAACTCCTCAACAAAACGGAGTAGTAGAAAGAAAGAATTGAACCCTCCAAGACATGGCAAGAACCATGTTAGTCGAACACTTCCTTCCAAATCAATTCTGGGCAGAAGCGGTAAGTACTGCTTGTCATATTTTAAACAGGTGTCTTATACGTCCCATCCTTAAAAAGACTCCATATGAACTCTGGAAAGGTAAACGTCCTAACATAAGCTATTTCCATCCATTTAGCTGTAAATGTTTTATTCATAATAATAGAAAGGATAATCTTAGAAAGTTTGACCCACGGAGTGATGAAGGTATATTCCAAGGTTACTCCACCACAAGTAGGTCATACAGAGTCTTTAACAAAAGAACATTGTCTGTTGAAGAGTCAATGCATGTGGTATTTGATTATTCCTTGACCAGTGTCGAGAAAGGAGGTGATGCAGATGAAGAAAAAATTATTTCAACCCAGCTGAAGGTTTCAGAAAATTTAATCACTACTGCTGAGTCTCAAAAGACAGAGTCGCAGGAAATAGAAGAGTCAACTCCAGCCTCAAATTCACCTCTGTCGACTATCCTGGCTGATCTCAAAGAATCAGAAGTGGTTGTACCAAATGAATGGAGAAGTGACCCCGATTATCCTCAGAAATACATCATCGGAGATCCAAATGAAGGTATGAAAACAAGGAATTCCCATAAATCTAACCCTTCTTTCATCTCACAGATTGAACCCAACAAAGTCAATGAAACACTTCAAGATGAATCATGGGTTCAAGCTATTAAAGAAGAGCTTGATCAATTTGAGAAAAATCAAGTGTGGAGACTGGTTCCCAGACCCAAAGGAAAGTCAGTAATTGGCACCAAATGGGTTTTTCGAAACAAGCTAAATGAAGAAGGTAAAGTGGTAAGAAACAAGGCGCGTCTAGTTGCTCAAGGATATTCCCAAACGGAAGGAGTCGACTATGACAAGACATTCGCTCCTGTTGCTAAACTTGAATCTATTCATATGCTTCTAGCTTATGCATCTTTCAAAAGGTTCAAACTGTTTCAAATGGATGTTAAAAGTGCCTTTTTAAATGGTTTTATAAAAGAGGAAGTCTATGTTAAACAACCTCTAGGTCTTGAAAATAGTAAAACTCCTCATCATATTTTTAAATTGTCAAAAGCTCTCTACGGTCTCAAACAAGCTTCCAGAGCTTGGTATGAAAGACTAAGTTCATTTTTGCTCAATCATGGTTTTTCAAGAGGAAAAAGTGACAAAACTCTTTTTATTCAAAAATCCTCAGAAGGTATCTTAATTATACAAGTATATGTGGATGATATTATTTTTGGCACACTAATCCTATTTTGTGCAAGAATTTTGAAGTCTTAATGCAGGGAAAATTTTAGATGAGCATGATAGGCGAACTCACATTCTTCCTAGGACTTCAAATTAAACAGTGTAATGACGGAATCTTTGTCTATCAATCTAAATACACTAAGGAGCTAATCTTGAAGTTTGGTATGAATGAAGCAAATCCTGCTAAAACTCCCATGAGCCCTGCCACACATCTGGTAAGCAACAAAAAAAGGTACAAGCGTAAATGCTTCCCTCTATAGTGGCATGATTGGATCACTATTGTACTTAACTGCTAGTCGACCAGACATCATGTTCTCAGTATGTAAGTGTGCTCGCTTTCAGTCAGCTCCTAAAGTTTCTCACCTAACAGCTGTTAAAAGAATCATTCGTTATCTTGTCGGAACCGTGTCCTATAGACTATGGTATCCATGCACTAATCATTTTGATCTAATTGGTTTCTCAGATGCTGATTATACAGGAGATAGAGTAGATCGTAAAAGTACTAGTGGTGCAAATTTTTTCCTTGGAAAATCTCTTGTTTCATGGCATAGCAAGAAACAGAATTGCACAACGCTCTCTACCGCTGAATTGGAATATGTTGCTTTGGGTCATTGTTGCATTCAACTTCTTTGGATGGCAACTCAATTATCTGATTATGATTTATTTTTTAAGCATGTTCCCATGTTGTGTTACAATACTAGTGCTATAGAGCTATCATATAATCCTGTTGATTATCCTAGAACCAAGCATATAGATGTTCGCTACCATTTCATTAGAGATCATGTTCACGAGGGAGACATAGACATTGCATTTGTTAGCATTGATTTTCAACTAGCTGACATTTTTACAAAACCTCTCTTAGAAGAAAGATTTTGCGCTTTGAGAGATTTGCTAGGCATAATTCCAGATCCTTGTTAAAAGTTTTTTTTTAAGAATTGTGTAAAATTGCCTTATTTGTTTCAATTTTGTTTTCTCTATATGGTAACTAAATTATATTTTGCCTTAGCACTTAATTTAAACATTTATTCTTGTTTAAGCCCGGTCTTTAGCCTTATCACACGTCATTAAGTCATATTACTTCTCACAAGTTGCTTTGAGTTTGAAAGGTGTGTCAGGCGGCGTGGCATCGGTTCCCAAGATTTTATATCGTCCTTTCATATCACGTCCATTCCCTCTGCAACCCTTCACTTCACACGAAACCTTCCCTCTTCCTTTACCCCCTTTAAATCACTCCTCGACCTTACACCCTTCACATTCCAACCTTTCCCTCTTCAACTTCCCACTCAAATGGCTAAAAAACCAACCATCTCCTCTAGTCGTAGTCAGCGCACAAAATCAAAACCACCCATAAATTCCACCACTCCTGTCGAAGTGGAATCTGACAACTCAAGAAACACAATGTCTAACTATGGCACCCCAGTTGAAAACCCTAGCCCTAACAAAAAATCCGGCAAAAGGCCCATGCACAGTGATGATACTAAGTTTGTGAAAAGACCCAAAAAGGAATTCTCCCTTGCTGATTTAGATGATACTCTGGATTTTTGGGATGCCTCTACTCATGCAAAACTTGATGTCATTAAAGACAAACCTCTGGCGCATGGAAGAATCATTGATTTGGACTCCATGGAATCCCTAAATTGCGACCTCAAGCCTCTGTTCCATGCTCAGGATTGGACAAATTTTTGTACTACTGACTCTGCTGACATTCTTAAGGCTATTTTATGCAAATCTCGCCCCTGTTCCTCTGAAGGATTTGAAACCATGGTTCTTAATACTAGAATTGTTATTACCAAGGCAATCATGTGTCGCATTTTAGGCTGTAAGTTCTCTAGCTACTCTGAATTCTTTAAAAATTCCTGGCCATCTGATTTTGAAGTGTCTTTTAAACAAGCCAAAGCATGTTTGTGTGAAAAGTTTGGTGAAGTCCCTGAAGGGCAACTTGGCCCTTTAGATTTGTCTTTTGAAGTTCGTGTTCTTGCTCACATAGTTAGTACCACTCTTTTACCCAGAACTGGTTCACTTAGTTCTCTCTCTCAACGTGATACCTTAATTGTCTACTGTCTGATTACTAAAAAAAAAAGTTAGACTTGGTTACTTGGATTATTGAGTACATGCTTGAAAGTATTGCAGAATATACCTCTCTACCCTATGGATTAATAATTACTCATATCCTGCATTATTATCGTGTTGACATCTCTACTTGGAAAACATGCTCTATGACTGCTTGCTATAACTCTTGCACTTTTCCCTCTATGGGTTATGTTCATATTGAGGGTGTTTGGGTTCGCAAGGAAAATATGACTATCAAACCTGTCAGTGATCAAGCTGGTTCCTCTAAATCTGCAATTCCTACTGTTGTTAATGAATCTCCTGAGAAACTTAAGGAAGACATTAAAGATGTCAATTACTTGCTGCTCAGCCTGCATTTTAAGAGTGACAAAGCCACTGAGGAATTCAATGAACTCAAAATGTATGTTGGTAAATTCTCCCTTAAATTGGACATTGTTGCTGCTGTTAGACATGTGCATACCAGGACTAATGCAGTCTCTACTGATATTCAAGCTCGCATTGATGCAATGTCTAGGGACATGTAAACTAACTTGACAGGATGACTGACAATGTTGTGAACACCCTAACATATTTCCTTGCCCCTCTCTAAAATTTGCTACTCCTAAATTTATTTTTGCTGGGTCTGTAATATTTGAATGGCTGGACCATCATGTGTTTTTGCTATGCTCCCCTGATCCTTTTTGCTGATGCCAAAGAGGGAGAAAAGACTTAAGTTTATGTATTATATGACTGCAAGTAATTATGACTGCATATTAAACCTGCAAGACCATCTTTAGTTGTTTTAAAAAGTTGCAGGTGGCACATACTCAGGGGGATCCAATTCCCTATAGAATTTTTTTTTTTAGTTGCAAGTGGCACATACTCAAGGGGAGTCAACTATGAAATACAAAAGTCGACTATCCCTCAAACAGGGAAGTATTCCGGCACACCCTCCTGTACTTTTTGTCATCATTAAAAAGGGGGAGATTGTTGAGTTTAAGTTTTGATAATGACAAAAGGACATACTATTAATAAATGACAAATATATCGCAGGCTTATCAAGGATGGAAAGGAGATGACTTTGGATGATCTGGAAGAAGATCTGAAATGGAAAGAAAGTTATTTGGCCTTTATGATGGAACAGTTAACTATGGAAGGTCCGGACCGAAGCGCTAATTCTTGGGAACTTGTTCCCATCAGCTCTTACCTTATTCTCAAAAGATATTAATATCTTTTGAGAATCAAATCTCTTGGGTCAATCTCTCTCTATCCCTCAATTTACGACCAATCAAATTTCTTCTTAAGGAAAGACATATCAGCTTTTCCCCTTGATTCAAGTAATTCATATCAGCTCTGTATCAATCAAGAGCAACGGGCAAATCTGGATGTGCACTATATATTCGTGGACTGCTGAAGGATGGCTTATGCTTCTGCTTACAATCTACTTTCTCTCTAAGTCTTTTACTTGTTATATTCACTGTATTCTTGAGAGTCTACAAATGATCGAAAGAAAAGAAAGAGAGTTCTTGTATAGAGGTAATAGTTATGTCATAGAAGTTGGTCTGATCATCTATAAATCAGACAGGATCGTTGTTGGTGAGCGAGGAGTGAAAACTATCAGTGAAGGACGTTTTTGGTTAACGAAAAACCATAAGTGTTGATTTTTGGCATTTTATGCCTATATTTCCTTAATATTTCCTCACGTTTTAGTACCTTATTCGCTCGTTTTATAGCTTGTGACTGTGGTTTTAAACTGATTTTATGTCGTGTGTATGTAGGTTGTTATGCAGTGTAATTGGAGCTTTTAAGAGCATGATTGAGCAAGAAAAGATTGGATTTTGATTGAGGATTGGATCGAGCACACGAAGGCACGACACGAGCGAGCAAAAGAGCGGACGAAACAGGAATTTGGCTGGGCGCTGTGGGGCATGCCCCGCGCCCCCCAAAGCGCCAGCCACCCCAGCGCGTTTTTCAGCGCGCCGCATGCCCAAGGCGGCCAACTTTCGACGTCCTCTGTCCATCCTCACGCGTTCCGAGGCGCGGGGCGCCCGTTATAGCGCCCCTTGTGTGCGTTTTTATGTCCTATTATGTCTAGGCTTGGGTCTAACTTATTACTAGGTGTTTGTAAACTCTATAAATACTCTTTTACTTCGTTTTTCATGGGTGGGGAGACTTTGGAGCAAGTTTTGGAGGAGAGGGGAGGAGCCCTAGATGTCTTCTACCAAGTTCTTTCTCTCTTTCTCTTATTCTTCTCTTTAATTCTATTGTTTGTTCGTTCTAGGGTTAGAGTAAATACATGAAGGTTGATGTTTGAAAGTTGATTTCTATATATTGATTTACCATTACGGATTGTTTATTCTTTCTTGATCATAATTGTTTGATTATTGAGGCCTGATAATTGAACACTATCTATGGTTTTTAGATTGAACTCGAAAGAGAGAATTTATGAACGCAATAAGAAAGAGTAGAGCTAGATTGTGAACCCGGGCATCGGGGAACCAATTTGTGAGTAGGATAGACATATACTTGCTCGCCTAGCTTAACTAATCACATAATTCGTTAATGCGTGCACGTGATTCAACCCATAGACATATAGGGATTGGAGTAGCCTGCAGAGACCGTGAAGAATCGAAAGATTTTCACGGGTACAATTAACCTGTTAGTTAGCAATCTAGGAAATCAAGAAGTAGAATCAACTGGAAAACTCAACTGGATTGTTTGTAACTCTGACCCTGGACCGTTTCTCCATTATTGATAACAACTTAGAATTTGCTCTATTACTTGACTTCAGTTAATTGTTTTAATTATTGTTTTAGTTAGTAAAATCTCAACCATTGGAAAAAGATACCTGAGTAGTTCTTAGGAAATTGTTTGCTAAGATTCAGTCTGAATAGTCCTCGTGGGAACGATACTCTACTTATCACTTTATTACTTGTCGACCACGTATACTTGCGTGTGCGTTTGGGAGCAACAAGTTTTTGGCGCCGTTGCCGGGGACTAAATTGACTGTTTTCTTTTTGAACAATTTATTATTTTCTATTCAGGTTTAATTTTTTTATTTTATTTTTAGTTTATTATTTTATTACTAGTTTACATGGCATCTTTTAATGAAAGTGGGTTGAATGTTAATTCTTGTCTACTATGTGGAGGACGTCACTTTTGGGAAAATTGTCCAACTCTTTCAACCCTGCGAGACTGGTTATGTGAATTTTCTACCACCTTTGATTGGAATTTTTGTAAATTGTGTGGTGGTCGGTGGAATGATTGTCCTAAGTGTCATACTCCTTCCCCCAATAATTTTTGTGATGATTCTAATGATGTTTGTGAGCTTGACAGGATCGATAAAGTGCAGGTTGTTAGCGAAACTTGGCTAATGGAGCAAGCCAAACTCTTAGAAGCTTATGGGGATTTCAGGAGTGAACTTACAAATATGACGGGGCAATTTATAAAAGAAAGGGTTGTGCTCGGGCAAGAGATCGACGATTTTGGCTTGACTATTCACGACTTGGAGGAGAATTTGAGTGATATGGTTGAGGTGTCTGAAGCTCAATTATCAGTTGTCGTGCTTAGTAGATTTGAGATAGAAGAGCTTAGAAGCCAATTTGAGGAGCAAAAAGTGGAATTCCTACCATTCGACCCAATAGTAGTTGATGATGCCAAGGTTGAGGAAATCACATTAGAGTCAAGTGAGGAAATAGAAAACATCATATTTGAGGACTCTAGTGTTTGTGCAAGTGAGGGTGTCAAAAGTAATGCAACTTTAGAATTGAAGCGCATTGGGCCTCATTCCAATCATTTTTCAACATTGTGTTTGGATGGTGACATGAAAATTGAGCCACCCGAGCCTATGAAGAAACCCAAGGAGGAGGAACAAGGTGCTTATATTTTAAAGTTTGTGATACCGAGAAGACAAAACGACATCCCTCATTTAAAGGCCAAGAAGTGCAAAATGCGACAATGGTTACTTGGTCCTTTTGTATTTTTGCCTCCACCCCAATACCATAGTTGTAAACTTGAGGCAAAGTTGGGGATTCAATTCACAAGTTCAAGGTGGAGGAAAAAGTGATGAAGTTGTCTTCGTCGTGCCGCGACGTTAAATCAAGCGCTTCTCGGGAGGCAACCCGAGTTTGTAATTGTATTATTTTATTTTATAGTGTCACGTAGTTTTTTTTGTTTTTCCTTGGATTGCAGGTTTATGTAATGGCGAGTCTAAGTGTAGGGTGTCCTCACTCTTGCCTAATATTGATAACCTGTTGGGGGAAGTCTGAGTACCTCATGTTACATGGAAGCTTGGAGGATGCTAGCACCAAGGACTAGAGTCTTCAGGGAAGTTTTCTTTACCCTTGCACTTTCTTATTTTTAGCACTGAGGACAGTGCTTCGTTTAAGTGTGGGGTGGAGAACTACTCTTTATCTATTTTTGAGGTTAGGGATGCATGTACCGTAGGATTTTTCTTTGTTACTTGACTTTATTTTTTATTTGTTTCTTGCTTTAATATATGAAAAAAATTAGAAAACCAATGAAAAATTCCAAAAAGATTTTCTTTTTAGTTTTAGTTAGTGGTACATGTCATCCGCCCCGTGGTTTTTCTTATGGCCACGGTTCTTTTCCACGGGGAGGCCTTTGAACCGGGTAGTTTTTTATTTTTAGGATTAGAGTAGTTAGTTATAGATGACCCTAGGCGTAGGAACTAGGTGGAATGCTAGGTGCCTTTGACTTGTTTGATACCGGTGGACTTGAACTTGTTGCATGTGCTATTTGTGGTGTCCTTGGTTTTAATTTGATGCATGCCTAGAGAAAAAAATGGAACAACCCCCTTGAGATGCTTGAGTCCGCTTGCTTGACTTGATTGTGAACATTGTGCATTAGTGCTTAATTTTCCACAAGTTGCACTCTAGATGCTTGATTGAGAGTTGTTGATGGAGCCTTTTTGTGTGGATCATGTGCAATGTGTGTGTGAGGCATATTCTTGTTTGCTCCTTGTTTGCATATTAATGTCTAGAACTTGCCCCGTGTGTGTGCAAAGCGAAATCCTAGGTTTGCTCTAGTCGGGAAATGATACAAGGCCTTCTTTTGATTTGCCTACCCTTACATATATACCTTGAAAAATTACTGTTGTGATTTCTTTGACCCTCTTTGTTGGCACCCACACCCCGAGCCTACCCATTTGTTCTAAATTGTCTCTTTTGGCCCTTTACTCCTTAAGCACTTTAGTGATATTGTGTTGTTACTTTGGAGTTGTGGTTGGATTTTGGGAGGTTCTTGAGTGGAGCTAATGAAGGGGAATAATTGTTAAAATTGTGAAGTAGTGAAAAGCATTGGCAAGGTTGGAAGTTAATGAAATTGAAAAAATGAAATGAAAAGAAAAAGAAAAAATTGTGGAAAAAGAAATAAAGAGAAAAGAATTTTCATTCCTTGCTAGTGTGTGCTTCAAAGAAAAAAATTGCTACTTGTTGAGAAGGTGTGTGTGTGAAAGTTGTTGATTGGGTGGCTTTGATGAGAATTGTGATGAAATATTTGTGATGTATTAAAGTGCTTAGGGAGGTAGTCACTATTACCATATGTATCCTACCAACCCCTTAGCCTACATTACGACCTTTTTAAAGTCCTAGTTAATCCCGATTGGAGTGAGCTTACATTAGTGGAGTCCTACACTACGGGCAAGCCTATGGTACATTGTGTGTGGCATGTGAGCTTTTCATGAGAGTGAGTGAATTCTTTCTATGCTATTGTCCCCATTCTATTTTTGATATTTATTGTTGTGTGTGATATTTGGGGGACACTCTTTTGCTTCATATTGGTGAGGGCACATGGTTTGCATGAGATAGGTGAAGTCGTGGCTTTTTGGTTGGGTAGATAGGTGTGATTCTGTGGGAGCATGGTTGCAATGAGTTGAGTTTGTGCATTTGAGCTATTTTGGGGTGGTTGTTCTCATATTTTTGAGTTTGTTAAATTATTGGCATGTTGTGGATCCATAGTAGTCATGTGTGCATTGGTTCAATGGTCGGTATCAACCATAGTCATAGGCAGACCTGTTTTACCTAGGTTGGAAGTTATTTGTGATTGCTCGAGGACGAGCAAAGGTTCAAGTGTGGGGTGGTGATGTTTGGCATTTTATGCCTATATTTCCTTAATATTTCCTCACGTTTTAGTACCTTATTCGCTCGTTTTATAGCTTGTGACTGTGGTTTTACACTGATTTTATGTCGTGTGTATGTAGGTTGTTATGCAGTGTAATTGGAGCTTTTAAGAGCATGATTGAGCAAGAAAAGATTGGATTTTGATTGAGGATTGGATCGAGCACACGAAGGCACGACACGAGCGAGCAAAAGAGCGGACGAAACAGGAATTTGGCTGGGCGCTGTGGGGCATGCCCCGCGCCCCCCAAAGCGCCAGCCACCCCAGCGCGTTTTTCAGCGCGCCGCATGCCCAAGGCGGCCAACTTTCGACGTCCTCTGTCCATCCTCACGCGTTCCGAGGCACGGGGCGCCCGTTATAGCGCCCCTTGTGTGCGTTTTTATGTCCTATTTCGTCTAGGCTTGGGTCTAACTTATTACTAGGTGTTTGTAAACTCTATAAATACTCTTTTACTTCGTTTTTCATGGGTGGGGAGACTTTGGAGCAAGTTTTGGAGGAGAGGGGAGGAGCCCTAGATGTCTTCTACCAAGTTCTTTCTCTCTTTCTCTTATTCTTCTCTTTAATTCTATTGTTTGTTCGTTCTAGGGTTAGAGTAAATACATGAAGGTTGATGTTTGAAAGTTGATTTCTATATATTGATTTACCATTACGGATTGTTTATTCTTTCTTGATCATAATTGTTTGATTATTGAGGCCTGATAATTGAACACTATCTATGGTTTTTAGATTGAACTCGAAAGAGAGAATTTATGAACGCAATAAGAAAGAGTAGAGCTAGATTGTGAACCCGGGCATCGGGGAACCAATTTGTGAGTAGGATAGACATATACTTGCTCGCCTAGCTTAACTAATCACATAATTCGTTAATGCGTGCACGTGATTCAACCCATAGACATATAGGGATTGGAGTAGCCTGCAGAGACCGTGAAGAATCGAAAGGTTTTCACGGGTACAATTAACCTGTTAGTTAGCAATCTAGGAAATCAAGAAGTAGAATCAACTGGAAAACTCAACTGGATTGTTTGTAACTCTGACCCTGGACCGTTTCTCCATTATTGATAACAACTTAGAATTTGCTCTATTACTTGACTTCAGTTAATTGTTTTAATTATTGTTTTAGTTAGTAAAATCTCAACCATTGGAAAAAGATACCTGAGTAGTTCTTAGGAAATTGTTTGCTAAGATTCAGTCTGAATAGTCCTCGTGGGAACGATACTCTACTTATCACTTTATTACTTGTCGACCACGTATACTTGCGTGTGCGTTTGGGAGCAACATGTACACAAACCTTTGAAAGAGCTTAAGAGAGAGACCCTCCCTTGTGACCCAAGGGGACTGGATTAGGAACTATTTGGTTCTGAACCAATATAAATTACTGTATCCATTGCATTTACTTTACTGCCTTTTATCTCGCAAAGTTATTTTAATTATCGCCTAAGTCGACTAATATTCTGATAAGTCAACTGAATCAATAAAATTGAACAATTCACCCCTCTTCTTGTGCTTTCAAAGGCAATATTAATAAATGCGAAGAATAAGATAAAATAGAAAAATAATAATACTAATAAGGTTCCCTCATACTAGAATCACGTTCTCCCACATAAAAGAGAGAAAACACTCGACTACCCTCGAACATTTCATCATAATCCTCAAATTTCATGCTTTCATATCTAGAGTCAAAGCCTTAGTACTAAATAAGTTGCACCAACTCTATGATTCAAATGAATTCTTTCAACTTTATTGTATTAATCAGTACTCAAATTATATGTCATAGTTGCACTATTTTACATTGATCAATATTAACCTATAGCTAACCGTCACCTACTTTGTGGGGGCTTTGGAGGGAAAGACACTTTTGAATCTCATAATAAAGAAACAAGACACGTCTTAAAAATGTAGTACGAGGGACCTTTTCTTAATTAAGGCTAATGGGTTAGTCTTACTTAAAAAGTAAATTTTTTATACCCCTAAGTTTTTTTATTTGCAGAAAGACCCAACATATAAATAGAGTTTATTTTAGCCAAAAATAACAAAAACTCTTCCAATCCAAATATTCAGAACCCATCAATGTTCTCCATTATCTCCTCATTTCATTCTTCAGACATCTCTTTCTTTATCAATCTCAAACTATTTTAACTTCTCCAACACAGATAAAAAAACGTTTATTTATCTTTATGAAATAAAAATAGTATATTTTCCTTTTTTTTCTCCTTTGAATCAGTGGAGAAACTTTTGGAAAAAAAAATTAAATCCATGTAAATTTTCTTTGTTCTTGATAGTTGTGTAGCAACAATTCGTTTTACTTCCTCCTTCATGGAGTTGTACTTATAATAATTTGCATCAATCATATATTGTACTTATAACAATTTGCATCAATCAGATGTTGTACTTAAACATTTGCTCATTATTTATTATGAAAAAAAAAATCTAGCAAAGTTTACAAATGAATTCTACCATTTTACATAGCAGTTGTAAACAATAATGTTGTTTAAGCAAACACTTGATGTTTATTATCAACAATAGATAGTATTTTAAACACCTATTAGTTATTTAATAGGAATTCACCATCTTACAAACTATAGTAAACAATACTCAATTGTTTAAACAAACGGTAGTTGTTTACCATAAATAACAAACAATTGTTAAAACAATCACCAGTTGTTTACATAGGAACACACCATCTTGCAAATATTAGTAAACAATAAGTTATTTTTTAAATAAATATTGATTCTTTACAGTAAATAATAAATATTTGTTTAAACAATCACTAGTTGTTTATCTGTAGAGCACACGCTTCTTTGAAACTATAGCAATTCGTTGTTGTTTGAATAAAAATTTATTATTTTTAACAAATAATAATAAGTGGTTAAACATTAACTTATTGAGTTGATGTTAGATTACCATTAAACACTACTCCTAACATATTGAGGTTATAATAATTGAACATTAACAGAGTCAGTTGACAGATAGTTAAACTTTAACTTATTGATTTATTGATTTGATTATAACTAGATATCGTACGAGTCAATCGACGAACAATTGTACCTTAAGTTATTGATCTATTACTAATTAAAAATAAATCAATTTATTTGATAGATATTTAAACCTTAATTTATTATCGTTATTGAGCATCGACTGAGTGACTTACTAGATAGTTAAATCTTGATTTATTGATTTAATTATAATTGAAAGTTGAACAAGCCATTTGACATGTAATTAAATATTAACTTATCGGCTATCAATAACTAAACAACTATTGAGTGGCTTAACAGGTAGTTAAACCTTAACTTAATGATTTGATTACGATAAAATACAATTGAGTGGTGTTCCTACTAGTTTAACAAAAATTTATTGGTCTATTGTTGAGGGGATGTCAATTGAGTACTTCGATGTATAGTTAACCTTTACACTTATTTATTTGATTACAATTGAACATCTAATGAGGCATCCGAGAAAAAGTTGAACCTTAACTTACTGACTTGATTATGATTGAACATCAATTAAGGGTTTTACTATTAATAGATCAATAACTTATTGATCCAATGCTAATTGAACAACAATTAGGTATTTCAGCAGATAACTAAAGCTTAACTTATTGATTTGATTACAGTTGAACATTAAGGGGTTCTACTAATAATATAATGATGATTTACAACCTATTCAATATATTGCGAATTAAACATTAATTGGGTGATCTGAATTTCGATTAATAGTAAAACCATAACTTAATTGATTTGATTGCAAATAAATATTAGTTGAGTGGTAAATATTAATTCAATAATAACTTATCGATCTATTGCTAATTGAAGTGATTCTATGGATAGTTAAATTGTAACCTATTGATTTGATTACAATTGAGAATCAATTGAGTGATTCTACACTAATCTAACATAACTAATTGATCTATTGCTAGTTGAACATCAACTAAATGATTTGATGGATAATTAAATCTTAATTTATTGATTTGGTTGCAATTGAATATCAATTGAGTGAATTTTGAAATTAACTTAACCAGAACTTATTAATCTATTGCTACTTGAACATCAATTGGATTATTTAGTGGATAGTTAAACCTTAACTTATTTATTTGACTGTAATTGAACATGATTTAATTAAGTAGTCCTACTATCGATCGAAAACCACATATTGGCGTATTGCTAATTGAACATCAATTTGGTGGTTCTACTGTTAATTTAAATAACACATTGATCTAATGCTAATTGAGTGGTTCTACTATTAATATAGTAATAAATAACTAAATATTTTAACAATTTTTTGTTGTTTATCGTGAATAATCGATTCATGTTTAAACAACCACGGGTTGTTCATATAGTTCACAAGAAATGGGTGCTTTATGTAAACAATCAATAATTCTTTATACAACTTTTTGTTGTTTATAATAAACAATCAACATCTGTTTAAACAACAACATATTGTTTACTATAGTTCATAAGATGGTGGATTTTTATGTAAACAACTGTTGGGTTTGGAAGGAAGGTAAAGTGGTGTGAATGGAAAATGAAAAAAATATTAATATTTTATATTAATATTTGATATGGAGCCGGTTTCGTAACGAAATTAAAAAGTAGACTATTTATGCAAATATTCCAAAGGTGGACTGCTGTAACGTTATTTACAAATGAAAGAGTGCTTTCATTGAACAGCCACTTTGAAGGCTGCCTTTCATGAACAGCTACTTCACCAATGAAAAAGTACTTTTTCATTGACCAGCCACCTTGAAGGCTACCTTTCATGAACAGCCATTTCACCAAAAGACACCTTCATGCCTTTTCACTCCAAATCTTGTGGCTATAAATAGAGAGGCATTTTGCCTCATTTTGTTCATCCAAAAATGTCATACTTTCTCTCTCTCTCATTACTTTTTGCATTTGTTTTCAAAACAAAAGTAAGTTCTGAGTCACTGTGATTTGCTACCATTATTTGAGTTCGCTGTTCACTGTGATTTGAATTACCGCTATCACAGTGAGGATAATTTCATTCTATCCTGGGAGAAATTAATCCACAAACCTTGGGTAACTGTGAGGGGATTAGATTTCTTAAAGACAGGCAGTGTAGACTGTTGGCTTGGAATTTTTTCTACTTCATCTATTTCTGTTTTGGTTATTATCGAAAGTGCAGACATATAACAATCTTAAGAAATCTAATTGTATTTTGGTCTGCTAATCGATAATAGGCTATTTGTGGAGACTAAAATCTGAAAAAAATTTCTACCCCAAACTGTTGTGGAGACTAAAATCTGAAAAGATTTTCTACTCCAAATTTAATATTCCGTTTTTGAAGATTTAAATACTTCAACGGATTATTAAAATTATTGTGTGTTTAATCCGTTCAGAAGATTAAAAACTTCCGGATTATTAAAATATTTATATTATTATTTGCAGTTTGAAGATATAAAAACTTTACTGTACATTAAATCAGTTTGAAGATATAAAATATTCATTGTACATTAAATCAGATTGTTTGAATCTGACTGTGTTATTTTGTTTTTACAGAATAATGACGAACACAGAAAATAACAACGGTGTTTCTGGTACACCAAATGCTTCTATTGGTGCAAGCTCCAGCCGCCCTGTATCTGCACCGGCCCCTGCGCCAGCACCGGCTGAAAAGCCAGGAAAGTTTGGCGGGATTGACTTCAAAAGGTGGCAGCAAAAGATGTTCTTTTATCTGGCCACGCTGAGTTTGCAACGATTTATTAAGGAGGATGTTCCTGTCCCTGCAGACGATACTCCAGAAAATGAACGTTTCGTTGTTATTGAGGCATGGAAGCATTCTGATTTTCTATGTAAAAACTACATTCTGAATGGACTGGAGGACGACTTATACAATGTCTACAGTACTGCTGCAACTTCGAAGGAGCTTTGGCTTGCTCTTGAAAAGAAGTACAAAACTGAAGATGCTGGGATGAAGAAATTTGTAGCCGCCAAATTTCTGGACTTTAAGATGGTGGACAGTAAAACTGTCATAAGTCAAGTCCAAGAGTTGCAAGTGATCATTCATGATCTCATTGCTGAAGGTATGATCAAAATTAATGCTCATATTAGAAGTATTAATTATATCCTAGTAATAATAAATTTCTCATTGAAGGTTTGGTCATCAATGAGGCGTTTCAAGTGGCTGCGGTAATTGAAAAGTTGCCACCTTTGTGGAAAGACTTTAAGAATTACTTGAAACACAAGCGCAAGGAGATGTCACTCGAAGATCTCATTGTTCGTTTGAGGATCGAGGAAGACAACAAGATTGCTGAGAAGAAGGTTGCTCGTGGAAGTTCAACAGTAATGGGAGCAAATATCGTTGAGACAAATGATGCACCAAAGAACAACAAAAGGAAGAAACCTTCTGGACCAAACAATCAGCCGAAAAAGAAGAAATTCAAGGGCAATTGCCGCAACTGTGGCAAATATGGACACAAGGCTGTAGACTGTCGTGCCCCAAAGAATGCCAAAAATAATAAAGGTCAAGCAAACATGGTAAAAGATACTATTTCCCAAGGAGTGCAAGAGATAGATCTTTGTGCAATGATTTCTGAGTGTAACTTGGTAGGAAATCTGAAAGAATGGTGGATTGATTCTGGAGCCACCCGCCATGTTTGTGCAAATAAAGATGCGTTTACTAGCTATGCTCCCACTGGACCTAATGAGACACTCTATATGGGAAATTCTGCAACAGCAAAGATTGAAGGTTATGGCAAGATAGGCCTAAAAATGACCTCGGGCAAGGTTGTGACTCTCAACAATGTTCTTCACGTTCCAGAAATACGTAAGAACTTAGTGTCAGCTTCACTTCTCGTCAAGAACGGGTTTAAGTGTGTTTTTATTGCTGACAAGGTTGTATTAACTAAGAATGATAGTTTTGTAGGAAAAGGTTACCTATGTGAGGGCCTTTTCAAGCTGAATGTAATGACTGTTTCTATCAATAATAAAGTTCAAGCTTCTTCTTACTTACTTGAGTCAAATGAATTATGGCATGCACGTTTGGGATATGTTAATTATAAAACCTTGCGGAAAATTATAAATATGGAAGTATTGCCTAAATTTGAATGTGATAAATCCAAATGTCAAATATGTGTTGAGTCTAAATTTGCGAAACATCCTTACAAATCACTTGAAAGGAATTCCGAACCTTTAGACTTAATTCATACGGATATTTGTGATATGAAGTCAATACCATCTCGCGGTGGAAAGAAGTATTTCATAACTTTTATTGACGATAGCACTCGTTACTGCTACGTTTATTTACTTAGTAGTAAAGACGAGGCTATAGATGCATTCAAGCAATACAAAAATGAAGTTGAAACACAACTTAACAAAAGAATAAAAATGATAAGAAGTGATAGGGGCGGTGAATACGAATCTCCTTTTGAACAAATATGTTTGGAATATGGCATTATTCACCAAAATACAGCCCCTTACACGCCACAATCTAATGGGATTGCGGAAAGGAAAAATACAACTTTAAAGGAGATGATGAATGCCTTGTTGATAAGTTCGGGTTTACCCCAAAACTTATGGGGGGAAGCTATTCTTACAGCTAGTCGAATACTTAATCGTGTACCCCACAGCAAAACACAATCCATTCCATATGAAAAGTGGAAGGGAAGAAAGCCAAGCTTGAATTACCTCAAAGTATGGGGGTGTTTGGCAAAGGTACAAGTTCCTAAACCTAAAAGAGAAAAGATAGGACCAAAAACCGTTGATTGTGTTTTCATAAGATATGCCAAAAATAGTAAGGCATATCGTTTTCTGGTTTATAAATCAGAAAATCCCGACATTCATATTAATACGGTTATGGAATCAGATAATGTTGAATTCTTTGAAAATATATATCCGTATAAAAGTGAATATGAATCGTCAAGTGTCAGCACGAAACGACCAAGAGAAGGTACAAAAGGAAGTATGCCAAATAATGATAATCCAAGACGTAGTAAAACGTCAAAGGACGTCTACTTCTTTTGGACCAGATTTTACGGCTTTCCTATTGGAAAATAAGCCTCAAACTTTTAAGGAAGCAATGGTTTCTTCAGAATCTCCATATTGGAAAGAGGCAGTCAATAGTGAGATTGAATCCATTTTAAGCAACCACACATGGGAGTTGGTTGATCTTCCTCCTGGGAACAAACCTTTAGGTTACAAATGGATTTTCAAAAGGAAAATGAAAGCTGATGGTAGTATTGACAAATACAAGGCTAGACTGGTCGTTAAAGGTTATAGACAAAAAGAGGGCCTTGATTATTTTGATACATACTCTCCGGTAAGCAGAATTACATCCATACAGATGCTAATAGCTTTGGCCGCCGTGTATGATCTTCAAATCCATCAAATGGATGTAAAGACAGCCTTCTTAAATGGAGATTTGGAGGAAGAAATCTACATGGAGCAACCTGAAGGATTTGTGGTTCCTGGGAAAGAAAAGAAGGTATGTCGACTTGTTAAGTCTCTTTATGGACTAAAACAAGCACCTAAACAATGGCATGCGAAATTTGACAGTACAATGCTGTCAAATGGCTTCCAAATTAATGAGTGTGATAAATGTGTTTACATTAAGAACACTCCAAATCATATAGTCATTGTTTGTCTATATGTGGATGACATGTTAATAATGAGTAAAGATATTGCTGACATCAATACTACTAAGCGTATGCTAACTAGCAAGTTTGATATGAAAGACTTGGGAGTTGCGGATTTAATCTTGGGTATTAAAATTCACAAAACTCCTCAAGGTTTGGCATTATCTCAAACTCATTACATCAGAAATGTCCTGGAAAAATTCAAGTATTTAGACTTCAAAATTTCAAAGACTCCAATTGATGTTAATCTTGCCTTTACAAAGAATAAAGGAAAAAACACGTCTCAACGAGATTACGCTAGAGTGTTGGGAAGTCTAATGTACATCATGAATTGTACACGACCAGATATAGCTTGTGCTATAAGTAAACTGAGTCGATACACAAGTAATCCTGGACAAAATCACTGGATGGCTATAAAACGAGTTTTGGGTTATTTGGAGTACACCCAAGACTATGCTTTGCACTATGAAAAGTATCCCGCTGTATAGAAGGATATTGTGATGCAAATTGGATCACCTGCTCAAAAGAATCAAAATTCACAAGTGGATATATTTTCACAATAGGTGGAGGAGCGGTAACTTGGAAATCATCCAAACAAACCTTGCTTGCTCGCTCTACAATGGAGGCTGAGTTCATAGCTTTGGACAAAGTCGGTGAAGAAGCTGAATGGCTCCGAAACTTCTTGGAAGACATTCCATTTTGGCCTAGGCCGTTGACACCTATATGTATACACTGCGATAGTCAATCGGCAATATCGAGGGCTGGGAGCCTTATGTATAATGGTAAAAATCGTCATATACGACGAAGACATAAAACCATTAGACAACTTATCTCTAGAGGAATTATCACAATTGACTATGTTAAGTCAAAGAATAATGTATCGGATCCACTTACAAAAGGTTTAACTAGAGATGATGTTGAGAGATCATCAAGAGGAATGGGACTATGGCCGAGGACAAGTCGTCATGGCGGTAACTCTACCTAGAAGACTGGAGATCCCAAGATCTAGGTTCAAGAAGCTCAAACAAAGTTGTGTACGACCGCTCCAACATTGTCAAACAACTCAACCCATCCTCTTAATAAGACAATGTTTAGTACCAAGGATAAAACGTTAAAGACGTTTTTTAATGATTATCTAAGTTTGATACGGGGTTTGTCAAACAGTGTAGATCTACGGGATTACACGTTTAGAAATCACCTATGTGAGTGTGAAGTGGAAGTCGCTTCAAGGAGAATTCTGTAAGGCCAATTCTCTTCGCACTCATGAACCAGGCGATGTTCATGGCTGAAACAAACACAACAATGAGAACCAAAAATGGTCAAGGATTAATTGTGTGATATATGTTGTCTAGGTATACACCAAAATTCGACGGTTCAAAGATATCAAATCTACCGATTGACCGAGTATATCCGATATATGTTCACTACGGAAAGTTCAAAGGGAAACCCACTTATCCAGATGCAATTAATTCTTACTTGCAAATCACATAGTTTTCTGCATGTTTTCTCCATATAGCCATTCCCCATTCATGTGGGGGATTGTTGGGTTTGGAAGGAAGGTAAAGTGGTGTGAATGGAAAATGAAAAAAATATTAATATTTTATATTAATATTTGATATGGAGCCGGTTTCGTAACGAAATTAAAAAGTAGACTATTTATGCAAATATTCCAAAGGTGGACTGCTGTAACGTTATGCTTTCATTGAACAACCACTTTGAAGGCTGCCTTTCATGAACATCTACTTCACCAATGAAAAGGTACCTTTTCATTGAACAGCCACCTTGAAGGCTATCTTTCATGAACAGCCATTTCACCAAAAGACACCTTCATGCCTTTTCACTCCAAATCTTGTGGCTATAAATAGAGAGGCATTTTGCCTCATTTTGTTCATCCAAAAATTTCATTCTCTCTCTCTCTCTCTCTCTCTCTCTCTCTCTCTCTCTCTCTCTCTCTCTCTCTCTCTCTCTCTCATTACTTTTTGCATTTGTTTTCAAAACAAAAGTAAGTTCTGAGTCAGTGTGATTTGCTACCATTATTTGAGTTCGCTGTTCACTGTGATTTGAATTACCGCTATCACAGTGAGGATAATTTCATTCTATCCTGGGAGAAATTAATCCACAAACCTTGGGTAACTGTGAGGGGATTAGATTTCTTAAGGACAGGCAGTGTAGACTGTTGGCTTGGAATTTTTTCTACTTCATCTATTTCTGTTTTGGTTATTATCGAAAGTGCAGACATATAACAACAACAAAGGCCGATTTTAACAATTGTTTATTGTTTATTATAAACAGCCAACCTTTGTTTCAATATCCACTTGTTAGGTTCGTGTGATGGGATGTTTGTAACAAGTAGTTGTTTAAATAACTCTATATTGTGTTAATAAATAACATACAATTGTTTAAGCAACCACGTATTATTTACTAATGTTTGTAAAATGTGGAGATTCTTTATATGTAAAGGCACATCCGTGAATATTGAGTGTATCAAAGAGATTTCAATACAAGTATATGGAGTAAAGTATGTATTCATCCTTATTTGATCAATTCTCTGTATTTGAAATAAACAAAATACAAATGTATAAGCAATCAAATATCTATACACATAGAAACACAACATATTAACACATCCATCAACTGTTCTACTTAAGTTACAATTTTTTAATGTAAATTACGAATATGTGGTTGCCAAACAACTTCTGCTTGTTCATTGTAAACAACCAGGATTTATTTAAATAACCACAAATTGTTTACTTAGGTTTACTACAAACAATGGTAACATTTTCAGCAGCAATTTTTATTCAAAATTCACTACAAATAAATTTAAATTATCTCAATTTTTATATTTAATCTCCAATTATTACTCTCAACAATTTCAAAAATATCCACTTTAAAATGACACAAAATCAAGCTCAAAAATCAAACTCACTTGAAATGCAATCTTCTATGGTGATTTTAGATAATCAAAATAACACCCATTAAAAAAAACACTAATTTTCATATCTAAAAAAAAAAGAAAAAAAAAACTAACATTCAAAGTATTTAGGAAGCAAAAAAGAGACTCAAGGCTTTATACTTTATTTGGTCACTGCACTTTCGTTAATTTATTGAGATCTTGTTGCGGCTAAAACAGTGGTTAGTGACCTTGTAGCTTAATAATGAGTAGTTGCCACAATATATCTGAGAAATATAAGAAGAACATAAGGAGGAGGAGGAAGAGGAAGTAGAGGAGGAGAAGGAGTAATAGAAGAAGTAAAATAGGAGGAAAAAACGAACACATGGTGTTTTGGAAATTTTCACCCCAAACTTTTAATATTAATACTATGGCTCCATGCCTTTACTTAACCCACTTAAATAACACAAAGTAATAAATAAATAAAATGAAAAAAGAAATAAAAATCCTCTTTACTTCATTTCAAGCTTAAAAGGTCTTTCCACCTCATTATTCTCTACTTTGTACCAACCAAATTCTAAATTCAAATTAAAAAAGAGATTACAATAAAACCTTTTTCAAAATGAAAATTTTAAACCAAACTGTGCTTTAATATAAACAGATTGTGTTTGTTAGTTGTACTTAGAGCCTGTTTGGCCATGCTGTCAGATATTGCTTATTTTGAAAAGTACTTTTGTACGAAGTACTTGTCAAATAAGTACTTTTGAAGAATAAGCAGTTTGTGTTTGACCAACTCATTTGAGAAGTACTTTTCAAAATAAATTGTGTTTGGATAATCTTTATAAAAAGTGCTTTTGAGTGTCAAATTAAGATAAAGGACAATATTAGGATTCATTTTGCAACTAATATTATCTAAACATACAAAAGGCTTAAATATTATGACAGAATTAATTTAATTTAATTTATTTATCTTCATTTAGTTTAAGTGTAAAATATAAAATAACAATATATAATATGATTTTTAATCAATATGAATAAAGCTAAACCAAATGATTGAAGAGGTGAACAAATTTTTATTTACATTTGAGAGATATATTGGTTAAAATAATTAAAAACAGTATGGTAAATAAATATTTCAGGTGAGGATATTTTTGTCTTAAAAAATTAATAAACTGCTTCTGCTTCTGCTTCTGCTTTTGAGTAGAAGTAGAAATTCGTAGATTCTTCCCTAGAGCAGAAAAACTGCTTCTACTTCTTCTCAAAAACGCTTTTTTCTTTTGGCCAAACACCTTAAATTCTTCAAAAGCGATTTTTTCTTAAAAAAAAGTACTTTTGGCTTCTGAGAAGCTTGGCCAAACAGGCTATTATTTTCTATTGTTTGGTAGCTAAATTAGAACATTATAAAAAAAAGGTTTTCTTTTCAGACCCACCATCACCCCACACCACCTATTTGTTAAAATTGATAAACAAGACACAGATTTGGGGTGAAGAACTTCTCACCTTTTTCATTAATCAATAGCCCTATATATACAAGTAAAACTAAAAGCTCTAACTTAGGGGCTGAGAAATTCATAATGGGCTTGGCCCAATACACAACTAGTCTAAGCTACTCTACAATTTACACAAATAACCTATTTACAATAATAACCTCCTTTACCCCCCCTCAAGTTGGAGCATGAGGGTTTCGAATGCCCAACTTGCTCAATAAATAATCAAATTGTGTTCGGCCCAGTGCTTTGGTAAAGATATCTGCCAATTGAGCGCCCGTTGGCACATGTCCGGGACGTATGGTCCCTCCAACAATCGCATCACGGACAAAATGACAATCTACTTCAATGTGCTTCGTCCGTTCGTGAAATACCGGATTACGGGCAATATATATCGCTGCCTGACTGTCACACTGCTGATCTATTGAACGATGGTGCTCGATTCCAAGACTCCACAATAGCCCTTTCAGCCATTTTAGCTCGCACACGGTCATTGCCATCGATCGGTATTCTGCTTCCGCTGAAGAACGTGAGACAATTTGTTGCTTCTTCGTGAACCATGATATCGGTGAGTCCCCTAAAGACACATACCAACCAGTCAACGAGCGACGTGTCAACGGACACCCTGCCCAATCGGAGTCACACCAACCGGTCAAACGAAGATCACATTCCGAACTTATCACAATACCTTGTCCCGGACACCCTTTCAAGTAACGAACAACCTTGAGAGTTGCATCCCAGTGCTCGACTCGTGGTTGTTGCATAAAATGAGACAACACATGAACACTATATGACAAATCCGGATGCGTGAAGCATAGATAAATCAGGCGTCCGACCAATCTCCGATAACTCTCTGGATTTTTCATGAATCGACCACGTGCAAGCGCCAACCGATGATTCTGTTCCATCAGTGTGCCCGCCGGTCGAGCACCCAATAAGCCAGCTTCCGAAATTATATCCAATGCATACTTCCGTTGACAGAGGAAGATTCCTTTAGGACCCCTTGCTACTTCAACTCCTAAAAAATACTTCAATCGTCCGAGATCTTTCATGTGAAAACAGACAGATAGATACAACTTGAAGAGTCGTATTGCCTTTGGATCATTACCGGAGACAATCAGATCATCCACATACATAAGCACACTCAATTGCACATTCCCCTTCTTCATCGTAAACAATGAATAATCAGAATATGATTGTCGAAAACCATAATTCTTTAGAGTTGTGGATAACTTTGCAAACCAACAACGAGGAGCTTGCTTCAATCCATACAAAGATTTTTGGAGACGACACACTTTGCCGGACCCATCATTTTTATACCCCGGAGGCAATTTCATATATACTTCCTCGTGAAGATCACCATGTAGAAAAGCATTATGCACATCCATCTGATGTAATTCCCAATTCTTAGCTGCAGCTACCGCCAAGAAGACACGAACAGTCACCATTTTAGCTACCGGTGCAAATGTCTTCGTGTAGTCAATTCCTTCAACTTGATGATTACCAAAGATCACCGGCCTAGCTTTGTACCGCTCAACGGTACCATCAGAGTTGTACTTAATCTTATACACCCATCGACATCCGAGCGCCTTCTTTCCCGGAGGCAAGGCGGCAAGAAAGCAAGAATGCCTCTTCGAAAATTTATCACAGTCAACATAATATGCCACCGGATAAGGCGCACCCGAGGCATGTCGCTGCTCGGGTGAACTGTCTGATTTCCGTACACATGTCGACACATGATGACGCTGTTTCCGAACAGTATTAGTTACATAGTCATGCAAATGAACACTCTCTGTCTTCGCTCGCTTCCCTCGGCCCAATTCTTCATCCATCACTTCCATTTCTACGTGTCCATCTTGATTCGGCCCCTCATTTTTCGGATGCAATACATCCTCCGCTTGAGCTTCATCGACAACATGTACTGGGGGAATCTCAATACCCCCTCATTCCGGAACTGTTCTCTTCTTCAGCAACTTCATCCACTTGATCAATCTCAACACTTGGACTCGAACTCTCTTTCACACCATCCTTTGGTGCAAACGGAAACTCGTTCTCATAGAATGTAACGTCTCGTGACATGAAATACTCTTTGGTATCCAGATCATACAACTTCCATGCCTTTTTCCCATTCGGATACCCCAAAAATATACATCGACGACTTCGGCTGTCAAACTTATCATGCATTCGTCCGTGATTGCGTGCATAGCACAAGCATCCGAACACTCTCAAGTGATCGTAATTTGGTGTCACATACATCAGAACATCGTATGGTGTCTTCCCATTCAACACTGATGAAGGCGTTCGATTAATCAAATAAACGGCTGTCATTATACACTCTCCCCAAAATTCAATCGGCAAATGTGCTTGAAATCAGAGTGCCCGAGCTACATTCAAAATATGTCGATGTTTTCTTTCAACTCTTCCATTTTGTTGTGGTGTCCCTACACACGAGGTTTGAAAGAGAATTCCTTGTTCCCGAAAATAGGCTTTCATACTTATAAACTCGGTCCCATTATCACTTCGGACAATCTTGACATATTTATGAAATTGTCTTTCGACCATTGCAAAGAAGTCTTTCAAAGCTCTTCCGACCTCTTTCTTATCAACCAACAAAAATACCCACACAGCTCGGGAAAAATCATCAACAATTGTTAACAAATATGAGGCACCACATGAAGTTTCAGTTCTATACGGACCCCACAAGTCACAGTGTATCAATTCAAAACTCTCGGAGGCTCTATTCTCGCTCAATGGAAACACATTCCTAATCTGCTTTGCTATATCACATGCTTTCACATTTTTCTTGCCGCTACAATTCCTAATTTCTTGAATTGGGAGAGAATTCGTTACCTGAATAGAAGGATGTCCCAACCGTTGGTGCCACAGATCCAACACATCCGCTTTCATAGCCTTCACCGATGACACCGACTGAAAGTAGTACAAACCATCCGTTTGTTTACCCGTGCCAATCAACTTGCCCATGTTCCTATCCTTCACGAGACACATATCCCCAGTAAACTGTACGTCACAATCATATTGATCGATTAACTGAGACACCGAAATCAAATTGCACGTCATTCTAGGCACATAAAGAACATTTCGAAGGGTCATGTGTTCGTTAAGCTGGGTTGACCCTTCCTTCGTAGCCATGGTACTGCTTCCGTTAGGCAAGCCCACCGAACACTGTACAATATCCTGTAAATCACCCAACACATTTAATTCTCCGGTCATATGATTCGAAGCTCCAGTATCAATTATCCATGAACCATTAGTCATTTTAATTTTCACTTGATCGGCGTCCGACTTCTTTTGATTCAACAAACTCACCAACACCTGCAATTGTTCACTACTCAATCCTGACACACTCGAATCCAACTTCATTCACCGAATGAGCCATGTTTGCTCGTGTCTCTGCACGACAGCTAGACGACACCGTAACTCGATCACAAGTCCCATTCTCATTTCGTGAGCCAAATTTCCACCATTTTGGATATCCGATAACCTCATAGCAATAATTTGGATTATGTCCTGAACGATCACAATTCGGACACATTACCCCTCTCCATCGATTCATCACTCCTCTCCGGGAGAGTGTTGCTCTATTCACTGCAACTCTCTCCCGATCACTCCGTCCATGAGCATCACTTTTCACTTGTTTATTCAATATATCTACTGGACCATCTTCGGGTAGCGGAATGGCTTCGCCCCCGAAACTTGTCTTCTTAAGAGCACTCAAGATTGTCTTAAACAATCTTGCCTTTTCAACATCGAACTCCTTATCACACGATGACCTCGTTTGCCGTGGACCGTTCCTCTTGTCGATACAAACATCAGCAACAGTGACACCAGCTCCTTCCCTTCGAACGGCCATCACCACACTTTTTCTTCACACTTTATAGAGAAGTTTTATTATACTGATCACTCTTCCGATCAACAGTGCGGTGGCTCTGATACCATGTTAAAATTGATAAACAAGACACAGATTTGGGGTGAAGAACTTCTCACCTTTTTCATTAATCAATAGCCCTATATATACAAGTAAAACTAAAAGCCCTAACTTAGGGGCTAAGTAATTCCTAATGGGCTTGACCCAATACACAACTAGTCTAAGCTACACTAAAATTTACACAAATAACCTATTTACAATAATAACCTCCTTTACTATTCCATCCATCACTCAACCCCCTCCCCTAAATCCTCCAAAAACCTCGCCTACCCCAGCCCCTCCTCCTTTCACCCCAACCCCGCGACTTGGAGGGAGAAGAAGCATCGACTCCGAGGCATAATCGAGATACTGACACAACCACCTGCGGTGAGACGGCCAAAGAAGCCCATGCCGACTTTGAAACAGGGAGGAGACGTCGACGCCGGTATTGAAACGGAGTGAAGAAGTCGACATGCAATCGGACCAGCAGCGCCGACGCATGCATGGATATATATTCCACTCTGGAAATGGTATGTGTGGGGCCCTTGGGGGTTAGGGGTGAGTGGAGATAGGAGTGTTGAGAATAGGTGGGGTGTTAGATCTTTAAGTGGAGGTGGTGGTAGCGGGATTAAGGGGGCAGGAGAGGTAGAGTGGTGGGTTTATGAGTGTGTTTAAGAATATTTTTCCAACAATTTTTTAGGAAAATATTTTTCCTTAATTAGAGAAAAATATTTTTTAAATTATTTAAACAACCAAATATAAGAAATTGAGAAAATATTTTTCAAAAAATATTTTTCCCATGCCAAGCACACCCATGGTCAATGTGAAATTAGGGATGGTTACGAAAATATATCATCCTAAGTTCTAGCTTCCATTATTTTATACAACTTGGGAGCAATTTTTCAAACATTTTTTTGGAAATCTTGTTTGGACAGTTTTTGGGATGTTTTTGATAAATTTTTGAAAATGAATTTTAAAAAACGAAAAAGTGGCCAAGACTTTTTTTGGGGATTTTTTTTCAAAAAAATCCAGAATGGTTAACCCAAAAGTTTTAACTATTTTTCAAGTAATATATATGACCAAACACAACTTTGTCTTCCAAAAACTATTTTTCAACTTAACTTCAAAAATTCATTTTTCCAAGTTTCAACCCAATCTATGTCCAAATGCTAGCCTAATTACATAAAATTAAATACCGACATAATTTCACTTTACAAAAAAGTAACAATATCTTTTTACATACGGTATACAAACTCCAACAAGTGTGTATATATATGCATATATAACTTTGTATATAATTGTATACATGTATTTATAAGTAATGTATATAGAATTCCCTTTGCATACAAACTCCCTTAATACATGTATATAAATGTCATTTGCTATCACCAGAAAAAATGATCTGATAAAGTGAAATTTTCTTAGCCTAATCTCTCAAAACATTCTGGTCTGCCCACCTCTCATCCCCAATAGTTTCGCTCTGCTATGCTTAACTTTTCTTTATCGTCCATTGTTGTAATTCTTCCTCTTTTTATATAACTATATTCGATATCTGTTATCCATCAACAGGGGCGTAACCACCCTATGGCAAGGGGTGTCACGGGACACCGCTGCACCGAAATTTTTTACTATGTATATGTATGTAAATATATAAAAAATCATAATATTCAGTATAAATAAAGAAAGTGACACTGCTTGAAACACCATGAATTAGCGGTCTAGTGATTTAGCACCTTGAAAAAGTTTAGAACGATGAGAATTTGAATCCCACTTGTAGCACAACTTAGTTTTTTTCATTAAATTTTTTTGAATGTTTAGCATTTAAAGTAGGGATTGAATTTTTAACATTTAGTTAACTTAAAAAGTACGAAACCACTTGTAAATAACAAAAAACTTTTTTAAAGGTGACACTCGTGCGTTCGCCACTGTCCATCAACCTACTAAGTTTGGATTCTTCCTATAAGCATATCCCACGATTTGTCACTCCATCATAAATCATAATGATAACAAGTTGGTGTCACTATTTAGTGTAGTATTAAGTGACAATAATGTTTGGTCAGTTTGGACTCACGGATATTAACGCACCTTTGGGAGCAGGCTAAACTTTATACATGAAAATATCCTAGAATTAATGTGAAGATTCAAAGTTCAAATTTTGGAGGTGAATGAATAATTTAATATAATGCTAATTTGTTTTAAACACCCCACGACTTTAGAGTTCAGATATGCATAATGTTCCTCGTCAAAAGGTGAAACAAAAAGAAAGTTGTCATGATTTATGAGCCATGACCAACTGGTCCTCTGAAAATTTCATAACAGTACATTTGAGCTTTTGAATTTGACAAGTGATTATACTAACAAGAGCAATAAGCAATACAAGAGGAATAAGGAAATAGAATAGTACTATGTACTCAGGTATCTGTTTGGCCGAAGTTATGAATCTGGAAGAATTGGTCTCGTCCTTGCACTACTAAAAAAAGCTGGATCTGTGACCACCGTACTGCGACCGAAATTCGGTCTCCACAGCTGTGCGACCGATTTTCGGTCGCACAGTCAACGAAAAAAAAGTGGCGACCGAAAATCGGTCGCACATCGGTCAGCCGAAAAATTAGTCACAGCTGTGCGACCGAAAATCGGTCGCATGTCGGTCGCATAGCTGTTACTGAAAACGGGGCAGAACCCCTTTCTTCTTCATTTCAAAAAATCCAAAACCCACCCAATCCCTAAAAACCGAACCCCCCCCCACCCCATAATCAACTTTCCACCATTATAAACCCCATATAACTTTAAATTACTACTCTATTACCTCCATATTAACATTTAACACAATCTAAACCTACAAATTCAAGGTAAGTTTCATTTTTTAGTAATTTTTGTTATTTTTTTAAAAACTCATATAATGACTTTTTAATTCACTTTTTTTGTAGTTTTTGGGTGGATAGCACATTGGTAAATCATACCTTCTTGCCATTGGATCCAATACGTAGAGGTAATTTTTTTTTTTTGTTTTTTTTGGTTTAATAATCCGAATTTAATTATACATATATTTATAAATAATGGAATCCCTATGTATGTTGTTAACATGTTAGTTGTTAGTTATAATTGTTTATTATATATAATGTGATGTCGAGTAAGTTGTTATGGGTTGATGAACCTTAAATATAGGGTTGTGATTATTGGGTTTAATTATAGTGATTGTTTGGATATGTTGGGAATTGTTTGGTAGAGTTGTTTGCAATTTGTTGATGTCTTGTAATGGGTTGTGGTTTTTGGAATACTTGTTATGAATTTAAAGTTAGGGTTTAGGTATTGTTGTTTTGATTGGTCATGTTTGCAACATCTTATGGCAATTTTTGTGTAGATATGGACTTTAATGTACGTCGTTTGTGGATGGACAATAGACTTTTCCCCGGTCGGCGGGGGATAAGGCCTGAATTTGAAGAGGGTCTTAAGGAATTTGTTGCTTTAGCAAAAACAACCGAACCTTTTATAAGGTTTGGTACAATTAAGTGCCCCTGCATAAAGTGCAAATGTTGCATCATCCAAGATATGACGACCGTGCAACTGCATCTGTTAGAAAGGGGGTTTATGCCAGATTACTATATTTGGCGTTATCATGGAGAGCCGTGGGATTTGCAGGGTCACATTCAAATGCTTCAAAATATTCATGGTACTACTAGTTCTCCGGTTTTGGAACCAGACCGTAATGATTATAGAATGGATGATATGGTTCGTGATGCTTTTGGTATGTATCCGGATGATGATCCCATGCAGCCGGGTACATCACAGCCTAACATTGAGCACATTCCAAATGCCGAGGCAAGTGAATTCTATAAAATGTTGGAGGAAGCAAGTCGTCCATTCCATGAGGGCTCGGTACATTCCAAGTTGTCTGTTGCTGTCAGATTGCAGAGTATCAAATCAGATTATAGTATTTCTCAAGCTGCCATGGATTCCATCATAGGCCTTATGAATGAACTAAAGCCGGCTAACATGGACTTACCAACTTCTTATTACTTCACAAAGAAGTTGGTTTCCTCATTAGGCCTTACTTCTCATAAGATTCATTGCTGTGTTAATGGGTGCATGCTATATTACAAGGATGATGCAGAGCTCGTGCAATGTAGATTTTGTGAGGAGCCTCGATACAAGCCCGAGAAAAATCAAAAAAAGAAGCCGAAACCTGTTAAGTGGATGCATTACTTGCCGCTTATACCCAGGTTAAAGAGGTTGTATGCTTCCATGAGTTCTGCTCCTCATATGAGGTGGCATCATGAGCGGACCAGGCAGGCGGGTATTCTATCACACCCGTCAGATGGTGAGGCATGGAAACACTTTGATCAAGTGTATCCGTCATTTGCTAGCGAGCCGAGGAATGTAAGGTTGGGGCTGTGTTCCGATGGCTTCACCCCTTTTGATGTCTCGTCCACGCCATATTCTTGTTGGCCCGTATTTGTCACACCATACAACCTGCCTCCGGGAATGTGCATGACCAGTCCATATCTTTTTTTGAACTGTATAATACCTGGTCCACATAACCCGAAAACTCGTATTGATGTTTATTTGCAGCCTTTGATTGATGAATTGCAGACACTTTGGCATGAAGGAGTGGAAACCTACGATGTATCAATGAAGCAGAATTTCCAAATGCGTGCTTCTTTGATGTGGACCATAAACGACTTTCCAGCTTATGGGATGTTGTCCGGATGGTCCACTGCAGGGAAGCTAGCGTGCCCATACTGTATGGAAGATACAAAGGCCTTCACATTGAAACATGGAGGTAAAGTGACATGGTTTGACTGCTGCCGTAGATTCTTGCCAATGGAGCACCCTTTTAGGAATAATACAAATGCATTCATGAAGAATCAGGTTGATTATGAGGAGCCTCCGCGCAGGTTAACAGGGATAGAGATATGGAACAGGGTTAAGGATCTTCCAAAGGTAACTGAAAACTTGCAAACTAAAACAACTGGTTTTGGGTTCGAACATAATTGGACCAAGAAGAGCATTTTCTGGGACTTGCCTTATTGGAAGGATAACCTTCTGCGCCATAATCTCGATCCAATGCATATTGAAAAGAACTTCTTCGAGGCGGTCCTAAATACTGTTATGGATGTCAAGGGTAAGACAAAGGATAACTGGAAGGCACGGTTTGACATACAGGAACTTTGCAGGCGACCCGAGCTACATGCGGTCCGGGATGACAACAGCATCTTACTTCCAAAGGCTTGCTATACCTTCGACGAAGATGAGAGAAGAATGATCTGCGAGTGGGTGAGTAACTTGAGGATGCCTGATGGATATGCATCTAACTTAGAAAGGTGTGTTGATATGAGTGGCTTAAAACTCCATCACATGAAAAGCCACGACTGTCACATTTTTATGGAAAACTTGATCTCAATTGCATTCAATGGGTTGCCAGATAAAGTTTTGAAACCAATAACAGAGACAGGGCTTTTTTTTAAAGAGCTTTGCAGCAAGACTTTGAAGGAAGAGACTTTGAACTTGTTGGAAGAGAACTTTCCTGTTGTATTGTCTAAGCTGTCAAAGATCTTTCCACCCGGCTTTTTTAATGTGATGGAGCATCTACCGGTTCACCTCGCTGAAGAGGCTCGGCTAGGAGGCCCAGTGCACTGCAGATGGATGTACCCTTTCGAGAGGTAAGCTTCCATATCTTATTCATTTGCTATATATTTTACGCAACATATTTGTACTAACAGATTACTTTTTTGCAGAATTATTGGTAAGTGTAAGCGGGATGTGAAGAACAGAGGACAAATCGAGGGATCGATATGCCAGGCATATTTGTCAAGAGAAACTTCACATTTTTGCTCATACTACTTCGACAAGGATGTTCCCTGTATGCGCACAAGGCCGGATCGGCATGATGTGGGAGATAATAATGATCCCAATTACCCAGCATTCTCAATATTCAATCAACCAGGCAGGGGAAGTACATTATCATCCAGAAAATACCAGTTCACTGATACGGATAGGAAAGCAGCTACAACTCATGTGTTGTTGAACTGTCCTGAAGTCACTCCTTATTACAAGTATGTTTTATTTTAATGGTACCCACTAAATTGTGACTAACATAAGTATTCTTTCTAATGTAAAGTAGTTCGTTACATAATGCAGTCACTTTGTTGCTGAATTTGGTCCACATGCAGTCATTGATCATTTTACAGACTGGTTTACGGCATTTGTAAGTGTTATGGAAACTCATATGTTTTTCCTTTGATTTAAAAACATTACTCTAATCCATTTAATTTTAATATAGGTAAACAATCCGGTGAATGGCATCAAGTTTGATTTTTTGCGACATATATGTCATGGCCCATATTACGAGTATAAAAAGATGAATACATACTTCGTAAATGGGTACAAATTTCATACACACAGCTGGTCAGAGGGTAAAAAAACCTACAACAGCGGTGTGTCCGTGAGTGCGGGAACTGGTGACCAGGGGGCCGACTCTGACTTCTACGGAGTGATTGAGGAGATCTTAGAGGTTGAGTATAGAGTTGGATGGCCTCATAAAAGATTGGTTCTCTTCAAGTGCAAGTGGTTTGACCCAGGTAGCAGGGGTACGCGGGTTGATCCGAGTTCAAAGCTAGTTGAGGTTAATCATAGAAGGTCATATGGAAACTATGATCCTTTCATCATTGCACAGAATGTAAAACAAGTGTGGTTTGTTCCTTACCCTCGGACGAAGAACGCATCAAAAGCAAAGGCCAAATCCAAGTGGTGGGCGGTGCTTAAGGGAAAACCGGTGGGATTAATTGAAGTACCTGATAGGTTAGATGTTGCATACCAGAATGAGGTCTCATCTATTCCATTGTTAGCGGATAATGAACTTGCAGACAATTTGCGACATATTGATGGGACGTATGACCCGGTGGCTGCATCTGAATTTAGTCGTGCAAAAAACCCGGCTAGTTTTGGAGAAGGAACTTCAAGGGCTAGCGAGGCTGCTGAAAATATAGATAGTGACGAGCCGTCCGAGGATGAAATTGCTAGTCACTATGAATCGGATGATGAATTTGATTGAACCAATTTGTACTTTGTAGTTTATTATTAATTACCTACTGTAATGTACATAAACACACAATACGATTTATGTAATATCATTTGACCCTTGTGACGTGCTTACTTAGTTGATAAATTGTTGTTTTATTGCTGTTTGTTGAACTGTCCAGGTGCTGTTTTTTTCTGGTTTTTGCTGTTGCGATGTGCCTGATTGCAGGATTTTTATTGCAGGTTTTAACAGGTTTGGCGACCGATTTTCGGTCGCACAGTGGTCACAACTGAGACCAAGAATGCGACCGAAAATCGGTCGCACAATCTGTGCGACCGCAATTCGGTCGCATACTTGGTCACCAATAATTCCCACATACAGTGACCACTTATGCGACCGATATTCGGTCGCACAGATTGTGCGACCGATTTTCGGTCGCATAATTGGTCACTGTATGTGAGCTATTGTGCGACCGAAAATCGGTCGCATAGTAGTCGAAATGTCGACCGAAAATCGGTCGCAGGGCTATTTGCTACCATCAATCTTCCGACTACCCGTTTCGGTCGCCGATCGGTCGACCGGGCGACCGATGTGCGACCGATTTGGTGGTCGCAGATTCAGTTTTTTTTAGTAGTGTTGTTATAACTGGGTGAATTGCGGAACTATGAAACCATAGGCAATGATCTGCCTTTTTGATCTTCATCAGGCGGTTTAATAAAACTGACCTCTATTTAGTTTAGTATAATATAATGAACGTATTTCGAATGAAAATATCCCTATGAATTTTATAAATAACATGCGACAGCTAACTAATATTTTAGAGTCGAGGTAGCACTTGTCCTTGACTTCTTACCCCTCTCTCCCAGCTAATTGCCTTGAGGCAACACTTGTCCTCGTCCCCTTCCCCAAATCTTTCTAGTCAGGACCTGCCCTCAACCACTTCTCACATTCACCAACTATTGCCTTAAAGTCTTGGTTATACCGCACTTGTCCTCATCTTTTCCCCCAATCTCCTAGATAATTAAAGTCTGGCCTAGACAACATTTGCCCTCGACCTCTTCTCACATTCCTCAGCTAATTGCATTAAAGTTTTACTTAGGCAACAATTCAGAAAAAAATGAAGGGACGAATGTGGAGGCTATTTTTTCAAAAATATGAAAACCGGGATAACCTCTCAGAATTAGTCAATATCGGGACACTAGATGAAATTTTTTTGGGCAATTTACATTGTATGTCAATTTAGGGACCTTTTCTTAAAAACATAGCAACATTTTGTCACTTTACCAAACGTAGCAACATTTTCAAAAATGCTACCAAACCTAGCAAAAAAACCCTAATCCCTTTTTACTCCCTCTTCTCTCTTCTCCTCTCCACACTCTCTTACCCCCGCCCCAAACCCACTAATTTTCGGCGCCGATTTCCGCCACCATACCCCTTCGCCGGTGGTTTCTCTCTCTTCCCCCTCCCCCCGTCGTCGTCCCCTACAGCCCAGCTGTTTTTTTCCATTTTTTTTCTATTTTTTGTTAGGTGCAGCAGAGCTCCGGTGACATTGACGATGACGCCAGCTGTTTCTTCCGGCGTCTGATGTGTCCCCGAGCTGTTTCTTCCGGCGTCTGATGTGTCCCCGAGCTGTTTCTAGGTTCCTCCGTCGCCATATCTGTGCGAATTCTTCTTTTCCTTTTCTTTTTAAATTTTTCTTGTGAAGTTATGGTGGCTGGTTCCAGATCTGAAATATATGTATGCGGAGTTTATGGTGGCCGGACCGGTGAGATCTGGTGGCGCGACTGTTTGTTCAATTTTTCTTTTTTTTTTTCTTTTTTGAATTTTTCGGTGGGATATGGCGGAACCACGATGGGTGTGGTGTATGTTTGGTGTTTGTGGACTGTATGAATTGTATGAAATGTGTATTTTCATTGTTTGTGCGGTGTATGCACTGTATATACACAGAATATACACCGCACATACAATGAATATATACTTGTCATACAATAAATATACAATCAAATTCGATTTTGTTGTTTGTGTGTATGTACGGTGAATGAACGTGCATACAATGACCATACAGTGCCTATACAGAGAATATACACACATACAATAAGTGTGTATGTGTGTATCCACCGTATTTTCACTATATATACAATGTATACACTGTCCATACACTGTTCATACAGTGAAAATACAGAAATATACATTGTCCATACATTGCGGCTGGTGGTTGATGGGCGGCGGTGGTAGCAGTGTTGGGGGTTGGGGGCTGGGGGTGGTAGGAGGTGGATCTAGGGTTTTATCACCCTTTTGTTTGTGTTTTGCTATGTTTTGAAAAAAATATTGCTATGTTTTTGAAATGGGAAAATGTTGACATTTTAGTGTAAGAAAGAATGTTAGTTTGTATAGTTTTGTGAATTGCCCAATTTTTTTATCATAATTTGGGAAGGGCCGAGAGTACTTGGGTAACTGTTGGGCTGACTTTACGTCGCACTTTTTGGGATGAAGTGCACTCATAACCACTATTGCACGTGTCCTTAAAATTTTAACCATTTATGGGTGCACATTTACTGTGGCTGTTCACTTTGTCTATCTTCAGACTATTGGGGTTGAAGTTCAAACCAAATTAAGCTAACTCCAGCTCTTTTGATATGAAGTAAAATTGCTAATTTTTTTCTTCTTTATTTTTTTTTTCATTTTTAGCTCAACTTCATACTTTTGGTCTGAGTTTGATTTATTTTCAAACCAAACAATTTAAGTTGTGATCACTTCACACTATGATTATTCAACTTCAACCTAATGATTTGAAAGTGAGTGACGATACTTGCAAATAATTTTTTTAAAAGTTACTAAGAACTAAATGACATGGATAAAATTGATTGTCGAACTAAATTTTTATAACTTCTAGATCTTGCCCCCACTCTCCGTAATTATAAAAGTATGATACTTTTGGCATCCCGTCACAGCTATGGCTCTCGAAAGAAAAATCTTATATTTTTTGCTACCATCAGGAGTTTTTCCCTGGTGACTTGTAGCAATCCCCATGAGTTTTTCCTGACAGTAGCAAAAAATGTAATGAATCTTCTCACGGGGACCGAAATGTGACGGCAGTGCTAAATATGTCCATTTAACGCCAAACATTGCCTCATAGTCACGAAATCTTGTCTCATTTATAGGGAAAATTACGTCACATAAGTGTTGGAAAAGAATAATTACTGTTTTTGTCCACCTTTTATTGTTCTTTCTTTCCATAATTATTTTTTCTTTTTAAAATATATTTTAAATATTTTGGATATATATTTAATATTATGTATTTCGAATATATATTTCAGATATACATTAAATATATTTTAAATATTTCGAATATATATTTATGTATTAAGCTTTTTGATAGAAAAAATTATGGACAATTAAAAGTAAATATTTGTTAATGGACAAATATTTATGTAAACTTCCCCTTTTTATACCTTCATCATACAAGTATTTGCACCTAGTAGTCTTCTGATCCGTGACGCTCACACTTCTGGCTCCTATATGAGAATTATTTAACTTATAGTCGTTAGAAGTTGCCAGACTCCTCACAAATCTCGATCACGCTAGAAACTCTTGAATGAGTTCCTAGCAACCCATTAGGAGTTTCTAGTGACTTCTGCGTAAAAATTTCGGGTAGGGGCTTGTTTGGTGTGCGCTGATTGATTTGTAGCAAAGTCCCAGTATTTATACTGGGAAGCTTCGGTAAACTAACCCCAGTATAAAATACTGGGGCTTTAAACAAGTTTTGTTCAAGGCCCCAGCATTTTGTTATGGGACTTTTTGTATAAAGCTTCAGTCCCATAACAAAATACTGGGGCTCTGAACAAAACTTGTTCACAGCCCCAGCATTTTGTTATGGGACTGAAGCTTTATATATAAAGTCTCATAATAAAATAATGGAATTTATCCCTTTGATGGGACCTTTGTTATGGGAATAAATCCAATTATTTTACTATGGGATAAAGTCCCATTACAAAATAATGGAACCTTTGAACATGTTAGTTCAAGGTCCCATTATTTTGTTATGGAATTATTTTGTTATGGGACTAGTCTAGGGTGTTTTTCCAACGCTAATAGAGCTTAAGTTTGCGCTCAAATTTTTCGCTATTCTTCAATGAATTTTGAAACGCTGGAAAATCCCCAATGAGCGCGTCCAAAAATGGCTACTGATTAAAATTTCCCAACTTCTGCCAACTGAGTTACAAATTAAATAGGTCTTTTATGGGGCCCAAAACTGCGAGAGGATGCCAGAAGTGTCCTCTGTAAATTTCGTAAAAATTTCGTCCAGCAGCCACTTTTAACACTGGTATTTGGTTTGAGGTCACTATTTTCTTTTGTCTTACACTAGAGGCTACTTTTGGGCTTTTATTAAATAAATATTGACTTAAGTTCTGATAATTGATTGAAGTTCAGTCCATACGGCCCCTGGACTGAAGTGCCATCTTTAAGGACTGAACTTCAGTCCCTATGGCCATGGACTGAAGTTCAGTCCATGGCCATATGGACTGAAGTTCCATCTTAAGGACTGGACTGAACTTCAGTCCATATGGTCCTGGATTGAAGATCAATCTTTAAGGACTGAACTTCAATCCGGCCTCTGGACTGAAGTTCTATCTCTTTAAGCAAAAGTGGCCACAAACTAAATATTTTGATATTAATGGCCTATGCCCAAAGACCAATGGCAAATGTGGCCTTTCGTGCACTTTCTCCGTAAATTTCCGTCATATGGATGATTCACATAAATATGACACTTTTACGCTACTCTTCACACTTCTAGCCCCCTTATAAATCATTTAAATTTAGCCATTAGCAGAAGTTGACACAACTTGCTAGACACTCTTGGCTAAACACCAGGCGCGGTCCAGGATACAGTGAACAAGACCTGGATGACTTGTGTAAGGTTCCCGCCCCATGATGGAAAATTCACCGGGAGTGTCTGGCGACTTCTACTTATGGGTACTACATATTAAATAATTTTTAAGTGCGACCAAAAAAGAGAGAGTTGTGCGCCCAAATATTATTGTGCACCAATTCTTGCCAACTTCGTTCCTTCATTCATATATCACTATGATGAAGATTTGTTGGACTAATTTTAAGTCGATCAAAACTCTTCTTCACTATTTGAACTGGATTCATCTCAAGTCAATATTAAATATAAAGTTTGATTGAAAAATCTATTAAAATTTCAAATAAATATTAAATTTGAACCTATAATATTAAATCTACAATGAGATTAAAACTTTAACCTTAAATGTTGTACTCATGAAATTGAAATCAACTATCTGAAACTCAAGTAGATGAAGTTGAGGAGATAGTAAAGCAATGGGTAAAAAGTTTTTTTTACACCCCTAACATAGGATGTTCATCATTGCTCAAAATAGGGGTTAGTGCATCACTGGAAAAATATGCTAAGGTATTTCAACCCTGCGCCATATTCACAACATTCTAACTAACAAAAAAATTAGTCTTATCATATCTAAGCCTAACACTAAATATCTTCATTTTGTCAAGCTAGTAGTAGCCCTTAGCTTGTCTTGGAATCTGTTGCTGATCCATGTATACTCGAGGTTCCTCCAGTTTTGTCCCATGTTTTGCCAAGCAATCTACTACAAAGTTAGCTTCTCTAAAGCAGTGTGTAATTGAGCAATTTACTTGGCATATACTCTGTTATGTATCTTCAGTGATTGTCTTCAGCTTCAAATTTGTGGTGGACTTGTTTCCCAGCATTTTAGTTATTATCATGGACTTGTATACCCATTTTGGATACACCACTGAATCCCAAAGTTAGCAACAAGTGCTTCTGCCTGGTTGTTGGAGTTTCCTTCCACTGGACTAGAAAAAAGCCATAATCATATTACCCTCATGATCTCTGACAATTCCACTAATTCCAGCCTTACTTCACATGTAACTTCCATCCATATTGATCTTGACAACATTTACTAGAGGCTTCACCCAGTGAACTATTTTTCATTTTTGCACAGGCCTCCATCTATCTACTTTTTCACAAAGTTCCATCCAAGTATATCCTAGCACACATTCAGAAAATGATAATTCTAAGGCCATTTTGATAACCTACCAAACTTGATGCTCCATTCTTCTATGCCAAATTTTCTTTTGCTCTCCATATTTACAAGGGCACATCTGCTTCTAAATTTCCCAGCATATTACAATAGGAGTGATATGTAAAACCATCATGTGCACCCCATTTTTAGGTCTCACTCCCTACTATTCATTCAATCTACTAATCACTGAATTACCTGATTTTATTATTCCAAGGGGGCACTAAAAACGCTCCACATTTTGCATTTCACTTTCTAAGAAGACATGTTGAAGAGTTTTAGTGCTTTTCCTCTCACAACAAACACACATGGACAATGTTATTGCCAAATCTTGACAAGTCTCTAGACAAGAAATGATTTGAAAAGAAGTTTTGGATGCCAGACTTTTGATTTGATGTTGTCTCTTGGCCTTTGTCCTGTTCTTTTCGTAAGTTGATTTGGTCCTGGATCCCATATTGCATGTCAAGATTATATGAACACCTTATATGAACCTTGATAATTTGTTGAACAGTATATGGTGGTACCACCTCTAGCAAGTTTTGACTATTCCATCCTCCCTCATGAATGATGTCCCTAACTCTTAGATTATCAACACCAAATCAACTAGGAAGTATCTTAGCCAAATGTCCCTTTCCAGTCCAGTTATCCCGCCATGCAGTTCCACTTTGAATGTTCCACACTATGTTCTCTTCAGCTCTCCCCTTGATTTTCATCAACTTTCCCCGGGCATGAGATTATTTAGAATTGCTTGCTTTTGCAACTGGATGCATTATGGTACAATACTTTGCCTTTAAGAAGGAAGCCCATAGTAATGTTTGTGTTCTGAAATTCCACCATCATTTTACAAGCAAAAGCCTCATTGATGTCCCTAATCTTCTTATGGCCACTCCTTCTTTTTTGCTTAGGTAAGCATAGATTAGTCCATAAGCTCCAATGGTATTTATTTTCTCATTCTCAGATCCCTAGAAGAATCTTGCAAAATCTCTCTCCATGAGCTTGAAAGTGCCCTTTGGTGGGTTCATTAATGTCAGCATATAATGTTGGGATTGCCTAAAGAACATGATTGATTAGAGTGACCTTTCCTCCAAATTAGAAGTTTACACTGCTATCAGAATGTTCTTTTAATGATCTTAGTCACTAAAGAATCAAAGAATGCTAGCTGATTCCTTCCTACGTACAGTGGACATCCTAGATACATAAATGGGAACTGTTTATGTTTAAATCTAGTCTTGTCTATGATTCAGTTGATTCTGGTTACGGAGGTCTTTGGAGTTGTGCAGAAGAAACTTTTATATTCATTGATCTTCTGGCCTGAGCTTTTCTCATAGAATCTAAGTTTTTTCATGACAAGTTTCACTGATTTGCTTTTTCCCATACAAAAAATCATTGTATCATCTACATAGGCAAGGTTATTTACCTTAGGCCCCTTCATGTTCATTGAGAAAGAAACATATATAGGACTAGCATAAAAATTATTCAGCAGCCTAGACATGATTTCTGCTCTGAGAATGAGCAATGATGGGGATAGCGGATGCCCTTGCTTTAGGCCTTGAGATGAGGTGAATAATCTCTTTCTTGCACTATTAATGAAAATGGGGTACATACTTGAGAAATAAGCCTATGAATTATGCTTAACCACCACTCTGAGAAACCACTTTTTCATAACTGCTCTGAGAAACTCCCACGATTGCCTATCATATGCTTTAGCCATGTCAAGGTTAATGCCAATGTTTCCTCCTTTGTTGTTTGGTCAATCCCCTGAACAATCTCCTATGCTAGCAACACATTATCTTTAATTGACCTCTCTTTAACAAATCCACGTTGGTTATCTGATATCAGCTTTGGTAGCAAAGGGTTCAATGTCTTAACTAATTAGATACAATCTTTGCTGAAAAGTTACAGAGGCTGATTGGTCTCCGTTCAAAAAAACAAGAAGGAGATTCTACTTTTGGAATGAGAGCTAAACAAATATAAGAGTAGAATCTTGATAAATTCTTCCCAACAAAGAAGTCTTGAACAAACTCCACTATACCCTCCTTGATAATATCCCAACACTTAGTGATAAAAGGTGTCATTGAACCCATCAGGTCCAGCAGAACTGGTTGGACTCATTTTCACTTGGTATGCATGACAAATCTGCTTGTCTTCTTCTGTGATACAGTTGGACATGTATTGGAGTACTTCATTATTAACCGTGGGAGGTTTCAAGTTAAAAATTTCTCAAAATGTCTGACTGGTGCTTTGGCTATCTTCTCATGACCTTTGATCCAACTTCCCATATGATTTTTGATTATGTGAAGTTGCAACCTTATTCTTCTAACTGTAATAATATTTTGAAAATATTTACTGTTACAGTCACCCTCCTCAAACAATTTTACTTGGGATTTTTGTTTTAGTAGAGCTTCCTGCATTGACAACCACTTGAAATATTGAGCATAGATCCTATTCAGCCTTTCCCTTGAGTTATCAGTTCTGTCATTTAGATTAGCATCCTCTGTATCCTGCAATATGGCTAACCATTCTTCCACCTTATATACATTTCCAATTTCTTTCTTGGACCATACACCCAATCTCCTACTTAGCATTTTCAACTTCTGCTGCAATCTCCACATAGGATTCTCATGAATATGTGCCTCAGACTTCCCTAACCAGGTAATAGAAACCAGGTTGATCAACCAAGAAAATTAAGAAATCCAAAGTACTTGATTGGTTCAGCCTGGTCATTGTTGCAAATCATCAAAGGAGGCTTGTGATCTGATCTAGTTCTACTAAGATGCCTCACTATTATATTCTGATAATTTGTGAATTCATGAATCATTAACTAGAATTCTATCTGGGCTCTTCCATATCCTTTTCTTAGCACCAATTGGTTCACCAAATGAATTTAGATCCCACATATCCTGCATCAGTCACCCCACATGAGTCCATACATTCTCCAAAGTCAAAGCTTTTATAAGCCCAATGAAGTTTGCCTACAAATTTCCCCTCAGGGTTTAAAATAACATTAAAATCTCCACCTATACACCAAGGACCATCAACCAAAGCTTCAGTCTGAACTAAGCTCTCCCATAAATCCTTCATCTCTATCGCTGAACACTTAACATAAACTATTGAGATGAAAACACTTTCATTTGTACTTTGTTTTGTCACCCTTAATGTGGCTTGCTGATCAATCACATAAATGATGGAGACACTTTAGTCACCTACCCAAAAACATCATATCTGGACAACATCATTTGTGAAACGCTTGGTTTGTGACCTCCCCTTTGTAGGGTTAGTCCTTGATATATCATTCTTCTTACTTTTCCTACATTTTCTTCTTCCTCTTCTTACTACGGGCAACCCCATATTTCCAACCACTTCTTTCAAATAGCTATGATTTGGCTCTTCCATTATATTTTGGATGCTGGTTGGAAAGGTAATGCCAATTAGATTGAGTACAACCTCGCCATCAGAACTTTGTGGTGTCTCCTCAATTTGTCCCTCTTCAATGTCATCCTCTGTTGGTTCCTTGTCTACATCTTGATGGCTTGTCTTCCTTGTGGTGTAAGATTTGTTGAATCCATAATTGATTCAGGGACCCTTTGAATACTACTGCTGGCCCTTTCTTTACCTAGATACTGAAACATTTTGCCGTTACCAGAAGATATGCCTGCACTTGACATATACGTCTCTTTATTCTCCTCTGCCTCCTTTTTGCTTTCACCCATCATTATACTTTCCAAGCATATTAAAACCATCATGTGCACCCCATTTTTAGGTCTCACTCCCTACCATTCATTCAATCTACTAATCACTGAATTACCTGATTTTATTATTCCAAGGGGGCACTAAAAACGCTCCACATTTTGCATTCCACTTTCTAAGAAGACATGTTTTAGTGCTTTTCCTCTCACAACAAACACACATGGACAATGTTATTGCCAAATCTTGACAAGTCTCTAAACTAGAAATGATTTGAAAAGAAGTTTTAGATGCCAGACTTTTGATTTGATGTTGTCTCTTGGCCTTTGTCCTGTTCTTTTCGTAAGTTGATTTGGTCCTGGATCCCATATTGCATCGTCAAGATTATATGAACACCTTATATGAATCTGGATAATTTGTTGAACAGTATATGATGGTACCACCTCTAGCAATTTTTGACTATTCCATCCTCCCTCATGAATGATGTCCCTAACTCTTAGATTATCAGCGCCAGATCAACTAGGAACTATCTTAGCCAAATGTCCCTTTCCAGTCCAGTTATCCCGCCATGCAGTTCCACTTTGAATGTTCCACACTATGTTCTCTTCAGCTCTCCCCCTGATTTTCATCAACTTTCCCCCTGATTTTCATCAACTTTCCCCGGGCATGAGATTGTTTAGAATTGCTTGCTTTTGCAACTGGATGCATTATGGTACAATACTTTGCCTTTAAGAAGGAAGCCCATAGTGATGTTTGTGTTCTGAAATTCCACCATCATTTTACAAGCAAAAGCCTTACTGATGTCCCTAATCTTCTTATGCCAACTCCTCCTTTTTGCTCAGCTAAGCATTGATGCAGGGTAAACCTACGAAAGCGATAAAGAGATAAAAACGAGACGAGACTTACACTAAAGTTCGAGTAGCAACGAAGAACTTGTTCCGTTACACCCCAAACGATTGGAAAGAATCACCTACGCTAAGCAACTATCCTTAAGAGACACGAGGCTCAAGCAAATAGAATGATCGAAGATGGATTGAAGAGCAACTTGGATTCATCCAATTGATTTCAAGCCAAAAATTGTTACAAGGTTCAAGAGCATTGCTCATTTAATATTTTGTGTTCAATGTAAGGTAAAAAGCAATAAATGAAAGGTGGGGTGTATTTATAACACCCCATTACAATGTTTACAACATTCTGGTCCGCTGCTGCCTAAGTTCTCTGCGCGATCGCGCAACAAGTAATGCGATCGCGTGGAGAACTAAATGTTGAGTCGCGCGATCGCGCGAGACAAGGAGCGAAGGCGAAGAACAAAAAAGGACCCTTCGCGATCGCGAAGGTGATGCACGCGATCGCGAAGAACAAAAGTTCAGCGTCAGGCAGTAAGCTCAGCAGGTGTTCCCCTGTTTTGCCTTGTTTTGCCCTGTTTTGCTCCCCTGCTTCCTGCACTGTTTCCTGCCCTGTTTCCACATGGATTGAGCTCCAATGCATTGTCTTTAAGTCCTCTCCCGAGCTCGTATCATCCACGCCTCTCCAAACCAAGTGTTGGTGAGCGTCTTGTATATCCTTGGCTTGACTTCGAGTGAATGGTCTCGAGCTAGTTTGCCCGGCATCATCCTCCCCTTCTTGAGAAGATTTCGTCCTCCAAATTAAGGCGTCATCTTCCACGGCATCACCTACATCACAAGGAGCCAAGTCACTAACATTGAAAGTATTTGAAACATTGTACTCACCTGGTAGATCAATCACATAGGTATTGTTGTTGATCTTGGATATCACTTGGAACGGGCCATCTCCTCGGGGTGCCAACTTCCCTTTTCGAATGCTTGGAAAACTTTCTCTCCGGAAGTGCACCCACACCCAATCTCCTTTCTTGAATTCCACCTTCTTCCTCCCCTTGTTCTTCTTGGTGGCTAGCTTTTCATAAGCTTCCTCCAAGTTCTTCTTTGCTTTGGCATGGAGTTCCATCAAGGCCTTAGCTCGGCTTGTACCTTCAACATTAACAACCATTTCCCTAGGCAAAGGGGTAAGATCAAGTGGAATCAAAGGATTAAACCATAAACGCACTCAAATGGAGTCATGCCAATCATTCTATGCAAAGTTCGGTTATATGCAAACTCCATGAGTGGTAACTTCTCCACCCAAGTCCCGGCCTTACCTCAGGTCATAGCTCTAAGAAGAGACCCCAAGGTTCGGTTCACCACCTCGGTTTGACCATCCGTTTGAGGGTGGTAGGACGTGGAGAACAATAATTTGGTGCCAAGGGCACCCCACAAGTATCTCCAAAAATGGCTTAGGAACTTAGTGTCCCTATCACTCACAATGGTTTGAGACACGCCATGCAATTTTAACACATTATCAATGAACAAAGAAGCTACATGGTGTGCATCACTACTCTTTTTACAAGGAATGAAGTGAGCCATTTTGGAGAACCTATCCACGACAACATAAATGCTATCATGTCCCCCTCTAGACCGTGGTAATCCCATAACAAAATCCATCGAAATGTCCATCCACGGGCTAGTAGGAATAGGCAAAGGGGTATACAAGCCATGGGAATTCGACTTAGACTTGGCGTGCTTGCAATCTAAACAAGCATTGCATAGCAGCTCAACATGCAACCCCATCTTAGGCCAATGGAATTGCTCCATAAGAATAACCAAAGTCTTATCTCTCCCAAAGTGACCCATCAAGCCTCCACAATGTGCTTCACGCACTAGCAATTCTCGCCAAGAGGACTCGGGGACACATACTCTACCTTTCTTGAAAATGTAGCCATCTACCCATTGGTACTTCTCCACCCGCTTCCCACTCACTAGAGTGTCATGAATGCTCTTGAACTTTGGGTCATGTTCATACAAAGATTTTATACTCTCAAAACCCATAAGTCTAGAAGCAAGAGTGGTAGCAAGGGCGAACTTCCTAGAAAGCGTATCGGCTACAACATTGTCCTTGCCCTTCTTGTAATGAATTTCATAGGGAAAAGACTCAATGAACTCCACCCACTTGGCATGTCTTTTGTTCAACTTCTCTTGGCCCCTTAGATGCTTGAGTGACTCATGGTCACTCTTGATCACAAATTCCCGAGGCCATAGATAGTGTTGCCAATGGGCCAAAGCTCTCACGAGGGCATACAACTCCTTGTCATACGTGGAGTAATTCAAGGTTGTGCCCTTCAACTTCTCACTAAAGTAAGCAACGGGTTTCCCTTCTTGCATGAGAACACCCCCAATTCCCACCCCCGAGGCATCACATTCAACCTCAAAAGCCTTCCCAAAGTCGGGCAATTGTAGCAAGGGGGCGGTACTCAACCTACTTTTCAATTCTTAGAAAGCTCTCTCTTGAGGCTCTCCCCACACAAAAGGTTTATCTTTCTTCACCAACTCGGTGAGTGGTGCGGCAATGGTGCTAAAGTCTCTAACAAAGCGCCTATAGAAACTAGCTAGGCCATGGAAACTCCGCACATGAGAAACTGTGGTAGGAGTAGGCCAATCTCTAATGGCTTCAACTTTGGACTCATCAACTTCTACACCATTGACACTAACAACAAAGCCCAAAAAGACAACCTTTTCAACACAAAAGGCACACTTCTTAAAGTTGGCATAGAGCTTTTCGGCTCGTAGCACTTCAATGACTTGACTCAAGTGGCCAACATGGTCATCTATTGATTTGCTATATATCAAGATATCATCAAAATAGACAACCACGAATTTGTTGATAAACGGCTTCAAGACATGGTTCATTAACCGCATGAAAGTGCTAGGTGCGTTGGAGAGGCCGAAAGGCATCACCAACCATTCATAAAGACCAAATTTGGTCTTGAATGCGGTTTTCCACTCATCACCCGGTTTCATCCGGATTTGGTGGTAGCCGGACCTAAGATCTATCTTGGTAAAGACACTTGAACCACTCAATTCATCAAGCATGTCATCAAGTCTAGGAATGGGATGACGATACTTTACCGTTATCTTGTTGACCGCACGACAATCAACACACATCCTCCATGTCCCGTCCTTCTTTGGCACAAGAATGACCGGTACGGCACACGAACTCAAGCTTTCCCGAACCAACCCTCTGGTGAGCAACTCATCTACTTGCTTTTGCAATTCCTTGGTGTCCTCCGGGTTGCTCCTATAAGCCGGCTTGTTAAGGATTTGGGACCCCGGGACAAAATCAATTTGGTGCTCAATCCCCCTCAAGGGAGGAAGACCACTCGGCATCTCTTCCGGAAACATGTCCTCAAATACCTTCAAAACATTCTCAATAGCACTAGGCAAAGGGTTAGGGTTAGAAGATAAATCACAATCGGAATTTAAAACCATACTTTTGTGCACTAGGCAAATGAGCATCTTGGTGCCATCATTACCTCTCAAATATTCACCCGGTTGCATCATGGCACACATGCGTCTGGTGGAAGATGGTGGAGTCTCGGCCAAAGGTTTGGCCACAACCGGGGATTTGGCCTTAGCCGCTTCCCTCAACTCTTTCATGCGCCGATAGTCTTCACTTACTTGCTTTGGGGTCAAAGGTGTAAGCACAAACCTCTTTCCCTCATGCCTAACCGTGTAAGTGTTGGCCCGGCCATCATGAACCACTTGTTTGTCGTATTGCCAAGGCCTTCCAAACAAAAGGTGGCAAGCTTGCATTGGCACCACGTCAAACATGTGTTCATCTTGGTAGTTCCCAATCTTGAATCTAATCAAGACTTGCTTCACTACCCTCAACTCCCCACACTCACTTAGCCATTACAAACGGTAGGGGCTCGGGTGTTTAATGGTAGTCAACTTCAATTGTGAGACCAAGGATTGGCTCACCACGTTTGCACAACTACCCGAGTCAATAATCATGGACAAACTTGCCCCTTCACTCTACACCGGGCATGGAACAAGTTCTCCCTTTGCTCATCTTCCCTCTCCTCACTTAATATAGTGCCCAAAATGCGACGCACCACAAGGAACATATTAGGATCATCCCCCTCCGTCGCTCTCTCCTCTCCCTCTACTTCATCACTCTCCTCTTCAACTTCACCCTCGGACTCACTTTCACCCTCATAGACCATCCAATCATCCATCACAATCATTGTTTTCCGGGTAGGGCACTCTTTGGCAAAGTGTCCATAACCCTTGCATTTATGACATTGGAAAGAAGAAGAAGAAGGAGTATTTAAAGTAGTTTTAGAAATACCTCCAACCTCTTTGTGGTCTCAGGGTGGCCTTCTCAAGAGGCTTCTTCACTTCTCGGCTCCCACTTGCTCCACTAGCATATGGGCTTTTCCATTCTTTGGTGCGAGTTGATGGAGTGGTAGTGGTGGTACTCCTATAACGAGGAGCCTTTTCTTCTTTGAACCACTTCTCGGCTTCAACCGCGGCATCACAAACATCTTGTAAAGAGTGGAAGATGTGAAGTCTCAATTGGGAGGCAATCTCCCTACTCAAGCCACTTTTGAAACGGATGATAGCTTGTTCCTCATCTTCCATTTCCATATCAAGAGCCATCCGGTTTTTCTCGAAGTCATTGAAATACTCATCAACGGACCTGTAGCCTTGCTTCAATTCATAGAGCCTTTTGAGATGCTCTTGTCGATATTTGGGATTCACATACTTGTTGTTCATAATTTCTTTCAATTCTTCCCAAGTGATGTTCATTCGCAACCCAAGTCTTCTCCTTGATCGCTTGATGGATTCCCACCAAGTAGAGGCATAGGACTCAAATGATGATATAGCATAAGTGGCCTTCTTCTCCTCTGTCATATCATTTGTGTCAAAGACCATCTCCAATTGGACCTTCCATTCAAGAAATGCTTCCGGATCACTAGCCCCTTTAAAAGGAGGGATAGTGATCTTGACACTATTGAGATTGGTGTCGCGACCCCCACGGTTTGGTTCCGGTTGAACCCCATAGTTGTCATCAACATCATCATAATCCCTTCCCAAGTTTCTTCCCATGTAAGCTCTTGGAGGTCCTCGACCTCGCCCACGACCTCTATCTACACCTCGACCTCCATTCATCGCTCTCCTATTTGGATAGGGAGCGTCAAAGTAATCATCATCAAGTCTGAGGCCCTCCCCTTCTTGAGCTTCATCAACTTGCTCAAGAGGTGCAAGGTTTCTCCGAGGCCTTAGGAATGGAACATCTCCTTGGGGATTGCCCAAGGGTTGGGGATTGCCCAATAATCTTTCTCTTGCAAGAGCCTCATCCCTTAACCGTTGTCGACGAACTAGCTCCGCATATTGATCCGGTTTCATGATTGAATCATCACTGGTGCCTTCACCGGTATCTTTTGGGACACTCGGGGTCCTCTCCTTTTCAAAAGTCTCCATCTTAAAGTTTAAGGCCTTCACCTCGGCTAGTAAACTAGCCAAGACGTCGGTTGGAACCTCAATGGTACTCTTTCCTTTCTCCTCCGCCATGTACCTACAACAATCAAAAACAAGAAAGATATTAGAGTAAAAGTCCTCACTCACTCCCTCACTTTTGTTTGTCGCTCGGGTTCACTCAAGTTGGGGTTAGGTTCACACAAGCTTGAGATCAATGGCCCCCTCGTAGTTGCGCAACCTCCTCAATGATCAAACCAAAATACAAGAACCAAATGCTCTTCGGGAAGAGTGGATTCAATGGGACTCGATAAACGCTAAGCTATTTGGTGCGCACTTGAACCAAACAATTAACTACGAATCTTCTTTGAATTCTACTCTCCTTCTAGGCACGAGTATCCTATTCGCACAATGGATTAGTACTAATTAGGTAGAAGTGTTACCCTCAAAGTACTAACCAGAAGTGACGCGATCCAATGTTCAAAGATCGAATCGTCACTAAACGGATTCGGAATTTGATGAAATTTGGATAATGATCTAGAAACTCACCATATTTGATGATGCTATGTGAGTTTTGGTAGTTGGAAACTGTTACGACGCCTTTGCGAACATTCTGTCCTACTTCAGGATTTTCTGGAAATAGGTACCCTTCGCGATCGCGTGCAGAGGGGCGCGATCGCGATGAACAAAAATGCAGAAATGGCGAGACAGCGCGAGACCTTGCGCGATCGCGCAGGTTTGTTCAGCAGAACCAGAAACTCGACAGAAAACTGCAGTTTTGGCACACCAACAACCCAAATTCAACTTTCTTTCAGTTTTCAAGCTTTCAAATGGTGTTCCCAACTGTAGTAAGCAATTCCCACTGGTTTTAACACATAAGCAACCAACAAACAACTCGTTCTCAATGAATTTTGGTCAAGTTCTTCAAAATGTTAAAAACCTTCAAGAACCCAAATTTTGATTTTCACTTCAAGACTCCAAATGATGTTATAGTGGTATCACATCGACGGGGAAACTATAAGGAGTAAACCCCGATACCAAACAACCAAGAATTCATAACATCAATTGAGTTCTAACAAATTTTGCAAAATCTTCAACCTAGAGTTCAAAATTTTCAACTTTTGATTTTCAACTCCAAAACGTGTTTTGTTGGTTCCCAATTGTCGAGATTATGTAAACAAACAATCCCCGATAATTAATACCAACAAAATCGTAACAACAAGTAATTTCTACCAAATTTTTGGATTTTCAAGTTTTTGAATTTTTTTCTTCTTTTTCAATATAACAAGAACAAGAACAAGAAAATAAACACGGAACAAAGATGACAAGCACGAAGAGTAGGACGAGGGTCCGTAAGAACGCAACCCTAGCCTTGCTCTGATACCAACTGATGCAGGGTAAACCTACGAAAGCGATAAAGAGATAAAAACGAGACGAGACTTACACTAAAGTTCGAGTAGCAACGAAGAACTTGTTCCGTTACACCCCAAACAATTGGAAAGAATCACCTACGCTAATCAACTACCCTCAAGAGACACGAGGCTCAAGCAAATAGAATGATCGAAGATGGATTGAAGAGCAACTTGGATTCATCCAATTGATTTCAAGCCAAAAATTGTTACAAGGTTCAAGAGCATTGCTCATTTAATGTTTTGTGTTCAATGTAAGGTAAAAAGCAATAAATGAAAGGTGGGGTGTATTTATAACACCCCATTACAATGTTTACAACATTCTGGTCCGCTGCTGCTTAAGTTCTCTGCGGGATCGCGCAACAAGTAATGCGATCGCGTGGAGAACTAAATGCTGAGTCGCGCGATCGCGCGAGACAAGGCGCGAAGGCGAAGAACAAAAAAGGACCCTTCGCGATCGCGAAGGTGATGCACGCGATCGTGAAGAACAAAAGTTCAGCGTCAGGCAGTAAGCTCAGCAGGTGTTCCCCTGTTTTGCCCTGTTTTGCTCCCCTGCTTCCTGCACTATTTCCTGCCCTGTTTCCACATGGATTGAGCTCCAATGCATTGTCTTTAAGTCCTCTCCCGAGCTCGTATCATCCACGCCTCTCCAAACCAAGTGTTGGTGAGCGTCTTGTATATCCTTGGCTTGACTTCGAGTGAATGGTCTCGAGCTAGTTTGCCCGGCATAAAGCATAGATTAGTCCATAAGCTCCAATGGTATTTATTTTCTCATTCTCAAATCCCTAGAAGAATCTTGCAAAATCTCTCTCCATTAGCTTGAAAGTGCCCTTTGGTGGGTTCATTAATGTCAGCATATATGTTGGGATTGCCTAAAGAACATGATTGATTAGAGCGACCATTCCTCCAAGTTAAAAGTTTACACTGCTTTCGGAATATTCTTTTAGTTATAGTCACTAAAGAATCAAAGAATGCTAGTTGCTTTCTTCCTACATACAGTGGACATCCTAGATACATAAATGGGAACGGTTTATGTTTAAATCTAGTCTTGTCTATGATTCAGTTGATTCTGGTTATGGAGGTCTTTGGAGTTGTGCAGAAGAAACTTTTATATTCATTGATCTTCTGGCCTGAGCTTTTCTCATAGAATCTAAGTTTTTTCATGACAAGTTTCACTGATTTGCTTTTTCCCATACAAAAAATCATTGTATCATCTACCTAGGCAAGGTTATTTACCTTAGGCCCCTTCATGTTCATTGAGAAAGAAACATATATAGGACTAGCATAAAGATTATTCAGCAGCCTAGACATGATTTCTTCTTTGAGAATGAGCAATGATGGGGATAGCGGATGCCCTTGCTTTAGGCCTTGAGATGAGGTGAATAATCTCTTTCTTGCTCTATTAATGAAAATGGAGTACCATACTTGAGAAATAAGCCTATGAATTATGCTTAACCACCACTCTGAAAAACCACCTTTTCATAACTGCTCTGAGAAACTCCCATGATTGCCTATCATATGCTTTCGCCATGTCAAGTTTAATGACAATGTTTCCTCCTTTGTTGTTTGGTCAATCCCCTGAACAATCTCTTGTACTAGCAACACATTATCTTTAATTGACCTCTCTTTAAAAAGTCCACTTTGGTTATCAGATATCAGCTTTGGTAGCAAAGGGTTCAATGTCTTAACCAATTAGATACAATCTTTGCTGAAAAGTTACTGAGGCTGATTGGTCTCAGTTCAAAAAAAACAAAAAGGAGATTCTACTTTTGGAATGAGAACTAAACAAATATGAGAGTAGAATCTTGATAAATTCTTCCCAACAAAGAAGTCTTGAACAAACTCCACTATACCCTCATTGATAATATCCCAACACTAAGGTGTCATTGAACCCATCAGGTCCAGCAGAACTGGTTGGACTCATTTTCACTTGGTATGCATGACAAATCTGCTTGTCTTCTTCTGTGATACAGTTGGACATGTATTGGAGTACTTCATTATTAACTGTGGGAGGTTTCAAGTTAAAAATTTCTCAAAATGTCTGACTGGTGCTTTGGCTATCTTCTCATGACCTTTGATACAACTTCCCATATGATTTTTGATTATGTGAAGTTGCAACCTTATTCTTCAAACTGTAATAATATTTTGAAAATATTTACTGTTACAGTCACCCTCCTCAAACAATTTTACTTGGGATTTTTGTTTTAGTAGAGCTTCCTACATTGACAACCACTTGAAATACTGAGCATAGATCCTATTCAGCCTTTCCCTTGAGTTATCAGTTCTGTCATTTAGATTAGCATCCTTCCTATCCTGCAATATGGCTAACCATTCTTCCACCTTATATACATTTCCAATTTCTTTCTTGGACCATACACCCAATCTCCTACTTAGCATTTTCAACTTCTGCTGCAATCTCCACGTAGGATTCTCATGAATATATGTGTCTCAGACTTCCCTAACCAGGTCATTGTCACGACCCCTTTTTTTCTTAAAAAAAGAACTTATTGTATTTAAAGGTCTGTGACTAGGTGTTTAATAGGTACACAAAATTAAGAGATTTTCGGAGTCGCCACTTGACAAGTTAAAGGTGTGCCAAGTCACCAAAGTGGTGTACCTAGAACACCTATGACTCGTAAATGGTCTGCGTCAGAGTTCCGGATAAGGATCTCGGTTGACTCGCGGGAAGGTGTTAGGCACCCTCGAGTCCTGTGTCAAGCACAGTTGCTTTTATTGACGCATTTCGACTCTTTAAATTGTTTGTATGTTTGCCTTTGTTTGTTTCGCTTTGATTTGATATTAATTTGTTCGTTCAAATGAAAACTCAAATCGAACATAATCGCGCGAGAACTTCACTCGTTCGAAATCTTTCGACTTAAATTAGTTCGCGCAGGTACTTCACCCATTCGAAATCTCTTGACTTTATATGAGTTCTATTGTGATCGATTAATTATTCACTTATTCGGGCAACACTTGCCTATTCGTATATCTATTTGTATTGTATTATTTTTGCCTAATCGTTTTCTAATATGTTGAAATGAGCTTTAATCGATTTAAAGAAATTTCCAAATTCAGAGTGTGATAATTTATTTCATATAAACAAGAATATTGAACCATCTTTATTACATTAAAAAAAAGAACTAAATGTTAGAACTATTTATTAAAAGTAAGGGACTATTTGTTAAGGGGTTGGCTACCTTATTAAAAGAGAGGTTGTTTGTCAAAATGAGAAAACTAAGCGCACAGTTCATTTCTTACATTTCTTACGTGCGCGGAAAAATTTGCAAAGTTGGCCACTGGTTTAGTCAAATTTCACATCTATCACAATTTGTAAATTTCTAAATATTAGTTCTCTAAGTTGCAGCCCATTTCCTTTCAGATCTGATTGTTTGCAAAATATCCTAAATTGCCTACTTATAAATCTATCCCAACTTTGCAAGAATAAAATTATGTGGCTGTTTATTAAAGAGAAATGGACGTGGCTAAGTTACCATATTGTGACCAATTGTGCAAGAAAGGGTGGACTAATTACATGTTGTTGCTATCTTTTACACAAAACGGAGCAGATTTGTACAAGATGGAGGCATGGCTGCAAATCATCATTTCCTTATACATTTCAAGCAATTCATTGAAACAATCAGTAGCCATTCAACAGCATATTCTTTTTTTAATTTTGTTTTAACATGGCATGTGGTGCAAGGCAAACTCGAAGGTATTGCTAAGCACAAACGCGGAAGACGAACAAGAAAGGTAAAAGATAGAAGCAAGACAAAACTTGCTTCTTTCGAAAGAACAGTGAGGAACCTGTCTCAAAGCTCGATCGAAAGGGACACAAGAATCACCTAAACTATGCGACAATCCTCAAGAGAACATTGCCTCTTGCAAACTGAATGATCAAAGAGGAATGTTCAATCGGATTCACCGAAAGCCACAAGTCCATAAAAGCCCTCACAGGGGTTTGCTCACGACGGAGACAAGAAGAAATGTGCTCGGCACTTTCATTCAATTCATTAATGTTCAAAAAACTAGCTCCTTACAATGAAAGGAAACAAGGTTTATATAAGAAATACTAAGAGTAAACTAGTAAAAGGGTCACAGGCGACCAATAGAAATAAGCCACGCAGGGCTGAGTTTAAATGTGTTCGGCAGCCTTGACTTCGGTGAGCCTGGGCTTCGGTTCTCGATTGTCTGCTCGAACACATTCGTCATCGGGCGCTGACTTAGCTTCGAACACATGTTGTTGTGTTCCGCTCTGCGCTGCCCGGTGCCAAGAGCTGCTGTTCGGTAACTTTGTCCTCGGGCTCAAATTTGAAGATGTAGCCCTCGGTTTCAACACTTTGCAATTCCCCTTCCGAACACATGCTTCCTCCCGACATAGCCAGCTGGATGTGCATGTCATGGAGCAGCTTGGCTTGGTTTCGAGTGATTGGCCTCCTCGGTTGATCAGTTACTGCCTTCGGTTGAAGTCTCCTCGGTTGATTGTCGAGTCCGTGATCAGCACTTTGGGCTGCATCATCCTCCCCTTCTTGAGAAGATTTCGTCCCCGAAATCGATTCAACCTCTGTGTCCGATACTTGGCCTACAACACAAGGAGTTAAATCAGCAACATTGAAGGTGTTGGACACATTATACTCACCTGGGAGGTCGATAACATAAGCATTGTTGTTTATTTTGCTCAGCACTTGAAATGGACCATCCACTCGAGGAGCCAATTTTCCTTTCCTTAGGTTCCGGAATCGTTCCTTTCGAAAGTGAACCCAAACCCAATCTCCCTTCCTTAATTCCAACTTTTTCCGCCCCTTGTTTTTCTTCAAGGCAACCTTTGCATAGGCTTCCTCGAGGTTCTTCTTCGCCTTGGCATGCAACTCGAGCAGAGCTTTGGCTCGGTGAGTACCTTCAAAATCAATAACAACATCTCGAGGCAATGGGGTTAGATCAAGTGAAATTAAAGGGTTAAATCCATACACACACTCGAACGGGGTCATGTTAATCATTCGATGCACCGTTCGATTGTATGCAAACTCCATCATGGGCAAACGATCAGCCCAGTTTCCCACCTTCCCTTTGGTCATTGCTCGAAGCAAAGATCCCAGGGTTCGGTTAACTACCTTGGTCTGTCCATCAGTCTGAGGATGGTGAGACGTCGAGAATAGTAGCTTGGTGCCGAGGGCACCCCACAAACATTTCCAAAAATGACTCAAGAATTTTGTGTCTCGATCACTCACAATAGTACGAGGTACACCATGCAATTTCAACACATTAGAAGCAAACGGTGTAGCTACATGCTGTGCATCATCACACTTTTTGCAAGGAACAAAGTGAGCCATTTTCGAAAATCGATCAACCACAACGAAGATGCTATCATGTCCTCCCCCCGACCTCGGTAACCCCAAGACAAAGTCCATGGATATATCAACCCAAGGTCGATCAGGCACAGGTAACGGGGTGTACAAACCATGAGGGTTGGACTTCGATTTAGCTTTCTTGCAAACGAGGCAAGCGTTGCAAAGCTTTTCCACATCTCGTCGCATTTTGGGCCAACGGAACTGCTCGGTCAAGATACCAAGAGTTTTGTCGACACCGAAGTGTCACATCAGTCCTCCGGAGTGAGCTTCTCGAACTAAGAGCTCTCTCCACGATGACACTGGCACACAAACCCTCCCATTCTTGAAGAGGTAGCCATCGTGCCACTGATATTTCTCAACTCTTCGGCCACTCAAGATTGCGTCTCGAACGCATTTCAGCTTGGGATCGTCTTCGTACATCGACTTGATGCTTTCAAATCCCATGAGCCTAGAGGCGAGAGTGGTCGCTAAGGCAAATTTCCTTGATAACGCATCGGCCACAACATTGTCTTTCCCTTTTTTGTAATGAATTACATAGGGAAAGCTCTCAATGAATTCAACCCACTTGGCATGTCTTCGGTTCAATTTCTCCTGTCCTCGGAGATGCTTCAAGGACTCATGATCGCTTTTGATCACAAATTATCGAGGCCACAAATAATGCTGCCAATGGGCGAGTGCTCGAACGAGGGCATACAACTCTTTATCATAGGTTGAGTAATTCAAAGTTGCACCCTTAAGCTTTTTGCTAAAGTAAGCGATCGGCTTCGATTCTTGCATCAGCACTCCTCCGATCCCAACTCCAGATGCATCGCACTCGACTTCGAATGCTTTGCCGAAGTCAGGGAGTTGCAACAACGGGGCAGAACAAAGCCTCCGTTTCAACTCTTGGAAAGCCCTTTCTTGGGACTCTCCCCACACAAATGGATGGTCTTTCTTAACCAGCTCGGTTAAAGGAGCTGCCACGGTGCTAAAGTCTCGAACAAACCTTCGGTAAAAGCTAGCTAAGCCATGGAAGCTACGAACTTGTGATACCGAGGTTGGAGTTGGCCAATCTTTGATGGCTTCGACTTTTGATTCGTCGACTTCGACACCATTAGCACAGACAACGAATCCCAGAAAGACTACACGATCGACACCAAAGGCACACTTTTTGAAGTTAGCATATAACTTCTCTTCTCGAAGCTTTTCAAGCACAAGCCTTAGGTGTTCGACATATTCATCCATGGTTCGACTATAAACAAGTATGTCATCAAAATAAACGACAACGAACTTGTTTATGAACGGTTTGAGCACATGGTTCATCAATCACATGAATGTGCTCGGGGCGTTGGATAAGCCAAATGGCATTACCAACCATTCATAGAGACCGAATTTGGTCTTGAATGCGGTTTTCCACTCGTCTCCGGGTTTCATTCGGATCTGATGGTAACCGGTAAGAACCACTTAATTCATCTAGCATGTCATCTAGTCGAGGAATAGGATGACGATACTTTACCGTTATTTTGTTGACTGCTCGACAGTCAACGCACATTCGCCATGTTCCATCTTTCTTTGGGACAAGGATAACTGGAACGGCGCAAGGACTCAAGCTCTCTCGAACGAGGCCCTTGTTCAGCAACTCATCAACCTGCCGTTGGAGCTCTTTGGTGTCTTCGGGATTACACCGGTATGCAGGTTTATTGGGGATTTGAGACCCCGGTACGAAGTCAATTTGGTGCTCGATTCCTCTCAACGGAGGTAATCCACCTGGCATTTCCTCGGGAAACATGTCCTCGAAGTCCTGCAAAACACTTTGTACAGCACTAGGCAAAGGGTTATTGTTAGAAAAATCATCATTAGAGTTTAGAAGAATACCCTTGTGCACGAGGCAAATCATCATCTGACCGTTGTCGTTGCCTCGCAGGATCTCACCGGGTTGAATGATTGCACAAATTCCTTTCACTTCGGGCGGTGAGTTTGTCTCTTCGGCCCCCAATTTTGCTCCCATCGGAAGCTTAGCTTTGGCCGCTTCTTTCAATTCTTTCATCCGTTTATAGTCCTCGGTGACTTGCTTTGGAGACAAGGGCTTGAGTATGAAACTCTTCCCATCGAGCTTTACAGTGTAAGTGTTGGATCTGCCATTGTGAACAGCTGTTCGGTCATATTGCCACGGTCGACCCAATAGCAAATGAAAAGCTTGCATCGGCACCACATCGAATATCATTTCATCTTGATACTCTCCGATTCTGAACTTGATCCACACTTGTTTGACAACCCTCAATTCTCCACACTCGTTCAGCCATTGTAATTTGTAAGGGTGGGGATGCTTCATTGTAGGTAATCCCATTTGTGAAACCAAAGTTTGGCTCACCACATTTGCACAGCTACCAGAATCAATGATCATCGAACACACCTTTTCCCTTACTCGACATCGGGCATAAAAGAGGTTTTCTCTTTGGTTGTCCTCTTCTTATAGAGTCATGCAACTCAAATTCCTTCGAACCACAAGAAACATTTCCGGATGATCAGCTTCGGCAGCCTCATGATCATCATCACCTTCAGCTCGGTCAGCCTCCTCGATTAATTCCTCCTCGGTGTCACTCGCTTGCTCATGGACGGTTCCATCTTCGAGCAGAAGCATAACTTTGCTAGTTGGACACTCTTTTACCATGTGACCATAACCTTTGCATTTATGACACTGAATATTTGAAGCACTAGGAGAGTTTAGTTGAACTTTACCTCCCACTTCTCTTGGTTGGCTAACGGTCACTCCCCTCTCGAAGGGTCTCTTCGAATCTCGAACAGCGTTGGCACTTGTTTGGTTAGGATTCTTCCATTCTTTTCCTCGGTTCAAGGGAGTAGAAGTAGTGACTCCTCGATACCGGTTTGCCTTTTCTTCCTTCACCAATTTTTCAGCTTCGGTAGCAGCATCAAACAAATCTTCCAACGTGTGGTACACGTGGAGTCTCAACTGAGATGACACTTCCCTAGCCAAGCCATTTTTAAACCGGATAATGGCTTGTTCCTCGTCTTCGGTCAGATCAAGATTCAATCGAACCTTTTCAAATTCATCATGGTACTCTTGAACTGACTTGGACCCTTGTTTTAGCTCATATAACTTTTGCATTTGAGTTTGCCTGTACTTGGCACTCAAATACTTAGCATCCATTGCTCTCATCAACTGTAGCCAGGTAGTGACTTCGGGATAGTCATTCCTTCGTCTATGCCTCTTGTCAGATTCCCACCAAGTAGATGCATAAGCTTCGAACGAAGCAATGGCATGGGTAGCTTTTCTCTCATCGGTCATCTCATTGGTTTCAAAAATGCGCCCCATTTTAAGCTTCCATTCAAGATACTCATTGGGATCACTAGTTCCTTTAAAGGGTGGAATAGTGATCTTGACACTGTTCAGATTTGAGTCTCGAACACCACGAACCTGTTCGGGATACTCATCATCTCGATCATCAGTCTCATGCTCAACATTTCTTCCAATATTTGCGCCTCGGCCTCGACCTCGGAAATTTCCACGTCCTCGGTGAGCTTGCCTTCGTTGAGCGAATGGCGGCTCACGCTCATATTCGTCCTCGGGAAATTCCTCATCATCAACCTCTTCGGCTACAGCGCCAAGGTCTCTTAGGGCCCTTCGAAGTGGTAACCTCTCTCCTCGGGGAATGCCCAAGTTTTGACTTCCAGCTTGGGGATTGCCCAAGTTTTGTTGCGCTTGGGGATTGCCCAAGTTAAGTTCTCTTCGAATTGCTTCACTCGTCAACTGATGTTGTCGAACAAGCTCAGCATACAGCTCAGGTTTCATCGGAGTGGATTGACTCGTTCCAGCGCCGGACCCATGCATGGCCACGGACGCGCTTCCTTGTTCGAGTTGAGCTACTCGAACGCTCACTCCTCTCACTTCGGCACTGATACCTTGTATCGCAGCCATGAGATCGGCCATCGATACTTCGGGCCTTTCAATGCCTTTTCCTTCGCCTCCATTCCCAGCCATGGTACCTGCACAAGTCAAAGACCAAACAATTGTTAGGGTTAGAACTCACCTCACACTCTCCCTCACCTTTGATGGGTGGCACTCGGGTCCACTCAATTTATGGGTTCGGTTTTGGTCACTCAAGGACTTGTTAACAGTGGCTCGTCTGATTGATCTGTCCTCTAAGATCCTTCAAGTTCGACAATAGTCACTGTCTATTCGGGAAGAGTGAAGTGATGTTCGACTCGATGGAACGGACGCTTTTAACTGAGCTCGGGGAGTCAAAAGAAATTACTACGAAAGTTTGGACTTCGGTCACCCCTTCGCACGAGTTCCCATCGCTCAAATGAGTTAGTACGATCTCGAGTAGGACGATTACTCAAAAGATCCACCAACTAGAATTTTGTCACAAAAGAAAGTGAAAACCTAGGAGAATCTACCCTTTGATTCCCTTTTGGAATCTTTTTCGATCACACCAACTCTGTCCGTACAAGAGTGGTCCCTCCTTGGTACGGATAGGGTTTTACCTTATCCACTTTCCTTTTCTCAGCCGACAATTTTCACCTGGGGTATTGATGTTCAAACATTACCCCTTCTTCTTCAATGGAACAGTGACCTTTGCTCCGGCGTACGGACACACAACTTCGGTTCACTGACCACGGATTTTAACAAGATCTGGGTTGCTCTTTCAACTCCGGTTTCAACAGCATCGGAGGAATTCAGTTCAACTCCTTCGAGCTATGAGTCAGCTCGTTCGTGTCGTACACTGTTACGATTTGTAACAATTTTCCGGCGTACGGACAACGATTCAAACTTTAAACTTCGATTTTCAAGCAACAAACAAACCCAAATCACTCAAGAACCACCAATCTTCATCGGTTTCATCCAGACACGATGGGATTCGAGTTTTCAGTCACCATTAAAGCTCAAAACAGTCCAAAATTTCACCAAAAAACCCTAGTCACAAAATCAGTACGTCGGGTACTTGTTGGAATCAGGAAACAATGGTGATCAAGAATCAATGGTTGTTTTTCCCAAAAGACCAACAATCAAACACAATTTTTGAATTTTCTCTTTAACACTTTTTTTTTTTTTTTTGTAAAGTAATAACACCAACAGTAACAAACAAGATCAAGAATACGAAACGGAAAACAAAGACACAAACGCACGAAAATAAAGATAACTTAAACAGGATTTGGGGTTGTAGAAACAAGCCCAAACCGTGCTCTGATACCAAGATGGTGCAAGGCAAACCCGAAGGTATTGCTAAGCACAAACGCAGAAGACGAACAAGAAAGGTAAAAGATAGAAGCAAGACAAAACTTGCTTCTTTCGAAAGAACAGTGAGGAACCTGTCTCAAAGCTCGATCGAAAGGGACACAAGAATCACCTAAACTATGCAACAATCCTCAAGAGAACATTGCCTCTTGCAAACTGAATGATCAAAGAGGAATGTTCAATCGGATTCACCGAAAGCCACAAGTCCATAAAAGCCCTCACAGGGGTTTGCTCACGACGGAGACAAGAAGAAATGTGCTCGGCACTTTCATTCAATTCATTAATGTTCAAAAAACTAGCTCCTTACAATGAAAGGAAACAAGGTTTATATAGGAAATACTAAGAGTAAACTAGTAAAAGGGTCACAGGCGACCAATAGAAATAAGCCACGCAGGGCTGAGTTTAAATGTGTTCGGCAGCCTTGACTTCGGTGAGCCTGGGCTTCGGTTCTCGATTGTCTGCTCGAACACATTCGTCATCGGGCGCTGACTTAGCTTCGAACACATGTTGTTGTGTTCCGCTCTGCGCTGCCCGGTGCCAAGAGCTGCTGTTCGGTAACTTTGTCCTCGGGCTCAAATTTGAAGATGTAGCCCTGTGTTTCAACACTTTGCAATTCCCCTTCCGAACACATGCTTCCTCCCGACATAGCCAGCTGGATGTGCATGTCATGGAGCAGCTTGGCTTGGTTTCGAGTGATTGGCCTCCTCGGTTGATCAGTTACTGCCTTCGGTTGAAGTCTCCTCGGTTGATTGTCGAGTCCGTGATCAGCACTTTGGGCTGCATCAGCATGCTTGTTTCAAAAAGAACATATAAGTAGAAATTTTAGAGCCTTTAAACATGTTGATTTCCCTATCATTTCAAGGCAAATTACTTTCTAAAAATACAAGGTTCAAGTATTACCTAGATAAACGAGACCTTAGAGCTCGGCTAAGTCGATCCAATAGGTAAATCAAGCAAACGAACACAGCAAGGACACCAAATCAGCAACTAAAACAGCCCCTAGTGATCTCTTTTGAACCTTTAATACAACAAGATTTAAGCCCCAAAGACCTTTGATGTAAAGCCTTTGGTTCTAAATCTTTCTACCAAACTTACTACTAATTTTTTAAGTATTGTTGCTCCCTTTTTTCTGTGAAATTCAGCAGGCAATTCTATGGTTTTTTAGCTGGTAGATGGTGTCTTTAAAGAGGAGTAAATGCTCCTATATGTAGCTGAAATTCAAGGCCAAAAGGTGGAGTATGGACTTGTACAAAAGTACAAGCCCACATCCCTACACTTGAGTGTTTTTTTGGCTATTTTCAGCATAGTAGAGCAGCTGAAAAATGACTATTTCAACAGCCCCAAACAGTCCTAATTTCAGAAAAATAATACAGCAGCTATAGGGCCATGTTTCAGCCTTCTTAACAGTCCCAAAAGATGAAATAATACAAGTAGGGTCCTTTAAAAGGACCCCCAATACTCATTACACTAACTAGAAGAAACTAGGACCAAACTAGCCACCCTAAATCAGCCCCAAACTAACTTAAAACTAAACTAAAAGTAACCAGATCCTAAGTTATGACCAAACCAAACCAAAACTTAATCCAAAACAAGAGCAGACAAAACTAAACTAGTAAAAACTCATTCCATGGTTGAGTTCCAACTCAATTGAGTCCAAAGTTGCCAAACAATGACTAGTTGAACTCTCAGATGCCATCTACTAGACACAAAGCTAAGCAAAGGTGTTCTCTTGCTAACCCGTTAAAGCCAAAGCGTCAATGACGTTGTGCTCGCTGCCTGGATCGCATTAAGATCACTATCATCATTGCTTCGCTGCTTGCCTCGGCTTTACTGCCTCACCCTCGGATCAGCTGTATCACTCGCAACAATTGCAGCACCTCCAAGACCTCACCATCGACTACAAATGCACCAACAACACCCTCCCCCTCGCTGCTGAATCAGAAACAGAAATATCACAGCCCCCGCCTAGCCATCAACATCATCAACTCCAATCAACATCTTTGTACCACCCGAAAAATCCCCCACCACTGCCACCAAGTTACAAATCACAAACAGCCCCTCCACCAACAAACAAGCTATCACAGCCCCCTCATCCACCATAAGCCATAACAAAAACAGAGAGACAAAAAAGAAATAAGAAGAAGAAATCAAAGAAAACAGAAAAGAAAAAAAGAGAAACGGGTAGGGAGAGAAGGGATTTCGGGAAACGGGGTAATGGGAGAGAAAAGAGGAGTAAAGAGGAGAGGAGGAACCAAGAAACTCACTGGAAAAGGGCTCAAGTCGCCGGAGTCAAGTTTTCAAAGTCCGATCTACTCCAAACGGCTTGGATTTCGGAGAAAATAGTTGTGGAAATGGAACCAGGCGGTCAAGGCCTTTCCGATGATATATTTTTCTAAATTTTCCGGCCACCGGAGGTGGTGGCCGGCGGTAGTGCGGCGGCTTCGCGGTGGGAGAGGTGGTGGAGGCGAATTCCGGTGAGCTGGGGAAAATTTGACAGAGTTTCCCTAGTCTCTTGACTAAAGGGGTGCAAAGTGATTTATGAGGGTTTTCGGCTTATATAATTTAAGTGTGGGCCGGGTTATACATAATGGATTGGGCTCTTAGAGAGGGCTACTGGTTTTTCACAAATGGCCACTAAAAGGTCTATACTTATTAAAACCAACACAATTAACTACAATCAAAACTACATAAATCTATAATACTATCACAATTAAACGTAGAATTATAGTTAAACACATAACAAGTAGTTTTTGGAAATTTTCATATTTTCTATCCCAATTAAAGACAAATTTAGTTAAGAATAAACACTAGAAGTCCAGAAAAATTTGACAACACGTCCTAAGTATCTAATACGATTATTCTGAGCAATTTTATGAATTTTGGTGCCAAAATTAGGTGATTACAGTCATAGAAACCAGGCCGATCAACCAAGAAAATTAAGAAATCCAAAGTACTTGATTGGTTCAGCCTGGTCATTGTTGCAAATCATCAAAGGAGGCTTGTGATCTAATCTAGTTCTACTAAGATGTCTCACCATTATATTCTGATAATTGTGAATTCATGAATCATTAACTAGAATTCTATCTGGGCTCTTCCATATCCTTTTCTTAGCACACCAATTGGTTCACCAAGTGAATTTAGATCCCACATATCCTGCATCAGTCACCCCACATGAGTCCATACATTCTCCAAAGTCAAAGCTTTTATAAGCCCAATGAGGTCTACCTACAACTTTCTCCTCAGGGTTAACATTAAAATCTCCACCTATACACCAAGAACCATCAACAAAAGCTTCAGTCTTTACTAAGCTCTCCCATAAATCCTTCATGTCTAACGCTGAACACTTAGCATAAACTATTGAGATGAAAACACTTTCATTTGTACTTTGTTTTGTCACCTTTAATGTAGCTTACTGATCAGTCACAGAAATGATGGAGACACTTAAGTCACCTACCCATAAACACTATATCTGGACAACATCATTTGTGAAACGCTTGGTTTGTGACCTCCCTTTTGTAGGGTTAGTCTTTGATATAGCATTCTTCTTACTTTTCCTGCATTTTCTTCTTCCTCTTCTTACTGGGGACAACTCCAGATTTCAAACCACTTCTTTCAAATAGCTATGATTTGGCTCTTCCATTATATTTTGGATGCTGGTTGGAGAGGTAATGCCAATTAGATTGAGTACAACCTCACCATCAGAACTTTGTGGTGTCTCCTCAATTTTTCCCTCTTCAATGTCATCCTCTGTTGGTTCCTTGTCTATATCTTGATGGCTTGTCTTCCTTGTGGTGTAAGATTTGTTGAATCCATAATTGATTCAAGGACCCTTTGAATACTATTGCTAGCCCGGAACCAACAGAGGATGACATTGAAGAGGGACAAATTGAGGAGATACCACAAAGTTCTGATGGTGAGGTTGTACTCAATCTTGATGGCTTGTCTTCCTTGTGGTGTAAGATTTGTTGAATCCATAATTGATTCAGAGACCCTTTGAATACTGCTGCTAGCCCTTTCTTTACCTAGAGACTGAAACATTCTGCTGTTACCAGAAGAGATGCCTGCACTTGACATATATTTCTCTTTATTCTCCTCTGCCTCTTTTTTGCTTTCACCCATCATTATACTTTTTGAGCTCTCATTTGTATGACTTTGTTCCATTTCCTCATTTTTTCTATGTTTTTTATAGTTTGTCTCCTTGTTTTTCCTTTGTCTCTCTCTTAACTAATGAAACATCGTAGGTTTAAATATAACTTTAGGCTTCTATTTTGATGTTCTCTTTCAGTTCAACTTCCTTCTCTTGTGATTTTTGGTTCTGACAAGAGCTGTATTTTCTTCCTCAAAACCGGCACTATTTTCAACATTATCTTTGTATGATTTCTCTTTATTTCCCCATATTCCTTTTGTTTCTTCGCATCTACTTCTTGTTGTGGTTTGTGTTTTTATTCACTATCTATTTCCCTTCCCTTTGATTAGTTACCATCTCATTATGCTGCTTGACTGCGTCCAGGTCTTGCATTTGGCATTCTGTTGTGAGCATCTCTCCCACATTGATAAAAAGAGATATGCTAATGGGTTTATAGACTAAATGGGCTTGCATTTGGCATTCTGTTGTGAGCACCTCTCCCACATTGATAAAAAAGAGAGATGCTAATGGGTTTATAGACTAAATGGGCTCTCCCACCTACTAGACTAGTCTTTTGGGTTGAGCTCTCCTATTTGGTCTATAACATTGGTGCTTTCATAGAGAGTTCACGCTTGGGGGCCGCAACTCGGAGTGGTGGCCTACGCCAGGAGTGGTGGCCTGGATCCAAGGGGGTGCCAGCCGTGACCAACGGGATACTCGGAGTGGTGGCTTGTGCCAGGAGTGGTGGCCTGGACCTAAGAGGGGTGCCAGCCGTAACCAACTGGGGGCTTTGGCATGGCAGGCCCTCTCAAGTTATTTTTGAATGGAAAAAGGCTCAAGTTTTAATCATGAAGTATAGGGTCCCTAATTATTAATGGCATTAAAAACTTTTAATTATCTAACCTTCTTACCCCAAAGTTTTTTATGTTACACAATGGTCCAAGTATAAAAGGCCACTTTCTGCCAAATTTGGCCATAAACCTAGATCTAGAACCGCCCTTCCCTCTCCTCTCCTCCATTTTTCCCTCTCAAATCCTTATTCGTATCATTCTTCTTGTTTCTTCAACCTACACTTTATTTTATGATTGTTTCTTCAATCTAAGCAATCCTAAACGAAATATAACACATATCCATTTCTTATTCTTCGTTAAGAAGATTTGTGAATGTTCATCATTTTCAAATATTGAAGTTTTTGAAATGGATTTTAAAAAATCAACCAATTTTTTGTACTGTTTTCAAGTGGGTGTTGTTTAGAATTGTTGGGAATAATAGTGAGAGGTTGAATATAAAATTTTAAATCATTTGGAGTTAATTTGGACTGGATTTGGTTAATTTTAGACTAAAAGCGATGTTGAAATTTTTTCTCAGCGCGATGAACATCTATTAGGATGTTCGGAACATCCTGACGGGGAGACGCTTGATACATCCTGATGGATGTTCCAAACATCTTGAACATCAATACAAATGTTCTGAACATCTTGATAGGCAAGATGCTTCGAATATCTAGAGAGACGTCGTGAACATCGAAAGATATGTTACTATTAATATCCCGCCAGATGTTTTGATTATCTCTCATGATGTTCTCTTTCAGTTCACCTTCCTTCTCTTGTGATTTTTGGTTCTGACAAGAGCTGTATTTTCTTCCTCAATACCGGCACTATTTTCAACATTATCTTTGTATGATTTCTCTTTATTTCCCCATATTCCTTTTGTTTCTTCACATCTACTTCTTGCTGTGGTTTGTGTTTTTATTCACTATCTATTTCCCTTTCCTTTGATTAGTTACCATCTCATTATGCTGCTTGACTGCGTCCAGGTCTTGCATTTGGCATTCTGTTGTGAGCACCTCTTCCACATTGATAAAAAAAAAAGAGATGCTAATGGGTTTATAGACTAAATGGGCTCTCCCACCTACTAGACTAGTCTTTTGGGTTGGACTCTCCTATTTGGTCTATAACACATTCCCACTATTGACGTACCCCAAAACCAAGGGGAAACTAACTAACAACTGAGTCCTCTCCTAATCGCAGGAGATATTTTCCCATCATACGGCTCACCAACTTCACTTGTCCCCTAATCTCTTTGTTCATGGTTTTGTTTACTTTTCCATTTGCATTGACCCTTTCTTTCAAAAAATTATCTCAGCTGCTTTTTTTATTTTTTATTTTTTGTATAACTTGACAGTTGGTTAGATTATGGCCCAACTTCCGATAATATTTGCAATACCTAGGAAGTCCTTTGTATTCAACCTTTTGTTCAAAGCCTTTTAAAGGTATGCTATCATCTTCACAACCGACGCAAACACTATTAGGTAATTAAATGCTTAAGCAAATCTACTTCAACTCTTACCTTAGTCATGCTAGGTCTGGTTCTGTTTCTTGTAGCTGCATCCAGTTCCAGTGGAGTACCAATCTCACCAGATAGCTACTTAATGTATGCCCAAGAATGATATGATAAGGCAGTTTAGGAAGAAGGACCCATACTGGTGCCGACGGAAGGTCCTCCTTCCTTCCACTTGAAATTTGGAGACCACTTCTGCATCCACATTTACTGTCCATCTATTTCAACCATCCTTCTGAACCAGACTGAGCGATAGTCATCACCATTTGAGAAATCTATAAAGATATTAAAGTTGTCATAGACTCCAATTTTAATAGCTCCTTTCAATGGAAATCTTTCGGAGAGCTGGAAGCTAATATCTGTGCAGTTGTTAGCTTGTTAGCATATAAAATATATGAAGGGCATGGTTGTTGATTGTTGAACACAAATGGTTGAACACAACTTGAATTTTATTATTGCAAACTAGGAAGCAACTTTGATCTTACAAATATTTTACAATGTTTCACTCACACTCTAGCACCTCTCTTTATTTTCTCTCTTTAACTCTCACTTTTGCTCTCACTCTTTCTCTCTTGATTTGCTTTGCTTTCTTTTCTTGCTTGCTTAGTTGCTTGGTTAAAACTCAAGTGAACCACCTCTATTTATAGGTGGTGATGGAAGGATCTAGTTAAGGGCTTTCCACCCTTCTCTAGAATTTTCCCTTACTACATAATTCTAGACCTACACATTCTAGAACTATTCTAGAATTCTCATTCTAGAGTTGTTCCTTGACTTCTCTAGAATTGTTCTAGATTTATTCCTATACTACATTATCTTGGCTACTCTAGAATCTTCCACATTATGTTGACTACTCTAGAATCTTGGCTACTCTACAATCTTCTAGAAAAGATTCACAAATAAAGTTGGTGATGAATTACTATATTTTAACACTCCCCCTCAGCACCAACTTTATTTGGTCTTGCAATCTTTCCAAGTGCTCTGCAAAATCTTATGAACCTTATGTCGTCCAGATTCTTTGAAATTCTCTTCTTTTGTTGACTTTCTCGACTCACTCTTCTTTGGAGCTTCTTCAAAGATATTAGGCTTCTTGATCTTGTCTACCTTGACTTCTGCTGCGTTTGCATACTTTGGATTTGGAAACTTTGTTCAGGTAGACTTTCTTAGTTGAGGTTGTTGTGCTTCTTGGCCTTCTTCTTGAAACACCTCGGGGGTTTCATACACTCCAGTTTGCCATGAAATCCTGTTCTCCTCTTGCGAAAATACCTGTGATGTTGGCAATTCAGGTTCTCCTCTTGCCTCTTTGTTAATTTCTATCTTGTTTCCTTCTTCATCTTCTTTAAGCTTATCTTTCACCTTTTGCTCTAGTGCTATTGAGTCTGGAAGAGTGACTTCTTGTGACCACCATGATGATGCCTCATCAAATACCACGTTTCTTGAAACGTATGTTCGATTAGTGGTTGGATCGCAACATCTCCATCCTTTTCTTTGTTCGTCGTATCCGACAAAGATACATCGAACTGCTTTCTTATCAAACTTGCTGCGGAGATGATCTGGCACAAACATATAGCACACACATCCGAATACTCGAAAGTGACTTACAGTGGGTATCATCTTCCGAAGCTTCTCGAACGGCGAGGTAAATCCAAGTCGCGCCTGTGGTAGCCTATTAGTGATGTGAGCAACAGTCTTCATACATTCCGCCCAGAACCTTGCTGGTACATTCATGCTGTGCAGCATACTCCTACATATCTCTGCGAGATGTTTGTTTTTCCTCTCTGCTACTCCATTTTGTTGTGGGGTGTTTGGACATGTCAACTGTCGCCTTATCATTTGCTCTCTGAGGTAGCCATTAAACTCTCGTGATGTGTATTCTCCCCCATTATCGGTGCGGAGACACTTGATTTTCCTTCCCATATCATTCTCCACCATGTGTTGGAACTCTTTAAACTTCTCAAATACTTCAGACTTCTCCTTTAAGAAGTAAATCCACACATACCTTGAGAAGTCGTCGATGAATGTCACCATGTATCGGTAACCACTGATGGAAGGTTGTTTGACTGGTCCAAACACGTCTGAGTGCACCAGCTCCAGTGGCTCTTTAGCTTGATACTTCGATTTTTGATAGGGAAGTTGATGTGCTTTCCCATACTGACATCCGGCACAAATAGTGTCTCCTCTAATCTCAAGTTGGGGAAGCCCTTTCAACTTTGACTGTTGCATCATGACTTTCAACTTGCTGTAACTCACGTGCCCAAGGCGTGCATGCCATAGGTCAGCTGTCTCATTACTCCTAGTCTTCTCCACATAAGCTGTCTCTGCTGACATGACATAGATTGATTCTAATCTTCTTCCCTCCATGATTGGCGAGCTTGTAACTTTCAAGTCTCGATACACTTTTACGTCATTCGGTCCAAACATGACATAGTTGCCTGAAGCTGTTAGTTGCGATACAGACAACAAGCTCTTCTTCATACCTGGCACGTGGTAGACATTCTGAAGCTGCACTTGTCTCGAGCTGTGACGAGGCACGAATACTGTCTTGCCAATGTGAGATATTGGCATTCTCGAGTTATTTGCAGTCACCACAATTCGACCACCCTTGTATTCACTCATGTCGATCAGCTTCTTTTCATCACCAGTCATGTTGATTCCGTTCTCATGACTTCACCCGAGCCATCTGGTTAAGGTGGAACATCCTCTGCTTGTTTGAGCCGAACATTACTTCTCTTGAAAGAAACAAACAATGAACATAGCTGCAGCTTTGCAATGGCGCCAACTGTTGGTTACAAATCAAACATAACCGAAATAACCGCTTGTCCTTTCATTTTTAACGCAAAATTTTACCCGAAAAATAAAATCCTTAAGAATATTCTTTTTTCCTTTTTTATCCTTTTTCTAACTACCCTAAATCAATATCCCTTTTTTGAAAATTTTATTTTTCGGTTAATATTCTTCTTGTTTCAAAATTACTGACTTTTCTTTTTCTATTTAATGTCTTTGAAATTTCCATCTCTAGCTTTTTGTTTGCAGAAATGCCACTTCTATGTTGGTAATTTACATGCAAACATGAAACAGCTAGCTAGTTATTAACATTCCAATAAAGGTGCTGCAAATTTATTAAATATATAGGTATGTTCAATTGCTTTTGGCTTTTTATATCTCACTTTTACAACAATTATCTTTTTTTTTTATGAATATGAAAGTTGTCCAAATATCAGAACCCGTGAAATATACATTTGATTTGGAGGTGAGAAGATTATTGTTTTATTAGTACATTGAGCAGGAAGAATTATGCCTTCTTTTTCTTTCTTTTCTAAATAACGATAGTGTCCCGACCATGCACGTAGAATATATGTCGCGTTAATATATTGCTTAAATAGGTTATGTAATATGGCCTATTTTAAGAATACATGTTTGTAGATTCATATATAATTGACCACAACTAGTTTGAGATTGAGGAATAATAGATTGATTGATCGATTCTTGCTCTACGAATCTAGAAAGAACAAGGGAAAACCATAAAATGTACACTTTTTCAAAATTTAATGTCTTTCCATCTGCCTAAAATTTTTGAAGTCACATTTTCTTTCCCCTTCTTGTGAAACAAATTGGTGATCAAACCTGTTTAGTTTAGACTTTAGTGGAAGAAGATGATGAAACTGGCACCTACGGATATGGTCTAGTGGTCAATGAAACTGACTGAGCATTGGTGGTCAGAGTTAACCCGATATTCTATATTGGTGGGAGGTAGCAGATACTGGTGAAATAGTCAAGGTACAAGCAATGGTCTTGATATCAACGTTATAAAAGAAAATGAGAAAACAGCTTTAGATGAACTTTTAGATCATAAGATTGAACTTGTGGTGGTTTATTCATCCTGAACTTAAAAATTGTGGTATGTTGGTCTTAACTTTACAAAGTGAGATTTTTCACTTCATCCTAAGCCCTTAAGATATATTGGTAGTTGTTTCTCAAGAAACAATGCCTGAGTTCTTTGTTGTAGTTTTTAGCATATTATTTCCGAAAGATAGTACCATCTGATAGCTTTAGTATTACATGTTTTGTTGAATCATCATAGTGACCTGCAGCATTGGCGAGCTCTGAATTTAGACGTTGTGGATTCTGAGTTAAGAGAGTGGATTCTGAGATGTATAACTAGCTTTATCAATGTTTGTTCTTTTGCAAATTTATGTAGGATTCGTCCACGGAGTACTCGGTCCTACTGAACCAGCTAACTTATTGTTGGATCCGTCACTGACTCACTGACCTGCCAATAGCATTGAAGAATTTTGTTAATCAGAGGGAACATAAGAATGGAGAGCGCAAATGGTAGCAATAAGCCTGTAATGCAGAATCCTGATTCTCATTTATCACCTTCATCTTCTTCTGATTCTTCGCTGGAACTAAGTACTCATCCAAAGAATCCTCTTGGAGATTTTTGTAAGTCAGAACATGATGCTTCTCTGTCTCCTAGTCCAGCAGCAGCCTTGTCTTCACCTGACGTTTCATCTCAGACGCCACAGTGGAGCATGATGAGTAATTCTCCGCGGGCTGAAACAGGAAATCCCTTATTCCCCGACGCTTTTCCTCAGAATCTTGAGCCAATGAAAACCCCTCCATCACATGCTATGGATCATCCACCAGGTTATGATCCTAATCGTATTCCAAAATCCATTTTTTCGAGTAAGCCTACCACACCGGAATGGAGTACTGCTTCAAACGAGTCGTTGTTTAGTATTCAGATGGGAACCAATAGCTTCTCTACAGATTATGCTTACTTGGTATCCAAATCAGGAGAACTCAACAAGTCTGAGGAATGGAGAAATCCTCCATGCAATCCATATTATGCATCCGAAGTTAAATCCAATGACAGTAAGAACTTATCTTCCACCCTTCCTCCTGTTATCGAAGTAACAAGAGATAATGATGGAAAGAATGCAAGAGCATCTGAAGGTCCTGGAATACGGGAGACGAATGTTGAAACACCTAAAATGCTTCCTGAGGAAAAATGTGCGAACAATATTAAAGAAAAGACTACTAATGTTGTTGAAGAGCCTTCTCTGCCTACCACATCCAACAGGTCTGATATTAATAGAGTTGTTCCTCCAACTGAGGCTGCTCATATTTCTTCACCCGCTCGTGCATCTTCACCTGCTCATGCATCTTCACCTTGCCACTCTGAGGCGAGTGGAAATAGCAGCAGTTCATTTGCTTTCCCAGTGTAAGCTCTTCTTTCAAGATTACTTATAAAATTAACCTTTGAGGGTGTTACTAAATGTTAAACTTACATATCAGAAAAGAGTAATTGTTATCTTTCCTGGGCATTGCAAACTAGACAGTTATAAGTCTGGACACAGAAGCAGAACACAAGACAAATCTTTTAGCTTTATTAAACAAGCATCGCAATGTTGTACTAACGTAGTATGTGGCTCAAAATTTTGTTTTCCTGCTCCCATTTGTTTGATCAATTTCAAAAGTTTGCCTTTTGAAATTAGAGAGGTTGATTTGTTGACGTTTAAAAAAAGTTTCATTTGACAGATTGAGTTCTGCATGTTTTTTATGCCTGTGTTCTTAATAATTCGAGAAAGGTATTTGTTATTAGCACGAAACTTCTCTCCAGTACAGTTTAAGATCTTCCGAGAAAGATTTAACCTTTTTGTTCGTTTTTGGATCCGGATTAGTCATGTTATTGCTCTGCTGAGTGACATTTATTCACCTCTCATTCTGCTAAGGTTTCATATTTGACATGATCTTGTTATATTTTGTGAGATCTGGTATGCAAGGTCTTTGCCATCCTTAAAGTACATTTGAACTCTATATGATTAATTTTTTTGTTCATTCCAGACTTGTACATGATGGCGTAAAAAGCAACTCGCTTAAAGGTGCCACCGAGAAAGTAGAGAAACCTCAATCTCAACCGGAGCTCCAACCAGAAAAGCAGCCACAACAACAGCAATCACAACCACAGCCTAAAGCAGCAGAGAAAAATTGGTGTTCGTGTTTCACTTGTTGGCCTCGCTGTTGCTGATATATGCTATCCTGTCCTTTTATATATTCACAGGAATGACTAAATCATTTGCACTTCATGTAAGAGCAGTTGATCTAATATTAAAATCTATAGAGGTCAGTATAAGGAAATGGTATAGTCTTCACTGAGCAGCTTTGCTGATTCGGGTGCCTGAAGATCCTTAATAGAACAAGTGTTGACTGTTTGATCTTCTTAATATTTTGTTGGATAGAGCAGACTTAAATGGAACAACATGGACAGTGAGGATTCATATAACCGACCCCAACCTGCTTGGAATTGAGGCGTAGTTGTTGTTGCTGCTGTGGTTGGTTGATTTTCTTAAGATTTACCAACAGTTTTCCCTCTCAGGAAGTGTTTGATGAATATGCATACCTTCTGGGAAAATATTGGTCTAACACTCTTATTACCATAAGTGGCAGTGGTCTTCATTTGTCATATTGTACTGATCTCAGCTGAGTTAAGTTTTCCAGTCCAAGCAGGGCCAATTGGATGATACGACGTTCCATTATGGGACATCATAATGTTCCATCACAGACGCATCAAGCCTTTGGTACGCCTTGTGACCCCGTTAAGACCAGATCAACCCTCAACATTCATGATGTGATATATCTGCAACAGACCCTTAAAGTTCAGGGAGGTTGCTCCACTCAAATCTCTGCCATCCTTTTCCATTTTAGTCGGCCTGTTGAGCACGTCAATCCACTATATAAGGGGGATCAATTCTGTTCAACTGGCAGATTAAGCTACACTAGAACTACTTGAATCTCTCTAAGTTCTCTCGTTATCAGTTCTCTTCGCTGTAAAACATATCGTTGAGTCTGTTTAGTCCTTATCCTGTATTGGCTGCTTCGACACACCACTGTAACTGTCCAAGCTTGGAAATGCACCACTATAAAAGAACTCTTGCTGCCTTCTCCTAATCTTTTGTCCAACATTTCTTGCATATACTTTTGTTTCTTTCATTCAAATATTGTCAGTTCTTATTCATCTACTGGTGGATTTTAGAATCCACACATAATGCAACTAGCAGCAGGTTAGGATTAAAACTAAGTGCATTAGACAGATAGTAATAAAAATGGATTTGACTTGTATACACAGATAGTGTAAAGAATCAGTGATTTTTTACCTATCCTCGAAGGTTGTCCGCCTTATTCTTCATGTAACTAGTTCCATTTATTAACTGCAGTTACTTATAGTCATCTTTTAAGTGAACTAATAGAGTAAAATTCTTTTACACTGGCAGTATAAGTTAAACTCAATAAAATTTGTACTACTACACATTTTCACTTGACTCCTGGACTAAGTGCTACCACTGACATTTTCAATCTCTTCTGCCAACATAATGCATATTATATTTCTTTCTCAGCTGGCTCTGTCGAGGGTCTATCGGAAACAACCTCTTTTTCTTGGTGGGGTAAGGTCTGCGTACATCTCACCCTCCCGAGACCCCCACTTGTGGATTACACTGAATATGTTGTTATTGTTTCAGCTGGCTTGCATGAAGTGTTGACAACAAATGAATAAGATTAGCATGAGAAATATAGGATATTTGGAACATGTACTTTGAATAAGTAAAATCATTATTTGAAAAGACAAAGGAAAATACCTCTTTAACTTAGATCTAGAGTCAGACATGCAGAAAATAATAGAGACTATGAAGTTTATGTACATCTGAATGTGAAATGGAACAAAAGGTCCTTGGTTTGAGTTAATTACTTTTTGACAACCTCTCTTGGTTTTGAATTATTGGTTTAATTTCTTTTGGACTAACCATTGATTTGATCTCTATATTTTTTAAAGTATGTACTTCTAGCTAGTAGTTCACGTGAATGGTGCCCCCACCATTGCTCCTTCCATACAATAATATTGATGTTCTTCCCTTTGTGTTGTGTGGCGAAGTTGGAAATTTTGTTGATGGTATTTAAGGGTGTGTAACATTTTTAATCTATATGTTTAAAAAAGCCAAATACATCGTCAGTTTCTTGAACTTGACACTATATATATTCCACTTAGACACTCCAACTAAAACCCTTTCTAGTTGAGCACTTGAACCTTTTTCAAGAGTGTACATCTTAGACACTTTCCACCCACTCTGTTGAAAAATCCATACGCGTGTTTGCACACGAGTTTTACGTGGATAAGTGACCCATTTAAACGTAAAATTGTGTGTTACTATGTGTGTAAATAAATAAATTCTTGGTTCTTGTAGAGTGATCAGCAGACTTGATTAGTCACCATTTAAAGAAAATTCCTTGATATATACAGAATCATATTTGCACCAAGTTAGAATTTAGAAAAAAAAAAAAAAAAGGTTCAAAGTCTAATCAGTCTAATGAAGTCAAGTCTTCTTTGCTACCAGATAGTGCCTAGTTAATAAGTACTCCATCTTTGACTAATTTCTTATTTTTCTTTCTTTCCTTTATTTTTCTTCTTAAATATGTCACGAAAAGTTATTTCATCATCTTTTGCTACACTTGTCATTATTTGACTTTGGCACTATAGGTTGGATGATAAATACGACCAAGAAAATATAGAGTAATTTACATCTTTTACACTCTTTAATTTTATCTTTTCCCTATCCTGTCTCTATTGAATAGATACTTTTCAAAATTGTGACAAAGAAAGAAAAATAAAATATAAAAATTATTTGTTGACGTAAGAACGACGTGAGATTGACGTGAACATGCATGACCCTATATTTAGGAATTATGACAATAGGACACTCAAAAATAACAAAAAGGAAACCAAAAAAAAAAAAGACAGAGATCAGATGTGTTATTTTCCAAATACTCCAAGTTTTATATTCTCGTAGATTGTACAATACAATAAAGGGTTTTTTACACTATATACCCATAAAATTCAAAGTATTTACAAGCTCTACACATTTAAAATTACACTACTCATAAAATTAAAAGTATTAACTCAACCTACCCATTTATTAATATATACCTTTGTTATACCTTATGTGTGTATACCTTTAAAGTATATTGCATAAATAATGGTATACAATGAATGTATACTTTTAAAGTATACTGCATAAATAATGGTATACAAGTCTGGATGAGTAGAACATGTAAATAATTTACGAGTAGGGCTTGTAAATATAAAACTTATGGATAGAAATGAGTAAATATTTTAATTTTCATGGGTATTTTCGTAAGCCTCTCTACAATAAAAGCAATTCATATACAAGTTCATAAATCTTGAAATAGCAGTACTATACTTTATTTATTGACAGTTTGTTGCCTTATACTGTAGTTACTTTTATGATAATCTTTCATGTCTTTGATATTAATTTCAAAGTTTTAGTTACTCTAAGGTTTAATGTCTTTCCCTTCATTTCTTTCTGTTTTTTTTTTTTTTTTTTTTAAATGTTTCTGGATTGCAGGTCAAAAAAGCTCAAATAAAGTTGATTTTAGAAAGAGTATTGTGTGAAGCAAAGGTCAAAAAGTAGTCATGTATAAAACTCTCTACTCAAACCGTTATTCACGTAAGTGATCATCACATTAATAGGTTCTCTAGATTTATGTTATAAAATTCATGTTTATATAATTGGCCATCATAATATAGCCTATCCAATTATTTAGATGACATTCAATTATTGCTGAACACTTTATATATCATAACTACTTTGTCTTTGATTCAGTTTGGTAACTCATTTTCTTTTGATCTATGCATTGTTATTTACTACTCTCTTCGTTCCAAAATGGATGACACTATTTTCTTATTAGTTCGTTCCAAAAAGAATGATACAATTTTAAATTTGAAAATATTTTTGAGTTGAAACTACTATTTTACCCTTAATGAAATACTTTATAGCCACATATTTCTGTAGAACTTATTTTGGACCACAAATTCCAAAAATCATACCACATTTCTTAAACTCCGTTTCAAGTCAAACTATGACAACCATTTTGAAACGGAGGGAGTATATATTCTCCGTTTGGATCAGAAAAAACAAATACTAATACAAATAAAATAGTAGGTCATATGCCACCTGTACCATATGATTAGATAATCCACGTGGGTCAGTTGCCACATTAGAATGTGAAAAGGAAACTATCAAGACGGCGGGAGGACAAGGTACTAATAATAGAGACATATTCGAATTCTTTAAATTTTTTTATATATTGTTCACTAATTTTATGTAAGGGACACATATTTTACCAAAGAATGCATTTCACGAAACGTTGTTGCAAATGCCAATTTCCATTTTGTAAATGATTTGGAAAGCGATAGATGAATATGCATTTAGCTTCTGTTAATTATTTAGCGATATTGAAATTTTATCTAAAGCCTTATTTATAGAAATGAGGTAAAAGTGTGCTATTAATACAAAATGGTGAAACTAGCTCAATTTCACCAACTTTTCCTACAGAGTGTGTTATTTTATGTTGACATATGTTTGAATCAAATGATACAGAAGGAGTATGGGAGCTAGGGGTGTACAAACCGAACCGTCGAATCGAACCAAACCGACAAACCAAACCAAACCGAGAAAAAAACCGACTAATGGTTTGGTTTGATTTGGTTTGGTGTCGGAGAAAAATAAACCGACATATTCGGTTTGGTTTGGTTTTAATAAAGAAAAAATCGAACCGACACCAAACCAAATCGACATCACTTATATATTATATTTAATTTTTTATACATAAAAAATAGAGAAATTAATATAAAACATCACCTTTAAAGTATTATTAAGTATTATGTACCCAACATTTTGATAAATGCTCACTAATATCAGGTTTTAGAATTTAATATCATATTATTTTTATTTATTTTTAAAAATGATACTTTCATAATCTCAATAAAATCTCCTAAATCGATGTTTATTAGATATCCCTATCTCCTTAAATCCCTACGTTCAATCTCATTACAATAGAGATCTAGTCAATAACTCACCAATCATCCTCAAAGAATCCTTCAAATACCATAGGACACCGAGTAAAATTATGTATACATATGATAGAATCAATATATATATTATTCTTAAGATAGTATACTAATACTATATGTTTAATTAAATATATGTACAAAATTAGAATATGTCCCGTTTACAAGTGGTTATTTATTATATTAATAATATTTTTATAACTAAATATTTTATATTTTTTATTGTGTTATTTGCTTTGAGAAATCACCGTACAATTGTTGTGCATAAAAAAACTAAAAAAACTGAAAAAATCGAGATCCAAAAACCGACTTCATTTGGTTTGGTTTGGTTTATAGATTTAAAAAACTGACATTATTGGTTTGGTTTGATAAATGGAAAAACCGAACCAAACCGTCCTATGTTCACCCCTAACAAGAGCTATAGCCTTGAAGGTTAGTGAAGCTATGCTTATATAGTAGCCCAATTCACGTTTGTTGAAAATACCATAACTACTTAAGTGTTAGCAATTCGAAGGCAGGTCGAATTTGTAAATGGTTAAGAATCTTATGTTATAACAATGGTTCAAATTCGTAGTAGAAGAATTGTTACTTCATGAAATGTGAATACTTTTATAAAAATATTTGACTGTTCAAGCATTACTTCGAAAATGTGGTATTTGTAAATAGGTAGGCTATATAATACTTGTAATCATAAGATAATTTGTGTTTCTCTACTTAAGGAAGTCTATGGGTTTGGCAATACCCTAGTTTGGATGGTCAATGAAGCTTCCCTTTGCTTTCTACAATTAGCTGATGAGTATAATGCATCTTATTTTTTTTTTTCTTCGAGAAAATGAATGTACATATCACATATGTTTGTGCGAGAAGAGACATATTATAAGTTAATGATTAACGAGAAATATTAGTAAATAATGTTATGAAGAACGTTGTAAATACATGTATTGATATATAATTGATTATGATGGTGTTCACTATAATCTGTGATCATTTCATTGTTCGGTTTTCTATAAGCGGCTTTAACTATAACCTCAGCTCTATTTATTGGTCTGAGCAAAATACGACTTATTTAAACTGAATATTTAAAATGAAGAATTCATAAAAATAAATCTTTATGTGGGATTACGTGAGAAAGCCGAGGAGCCGAGTGACGTGCCAGCACTACTAATTGAGTGCCAGCACCTAGCTGTGCTGTCAGTAAGAAGATATTCGGCGCCTTTCGAAGCACTTTCTATTTCTAGTTAGCATATATATAACTGTACTTTCCAAAATTTAGATATATTATCCCTTACTAGCACTTAGATGACTGTACTTTCCAAAATTTAGATAGATAAAAATAAGAAATCTCACAATATTTTTATTTCTCATATCCTGTTGAGATTTAAAACACAATAATTTTATCTAATTACTGGCCACCAGTCAATGACTGCTATCAGATTTTACATGAACATGTCCAAAGATTGGCCTCCAACATAACAAACAAGTACTCCTTAAAAGAAATTTGTAAAGTGCTTCACCCGACACAATTTAACGTCCCTTAATTTCTTGATTATTAAATACTATTGTAAAGTAAGTACAATCAAAGTACTCTTGGCTCTTGTATAAAATTAAAAGAAATTAAGTCTATCTTAATTTTGTAAAGCGATTTTTATCTTTTTGTATCCGTAGTTTACTGATTCAACTAAATTCAAATTTGCACCATATAAATTTCAGCGCTATCGACAAATTACATATATCTAATTTGGGACATCAGAAATATTTCATTCATCACTCAAACTTGTATCAAATAGAATACGTATATTACAACGTTTTTTAGAATGCGATCCTTCCATAACTCTAGTATCTACATTAACTCAAGATACTTTGCACAATAACTTATCCAGAAAGATTTTATCCATCCCACCAGATTGACGGTAATATATAATTCACCACATGAGTGCCAACGGAGGCTAGACATTGACGGGCTGATGCATTTATTGACCGGCATGGTCTCCACCTCTTTCACCCCAAAGTATATGTTAAAAGTCCCCCCACCCCCCTCCCCCACCACCATCACTGTCTTAAACTGACCCCACACCCAAAAAAAAAAGAACATCAAAATTCAAAAATATTATTTCAGACAAGAACAAAAAACTAAAACAGTTGTAGCAAAGAATTTAATGAACAAAAGAAGCACAAAAACAAAATTTAAAAAATAGAAAAAAAAGTTCATTGAAAATTGAGAAAAAAAATTGACAAAAAAACAACAGCAAACGCGTTTTCTTCTCTGTCTCTCTTTGAGTCTTCTCTCTCCTCTTTCTTGACTCTCTCTTTCCCCAAAAAAAAAAAAAAAAAAACTAGGGTTAGGGTTTTTGCAAAAAATAGCCCTATTATTAGTTCATTTTCAAGAATTGGAATTAGGATTTGTTGTTTACATTTTTAGACACCCTTTTGGGGTTAGAATAATGGGTCGTTGTTGTTTTTTCATAAAATGGTATAATTATTACAAACCCATGAAGCTGCTTTTTGTTATATTTTGTGCTTTTTTGTTAGTTCTTGAAGTTGTGGATTCTTCAGATTCAGATAAATCTGCTCTCTTGGAGTTAAAGGCTGAATTTTTAGACCCTTCTGGTGTGATTTCTAGCTGGGGTTTAAAAAATAGCACTAATTATTGTTCTTGGTTTGGTGTGTTATGTGATGAAAATTCAAGAGTTGTTGCTTTGAACATCAGTGGAGGTAATTTGGGTTCTTTATCTTGTGCTAAAATTGATAAATTTAAGTTATATGGTTTTGGTATTAGAAGAGTTTGTGGTAATAATAATGCGAAGCTTGTTGGTAAAGTGCCTTTAGCTATAGCTAAGTTGACTGAATTAAAGGTCTTATCTTTGCCTTTTAATGAATTGAGTGGTGAAATTCCTTTGGAAATTTGGGATATGGAAAATCTTGAAGTTTTGGATCTGGAAGGGAATTTAGTTACTGGGGTTTTGCCAGTTGAGTTTAAAGGGTTGAGGAAATTGAGGGTTTTGAATTTGGGGTTTAATACGCTTTCGGGTGGTATACCGGATTCCTTGTCGAATTGTACTGGTTTACAAATCTTGAATCTTGCTGGTAATAGAGTGAATGGGAGTGTTCCTGCATTTGTTGGTGGGTTTAGAGATCTGAGGGGAGTGTACCTGTCGTTTAATCAGCTTAGCGGGGCTATTCCTGGTGAGATTGGGCGGTATTGTGAGAAGCTTGAAGTTGTAGAGATGGCTGGTAATTTCTTGTCTGAGAGGATACCGAAAAGTATAGGGAACTGCAGAGGGTTGCAGTCGCTCATCTTGTATTCGAATTTGTTGGAGGAGGGTATTCCAGCTGAACTTGGTCGACTAACTGAGCTCAAGGTTCTTGATGTGTCTAGGAACAGCCTTAGTGGACCCATACCAGCTCAGCTTGGAAACTGCTCGAAACTATCCATTCTTGTACTGTCAAATTTGTGGGATCCTCTTCCAAACATGTCCGAGAAATTGGCGTTCACTACTGATGAGTACAACTTCTATGAAGGCACAATCCCGTCAGAGATTACCTGGCTTCCTAGTTTGAGGATGATATGGGCTCCTAGGTCAACTCTTTCAGGAAAATTTCCTGGTAGTTGGGGTGCTTGTGGCAGTTTGGAGATGGTGAATTTAGCTCAAAATTATTACAGTGGAGAGATTTCCGAGGAATTGAGTAGCTGCCAGAAGCTGCATTTTCTTGACTTGAGCTCAAATAAGCTTAGTGGTCAGCTTGTTGAGAAGCTACCAGTTCCTTGTATGTCTGTGTTCGATGTGAGTGGGAATTTTCTCTCAGGTTCACTTCCCAGGTTCTCCAATTACAGCTGTGGTCATGTTGCATCCAGCAGTGGAGATCCATTTGAGACCTATGATCCGTCACCATCGTATCTAGTGTACTTTGCCCGTAGAAGCCTGCTGGACAGCACTTCGTTATTTGGAGATGATGGTGACCATGCTGTATTTCATAATTTCGGTAGTAACAACTTCACAGGAAATTTACCCCCTTCCATGCCCATTGCACCTGAAATGTTAGGCAAGCAAATTGTTTATGCATTCCTTGCTGGTAGTAACAGGTTTACTGGATCTTTTCCTGGTAACTTGTTCGAGAAATGTGATGAATTGAAAGGTATGATTGTTAATGTAAGCAATAATGCATTGTCTGGTCAAATTCCAGAGAATATTGATGCGATTTGTGGGTGTCTTAAGCTGCTAGATGTCTCCAAAAATCACATTGGTGGGAAAATTCCTCCGAGTATAGGGAGTCTGGTCTCTTTAGTTGCTCTCAATTTAAGTTGGAACCAACTGCAAGGCCAGATTCCGGGCAGTCTTGGCCAGATAAAGGGTCTCAGTTACCTCTCTTTGGCTGGCAATAATTTGGTTGGCTCCATTCCCTCAAGTTTGGTGCAGCTGCACTCTTTACAAGTGCTTGAACTTTCTTCGAATTCTTTGTCGGGTGAAATTCCAAACAATCTGGTGAATTTGAGGAATTTGACGGCCCTTCTTCTTAACAATAACAATTTATCTGGAAAGATACCTTCAGGCTTGGCTAATGCGACCACACTGGTAGCATTTAATGTGTCTTTCAATAATTTGTCTGGGCCGCTGCCTCGTAATGAAAATTTGATGAAATGCAGTAATGTCCAGGGGAACCCCTTTCTGCAATCTTGCCATGTATTTTCTCTAGCAACACCTTCTATAGATCAGCAGGGTAGAATAGGGGACTCACAAGATTATGCTGGGTCTCCGCCGAGTCCAACCCAAAAAGGAGGGAATGGTGGTTTCAACTCAATAGAGATTGCATCCATAACATCTGCAGCGGCTATTGTATCAGTTCTTATTGCTCTTATAATCCTTTTCTTTTACACCAGAAAATGGAATCCAAGATCTAGAGTTGCTGGATCTACCAGGAAAGAAGTGACGGTTTTTACAGAAGTTGCAGTTCCTTTGACGTTTGAGAATGTCGTGCGGGCCACGGGGAGCTTCAATGCTAGCAATTGCATAGGCAGTGGAGGTTTTGGAGCAACATACAAAGCTGAGGTTGCACCAGGGTTCCTAGTGGCAGTAAAGCGACTTGCGGTAGGACGTTTCCAAGGGATTCAACAGTTTGATGCAGAAATCAGAACTTTGGGGAGGCTTCGACATCCAAACCTCGTAACTCTGATAGGATATCATAATAGTGAAACAGAAATGTTTCTCATCTATAACTATTTGCCTGGTGGTAATTTGGAAAAGTTTATTCAGGAGAGATCTACGAGGGCTGTGGATTGGAGGGTACTTCACAAGATTGCTTTGGACATAGCCCGTGCACTCGCCTACCTGCATGATCAGTGTGTACCACGTGTGCTTCATCGTGATGTAAAGCCAAGCAATATCCTACTGGATGAGGACTACAATGCATATTTATCTGATTTTGGCTTGGCTAGACTACTGGGAACTTCAGAGACCCATGCCACTACTGGTGTGGCTGGAACTTTTGGATATGTTGCTCCTGAATATGCCATGACTTGCCGCGTCTCGGACAAGGCTGATGTATACAGTTATGGGGTTGTGTTGCTTGAGTTAATCTCAGACAAGAAAGCACTTGATCCCTCATTCTCTTCTTATGGAAATGGATTCAATATTGTTGCTTGGGCCTGTATGCTTTTACGCCAGGGCCGTGCCAAGGAATTCTTTACTGCTGGTCTATGGGATTCAGGTCCACACGATGATTTGGTCGAGGTCCTACACCTAGCCGTGGTCTGCACAGTCGACTCTCTTTCTACTAGACCTACGATGAAGCAAGTAGTACGGCGGTTGAAGCAGCTTCAACCTCCATCTTGTTAGGTACATGTGATTGTTAGTTTGGATAGGATGTAAAAGCCCAATTGTAATTTTAAACTTGCACTTGATAAATTGTAATGGCCTCACTTTTTTTGGTTGTAACTTTCCCCAGCATTAACTGATTGCTGGCTTATATATAAAAGTTACTCATTACTTATCAAAAAAAGACAAAAATACTAAGGTGCATTTGGGTTTCTGAATTTGTAGCCTGCTTGTAAATTGTAGTATAGCCTTGCACCCATTTTTCCATGTCAGGTCACTTACTAGGGGGTTTTGCAGAAGAGTACAGATACTGGTTTTCAACAGTGTGTACATGTATCACATTTTTATTTGTTTGTTAAATAAGAGAAAGAAGGGAGTATTTCTGCTAGCCTCTCCTTTAGCTTTTGTCTTTGGGTTGTTAGAGCCATGTTGAACGATTCAAAACACCAAAGGTTGTGGAAGAGTAGTAGTAGTAAGTACCTATCAAATCTTAGCTATGTATCATATCGAGCCTTTAGAATGGAGTTGCTTTTAGTATGAAGTATTTTACCTCAGAGGGAGTTCTTGGTGCAAAGTGGGATTAATCGGGCTCCAAAGCTGATACCGTACACGTAAAACTGAAATGTGTTTGAATTTCTCTAGTTATAAAACTTGAGTCCACTTTCTCTAACTAGTCTCAGTCTTTTACTAAGAATCATGAGTCTTTTCTGATTAAAATACTATATATTACTGCCAGTAAGTCTCAGCAGCCTAATTAACCATCTCTGCCTCTCCAACACTTATAAGTGCATTCAATTTGCATTATACATACTAATCAACTGGAGAAGCTGTCTTGGTTTTCATTACCAGTACATTCAAGTCTTAGCTAGCGTTTGGACATAGATTTGGTTGAAATTTGGGAATATGAGTTTTTGAAGTTGAGTTGAAAAAGAATTTTTGAAACTTGAAATTGTATTTGGACATATATTTCACTTGAAAAAATATTTGAAGTTTTGTGAGTGAAATATACAAAATTTCTCACAAAATCCCAAAAAGTGGCTATTTTGGTTAAATACTATAAACAAACAGTTTTTCTCCCAAAAACTCTCAAAAAGTCTCCATAAAAATTATAAACAGACGGGAGCTTAGCTGATTATCTCATTATATCTTTATCCTTTATTTTGATTTTTAGTGCTTATAACTGCAATGTTATAAATAGTATGGTAGAAAGAAGATTCATATAGTTATTTCTACCATGCTATCTATTTCAAGACATGATATTGAAATTTCTTTCATTTGATTTCGTCAATTTTATTTGGTAATTCAGAAGTCAAGTTTTATTCAAATAAGTTAATAAATAAATATTTTGACAAATATTTACATAAATGATAATCTAGTACATTGATCCACCTGGATATATCTGAACTCGCGGTTACTCACATTCCACTTTTACATTATTTATAAGAAAAAAAAAAAGATTCAAGTTCGAATTATAAGAAAAGTTGATGCATTATATAAAAGGTAATATTATCTTCTGCAAAGATAAAACAATTTTTCGTTGAGTCGGGTAAGAATGAGATGCGAGATGACTAGTGTAGTAGTTTATTCAATCTAAAATGTGTGCTCAATGCCTTATTCGCTTTTAAGTTCAAGTGAAATGACATATTTTTTAAAGATGGCCAATAGAAAAGACATTTTTCATCCTTATCACTAGATTTATAATCAAATCTGGAGGATATGATCTTTCAATTGAAATGAAATCATTAGAATGGATCAAGACAATTCGAGAGGAAAGAACAAGATGTCATCAATTCTTATGTTTTTGCTTTAGGCACAAATCCAAATTAATCGTGACCAAAGCAGCTATTAGACTTCAGATGAGCATCAAGATAAATATTGAGACACTTACAAAAATACCCACAAAACCTAAAATAATTATAGCTACTACCTACTACTTTCAAATATTACCCAACCTACCCACTAAACTATTTACCCACCCTACCCATTCAGACTTATATACTATAGTTTATACAGTATACCATAAAGGTACATACATATAAGGTACAACAAATGTATACAGTAATAAATGGCCCTCCAGACTTTTATACCATAATTTATGTAGTATAGCTTAAAGGTATACACCTATAAGGCATAACAAAGGTATACAATAATAAATGGGTAGGTTGGGTAAATACTTTTAGTTTTATGGGTAGTGTAATTTTTACTGGGTATGACTTGTAAATACTTTAAATTTCATGGGTATAAAGTGTAAAAATCCCATAAATATATTACTAGTATGTTTTTGGCATCACTCAAAAACGTTTATTATTATTAATGTAAGAAAAAGAGGTGAGGCAACTAGTTTAGTAACTTTATTCAAACTAATATGTTAGCTCAGTACCTATCTGGCCTAGAGATGGCAGCGGGGCGGGCAGGGCGGGTTGAATCTTAACCCGCAAAAGTTAAACCCGCCCCGCCCCGCCCCACCCCGCATAGCATTTTTGCCACTTCTCAACCCGCCCCACCCCGCTATATTATTATTATTATTATTTGTTAATTTTATGAACTAATTAATGACTTTCTCAAGTATTAATCACCTTATCTTAGGCAAATTATCATAGTAGTTTGGGCAATAATTTTATTATTCTAATGATAGATTTTATACATACCCATATGTATAAGTTTGTTATAAAATTAAGTCTTTTATATATAATGTAAAAGTGATAAAGTATATAGCATAATATTCAAACTTGTATAACGGCACATTATGATTGTGTGAATAGACTACAACATTGAGACTTGTCATTTAAATAAAATATCACTTTATTTAAGTAACTAACACAAAAATAAAGAAGTTTAATTTAATATTATATATTTATTTACATGGATTCTTATGATAATTAGTCTCCAAATTTAATTTAATTCTGTGCATACAATGTGCGTCAATAAGGTAAGCAAGAAAAAAAATATATTAATCTGAATTTGATGGTAGTTGACTAACATAATCAGGAAAAGAAAAAGGAAAGATTAATATTTTAAAACAGGTTCTAGAAGGGTTTGAAAAAAAATTTAGATAAACCCGCAACCCGCCCCGCCCCGCGAATGGCTTAAACCTGCCCCGCCCCGCGTTGAGTTAAACCTGCCCCACCCCACACCCGCCCGGCCCCGTTGCCATCCTAATTTGGCCCCCCAAATGAAGTGGCACATTCATTGAAGATAGCGACGAAAAAGATGATAGCATAAATGAAGTGATTTATCCTTTTTTTCATTCTCACCGCTTGATCTACAGACGGATATAGAGGTATGAATTTTCGATCGAAACGAAATCATTAGAATAAACCAATTCAATTCAGGAGTAATGAATAAGATGACATGACTTGCCGCGTCTCGGACAAGGCTGATGTATACCGTTATGGTGTTGTGTTGCTTGAGTTAATCTCAGACAAGAAAGCACTTGATCCCTCATTCTCTTCTTATGGTTGCTTGGGCCTGTATGCTTTTACGCCAGGGCCGTGCCAAAGAGTTCTTTACTGCTGGTCTATGGGATTCAGGTCCACACGATGATTTGGTCGAGTTCCTACACCTAGCCGTGGTCTGCATAGTCGACTCTCTTTCTACTAGACCTACGATGAAGCAAGTAGTACGGCGGTTAAAGCAGCTTCAACCTCCATCTTGTTAGGTACATGTGATTTTTAGTTTGGATAGGATGTAAAAGCCCAATTGTAATTTTAAACTTGCACTTGATAAATTGCCGCGTCTCGGACAAGGCTGATGTATACAGTTATGGTGGTTGTGCAGATTCATCTGCAGAAGAGTGCAGATACCTGTCTTTAACACTGTATACATGTATCACATTTTTTATTTGTTTGTTAAATAAGAGCAAAAAAGAAGTATTTCTAGCTTCTTTAGATTTATCATTGGGTTGTTGAAGCCATAAGCTGAATGAAGAAAAGCTTCTCAATGGTGTAAACGTGCCATTGTACATGTAAAAATTAGTAGTACTATATAGAAGCTGAATTCTGTATGAACTTTTCTGGTTATGAAACTTGAGTCCACTTTCTCTTGCTAAGTCAAAGTCTTTCAACAGCATTGTGGTGAACTTCCTCTCGGAATAGCTCCAAGGCGCATTATATCAAGAAGCTGAGATCCTATCTAAAGCATTTGCATTTATGTTATCTCTATTTATGATGCATCAAGGTTATAGCTTGACGGTAAATGGATCTTTTGGTGTGTGAATTTTTTTGAGAAACGAAGTCATTAGCACGTAGGTTCAGGGCTAGTTGGGTGGTAACCAATTTAGATCAATCTTCCTACTCACTCGTGGGCAGTACTAGGGATGGCAACGGGCGGGTGTGGGGCGGGGCGGGTTTTACTCTACGTGGGGCGGGGCGGGGCAAAAGTGGCTATTCATGCACTTTAACCGAATTTTACTAGCTTTAACCCGCCCCGCCCTGCAAATGGCTTTAACCCGCCCCGCCCCGCGTAGAGTAAAACCCGCCCCGCCCCGCACTCGCCCGTTGCCATCCCTAGTACTGCCCACGAGTGAGTAGGAAGATTGATCTAAATTGGTTACCACCCAACTAGCCCTGAACCTAAGTGCTAATGACTTCATTACTCAAAAAAATTCACACACCAAAAGATCCATTTACCGTCAAGCTATAACCTTGATGCATCATAAACAGAGATAACATAAATGCAAATGCTTTAGATAGGATCTCAGCTTCTTGATATAATGCGCCTTGGAGCTGTTCCGAGAGGAAGTTCACCACAATGCTGTTGAAAGACATTGACTTAGCAAGAGAAAGTGGACTCAAGTTTCATAACCAGAAAAGTTCATACAGAATTCAGCTTCTATATTGTACTGCTAATTTTTACATGTACAATGGCAGGTTTACACCATTGAGAAGCTTTTCTTCATTCAGCTTATGGCTTCAACAACCCAATGATAAATCTAAAGAAGCTAGAAATACTTCTTTTTTTCTCTTATTTAACAAACAAATAAAAAATGTGATACATGTATACAGTGTTAAAGATAGGTATCTGCACTCTTCTGCAGATGAATCTGCACAACCACCATAACTGTATACATCAGCCTTGTCCGAGACGCGGCAATTTATCAAGTGCAAGTTTAAAATTACAATTGGGCTTTTACATCCTATCCAAACTAAAAATCACATGTACCTAACAAGATGGAGGTTGAAGCTGCTTCAACCGCCGTACTACTTGCTTCATCGTAGGTCTAGTAGAAAGAGAGTCGACTAAGCAGACCACGGCTAGGTGTAGGACCTCGACCAAATCATCGTGTGGACCCGAATCCCATAGACCAGCAGTAAAGAACTCTTTGGCATGGCCCTGGCGTAAAAGCATACCGGCCCAAGCAACCATAAGAAGAGAATGAGGGATCAAGTGCTTTCTTGTCTGAGATTAACTCAAGCAACACAACCCCATAACTGTATACATCAGCCTTGTCCGAGACGCGGCAAGTCATGTCATCTTATTCATTACTCCTGAATTGAATTGGTTTATTCTAATGATTTCGTTTCGATCGAAAATTCATACCTCCATATCCGTCTGTAGATCAAGCGGTGAGAATGAAAAAAAGGATAAATCACTTCATTTATGCTATCATCTTTTTCGTCGCTATCTTCAATGAATGTGCCACTTCATTTGGGGGGCCAAATTAGGATGGCAACGGGGCCGGGCGGGTGTGGGGTGGGGCAGGTTTAACTCAACGCGGGGCGGGGCAGGTTTAAGCCATTTGCGGGGCGGGGCTGGGCGGGTTGCGGGTTTATCTAAATTTTTTTTTCAAACCCTTCTAGAACCTGTTTTAAAATATTAATCTTTCCTTTTTCTTTTCCTGATTATGTTAGTCAACTACCATCAAATTCAGATTAATATATTTTTTTTCTTGCTTACCTTACTGACGCACATTGTATGCACAGAATTAAATTAAATTTGGAGGCTAATTATCATAAGAATCCATGTAAATAAATATATAATATTAAATTAAACTTCTTTATTTTTGTGTTAGTTACTTAAATAAAGTGATATTTTATTTAAATGACAAGTCTCAATGTTGTAGTCTATTCACACAATCAAAATGTACCGTTATACAAGTTTGAATATTATGCTATGTACTTTATCACTTTTACATTATATATAAAAGACTTAATTTTATAATAAACTTATACATATGGGTATGTATAAAATCTATCATTAGGATAATAAAATTATTGCCCAAACTACTATGATAATTTACCTAAGATAAAATGATTAATACTTGAGAAAGTCGTTAATTAATTCATAAAATTAACAAAAAGAAAATAAAAATAATATAGCGGGGCGGGGCGGGGCGGGTTGAGAAGTGGCAAAAATGCTATGCGGGGCGGGATGGGGCGCGTTTAACTTTTGTGGGTTAAGATTCAACCCGCTCCGGCCCGCCCCGCTGCCATCTATACTCGTGGCATGTGGGCGGCCGTAGTGGGCGGGCAAGCTAGTAAAATTCGGTTAAAGTGCATGAATAGCCACTTTTGCCACTGCTATTTGGTTTCAGAGCATTTTTTTCTTTGGTTGCGCAAAACTAGTCATTTTTTGGAACTTCAATTCTTATGGGCTGGACTTAAGACCTTAGACCTTGTGGGCTGAATTTTATAGAGAGAATTACACAACTATGACACCTTAGGCAATGGTTTTCCTAACTGACATCGCTTAAAATAGTTTGTAAGAATGACATCCACTAACTTTAAGTACATTAGTCGGGCAGCACTGGACCTTTTATAACTTGAAGTGCTGGCCGCGGACGGAAATACCCCAACAAAAATCTTATATTGACGCCCGCATCCCATCATTCCATTTAAGTAAGTGATGCCCCCCGTAGTAGCACTTGACCTTTTATCTCTTTCAACATTCTCTCCAAATAACTTGAAGTGTTACCCTCGCAGGCAGCACTTGCCCTTTATATTTTCCGAAAAGGCAGTTTATACCTTAAAGTGGTGCACCTGTGTTAGCACTTGTCCCGCATCATTTGTCAATTTATAACTTGAAGTGTTGCCTCCGAGGTCATTTAGCTAAATCATTCTTAAGTGGGACAGTGAAATTTTTTGAATTTCATACCTGAGGTATGAAATTCAACTTCAACTCGCAAAGGCTGAACTTTTAGACATAGAATGCGTAAATTTCAATCCTTGTGGGCTGAAGTTGAACTTCAAACTCTTGTGGTAAGAAGTTCAACTCAGAAGGATTGAAATTCCAAAAAGTGACTATTTTTGAACAACCAAAGAAAATAGCATGAAACCAAATAGCAGTGATGAAAGTGGCCTCCGGACGATTTTTTTTTTTTTTTTTTTTTTTTTTTTTTTTGGATTTTTTACATAAAAGTACAAGTTTTTGAACTTAATTACCAAACATAGCAACATTTTAGCAAAATAACCCTATATAGAGGAAAATACAAGTTAATTACAAATATAGCAAAAACATAGCAATATTTTCCCATAACATACAAAACCCTTACATTCTTCCTCCTATTTCCCCCACTATTATTTTTGCTCCTCTCATTTCTCCCTATTTCACTTTTCCTCCCACTATTTCCCCCAATTTTACTTTTCCTCCCACCATTTCCCCCAATTTCACTTTTATTCCCACCATTTCTCCTAATTTCACTTTTCCTCATCCCATCCTCGATGTATTTCGTTGTATCTCACCGTATCTCAATTGTTTCTGCACCGTTTCAACTGTTTCTGCAGCACCGTATCTAAACAGTTTCTGCACCGTTTCAACCGTATCTAACTGTTTCTGCACCGTTTCAACTGTTTCTGCAGCACCGTATCTAACTGTTTCTGCACCGTTTCAACTGTTTCTGCACCGTTTCAACTGTTTCTGCACCGTTTCAACTGTTTCTGCACCGTTTCTACACTGTTTCAACTGTTTCTACAGCACCGTATCTAACTGTATCAAGTCTCGTTTCAGACTGTATCAACTCCGTTTCAGACTGTATCGGACTGTTTTAAACTGTATCAAGTCCCATTTCAGACTGTATCATAATGTTTTAAACTATATCAACTCCCGTTTTAGACCGTATCAGACTGTTTCAACAGTTATTTCAGATTTTTTCAATGTCGTTTCATACAGTATCATACTGTTTCAACATCGTTTCAGATGTATCAAACTGTTGCAACAATTGTTTCAATATTTCAACGATGTTTCAAACTGTATCAAACTGTATCTCACTGTATCAACGCTATTTCAGCACTGTTTCAGATTGTTTCAGCACCGTTTCAGGTTGTTTTGCACCGTATCTAATTATTTTCTAGACTGTATCAGACTGTTTCAAAGTTGTTTCAAATTGTTTCAACACCATTTCAGATTGTATCATACTGTTTCAACGCCCGTTTCAGACTGTTTCAACAGCTGTTTGAGATTGACACAGCACCAACACATTAAAAAAGAGGTTAACAAACAAAACTAATGCTAATTGCGTGATCTGTTTTAACAACTGAAAACCAGAAAATAACAACAACATATGGTGGATCTGATTTCATTCTCAAACACCAAATTCGACCCAAAAAAAATGGATAAACATACTACCGTAATAAAGTAAATTAAACAATTGGTTTTGCCATTATAGAAAAGTCACGCTAGCAAATCTTGTCCCAAATAGCTGTTCCGTCATCGTCTCTAAAGTACCACCAAAGCAGCATCACAGCGATGCCAACTGTCATCACGGTCACACCACCGGCCAACTTTACTGTTGCTGGAAAATCAGCGGAATCAGAGGGTCATACCGGAAAGATCCACTGGAGAAGAGATGTACAACAATCGCCTTCTAAAACGAGTTCCACCTTGCGGCGTTTCACGGTAAAGCTAGCGGCGTTTCACGGTAAAGCTGGCGGCGAACACGTTGTTTCACAGAATATGGTGGCGTTCTGTTGCTGACGGCGAACACGTCGTTAAACCAGACAACGAGGCGGAGGAAAGTTTCAAGGTTAGGGTTGTCGCGGCAGTCGAGGGCGGAGGAGATTTTTGTTGGCGGCTGTTGTTGGAGACGATTAGGGCTGGTAAAGGAAGAAATGGAGGAGATTTTTTTGGGGGAAGTGAAATAGGGTGTGAAATTATTTTTAGAGGAAATGAAATGTGCTAAAAAAATATTGGAATGAACTATTTATACATTGCCATTTTGCTAGGAAAAATATTGTCATTCATTGTAATTAGAAAAATATTACTATTTTTGTGTAATTAAGGGTGAAAATTTGTATATTTGTGTAAAAAACCTTTTTTTTTTTTTTTGCGTAAAATTGACACCCAATGGCCACCGTGATGGTAGCTAAACAATATATAACCTTATTTACAAAGTCATTGAGGAATAGCCTTTTTTCATTAAAATTCACTCACAATGACTATTTTAGCCTTCACTTATCTCCATAAAATTCCACCGAGATTTTCAGTTCTCTGTTCTATTTTCTCGTCAACTCCATGTAATTAGCTTCATCCCTTAATCGTGAACCACCACCGTCTCCACCGCACACACACCACCAGCTAGGTTCTTGAAATGGAGTAAGATTGAATTCTTTGATGATTCTTTCGTCATTGGGTATTGATGGAGGTTTTGGTTTGGTTGGTTATGACTGCGCTTAGCGTTGTTTTCCTATTTAAGTTCCAACTTCTAATTAATCAATATCCCAGTACTTTACCATGGGAAATTCTAATTGAAAAAGTGAAAATCCAAGGTTTATATCAGATGGTTTGAAATTGAAAGTTGAAATACAGTATTTATTTATGGGAAATTTTAATTGAAAAGGTGAAAATTCCAGGATTTTTTTTATGAGGTTAGAACTGAAAAGTGAAAATTTTATGATTTTGTTCTTAGGTTTGAACTTGAAAAACTGAAATCTCAGTATTTTTTCTAGGGGATTTGTAATAGAAAAGTGAAAAAACTTCATGAATTTATTCTGTGGTTTGAACATTAAAAGTTTATTTCGGACTTTGATAAAATTTAAAGCACTGGAATGACCTTTTTTTTTTTCATTTTTTTCTGCCATAGATGAAGAGTCAGCAACATCCCTGGAAAAGAAGTGGGAGAAAATAACAAAAATTATTCTTTAAGTATTTGAGTTGGTTTAAAAGTGTCCTTTATAGTTCTTTAACTATGCAAAAAGTTGTCACTTTTAGTCTCCGTTAAATTTAAACTAACATTGTAAGCTAATATAGACGGAATAAGACGGAATTTTTCAGAGACCGATAGACTTTTATTTCTGTGAAGAAATGACTCTACTCCCCCGAGGTTCCTGCTTTACGATCAGAAGCAACATATCATTAATGTGGACTTGGCTGGTTAAATGTGCAATATTAGATTCCAGAATACAAATTTTACAATCAGAAATAATCCAAAGGAAAAAGAAAAGAGAGGAAACGAAAGAGAAGGAAGAAGCTTCTCAAGGACCTAAAGCTCAGTTGGGTTATTATTCTTCAGTTCAATTTCAATACTAGTTCCTGTTTGTGCAAAGATGGGGGAAAGAGTTATGTTCAGATTTATGTCTGTCTCATCTCCTTGAAATTATGGTTAAAGAGGAATGTAATTTATTTGAAACTCTACAACGAATTATAGAGGAAAGAGTTCTATTGTTTTGTTTTATTAGAATCACCTTGAAATTATGAAGCAGATTAAAGAGAGTTCATATAATCATACACCTATATCTTCAGAGGATTCTGATTTGTTTAAATTCGTATGTGAGCATATAAAGGATGGCATCAAGTTCTAGTTTATTTTTTCCTTTACATGATTGACGGAGTGACATGGAGTTTATGTGTTTTTGCCAGCGTGTTAGAGCAAGAATCAAAAAATGGGGGAGTGCCAATCTTTCTCAGTGAAAACAGGTACGAAGGAGATTTGTTGGTGATGGAGGAGAGAAAAATATGATTTCCTAAGAATAAATAATACTAGTCAAAAGAAGAGAATTGAGGGCAAAAATAGGTTAGGTGATGCAGTTGAAGGGATGTGCAAATTCCGTAAGTTCCATCAATTTTAACTTACTGCATTAGTTCAAATTCTGACGAAGACTAAATATGACAACTTTTGTTATACTTAAAGGACTATATATGACACAGATAAATATAAAGGGCTATTTTAAACCAACTTTAATACATAAAGAATAATTTTTGTCATTTTCTCAAAGAAGTGGAGTGTTTTTTGTGCAACTTATTACAAAATGGCAAAATATTGATTAGTTTTCTAATAGTAGTTGAGCCTCATTTAGTGGTTTATGAAGCCCATTTGATACCTTAATCCGAGAATCAACAAATTCGACTCCGCAAAAGTGGCGAAAACTTGAAATAATTGGACTACGAACACTTGGTGATTTCTTATCTACACAATTAGAATATAATATAATAGTGTTGATTTCTTCTCTACACAATTAAAATATAATTTATAGTTTCGATAATCTGAGGTACTTGAGAAATCTTACTATAGTTTCAGAGGCAGAAAAAGAAACAGAGTTTAAACTCGATGTACTAATAGGTGTAACAACAACAACATACCCAGTAATTTTCTACAAGTGGAGTTTGTGGAGGGTAAGATGTACCCAGACCTTACCTCCATCAAGATTGATAGACTGTTTCTGGCAGACCCTCAGCTAATGAAACAAATCAAGACGCAAATAACATGTTCGCAACAAATCAAGATGTAATTAATATGATGCAGGAAGTGATGATATAAACTAAAGACTACCCAAAAAAAAAAAACCAATAACAGCGGTAAATACGAAGATTGAAATAACAATATAACATATATGACATAAATTACTCAATTGCAATCTAACCTTCTACCCTAATCTTTGACCTCAACATACTCCTGTCTAGGGTCATGTTCTCGATAATCTGGAGGTTAGCCAAATCTTTTTTGATAACCTCATCCCAAGTCTTTTTGGGTCTACCTCTACCTTCCTTTTCACATGTCCAAACCATCTTAGGCTCGTTTCACGCATCCTATCTACCACCGAGACCACTTCCATCTTGTCCCGTATGACTTCATTCTTGATCTTATCTTTCTTTGTATGCCCACATATCCATCTACGCATCCACATTTCGGCTACTTGCATCTTCTGGATGTGGGCACTGTTGACTGGCCATCACTCATCTCCATACAACATAGTCGATTTCACAGCCACTCTATAGAACTTACTCTTAAGTCTAGGTGAAATTCTCTTATCGCATAGGACACCAGACGCGACCTTCTATTTCATCCAACCTGCTTTTATACGATCAGTGACATCATCGTCAATGTAGCAATTTCCTTAGAGTATTGACCAAAGATACTTGAAACTTTCTTTCTAGGGGATAAATTGTCCATCCAGCATCACTTCCTCATGTGACTCAGGAACTACATCACTAAACCTGCACTCCATGTACTCCGTTTTCGTCCTACTCAGCTTGGAACCCTTAGACTCTAGATTCTTCTTCCAAACTTCCAGCTTATGATTAATATTGCTCCATGTCTCGTCGACAAAGACAATGTTATCTGCAAATAGCATACACACCACGTGATCTCCCCATCATGCATATCCTAAATCGCTCTAATATTTGCCACATGGACACCTTTACACTCCAAGCATTTCCACAAAACCTCTCTAAGGACTTTGTCATACGCCTTCTCTAGGTCAATGAACACTATATATAAGTTCCTTTTCTTTTCCCTATACTGCTCTACCAACCTTCTCAGCAAATGGATGGTCTGCCTAGTCGATCGCCCAAGCATGAACCTAAACTGGTTCTCAGAAATAGTCACATCACTCCTCATCCTCTTTTCTACCACCATTTCCCAGACTTTCATTGTATGGCTTAATAATTTGATGCCCCTGTAGTTATTACAACTTTGAACATCCTCTTTGTTCTTCTACAACGGTATTGCCTCTACTCTTCGTGCATCTTAGTCATCCTAATGATGACATTAAACATCCTGGTCAGCCACTGCATACATGCTATGCATACGGACTCTATCAACATTCTCAATAAAGAATATAAGAGTTTATATTCTGTGCGTTGATAATTGCATAATAGTTTTACTCCATGAACATTCTCAAAAAGAAAATATTCTTACACCATCAAGTTATGACTTATCAGCAATAACATACTGTACTTGTATCACACACATAATCTGGTGAGTTTTTCTACCAAATCAGACTTACCCAACCTTGGATGATTCACATAGCATCCACCAAAGCCCCAGGGCGAATTGAAATGTAGTTGATTACTGAATTACACTTTTTTAGCACAAAACTCCAATTGCATCTGGAAGAGTAACCATATAATCACAAGACAACTGCCAAAGAAGAAAAAAAACTAATACAAACATATTGGACTATTATGATTGTTATACTGATGGAAAAAGAAGTATTCTCTTAGAACAGCATCTGCGGCATGCAAAGAAATAGAGAGGAGCATGTGTTGAGCATATGGTATAAAATTTCAGCAAAAGTGTTGAGGTGGTAGTTTTGAAAATTGACAAACAACGGACCTAGTGAAGAACCTCGTCTTTCAGAGAAGGCATGACTGATCGAAAAATTAGGGAATGCAAATTCATGCAGAACTAGGAAAGTTTGGCGCGTTTATGTATACTTATCCTAGTCAGCAAAAGAGGTTATGCCGATGCTGTCTCTATGAAGTGTGAATGAGAGTTGGTGCTATACAAGAAGTATATCACTGGAGATCTTCTCTTACCATAATTGAAAAAATTTCTAGTGTGAAACTACTAGGGTTTGCATAACCCATATAAAAGCAAGTTATTGAGTCGGTCGTATTCATTCATTCACAACGAGAGTTAGGAGCAAACAAAAAGGTGATCCAGTTGTTATTCGTGTGTGATTGAACATCAGTGGACAATCATTGAAGAACTTAGAGCTTATTAAGTTTCTAGCATAGGTTCTTCATTATTGTTGTCATAGTTTTGTGAAGTTAAATTGTATTACCTATATGCTTAGTCTGAGAAGCGTTGTAATATGTGAATCTTTTGAGAACATTTTGTGTAGCTAGAGTTCAACTTTCAGAGTGATTAGGGTTTAGAGTGTAGCCCCTTGGTTACAGAGTTTGTAATCTAAACTTGCTCATTTGTGTTAATGGAAGAATTTTTCAAAATCCCAGAGATTAGATCGTGGTTTATCTCCCTTGAGCAATGAGTTTTCCATGTAAAAACTCTTTGTCTTTTACATTCAGTTTTAGATTGATATTTGTGCTACTGATTGGTTAAGGTAACCAAGAACTGGGCTCTTCGTGACAAAAATCAGAAGACACTATTCAACCCCCTCTTTTAGTATCATTAGTAGGTGCATAGATTATAACAAAAAGAATGTTTGGTTTCACTACTAGAAATAAAAAAAGATCTACCAAAAGATAAAGTATTTAACTACTCCTGTTTAACTCATAAATCCTAGACATAGAGAGCACATTTTGTATGGTGTATAAGTAGAAATAATTCATGTATAGAAATTGGTATTAGTTTATACAATGTTTGGTTGCCATTTTAAAGTTGGTATAAATAATCATGGTATAACTTAATACACCAATTGGTATATTAAGTTATTCCACCACATATATGGAATAACTTATCCATGTATAGCTTATACATGGATAAAGTATGAAAAGGACAAAACTAACATTGTCTTTTTCCTAGAAACCAATGAAAATTAAATATTCAAGTATATACTTGTAAACCCATTTATTTAAAACTTAAAAGTAAACAAATATTTTAAATAGCATCTTCTACATCCAATTTTTAATACAATGTACCAAATATAAAATAAAAATAATCCCCATATTACAATCCATCTATTACTAATTCCCGTATTACTAATCTCTGCATTATAATTCATGTATAAATTATCTTTCTACCAAACTACCCTAGAGTGTATACGAGCTAATCCTTTACTAAAGGAAAAGTAATGGTATATATGTAATTAGTATAGATACTAGGGACTAAGTTGTAATTAATTAGTAAGAATTTTATTATTGGGCCAAGCCCATTAGTTATGACTTTACACTTGTATATAAACCCCATTTAATGAATGAGAGAATGTGAAAAATTTCTCACCCCAAAATTTGTGTTTTGTTGTGTTGATTTTAACATGGTATCAGAGCCACCCCGCTAGTGATTAAGGAAGTGATCGGAATACTGAAAACCTCTCCATAAAAGTGTGAAGAAAGAATGTAGTGATGGGTGTTCGACATGAAGGATCTGGTGTCACCATGGCTAGTGTTCGTGTTGACGAAGGGAATGGTTTGCGGCAGATGAGGTCGCCGTATGACATAAATCCGATGAAGATAGGGAAAGACTGTTTCAGACGGTCTTGAATGCCCTGAAGAAAACAAGTTTTAGGGATAAAACTATTAAGAGACATGGAGAAAATTCAACAAATTTGTTGAATGAATAAGTGAAAAGTAAAGCTTAGGGAATAGCAAATGAGAGAGAGTTGTAAATTTTACCATGAACGGAGCAACATTCTCCCGAAGAAGTGTGAGAACAGCTGGAAAGGGGTGATGTGTCCAAATTGTGACCGTTCGGGACATAACCTAAAATATTTCTATGAGATCATCGGGTATCCAAAGTTGTGGAAATTTTACTCACATAATGAGAATGGATCATGTAGTCGAGATGCAGATGTAGGGTTGTCAAGTGACCGTGAAGAGTTACGAGAAAATATGGCTCGTGTGGTGAATGAATTAGATTCGGAAGCTCTGGTGTCCCCAGATTGAGTAGTGAATAGGTGCATATGTTGTTGAGTTTGTTGAATCAGAAGAAGTTATATATAGGTGATCAAGTAAATGAAAAGACATCTCATAGTCCGTAGATAATTGATATGGGAGCCTCAAATCACATGAATGGATAGTTGAAAATATTGAGGGACCTACAGGACATCGCCCACTATCTGGTAGGTTTGCCTAACGGAAGCAGTACTATAGCCACAAAAAAAAAAGGTTAATCTAGATTAATGAGCATGTGACACTCCAAAATGTTCTTTATGTGCCTGGAATGACATGCAGTTTGATTTTGATATCTCAGTTGATCGATCAGTATGATTGTAGTGTGTAATTTACTGATAATATATGTGTTGTTAAGGATAGGATCACGGGAATGTTGGTTGGCGCAGGTAAATGGACGGATGGACTGTGCTACTTCCAGATCATATCATAGATGGCTTTGAAAGTGGATGTTTTGGATATGTGGAATCAAAGGTTGGGACATCCTTCGATTCAGATAACAAATTCTCTCCCAATTCAAGGAGTTAGGAATTGAAGTGGTAAGAAAAATGAAAAAATATATGATATATGTCATCAGGAAAAACTGACTAGGAATATGTTTCCTTTGAGCGAAAATAGAGCCTCCGAGTATTTTGAGTTAATACATTGTGACTTGTCAGGTTCGTATAAAACTGAAACTTTGTGTGGTTCCTCTTATTTTTTGAAAATTATTGATGATTTTTCCCAGTTATATGGTGTTCTTGTTGATAAGAATTCAGATGAGCTTTGAAAGATTTCTTTGGAATGGTCGAAAAACAATTCCATAAATATATCAAAATTGTCCGAAGTGATAATGGAATCGAGTTTATAAGTATGAGAGCATACTTTGAGAACAAGAAATCCTCTTTCAAACCTCGTGTGGAGGGACACCACAACAAAATGGACGAGTTTAAAGAAAGCGTCGACATATTTTGAATGTAGCCCGGGGGCTCTGATTTTAATCACACTGGCTGATTAAGTTTCGGGGAGAATGTATAATGACAACTGTCTATTTAAACAATCAGACTCATTCTTTGGTGCTAAATGGAAATACATTGTATGGTGTCCTGATGCATGCCATACCGAATTATGATCACTTAAGAATATTCGGATGCTTATTATGTGGGTGCAATCACAGACGAATGAATGATAAATTTGAAAGCAGGAGTCGTCATGTATATTTTTGGGATGTCCGAATGGGAAAAAGGCATGAAAGTTGTATGATTTGGATACCACATATTACTTTATGTCTCGGGATATTACGTTCTATGAGAATGAGTTTCTGTATGCACCAAAGGATATTATGAAAGAGAGACCGATTGTTCAGACTGTCTGAGTGGATGAAGTTGTTGAAGAAGAGAATAATTTCGGAGTGAGGTGGTGTATTGAGATTGCCCCAGTGCATGGTATGGATGAAGCTCAAGTGGAAGAAGAAATGAATCCGCACAATGAAGGGCCGGATCATGAGGAACTGAACCAATATGTCGTTCACGGACACTTGAAAATAGAAGTGATGGAGGAAGAGTTGGGCCAAGGGAAGCGAACAAAGACGGAGAGTGTTCGTTTGCGAGACTATGTAACCAATACTGGCCGAAAACAAAGTCATTGTGTATTGACTTGCGTCCGTAAGTCTGAAGCAAACAAGACATGGCAAATAGAATGCTTGCCTCCAGGAAATAAGGTGCTCGGATATCGATGGGCGAATAAGATTAAGAACAACTATGATGGTACCGTTGAGCAGTACAAAGCCAGGCTAGTGATCTTTGATAATCACCAAGTTGAAGGAATTGGCTACACGAAGACTTTTGCACTTGGTAGCTAAGATGGTGACTATCCGCTTCTTCTTAGCGGTAGCTGCTGCTAAGGATTGGGAATTACATCAGATGGATGTTAATAATTCTTTTCTGCACGGTGATCTTCACGAGGAAATTTATATGAAGTTGTCTCTACGGTATCAAAATGATGGGTCTGAAAAGGTTTGGCGTCTCCAAAAATCTCTGTATAGATTGAAGAAAGCCCCAGTGCTGGTCTGCAAAGTTATCAGCAGTTCTGAAGAGTTGTGGGTTCCAGCAGTCATATTATGATTACTCCTTGTTTACGATGAAGAAGGAAAACATGCAATTGTCGTGTACGTTAATGATTTGATTATCTATGAAAATGATCCGAAAGATATGTGAGTTTTCAAGATATATATCTCCATTTGTTTTCACATGAAAGATCTCAGACTGTTGAAGTATTTTTTGGGAGTTGAAGTAGCAAGAGTTTCTAAAGGGATATTAATTCCTTCGTCAAAGAAAGTATGCATTGGATATAATATCTAAACTTGGATTGTTGGGTGCTCGTCCAGTTGCTACATCGATGGAGCAGAATCACCGGTTAGCGCATGCAAGAGGCCGGGTTGTGAAAGATTCAGAAAGTTATCGAAGATTGGATAGACGATTGATTTAATTTTTTCTATCATATATTGTTCATGTATTGTCTTAGTTTATGCAGCAACCACAGATTGAGCATCGGGAAGCAGCTCTCCGAGTGGTACGTTACTTAAAGGGTTGTCCGGGTCATGGTATTGTGATGAATTCTAAGTGTGACCTTCGTTTATACGGTTGGTGTGATTCAGATTGGATAGGTTGCTCGTTGACCAGAAAATCTCTCACCAGATGGTATGTCTTATTGGGAGACTCATCAATCTCTTGGCGAACGAAGAAGCAGCAGATAGTGTCCAGATCTTTGGCTGAAGCTGAATACCGATGATGGCTATGACTGTGTGTGAATTGAAATGGGTTAAGGGAAATTTGTGGAATCTCAGAGTGAGTCATCTGTTCCCGATACAACTAAAGTGTGATAGTCAAGCGGCTTTGCATATAGCTCGGAACCCAGTGTTTCACGAACGGACGAAGCATATCGAGGTTAATTGTAATTTTTTCGAGATGAAATCCTTGAGGCACAATTCGTCCTGGACACGTATCAATGGGCACTCAAGTTGCAGATATTTTCATAAAGGCTTGACTACTTTCTTTACAAGTTGGGCATGAAAAATCCTCATGCTCTAACTTGAGGGGGGGGGGGGGGGGGCAAATGGTATATATGTAAATGGTATAGATACTAGGGACTAAGTCGTAATTAGTTAGTTATATTATTGGGCCAAGCCCATTAGTTAGGTTTTTACACTAGTATATAAACCCCATTAATGAATGAGAAAATGTGAGAAATTCTTCACCCCAAAATTTGTGTCTTGCTGTATTGATTTTAACAAAAAGTGTGAAACTAAGTAGGGGCTTTTACTTTTTGTTTGAATAATTTATTCTCATTATCTTTATTGAGTAACGTAGGAAAAACCTTTTGGTCCCCAGTAGCGTTCACAAAGAAGGAGGAGCGGTCAAAAGAAAGGTATATGACAATACCAGAAATGACAATACCATGTACTTACTAGACATAAGAAAACGGTCTCGTGTACAATCTTTGGCCCCAAGAATGTCTCTCCCCTACTTCATCCCAGCATAGGAGAGTCCTGGACTTGGGTCCATAGAGTGCCTCAGAAGGGCACCCAATCTACTTGTGTTTCGGAGAGACAAATTTAATAGATCATGTCATATATAACGAAGATAACACCCACAACATTGTAACTTATCACCCTTTTGGGTTCCAGTGATAACAACTTGTACTTATACACAGAACAAGTGCCAGAATGTTAGTGGCATTGCAACCAGATTAAAAAAAGATAAAGGCTGAAGTTCATCCAGAATAAATTTTTCCCTTCACTAATAAAATCCAAGTATACAAGCGAAGACAAACAAAACTCCAATAAAGCCTGAATTCAACAAAAGAAGCGCAGGAAATATACCACGGTTGATTTAGTTCAAACTGCTAATGCTATTTCTTTTTTCTTTTTAAAACCACAACATACCTAGTATAGTTTCACAAATGGGGTCTTAGGACGGTGACTTTACCGCTACAACGACTGAGGTAGAGAGGGTTGTTATTTTCCCAAGAGACACCACTGAAGGACCAGTTTCTTCTATGTGTTTCTTTACCTATAAATAGAGGAATTAAGTTAAACGAGAGTAAATGAGCACTGATTTTAGCGTGGAAAAATCCCCTGAACTCGGGATAAAAAAACTACGACCTACTCTCTCAAGTAGGATTTCAGCTTCACTATTTGAAAGACTCACTTGGTTACAAGACTTCTCTCTTACCAACCAAGGACTAACTTTAATCCTATAGTGACCCCTTTCACAATCAGTGAAGTTTCTCCAAGTAACAAGACTTGAATGACGCGTACTCTTACAGAACATCTATGAAAGTAAATAGTACAACTTGATATACCCTACTACAGATGAACTAAGACTGAACTTTGACAAGACTCAATCTAAGGAACATGTTCTTCACTTAGTTTCCTATAGCTTAATGACTGCCCAAATACAATTTCGACTCAACAATGCTATAGCTCTTTTCTCTCTGCATTTGTGCGTGTCTTCAACAACTGAAATGCTCATTTACTTATAGCTTTGAAATCTGAGGAGTCTTGAGCAGCTAGAACTCCAAAGCATCCACGAGTTTGAGTCCTTATTGAACTCCTTGCTTATCTTCAAGCCTTATCCCAATCTTATGGAATCTTTTCTTATCACGTACAACTCTGCATGATTATCAAGATAAATATTAGATAATAGGATAATAATTAATTTTCCCACTTAATTGATTTTATAATATTATTTATTCAGCTGTCGTGATCCAAAGGAACAAGTCCTTGGATCTGTTTCTTCGTCATCAGTCAAAACTCCGAGCTTATTCAAGCTAACATTTTCCCCCTTTATGATGATGAAAAATACATAGACTTTGTTGCATATCCTTAATACCCTGAACCACAATTTTCAACTTACAAGCACTATTACATAAGCACCATTAGCAGACAACAAGTTCATCATTAGGGATCAGGTTCTTTATCATGTTATAAATTTCACAAGCAAAATCATACTTACTCTTTCCCCTTTTGGCATCATTGAAAAGGTTGCATAAGTTAGAATTTATCAAGGAAAAGAACAAGCAACTCATGGCCATTAAGGAAACTCAAGATGCAAGCATAATTCAATATTAAAAAACTGCATAAAAATGATATTAGCCATCGAAGATAATTCATCATTAAAAAAATATTTCAATCAGGGGAAAAGAGACTGAGAAAGTATTTCTAAGCTAATCAAAAACTAAAGATAAGAAGGCTAGGCAACTAGAACTATACTAAATCCCACAGGTCAAAAGATGGTTACAAGGGTTTTGGTTTTTAGGTGGTGGAAGGACCATGTCCTTGAGACTTGTCCTGCAACAGGTCAAACATTTTCTGAAGCATCCCTTCATTTGTTTCTTTTGCCTTAGCAGCTTTAGCTTTCAAGAAGTTTCTCTCTTCCTCCAACCTCTTAATTTCAGCAGCTTGCATATCCATTTGTTGCCTCAACACCCTCACCTTATTGTTCAAAGGGCCCTTGGAGGAACCAACAACAGTAGCAGCAGCAGGCTCAACATTGACATTCATGTTACAACTCATCAGTGTAGTAGCCCTAAACCTTTCCTTCTTTGTAGCAATTTTCACTTCCTTCAATGAAATACCTAATTTGTCAAATAGATTAGTCAAAATTAACCCATATGCCAGAGCATGTTTCTTTTTACCAGTCACTACTCTAGCAATCAAATGCACCATAAACGTGGGCCAATTTATTTGCTTGTCAGAGTCCAGCAACTCCATAAGGACCAGGTCCAAGAAACTTGCTCTTGATCTTTTCTCCTGTCTGGGAAATATGATCTTGTTGACAAACTCAAACAGAAGTTGATGCCTTGGTTGCATCTCACATTTTTCAATTGCTCTTGGTTTTTCTTCTTGTGGATTTTCAGCAAATTTTCTTGTAATCTCCGAGGCAGTAGGTAAACCTGTGAGATCAGGCCATCCCCCTTAACATAGTCACTATATCCAACAACAAGGATATCTAACAGTTCTCCAAGTTCTTGTGCTTAAAAGGAAATGTCATTTCCATCGACTATACTATTGATTCTGCCTTCATCAATGTAGCAGTTGAAAAATAATTCAACCACTTCATCTCTGGCAATCTTCCCCCTGATTTTAAGGATATGTCCTTCCAGCCCTGTTTGTCAAGCTTTTCCAATAACCAACACATACCTTCTTCTTCCAAATCAGTGTACTCTCCCTTTTAACAACTTCCTTTTATCATAATCAGTATGCAGATTCTTTCCAGCTTCCTTCTCATCACTTTCACTTTCAGCCTCCTCTTCTTGGTTCTCAGCTTCTCCTTCAGACTCGGTGCTTTCATCCACTAAAGCCCTTCTAGAAGATCTTGTTCTCTTTGACACAGGTCCAACACTGGGAGATATCTCATCAGTTTGTACAGACCTCCCTTGAGAAGTTCACTTTTTATGGTAAAAGGAACAGTTTCTTCTTCCACTTTCTCAGAATCATTAACTGGCATAACAACCTCAGGAACCTATTTCTTCTTGCCCTTCCTATTTCTCTCAAGGGTCTCAACCATTTGTGTATCAGCAGCTTTTACAGATCCTCTGGTTCTCCTAACACTACTAGCAGGAGTCTGGGTAGAAGGAACAGTTCCTTTACCCTTCCCCGAATTTTCTTTTGACTTTTATTCTGAATGTCGGGTTTATAACTATCATTGATCTTTTTAAGCTTAGCATTTATTTCAACAAGTTCAGCAGGATCAACAGGCCCCTGCTTTGTCAACTTTTTCTTCAAACCTCTCAATTTAATTAAATCAACAAGTGGCATATCACTGTCACTATTGCCTCATCCATATCCACAATTTCTACGTCATCCATTGGTGCTCTAGAAGCAGCCACTGGAGACTCAGAAGACTCATGCATGGGAGCTTCTAAACACTTCATAGTTTCCTTTTCCCCCTCACTTTCTGGTACAGACACACCTAGCCCCTCTACTTCCTTTCCCGTATCATCAACTATATTTAAAGGTTCAACATAATTTACCTTGAATTCATACAGGATCATGGCCCTAGAAAAATCATCCAAATGCTCTAGTGTCTCAGCAACATATGGACCGGATCCTTCCTCTTGAATTTCAGAGTCAGGATTTTGGTTTTTTAGAAGTGGAGAATTTGTTTGCATGGGTGAGGTAGGGTTTTCAACTGGTGGTTGTTCAGTGGTAGGATTTGATGAAGTTTTATCAGGTGAAAGAGACATGGCAACAATTCAATTCAAAAGATAATTAATCAACTTTTCTGGAATTTTGAAAACTTAAAACTGAGAATTTTAGATGAGAGCTTAAGGATTTATATAACACCAAGAAGTAGTGATAGAGTTGGGAGTCTAAATCGATTTACCTTCAGATTACTTGCTTTAATAGAGTTTCAGACTGATTAGGTCACTTGAACGTTACAATTTATAATCGTTATGATTAGAGTTAAAGTGGGAGATGGAGTGTGAGACAGTTCCTTGATGGGACTATTTTTAGAGAGATAGAGGTTGAGTTGGATTTAGACTCTTCTAATTACCTATGACCATCAAACTCTAATAATTTATGAAAAATAAAGTAGTACATACCTGAGAATGTGACAAGGAACAATTTCTTTACCCAATTTCAATCAAATTGAATAATATGAAATTCTAAGAATATAAGGGTAACATCATTAAAATTTAGTAAACTTAAGCAGAAATCATGGCATAGAGTATACAATTAAGTACGTGACTGAGCTGAACTTCAATTTGACTTTAATAAAATTCATTTTTTAGCCAAATTTTCTAGCCAATTTTTGAAGTAAAGCTGAGTAGACTTAGGTGAATTTAATCATCCCTAATTCTAACCTGTTCCTTTCAAAATGATCTCTACCTAAGGCCTTTGTAAAAATGTCAGCTATTTGTTTCTCAGTAGGATAAAAGGCTATGGCAATCAAACCATTCTCATACTTATTCCTCAAGAAATGGTGTCTTATGTCAATGTGTTTAGTTCTTTTGTGATGCACAGGATTCTTTGTCATGTTAATTGCACTAGTTTTATCACAATAGATAGAAACAGTTCCAAGATCAACACCAAAATCTTGTAATTGCTACTTAATCCACAACAATTGTGAACAACATGAGGCAGCTGCCACATACTCAACCTCTATAGTGGAAAGTGCATCCCCATGAAGCCAAACACTCACCAAGAAAATGTGCCATACCTAAGGTATTTATTCTATCAACAAGGAAACCTGCATAGTCAGCATCAGTATACCCAACAAGATTAAAATTACCACCTTTTGGGTACCAAAGTCCCAAGGAACCTGTTCCTTTCAGATATCTTAATACCCTTTTAACAACTTTCAATGAGATTCCTTAGGATCTGACTGAAACCTTGCACATAAGCCAATACTAAATACAATATCAGGTCTACTAGTAGTTAAATAAAGCAAAGAACCAATCATGCCTCTGTACATTTTTTGATCAACTGAATTTTCATGTTCATCAAGATCTAATTTAGTAGCAGTGGCAATTGGTGTATAAATTTTCCTTAGCTTTATCCATGTCAAACCTTTTAAGTAGTTCCTTAACATATTTCTATTGATGGATCATTGTTCCATTTAGGGTTTGCTTGATTTGTAAACCCAAAAAGAAATTGAGTTCACCCATCATGCTCATCTCAAACTCACTCTCCATCAAGCTTGCAAATTCCTTACTTAGATTTTCACAAGTAGCACCAGAAATTATATCATCCACATAAATTTGAACAATTAAGAGATTTTTACCTTTTTCTTTCAAGAATAATGTGCTATCAATTTTACCTCTTTTATATCCATGCTGAAGTAGGAATTTTGATAGACGTTCATACCAAGCTCTTGTTGTCTGCTTGAGTCCATACAAGGCTTTGTCCAACTTGTACATATGTTTAGGGAATTGTTCATTCTCAAAACCTGGTGGTTGTTTGACATACACTTCTTCCTTTAAATAGCCATTCAGAAATGCACTCTTAACATCCATCTGATGTAGAGTGAAATCCATGTAAGTAGCAAAGACTATAAGGAATCTTATTACTTCTAATCTTGCAACTGGAGAAAAAGTCTCATCATAGTCAATGCCCTTCTCTTGACTATACCCATGAATGACCAATCTAGCTTTATTCCTGGATACCATACCATCCTCATCAAGTTTGTTCCTGAAAACCCATTTTGTTCCTATGATGGACCTGTTCCTTGGCTTGGGTTCCAGATGCCAAACTTGACTTCTTTGGAATTGATTCAACTCCTCCTGCATAGCATTGATCCAATCTTCATCCTTCAGTGCCTTTTTTATATTTTTGGGTTCAACAAGAGAAAAAAAGGCACTAAATGCACACAGATTGTGATTCTTGACTGCTAATATAGTTTGAAATCCAGCAGTCTTGTCTGAGAGTATCTGATCCACAGGATGTCAACCTTGATACTTGTAAGGCTTAAGTATCAGACCATCTTCAGAAGTTCCTTGCTGAGAAATAGTTCTTGATGTAGTAGCAGTACAGGTTTGAGAGCTGGATCCATCATTTGTTCCCCCTGTTTCTGTGCTACTTTTCTCAGTTCTATCCTGAGGAACAGTTCCTTGCAATTCACTTCTCACAGCATTACCATCCAATGCCTGCATTTGTTGAGGACCAGGTTCACCATACCTCAGCATTCTAATTTCTTCATCTTCATGTACCTGTTCTTGAGACAAATTGTCAGATTCATTAAACTTAACATGGATGCTTTCTTCAATTTTTGATGTTTTCTTGTTAAAGACTATATAGGATTTACTGTTTGAAGAATAACCAACAAAGATTTCCTCATCACTTCTAGGATTCCTAAGGCATCATTTCCATTGTTATGTATAAATCATGTACAACCAAAGGCCATAAGGTGTTAAATATTTGGTTTTCATCCTTTAAATAACTCATATGGTGTCTTTTATATCAGTGGCCTTATCATACACCTATTGATTGTGTAGCATGCAGTGTTAATCGCCTCAGCCCAAAAACTTTGTGAAAGATTCCAGACAGTAGCATAGTCCTAGCCATTTCTTCTAAGGTCCTATTTTTCCTTTCAACTACTCCATTTTGTTGTGGAGTTCTAGGTGAAGAGAAGTTATGATCAATACCATTTTCATTACAAAAGTTGGAAAACAACTTATTTTCAAATTCAGTTCCATGGTCTGACATTATAGAAATAATATGAGTATCCAGAGTTCTTTGAGTTTTCTTAGCAAATATTGAAAATGCATTAAATGCTTCTTCCTTAAATACAAGAAATAAAGTCCAAGTAAATCTAGAATAGTCATCAACTAGTACCATAACATACTTCTTACCTCTACGGCTCATTATTCTCATTGGTCCACAAAGATCCAGATGGACCAGTTCCAAAGGTTTGGTAGTACTTACCTGTTTCTTTGGTTTAAAGTAAGATATTACCTGCTTCCCCCTGACACAAGCCTCACAAACCTTTTCATCCTTAAACTTGATGTTAGGAAGTCCTATCACCAAGTCTTTAGAAACCAGTTTATTCAATTGTGAAAGACTAGCATGACCAAGTCTTTTGTGTCATACGAGTGGATCATTTTGCATAACACTCAGACAACTCATGCTGCCATCAGATAGTGTTAATAAATCTACTTTGTAGATATTTCCATGTCTACTTCCCTGCAAAATAATCTCTCCAGAGGTTTGGTTAGTAACTGTGCACCCTGTAGACGAAAAATTAACACTATTACCTTTGTCACACAATTGAGATATACTCAATAAGCAATGCTTCAATCCATCTACTAGAAACATATTATCTATGCTATGTGAATCAGACCTACCTACCTTTCCAATACCAATTATTTCCCCTTTCTTACCATTACCGAAGGAAACACTTCCTTCTTGAAAGGCTGAGAGTGAAAGGAACAGTTTCTTGTGTCCTGTCATATGCCTTGAGCAACCACTGTCCATATACCATTTGTGGTTCCTCACCTTCACTCTAGCCTGCAAAAGAAAATTAGGGGTTAATTTTAAGAACCCAAACTAGTTTAGGTTCCTTTCCTTGAGAAAAAGGATGGATCAGATTTCTCTTAGCCCAGAATGGTAATGTTTTTTTTATGTGAACTGTTTTCTTTGCCACAAAATTATGAATAGGTTTATCGGACATGTTCCTTTGTACAGCTTTTTCCAGAGATTGGAAATTTCTTTTTAAGTGACTGGTGTTTCCACAGTGTGTGCATAACCAATTTTTAGGAAGAGTCAGATACTTACTCTTAGGATCCCATTGAGTTGAAGATTGAGATTTCAAAAACCCAATACCTTTTCTACTATTTTTATGATTTTCCTGTGACCATTCTAATGCCTCAGAGGACTTGTTCCACTTGACAGTTTTATTCAGTTCTTCTTTTGTTCTGATCAAGTCCTCTTGTAAAGATCTTATCTTTTTCAAGCATTTCATTGACTGCAACTTTCAATTTTTCTTCAGCAATAAGCTGATGAGAATTAACAATGCTTTTACCTTTTTCAATTGTCTTAACTTCTAAATTTTCACACTGTAATTCCTAAACAGTTGATTCAAGTGTAAGGACCTGTTCCTTTAGCATGCTATTTTTCCTTTTCAAAGTATCATTTTTTATTACAGCCTTTTTGTATTCAGATTTTAAACTCTCAATTTCATTATGCAATTGATCTTTACTATCCCTTAGAGATTTTAACTCATTTAGCACAGTGTGAAACACTTTAAATAATTATCCCTAGGCAGGTTTTTCACATCCTTTTTGAGTTTAGAAACAAATATCTCAGCATCTTCTTCATTTTCTGAATCTTCAAGAGCCATTAGAGCAAGCTCATCATTCAGAGCATCATCAGATTGCTCATCTTCACTATCTTGTAAGCCAGTAACTATTGCTTTGATTGTTCCACTTTTCTTACGGACCTGTTCCTTGGCCTTCCTTCTTTGCTCAACATATCTCTTCCTCCATTCTTCTTCCATAACTGGACATTTGCTAATGTACTGTTCTATGCTTCCACATTTGAAGCATTTTCCAGCCTGTTTCATGTCAACAGACCTACCCTGTCCACTAGCCCCCTTTTTCTTATTCAAGTACTATCTTTGAATACTTTTAGCTATAAGGACCAGTTCTTTGTCATCAACAGGCTAATCAACAGCAGTTAAAGCTAAGTTGGGTTCAGTTTTAACTGGTTCACTTAAGTTTTTAACCTTTCTCCTTAGTTCATAAGATTTTAGATTGCCTATAAGCTCATCTAAAGATAATGTGGTAAGATCCTTACTTTCCATTATAGCACAAGCTTTAATCTCCCATGAGTCTGGGAGAACTCTAGTTAGAATCTTCTCAACTCTATTCTCAACAGTTAAAACCCTTCCCAAAGAGATAAGTTCAGATGAGATTGTATTAAACCTAGTGTACATTTCAGAAATAGACTCACTTTCTTTCATTTTAAAACTTCCATACTCAGCTAAAAGAAGTGTACCTCTAGATCTTTTCACCTGACTTGTTCCTTCATGAGCAACCTGCAAAGCCTCCTAAATTTCTTTGGCAGTAGTGCACCCTCGAATCTTAGTGCACTCATCAAGACTAAGTCTACAAACAAGCCATTTCCTAGCTTTTGCATTCTTTTCCAATTTCCTCAAATCTTCGCCAGTGCATTCTTTTCGAGTTTTAGTAACCTCATTTCCTTCAGCATCCTTTTTCATGGGGATCATGGGACCTTCAGTGACTATGTCCCACAACTCATAATCTTCAGCTTGAAGATGATTTCTCATTCTTTCTTTCCACCATAGTAGTACTTCCCATTGAACAAAGGTGCCCTTACAGTAGACTGGCCCTCACCGTTTTCTTGTGATGTACTCATTCTAATCCTAGGTGTTAGCCTTTTCAAGGATAACCTCTCTGATACCAATTGTTATTTTCCCAAGAGACACCACTGAAGGACCAGTTTCTTCTATGTGTTCCTTTACTTATAAATTGCGGAATTAAGTTAAACAAGAGTAAATGAACACTGATTTTAGCATTGAAAAACTCCTTGAACTCGAGATCAAAAAACCACGACATACTCTCTCAAGTAAGATTTCAACTTCACTATTTGAAAGACTCACTTGGTTACAACACTTCTCTCTTACTAACCTAGGACTAACTCTAATCCTATAGTGACCCCTTTCACAATCAGTGAAGTTTCTCCAAGTAACAAGACTTGAATAACGCGTACTCATACAAAACATCTATGAAAGTAAATAGTACAACTTGATATACCCTACTACAGATGAACTAAGACTGAACTTTGACAAGACTCAATCTAAGGAACATGTTCTTCACTTAGTTTCCTATAGCTTAATGACTGCCCAAATACAATTTCGACTCAACAATGCTATAGCTCTTTTCTCTCTGCATTTGTGCGTGTCTTCAACAACTGAAATGCTCATTTACTTATAGCTTTGAAATCTGAGGAGTCTTGAGCAACTAGAACTCCAAAGCATCCACGAGTTTGAGTCCTTATTGAACTCCTTGCTTATCTTCAAGCCTTATCCCAATCTTATGGAATCTTTTTTTATCACGTACAACTCTGCATGATTATCAAGATAAATATTAGATAATAGGATAATAATTAATTTTCCCACTTAATTGATTTTATAATATTATTTATTCAGCTGTCGTGATCCAAAGGAACAAGTCCTTGGATCTGTTTCTTCGTCATCAGTCAAAACTCCGAGCTTATTCAAGCTAACAAAGGCAAAGACCAAATGATTGATGCAGAAAGGTAATGCATCTAAAGCATTTGAAGGTGGCCATTAAACCTGGCAAACCTCAGTTATACTACTGTTTGCCTTGTCCCACTGTAATTGCACATATTTGGAATTGATTCTGCAATCTGCTTCAATACTGCCTAAGCCAGAAGGCAGTGTGAGAAAGCATCTTCCAGTGCTTCAACATTAGGCGTTGTATGTAGCAATGGCACCAATTGGAAGAGAAATCAAAACCAAACTTCTTTAATAGAATCATCATTAGTACTTTCTTGGGTACTTAGGTAGCTTCCATAAGAATTGTAGGACGTGTATCACAAAATGTGTAATTCAAGACAAGACTTTATATCCATTGATCTCAAGATTGCCAATAGTTCTTTCTGGAAACAGGAGTAGATCAGATACAATATTTGGATTTGAGGTAATTCCATTTAGAATCATGGGTAAGTTCAACCTGGCTGCAAAAGTGGTATAAATATATTCTAATTTGATGAAACATACCTCTCCGAATCTAACTGTTAACCATGATATCCAACTGAATGACCGATACCTTCATTTGTCCTTAGAGTTGGCCCAAAATAAGCTAATAAAATATTTTCCATCTGAACCCATAGATGTAACTACAGCTTACAGATTATGGAAGATTAACTTTTTAAAGGACAATTTATTCACCCCAACACCTGCACAAAACTTAAACAGAAGAGTGAAAGAGTTGCTAGGTAAAACGAAATTGTAGTTGGGTACTTGGGTTGCACCATTGCAGCTAAAAATGTACTCATAAAAAGTTTTCATTAAAAACATGAAAATGAATACATTCAGGGTAAAAGTTCCATTGGAAACGGAAACAAAGAGGAGCAAGTGGTAGTCCATTTTGTTTGGCTAGCTCGTCCATTCATCTAACTAGTGGTGGTGATAAGTAAGATACTCCAATGTAGTGTTTAATTTTTGGCACTCCTGAAAAAAAAAAATTTAACTCTTTGTTGTTAGAACTTGGACACCTGTGCTTAAATTCCTAGTTTGAAAGCATTCTTCGAAGCAAAAATTCCGGTAAATCAAGCCTGCCAAATCGTCAAGAAAATCCTACACCGATCACCATAAAGTGATAAAATTTAAATACTATAGCACGAATCTTTTTAATAATTTTAGTTGAGACTTCTACCAACTGTAAAGTATGTTTTTTCAAGATAATAGATATTAGACCTTCAAAGATGAAATTGCATGGAAAAGGCAATCTTACTACACATTGCACAACATTGGCTACAAATACTTGAACTTCTGCACACATGCAACACATAAATTGCATGCTCCTTGATTATTTTGTGAGTATGTCATAATTTTATACAATAGATGTATCCTTTTTTCACTTAGGTAAACAAAACTAAATGGTATTTAAATATAAAAGTCTAAATACTCCTAAGGATCATGCAAAGGGCTAAAATATCTTTGTGAATTGCAATATTAAATCACATATGCACAAAGACATAAATTTGAAACATAGAATCATATAGAGAGTAAACAAAAGTAAAACCTGAGTTTACAATGAATGATAGTAGACAACAGGGCCCATTAACAGTTTTATTGGGAATAATTAAATTACTTCAAGTACTTGTCCTTGTTTCTTCCATCTAAATAACCCTCAAATATCTCTCATGGATTCTTTGTACGTATTTCTCACACAAAAATGCATTACTTCTTTTCCTCTCTTTTGTCTATCTCTAGATTCTTACGATTCCCACTGAATTTGATGATTTTGTAAATTAAAACCCTCTTTCTTTCTCTCTATCTACCCTTAGCTCACAACATATACAACACGAAGACAAATAAAAGGAAGAAGAATTCTGTCATATGACTTTTTTTTTTTTTTTTGTATTTTTCTGTTATCTACTATTTTCTAGTGTATTTTTTTTAATCTTACTAAATCTTTTTGAATTTTTTTTGTTATCGTGGAATCTGAAAAACCTTATCATAAACATATCTGTAGATGAATGGACCCATTTGCTTATATTTCATCCATATTCGACCAAATTATTCCAACACATAATATTTAAAAATTATATATTCAGCAAATAAACTAAAAAACAAATAGTTTACTAAGTACTGTAAAACCAATCTCTATTAAAAAAGTGAGCATGGGTTTTTCTAAGTACAAGAAGTTTAAGTACTATAAAACCCATCTCTACTCAAAAACAATTTTACTAAGTACTCTTTAGATAAACACCTGTAAATTTGACAATTTGTTATGGTTATAGCTTTAATTGGTAATATAAAATTTCAATAATAGTTCCAGTTATATTCTCTCGTTGTAACCATCAACTTTACAAGTCATTTTATTGGATTTATCTATGTTTTAAAGTTAATTATATTAAGCATCTTATTTTATTTTTTTAATATATAACTCAGTAAACTAACCCCAGTATAAAATACTGGGGCTTTGAACAAGTTTTGTTCAAAGTCCCATTATTTTGTTATGGGACTTGTCCGGAGATGGTTATTTCTCAGCGAATTTATTTTTGTCGGCTACAAATCAATTAGCGCGCGCCAAACAGGCCTCTATGCGAAATTTTTAGGGATAATTACACTAAAAGACAAGCAAAAGACGAAAATTACCAAAAATGGCCTATATTTTCGAATCTTACCCGAGCTGTCACCCTTTTCCCGAGATAGCAGTCGCCGCAAGTTTATACAAGTTTATACAATTTTATACAAATTTATACAATGTATAAAATTGTATAAATTTATATAAGTGTGTATATGCGAGTGAATAAATCTGTATATTAAGGATGTTTATATGATTTTTGTATTTCTCTCATTGCTACATATTTATATATGTATATTCATGTATAATTTAATTTTTAGAGGGAGATTTGTATGTATAAACTTGTCCAAAGCAATGATTTAGACACAATAAACAACATAAATTCAGTAAAATACAAAAAAATAATGACACCATTGGCGGGGGAAGGCGTTTGCCGGTGGCTTAGTGGCTGGGGAGGAGAAAATTTGATAGCTAGGGTGTTTTTTATGAAGGAGTGCTAAAATTTGTAATTTTAGGGGTGGGTGCTATGCATGAAAAAAAAAAATATGGCCTCCTATTTGTAATTTTGGGTGGTGGGCTGCCTATTTTTGAAAATTCCCCAAATTTTTACTTTATAAATTACTCAATTTGGAAGCTAAAAGTTAACATTTCTCTGATGTGGGCCCACCACGTCCCACATGGCTTTCTCTACTCACCATCAGAGGGGTTACTTCGTCAACGTAGCTGAAATTTTTATGCTGGAGCAACCATAGCCGCACTTGTCCACCAATAGGATTGCTTCATTATTCATCATTTACAAAAAATAGCCCTGTGGATCCGAATGTAATCGGATGCAGCTCACTGCTTTACCGGAGGCAGCTCTCTACCACATTTATATAGTAGTACTAAACTAATACAAAACAAAGAACAATAAATAGCAGCACGACCCACCCAAAAAGTTAGGTCCTTTATAGCCTGTTTGGCATTGCTTCTCCAAAGCCAAAAGTGCTTTTTTTCCAACAAAAGTACTTTTTTTTAGAATTTTGAGGTGTTTGGCAACTAAAAAAAGTACTTTTAGGTAGAAGCAGAAGCAGTTTTTCTGCTGTTGGGGAGAAGCTACAAATATCTGCTTCTTGGAAGAAGCAGAAGCAGAAGCAGAAGCAGTTTATTAATTTTTTCAAGACAGAAATATCCTTACCAAGAATTCATATTTACCATATTATTCCTTATAAATTAACCATATCACTCTCAAAATAAAATTATATTTTTCTTTTTCCTATTTTTTTCTACTACGTACTTTTACAAATCTTCTTCCTCCAGGACTAATTTTTATTTCTAAGTATTACTATCAATCGTATATAGGATGTCCTACTCTTTAAATCATGTTTAAAAGCAAGTGAATACTAGAAATTCCTAATTCTGTTATCACTTTGATTTAACTATATTTTATGTTGTTCAATAACTTAAATTTATATCTTTTACGTTATGTTTTACATTTAACTAAATAAATTTTCTAATTAAAATCTTTTATGATAAATATTCAAAATTATTTTTTTATTTTTATTAATCCAAATGTAAAATGAATTTGGATGTACTTTTCGTAATTTGACACTGAAAAGTACTTTTTGTAACGATTAACCAAACACAAATTATTTATCAAAAGTACTTCTCCAATGAATTGTCCAAACACAAACTGCTTATTATCCAAAAGTACTTATTTAAAAAGTACTTATGCCAAAAGTACTTCTCAAAATAAGCAGTTTTTGGCAGCAATCGCAAACAAGCTATTAGTCATAAGGAACAAGATACCAGTGATCTCCCCTTCTAAGCTACAAAGGCTGATATATAGCTTGCCACTGTAAGAGTCATCACAGGGGCACACCACTTACTCTTAACTAGCTTACGATCAGCTTTCTCGAACTTAAAACATTCAATCCCTACAAGAAGAAGGAACTGATCATGATTCTTGAAGCAGATCGGTGATGTCCAAGTCATCATAAACGATATCATCACAGCTTAAGTTGTATATATATCATGAGACAATGTAAAAGAGGAAACAAGGGGCACAACATGTAGAGATAGGAAAGTTTTAAAAACTGACTGGTTTGAATCTTACCGACATTTATGGACGACGACGCAAAGGCAAGAATTCCCCATGCTCTCTTGATCTTCTTGAATTTCTATGGCGGATGTTGCAGAAGAAGTTGAGCAACTATGCAACTCTATTGACTCCAAGGTACAAATTTCCCCCAAATCTAGAGGAATTTCCTCCAGGGAGAAGCATTTTCTCAGAACTAAGCGTTGCAGGTTTGGGAAGTTATTACTGCAAGCTTCCCAGTGCTTCAGATCTGTACATTCGATTAGGAGGAACTTAAGTTCATCGAAAATATCATCCTCGTTTAATCTCCATACATCACCATGAAATCCCCTGTGTTTAATTTTAAGCACTTGGAGGTTTCTCAACATTGCAATATTTGCCATGTCTTCCCATGGTAGATAAGTATTGTATAAAGTCAACCTCTTCAGAGATATAGGCAAAGCATGATTGATTAGCTTGAATAATCCATAGCCTCTGAACTTCAATATTTCAAGTTTAGCCAAACTGGAAAGGTTATATAGCAGCTTGGGAATCTTGTCTCTATCGCATTCTCTATAATCTGCCTGAATTTTCAACCTCTTAAGATTTGGTACAGCAGAAATCAATTCAGGAGTACAGTTGGTCAAACATAGAGCTGAAAGTCTCTCCAGATTTTCTAGCTTGAAACCAGCCTCCAGCGTCTCTCCTGATGGAATCTGGAAAGTAAAGAAATCACTCACCTGAAGATGCCTTAAATGTTTCACTTGCCAAATTGCCGCAGGTACAGTTGTAGGTTCATCATTTTTCCGATGAAAAATCAAGGTCTGCAGATTATAAAGCTCCGCCACGTACTTGTGAAGATCATCATCACAGTATAATTCAAGGTATCTGAGATGAACTAATTTTGTTATCTCAAGGGGAAAATAAGGAAACCTAAAATCAAGGACTGCCAACACTCTTAGCAGTTTGAAGCACGCCAAAAGAGGAACATCCAATCCACGGAAGAAGAGCACAGTGCGGAAGAGATCACAGCTGGACGATGACTCCCAGCAATCAGCATCATAAGTAATGTATGAATGGCAACTGGTGCGACGAGGACGAAGCTTCCTTCCTGAAGGATCTGTTGTAACCTGCAGAAACTTCTCTTTCTCAGTTTCTCTTAAAATCAAGTCGCGAACCAGATCATGAACACCACATGTTCTCATATCGCCATTCAATCTTCTCTTTCTGACCATTACCAGATTCCTGCTAATAAGATCTTCCAAATAACCTCTTCCCACTTGTTCCAAGCTTTTGAGGCTTTCCCTCCTTATAAAGCCCTCAGTAATCCATAGGTTGATCAATGTCCCAATGTTTACCTCACAATCTTCTGGAAAGACTCCCATGTAAAGAAGACATGGTTTAAGATGATTAGGTAAGTAATTGTAACTCATGGCAAGCACTCCTAGACAATTATCAGCTGAAGCAACAACTTTAGAAACACTTTTGGCTACATCTTCCCAGCTTTCTGCCGTTCTAGCAATTTTTGAGAGATGCCCTGCAACCACTAGAAGAGTTAAAGGCAGTCCCTGGCATCTTTTTGCTACTTTTTTCCCGATATCCTCTAATTCAGGAGGACAAACCTGTTGTTGTACCACAAATACCTTGTCATGAAGTAACTTCCAACTATCATCTACATTCAAGAGTGTCATCTCATGAGGAGGGCTCTCAGGGTCAGCATGCAGAGCTACAGTTTTGAGCCTACTGGTCAAAAGAATTCGACTCCCATTATTATCATCTGGAAAAATTCTAGACATAAGATCCCAGACGTAATAACTCCAAATATCATCTATTACGACAAGGTACCTCTTATACTTCAATTTTTTGTATATCATATCCATCAATTGATCATCACTTTCTTCCTTTTTCTGGGTCATAACCATCAATTGATAATCACGCTCTTCTTTTTTGTATATCATATCCAACAATTGTTCACTCCTCTCTTCTTTTTTGTATATCATATCCATAAATTGATCATCTCTCTCTTCTTTGCTCTCATTGGTTTGCTGAGTAATGCAAGAAAGAACACCCAACAACAAATCTCTAATCCGATATTCTTGATATATTGTCACCCAAATATGGATGTCAAAATGATGCCTAATTTCAGGATCATCATATACCTTTTTAGCAAGAGTAGTTTTGCCTATCCCTCCCATTCCCAGAATGGGGACAATTTCTCGAGTTAACTTTGGCCCTTTTAGTCTTCTGATGATTCTCATGAGGTGATCTTCAAGTCCCACCACAATATTTTCTGGATTCAGTTTTGCAAAATATCTAGATATCGAATGACCAGGCACGGAACGACCGCTTTGCGGACCCTCACTTGTAGGATCACCATAGCCCTGATCTTCATTTGTATCAAAACTACTTGCCAACACATTCCTCTTCAGAGCATCAATCTTTTCTACAAATGGTAGCAAGGTTTTGCATGATACCTTTCTTCTCATCACTCTCCTCTTAAAAGCATTAATCTTTTCTACAAGTGTCCTCAAGAAAGTCTTGGATAATAATGCCTCTGATATTTGCAGTGTTGTATCATTATAAATATCATATACCTGTAGTTCAATTGCATCTTCTGCTTCATTCACTGCAGCTCTAATTTCTCTCTCCAACTCTTCAACCTTACCACAATGTCGCCTTATCTTGCTAGTGTTCTCAAGAAAGTATTGGAAATACTCAAGACTCTCAAGGAGAAACTCAACCATTTTCCCTGTTTCACCAGTTATCCAATGTGGCTTTCGCTGCTTCAGTTGCTTCAAAGTTTGTATGAGAGAAATCACAGCAACATAAGCCATCTTTATCACCAACTTTAGGACAAAAAACAAAAAAATGCTTCGCAAAACTTTCTACTCTTCTGTCTTTGTTGAAAAAAAAACAGCAGTGTGAACAGCTGAGCAAGAGTTGATAAAGAGTTCTAAGCCTTATCAAAATGCCTACGCAGATTCTGAAAATCTGTTTTTTTTTTTTTTTAAAAAAAAAAAAATCAATAATTAGCTTCTGCAGATTGATTTGAACAAACGGCAAAAAAAGTTAAAAATCAATGTTGTAGTTTTATTTCAAAAAGGAGAATGTGAGAAATCATAACGATCAGATCTCCCAAATACATTAGAAATGAAGCTGCTGATAGGTCGACTTTGTTTAAGCTAGTTAAACTTAAATTCTCGAGATATGCTAAAGAGGACACATCACATGTTTGTCTTTTACTACTCCTATATCAAAATTTACGTGAAAGTTGTCACGGAATTCAAGGGTTATGTTTTGTTTAAAATTAACATGTCTGAATTTAAATGTGGATGCACGTCTAAATATTAAGGAATTTGGATTAGCTCCAGTATGCATGTGGCTCAACACTCAACTCATTAATTATCTCATTATCTCGGTTGTCGTTCCTCTGGAGAAGCTATCTAGGTTTTTGTTCCTAGTGCCTTCAAGTCTTAACTCACTGTCTCATTTATCTTTATTCATTTCTTTTGCTCGATATTGAAGAATGTTGAAGGGAATGTTTTGAACAATGACAATCGAAGGATCCAGTGGTTTTGGAAGAGAACCTGGTCCTTATGGAGAAGGGCAGGACTGATAAGGGTTATAAATTTTGGCAGAACTAGGAAGAGTGGCGCGTGTACGAATATACATCCTAGTCAGCTAAAAGAGGCTGTGTCGTGGCTGTGTCTTCGAAGTACGAATAAGAGTTGGAGCTAAACAAGGAAAGGAGTCACAGGAAATCTTGTCCTGCTATAATTGCAAGGTTTCCTTGTGAAATACAACTCGGATTATGAAGCCCATATAAAAGCTAGTAGTCGAGGCAGACGATACCTAGTTATTCACAAAGAGAGTTGAGAGCAATACTAAGGCGATCCAATAACTTTCAAAGTGATTTAACTGTTGAAGACAACTTTCGAAGGCTACATAGTTAAACTTAGATATTCTGTCTAGGTTCTTGTTTCGAAGTTGTCATAGTTTTGTGCTATCATTATTTTACCTACATGCTTTCTTTAGAAGCAACTGTATTAGGTGAACCATTGTGAGATTACTTTGTAAAGCTAGAGTGTAGCTTTGTTGAGTGATTAGGGTCTAGAGTGTAGCCCCCTTGGTTATAGAGTTTTGTAATCTAAAACTTGCTCTTTGTGTTAGTGGATTGGTTCAAAAATTCCAGAGTGTGGGTCGTGGTTTTCCTCCCTTAAGAAAGGAGTTTTCCACGTAAAAACACTGTGTTCTCTTGGTCTGCAATTTGTGTGTGTTGTGGTGTTTGCAGTGGAAAACTGTTGCGACAAGAACAAGGTTCTTGACATTAAGAGGTTGGTTCTTCGAAGAAATTTGGAGGACACTATTCAACCCCCTCCCTCTAGTGTCCATAGGAGGTGCTTAGTTTATAACATGTGGTATCAGAGCATGTCTTCTCGTGCTAGGTTAACACCTTGAGAAGGATCAAAATCATGAGTGCACCACCTACTATCACTGAAGGACAGTCGGTTCTGAGGCCCCCACAGTTCAATGGGCAGTACTACGCTTGGTGGAAGAACCGAATGGAGAACTATATTTGTGCTGAGGATTATCAACTCTGGCTTATAGTATTTGAAGGAAACTTAATTCCGACCAACGTAGTTGGGGAAGGAGCTGCTGCTCGAGAAGAACCTAAGTCAAAAGAAGAGTTCAATGAGGCTGACTATAAAGATGGTTGAAAAGAATCACAAAGCCAATCGTTTGGTAATTTGTGGGCTTGGTCCTGAGGAGTTCGATAGAGTCTCATCTTATAAGACGGCTAAGGAAATTTGGGATGCCCTGGAAGTCGCGCATGAAGGAACCACTGAAGTGAAGGACTCCAAGAGAAGAATGTTGAAAAGACAATTTGAGTTGTTCACCATGGGAGAGAAGGAATCAATACAAGACATGATGACAAGGTTGACCATCATCACAAACGAGATGAGGTCTCTGGATATGGAGCTGCCAGAAGTAGAGATGGTGGACAAGATTCTGAATGTACTTCCTGATGCCTGGGAACCCAAGATGACTGTCATCATTGAGTCCAAACCTTTTAGATCCATCAAACTTGAGGAACTGGTTGGAAGTTTGAAAACACATGAGATGATGAAGGAGTCAAAAAGTAAACCAGTACCCAAGAAGAACAAGACTCTTGCACTTGAAGCAATTGAGGAATATGTTGACTTGAAATCAGTTGAAACAGCTATGGTCAGTGCTTTGAGACAGAAGTTCAATCTGGAAAAGTTCAAAGGATTCAAAAGAAACAACAAAGAAAGCTCTGGAAGAAAGAACATTGTTGACAATCCAGACTACTCAGGATGCTTTAAATATTTCAAGAAGGACCATGCAGTTGTGGATTGTCCAATGTGGGAAGTTGAGTGGATGAAGAATAGAGCTACAAAGGAGAAGGAGAAGAAGACATCAAAAGATACTGATAAAGACAAGAAGAAGTTCAGACGACCTCCAAACTTCAGAGCAAAAAGAAGGAAGAGGAAGGAAGTTTTTTAATGCTACATGGGGACCTACTAACAGTGAATCTGACCAAGAAAATGAATCTGAGGATGAGTCTCCACTAGCATTGATGGGACTGTTAAGTGAAAGTTCAGACGAGGAGGATCCACGGGAGTTCAGAGGAGGATGAGATCCCTCAAAACCACCTGTATTTAATGGGACAAGCTACAAATGGTGGAAGAAACAAATGAAAATCTTCCTTCAAACGATGGATTATAGTCTCTGGGTGATCGTAAAATGAGGACCTCATATTCCTGTGAAGAGAGTAGCAAACGGAGCTTTTGTTCTAAAGTTGGTAGAAGAACTTGATCCTCAAGACTTAGATTGGTTGCAAGCAAATGTCAAAGCTGTGTTATACTTGAGAAAAGGGCTGTCGACCAATGTGCTAGCAAAGGTACTTGAATACAAGTATGCCAAAGAAATTTTGGAGAGGCTGAAAGAGATGTACACAGAAGATGACCAGATGAAGGACTCAGCCCTTATGGCAACTGATGGAGAAGAAGCTTCTCATTCAGCAGAGGTATGTCTTTCTGAACTAAAAGAAAATTTGCACACATACTCTACTGAAAACTTGATTTTAATAACTACCACCTTAATTGAGGGTTATGAAAAGGTAAAGACTGAGAAAGATAAATTGACTGAAGATATGAGTGATCTTAGAACAAAACACAATTGTCTTCAAGAACAAAATATTGAGCTGGAAGAAATTAATGTTGTTGTGAAAGGACAGGCTCTTATGTCAAACTCTAAGATCTCAGAATTAGAAATAGAATTGAATCAGTTGAAGGAGAGTGTTAATGGTAAGCAAGTAATAAGTGAAGTTCAAACATTTCTTGAAGATGAGCGTAAAAGAACAAATGAGATCCTGTATCAGGAAACTGAGAAAAACAGGATTCTAAAACAAAAGGTTGAAAAATCTGACTATGAGCTTACCAGATTAACAAAATGGAACAAATCCTCTGAGGCAATGAATTGGGTTCTTGAAAACCAGAACAAAGGAAAACAAGGGCTAGGATTCAATGCATAAATGCAAGCAAGGCAAAGACCAAAAATAAGAGGAGTATTTTACCTGAATGGGCTAAGAAAGATTTAATTTATCCATTTTCTTATAAGAAGGGACCCAAGCTTGTCTGGATTCCTAAAGCTAACCCTTAATTTGTTTTGCAGGCTGGAGTGAGAGTGAACAACCCAAGCTGTATTCTTGACAGTGATTGTTCAAGACATATGACAGGAGACAGAAGAAACTTTCTCTCACTCACAGCATTTCAAGGAGGCAGTGTAGCCTTCAAAGGAGGAAAAAGTGGCCAGATTGTGGGAGTTAGAAAAGTTGGGAGAACTCTAGATCATGCTATTGAAAATGTGTACTGTGTTGATGGTCTCAGACACAACTTGCTGAGTATCTCTCAACTGTGTGATAAAGGAAACCAAGTGAGTTTCTCCTCTGTAGGGTGTATTGTGAAGAACCTACAGAGTGGAGATATTGTCATGGAAGGAAAAAAGGGTGAATAATGTGTACAAAGCATCACTGAAATCACTGCCTGAAAATAACTTAACATGCCTGAATGTTCAAGAAAGTGTTTCTCAACTGTGGCACAAAAGAATGGGACATGCTGGTCTGTCACAGCTCAACAAGTTGGTATTGAAGAAGCTGGTTCGTTTATTGCCAAACAAGAAATTTGAAAACATAAAAATGTGTGATGCCTGTATTAAGGGAAAACATGTGAGATCATCCTTTAAATTCAAAAAGGTGGTGAGCACATCAAAACCATTGGAGTTGATAAATATGGATCTTTGTGGACCCATGACAGTCAAAAGCAGAGGAGGAAAGAGGTTTGTGTTTGTAATTCTTGATGATTACTCAAGGTATACATGGACCCTGTTCTTGGCATCCAAAGATGAAGCCTTTGATAGCTTCAAGGATTGGTCTGGAGTTGTGCAGAAAAGGTTGAGCCTGGAACTGGTCAACATCAGATCTGACCATGGCACGGAGTTCGAAAACTTAAAATTCTCTGAGTATTGTGCCAAACACAACATTGATCATAACTTTTATGCACCAAGAACTCCACAGCAGAATGGAGTAGTTGAAAGGAAGAACAGGTCTCAAGAGGATATGGCAAGAACCATGTTGTTATCAAGTGGTCTTGCAAGGAACTTCTGGGCTGAAGCTATAAACACTGCATGTTATTTGTTGAACTGATGCTCTATAAGAGCTATTCTTGAAAAGAGACCATATGAACTTCTTAGAGGAAAAAAACCGAATATTGCACATCTGAGGCCTTTTTGGTGTAAATATTTTGTTCACAACAACGGAAAGGAACCATTGGGAAAATTTGACGCAAGAAGTGATGAGGCAATATTTCTTGGGTATTCTACTCAAAGCAAGGCATACAAAGTGTTTAACAAAAGAACACAAACAGTATAGAAGAGCATGCATGTGGTATTTGATGAATCAGATAAGAAAATTGATGAAAAAGAAGTAGATGATCAGGTCATTGGTCTTGCTCGAGATGATGGTACAGTTAACTCTAAGAATCTAGAAGAAAATGAGGAACCATGTAAGAAAAATAAAGATTCAGCTCAAAGAGAACAAGGAGTCAACATGTCAGGGGGAATAACAGATGAAGTTGATGATTCAAATAATTAGGAAGAACCCACTCTAGATGTTCCGGAGGGTTCTTCTCATGATATACAACCCCGACCAGGGAAACATCAAAGTTCTCATCCTCTGGAGAATGTGCTATTTGAACTGGATACTGGAATTATGACTAGATCTGCCTTGAAGAACTTCTGTGCATTCTTTTCCTTCCTATCATCTATGGAACCAAAGAATGTAAAGGAAGCCTTAGAAGATCCTGATTGGGTCCTAGCCATGTAGGATGAATTATATCAGTTTGAAAGAAGAAAAGTCTGGCATCTGGTTCCTAAGCCAAAGGACAGGTCAATTATTGGTACAAAGTGGATATTCAGAAACAAATTGGATGAACATGGTATAGTGACAAGGAACAAAGCCAAATTGGTAGTCTACGGATACAGTCAAGAGGAAGGAATCGACTATGACCACCAGTAGCCAGGATGGAAGCCATAAGAATGTTGATTACCTTTGCTACATACATGGAGTTTAGACTGTATCAGATGGATGTGAAGAGTGCCTTCTTAAATGGTTACCTAAATAAAGAAGTCTATGTGTTGCTCCCAAACACACATGCAAGTATACGTGGTCGAAAAGTAATAAAGTGATAAATCGAGTATCGTTCCCACGAGGACTATTGTTACGACTGAATCCTAGCAAACAATTTCCTAAGAACTATTCAGGGATCTTTTTCCAATGGTTGAGATTTTTACTAACTAAATGCAATAATTAAAACAAGTAATTGAGATCAAGTAACATAGCAAATTCTAGGTTGTTGTCAATCAAAAAGAAACGGTCCAGGGTCAGAGTTACAAACAATCCAGTTGAGTTTTTCAGTTGATTCTAGTTCTTGATTTTCTAGATTGCTAACTAACAGGTTAATTGTAACCGTGAAAACCTTTCGATTCTTCACGGTCTATGCAGTCTACTCCAATCCCTATATGTCTATGGGTTGAATCACGTGCACGCATTAACGAATTCTGCGATTAGTTAAGCTAGGCGAGCAAGTATATGTCTATCCTACCCGCAAATTGATTCCCCGATGCCCAGGTTCACAATCTAGCCCTACTCTTTCTTATTTGCATTCACAAGTTAAGAAAGAATAAACAATCTGTCATGGTAAATCAATAGGAAGAATTCAACTTTTAAACATCAACCTTCATGTATTTACTCTAACCCTAGAACGAGCAAACTATAGAATTAAAGAGAAGAATAAGAGAAAGAGAGAAAGAACTTGTTTAGAAGACATCTAGGGCTCCTCCCCTCTCCTCCAAAACTGCTCCAAAGTCTGAACTACTATCAAAAACTAAGTAAAAGAGTATTTATAGGGTTTACAAAGGCCTAGTAATAAGTTACACCTAAGCCTAGACGAAATAGGAAGTCCAAAAACGCTCCAGGGGCGCTGTAGCTGGCGCTCCGCACCCCCAAACGCGCGCACACTAGCAGATTACGTCGAAGTCCCAGCGCCTTGGCCACGCCCCGTGCTGAGAAATGCGCCAGAAGGCTGGGCGCCTTAGGGGCGCGGCGCGCCTAGTAACGCGCCAGGCAAATTTTGCCTTTCCTTGCTCCGCAGCTCGCATCGTGTCATGCCTTCGTGTGCTCGATCCAATCCCCAATCAAAATCCAATTTTTCTTGCTCGATCATGCTCTTTAAAGCTCCAATTGCACTGCATAACGATCTACACATATACGATACAATATCAGTGCAAAATCACATTCATTAACTAGAAAACGGGCGAATAAAATACTCAAACGTGAGGAAATATTAAGGAAATATAGGCATAAAATGACAAACATCACAAACCCACACTTGAACCTTTGCTCGCCCTCGAGCAATTACCAATAATTTCCCAACCTAGATAGATCAGGTCTGCCTATGACTATGGTTGATACAGATCATTGAACAAATGCACACACGACTACTATGGGTCCAAAAACATGCCAACAATTTATCAAACATCAAAAACACGAGAACAACCACCCCAAGATAGCTCAAATGCACAAACTCAACTCATTGCAACCATGCTCCCACAAAGTCACACCTATCTACTCAACCAAAAAGCCACGAGTTCACCTATCTCATGCAAACCATGTGCCCTCACGAAAATGAAGCAAGAGAGTGTCCCCCAAATATCACACACAACAATGAATATCAAGAATAGAATGGGGACAACAGCATAGAAAGAATTCACTCACTCTCATGAAAACCTCACATGTCACACACGATGTACCATAGGCTTGTCCGTAGTGTAGGACTCCACTAATGTAAGCTCACTCCAGTCGGGATTAACTTGGACTTTAAAAGGTTGTAATTTAGGCTAAGGGGCTGGTAGGATACATATGGATAATAGTGACTACCTCCCTAAGCACGTTAATACATCACAATTAATTTAAGCACAAATCTCATCAAAGCCACCCAATTCACCCAACCAACAAATTTCACACACACCTTTTCAACAAGTAGCAATTTTTTTTCTTTTAAGCACACACTAGCAAGGATGGATATTCTTTTCTCTTTTTTCTTTTCTTCAATTTTTCAGCTTTTTTTTTCATTTGTTATTTCTATTCAATTATTTCCAGACCTTGCCAATGCTCCTTCAACTACTTCACAATTTTATCAAGTATTCCCCTCATTGGTTCCACTCAAAAACCTCCCATACTTCAATCACAAAATTCACAATAATATAAAATTATCAATTAAAGTGCTTAAGGATTAAAGGGTCAAAAGAAAGCAATTTAGAACAAGTGGGTAGGCTTGCGGTGTGGGTGCCAACAAGAGGTCAAAGAGATCACAACACGGGGCAAGTTCTAGACACACAGGTCAAGAGAAGACCTGTATCATTTTCCGACTAGAGCAAACCTAGGATTTCGGTTTGCACACACACGGGGTAAGTTCTATACACCAATATGCAAACATGGAGCACAATAAGAATATGCCACACAACACACATTGCACACGATCCACACAAAAAGGCTCTATCACAACTCTCAATCAAGCAAATAGAGTGCAACTTGTGGAAAATTAAGCACTAATGCACAAAGGTTCACAACAAAGTCAAGTGAGTGGACTCAAGCATCTCAAGGGGTCATTCCATTTTTTCTAGGCATGCATCACAATTTAAAATCAAAACGACACCACAAGTATCACATGCAATAAGTTCAAGTCCACCGGTATCAAAAAAATCAAAGGCACCTAGCATTCTACCGATCTCCTTCGTCTAGGGCCACCTAACAACTAATATTATACTAATCCTAAAAATAAAAAAACTACCCGGTTCAAAGGCCTCCCCGTGGAAAAGAACTGAGGCCATAAGAAAAATCACGAGGTGGATGACATGTACCACTAACAAAGACTAAAAAGAAAATATTTTTGAAATTTTTCATTAGTTTTTTAATTTTTTTCATATGTTAAAGCAAGAAACAAATAAAAATAACGTCAAGTGACAAAGGAAAAATCCTAACGGTACATGCATCCCTAACCTCAAGAACTTGGGAAGTCCCCCACCCCACACTTAGAACCAAGCAATGTCCTCAGTGCGACAAAAAATAAAGTACAAGAGGTAAAAGAACTTCCCTGAAGGCTCTAGTCCTTGGTGCTAGCATCTTCCAAGCTTCCATATAGTATGAGGTACTCAGACTTCCCCCAACAGGTCATCAATATTAGACAGGGGTCAGGACACCCCACACTTAAACTCGACATTACATGAACCTGCAATCCAAAGAATCACCCAAAGTAATATACAACCATAAAAATAATAATAAAAATAAATTAAAGTAAAGTAAGCAAATTGGGTTGCCTCCCAAGAAGCACTTGGTTTAACGTCGCGGCACGACGAAGACAACTTCATCACTTTTGTCTCCACCTTGAACTAATGAATTGAATCCCCAACTTTGCCTCAAGCTTACGACTATGGTATTGGGGTGGTGGCAAAAATACAAAAGGACCAAGTAACCATTGTCGCATTTTACCCTTCTTAGCCTTTAAATGAGGGATGTCGTTTTGTCTCCTCGGCATCAAAAACTTTAAAATATAGGCACCTTATTCCTCCTTGGGTTTCTTCATATGCTCGGGTGGCTCAATTTTCATGTCACCATCCAAACACAATGTTGAAAAATGATTGGAATGAGGTCCAATGTGCTTCAATTCTAAAATTGCATTACTTTTGACACCCTCACTTGCACAAACACTAGAGTCCTCAAATATGATGTTTTCTATTTCCTCACTTGACTCTACTGTAATTTTTTCAACCTTGGCATCATCAACTAATATTGGGTCGAATGGTAGGAATTCCACTTTTGCTCCTCAAATTGGCTTCTAAGCTCTTCTATCTCAAATCTACTATTCACGACAACTGATAATTGGGCATCAGACACTTCAATCATATCACTCAAATTTGCCTCTAGATCATGAATAGCTAAACCAAATTGATCAATTTCTTGTGTGAGCTCCACTCTTTCTTCCCTAAATTGTCTCATCATATTTGTAAGTTCGCTCTTGAAATCCCCATAAGCTTCTAAGAGTTTGGCTTGCTCCACTAGCCAAGTTTGGCTAACAACCTGCACTTCATCGCTCCTGACAAGCTCACAAACATCATTAGAATCATCACAAAAATTATTGGGGGAAGGAGCATGACACTTAGGACAATCATTCCACCGACCACCACACAATTTACAAAAGTTTCAATCAAAGGTGGTAGAAAATTCACATAACCAGTCTCGTAAGGTTGAAAGAGTTGGACAATTTTTCCACAAATGGGTTCCTCCACAAAGTAGACAAGAATCAGTAAAATAGGAGCAACCATCATTCAACCAGTTTTCATTCAAAGATGCCATGATAACGAGTATTACAATAATAAACTAAACAACAATTAAACCTGAATAGAAAATAATAAATTGTCTATAAAGAAAACAGTCAATTAGTTAGTCCCCGGCAACAGCGCCAAAAACTTGTTGCTCCCAAACGCACACGCAAGTATACGTGGTCAACAAGTAATAAAGTGATAAATCGAGTATCGTTCCCACGAGGACTATTGTTACGACTGAATCCTAGCAAACAATTTCCTAAGAACTATTCAGGGATCTTTTCCCAATGGTTGAGATTTTTACTAACTAAATGCAATAATTAAAACAAGTAATTGAGATCAAGTAACAGAGCAAATTCTAGGTTGTTGTCAATCAAAGAGAAACGGTCCAGGGTCAGAGTTACAAACAATCCAGTTGAGTTTTCCAGTTGATTCTACTTCTTGATTTCCTAGATTGCTAACTAACAGGTTAATTGTAACCGTGAAAACCTTTCGATTCTTCACGGTCTATGCAGGCTACTCCAATCCCTATATGTCTATGGGTTGAATCACGCGCACGCATTAACGAATTCTGTGATTAGTTAAGCTAGGCGAGCAAGTATATGTCTATCCTACCCGCAAATTGATTCCCCGATGCCCAGGTTCACAATCTAGCCCTACTCTTTCTTATTTGCATTCACAAGTTAAGAAAGAATAAAAAATCTGTAATGGTAAATCAATAGGAAGAATTCAACTTTCAAACATCAACCTTCATGTATTTACTCTAACCCTAGAAAGAGCAAACTACAGAATTAAAGAGAAGAATAAGAGAAACAGAGAAAGAACTTGTTTAGAAGACATCTAGGGCTCCTCCCCTCTCCTCCAAAACTGCTCCAAAGTCTAAACTACTATCAAAAACTAAGTAAAAGAGTATTTATAGGGTTTACAAAGGCCTAGTAATAAGTTACACCTAAGCCTAGACGAAATAGGAAGTCCAAAAATGCTCCAGGGGCGCTGTAGTTGGCGTCCCGCGCCCCCGAACGCGCGCGCACAAGCAGATTACGTCGAAATCCCAGCGCCTTGGCCATGCCCCGCGCTGAGAAACGTGCCAGAAGGCTGGGCGCCTTAGGGGCGCGGCGCGCCTAGTAACGTGCCAGGAAAATTTTGCCTTTCCTTGCTCCACAGCTCGCATCGTGTCATGCCTTCGTGTGCTCGATCCAATCCTCAATCAAAATCCAATTTTTTCTTGCTCGATCATGCTCTTTAAAGCTCCAATTGCACTGCATAACGACTTACACACATACGACACAATATCAGTGCAAAATCACATTCATTAACTAGAAAACGGGCGAATAAAATACTCAAACGTGAGGAAATATTAAGGAAATATAGGCATAAAATGCCAAACATCACTATGTAATACAGCCTCTAGGTTTTGTGAAAAGTGAAATTCCTGATCATGTTTACAAACTTGATAAGGCACTCTATGGATTGAAGCAAGCCCCTAGAGCCTGGTATGAGAGATTATCAGGATTCTTGCTTAAGAATGGGTTTTCAAGAGGGAAGATTGACAACACATTGTTCTTGAAGAAGAAAGGAAAGGATCTATTGGTGGTTCAGGTATATGTTGGTGACATCATTTTTGGCGCCACTAAAGAGGAATTATGCAAGGGATTTGCGGAGTTGATGGGCAGTGAATTCGAAATGAGCATGATGGGAGAACTCTATTTCTTCCTAGGATTGCAGATTAAGCAGACCCCTGAAGGAACTATGATTCACCAACAGAAATATGTCAAGGAACTTCTAAAGAAGTTCGACATGAAAGGAGCAAAAGAAATGTCCACACCTATTTCTCCTGGAACAAAGCTGGATATGGATGAACTAGGTCCTTCTACAAATAAGACAAAATATAGAGGAATTATAGGTTCACTCCTCTATCTCACAGCTAGACGACCGGATATTGTATACAGTGTAGGACTGTGGGCTAGATTTCAGTCCAAGCCTAAGAAATCACATTTAACAGCTGTGAAGAGAATCTTGAGATATTTGAAGGGAACTCAGGATTTATGTCTATGGTACCCAAGGGGAGGTACTTTTGAACTAATTGGCTTTGCTGATGCTAATTATGCAGGTCATCTGGTGGACAGGAAAAGCACTTCAGGAATGACACACTTTCTTGGTCCTTGCCTAGTTTCTTGGGCTACAAAAAAGCAAAACTCAGTAGCCTTGTCTACTGCAGAAGCAGAGTATATAGCAGCTGCATCATGCTGCTCACAATTGCTATGGATCAAACAGCAGTTGGAGGACTTTGGAATTAAATGTGGAGCTGTGCCTATTTTTTGTGATAACACAAGTGTAGTGAATATTGCCAAGAATCCAGTCCAACATAAAAGAACAAAGCACATTGATATTAGACATCATTTTCTCAGAGATAATGTGGAGAAGGGTCTAATCACCATGAATTCTTGCAGGACTGAAGACCAAATTGCTGACATCTTTACCAAAGCACTGAACAAAGTTCAATTTGGGAGGAACAGGTTGGAGTTAGGGATGACAAAAATACACGGATGACTCAGAATTTGTTCCCCAAGGATTGATTAATTAAGTGTTCATTAGTTTGTTTGTAACTATATTTGCTATTGTCCAGTCTAATTTTGTACTTTATTTAAGTATACTTGTTCAACTGAGTACCATTAGAGTATGCTAATGTGTTCCCATGAAAGAACATACAAGGTACGTAGAAGGAACCAAGACAAGCATGAGGAACCATGTCCAGGTACATCTAAATAGTTATTTATGTTAAGTGTCATAACTGAAATTGATTGTTTGATGATCTTGCATCAAGGAAACCTTCCATGTTTGTGTAACCGGCCATAATTATAGGAACAATTCCTTTTGTAGTTATACTTCTATAAGACTCCAACTGAACCCACCTATTCTAGAAGTCTTAAATGGGTAAGTGTAAATAACAGTCAAATCCTTCATTTTCCCGGTTTCCCAAAACTTCAAAAAGCTGCTTCTCTTTACAGTATCATCATTACTACCTATTCCCTAGGAAAGATTGAACCCACCGTTATTCTCTTAATAGTCATCAGAAGGAATAGAAAGAGAAACATTTACCAAACTCCCTTCTACTCCGTTCTCTCTCTAAAATTTAAAAACAAGAAAAACTTCCTCTCCAAACCCTAACCAAAAATCACTATGTCTCAAGCACAATCATCATCCGCTTCTCCAGCAAAGACCTCAGAAACTCACACTTCTAACGAATCCACTCTCAAACCTCATGCCTCCGCTCTCGCTGAAAGAATCGTCAAAGCAAGGGTGAAATTCCTCAAAAGAGCAGGAAAGAAGGGTTCCAAGAAAATGGTTGCAAGACCCTCGCTTCCGACGTCGGCATCACCAGTCTTCATTGAAAAATCAGTTGAGGTAATAGATGGCTCAACCCTAACTAGTTCTACTGCTTTAGAATCTGCTAAAAGCCCTGGGAAGTCGAGTACTGAAATTTTAGTTAGCTAGATGAAATTGTAGGATCAGTAGAGCCTGGTGGTAAAACTGATAGGGGGAATGTTAGTGGAGAAAATTTGCAGATTGTGCAGGAGGACATAGTTCCTAAGATTGGGTTTCATGTTCCCTTAGACACTGACATAGTAGAGGAGGTCAATGTAGTTGAAAATGTGTTGGAAAGATTGAGAGAAGAGGATTCTGCTGAGTCTCAAAAGGGCCCAGTCAACGAACCTAGTTCGGAGGCTGCTCCTGTTGAGAAGGTTCATGTGATGACTGTGTTGGAAGGTCTAGTTGGTGGAGGACCTAGTTCTGTTGAAGCTACAAAGGAATTGGGTTAAGAACCTGGCTCTTGCTCAATTCCTGCAGTAGCTGAGGATGCAAAACTTGACTGGACTGACTCTGAGGGAGAGAAAGATGAAAAATTTCAGGATGGTGAGGGTATAAGTGAGAAAGTTGTAGAGAAAAAAAAGTAAAGTGTTAAAAGAAAGTTTGGGGAAGAGGATTAGAAGTTGATGGGAGAAGAGGAAGAAGATAAGGTAGTGTTTGTAAGTGAAATAAAACCAGAAACAGATAAGAGAAAAAGGTTATTGAAAGGGGGGAAAAGTTATGTTAAAAAGCAAGCTGGTGGATGAGAGTGATGAGAACTCTCAAGGTGAAAATGGGAGTTATGATAAGCCTACTGCTCAGACAGCACCTAGGAGGGTGGCTACTAGGGGTGCCCTGAAGCAGCAGGTAGAGAAGATGGCAAATCTTGAGAAGAAGAAGGTTAAGAAGATGGTTGATGAGAAGCAAGTGAAGAGTATTTTTGAAGCAAATCGGGAGAGTGATAAGGATGGGAGTTATGTTGTTCCTAGTGATTCTGATATAGATAGTGAGGTAGAAAGTAAGAAGAAGAAGAAAGATATTGATGAGGAGGTTGACAGAGCAGCCTTCTTAGCTAGGTACCAAGTATTGGCTGGAAGAATCTTGAGTGACCTGAATGAGCACAACATGAAACCTCTGCTAAGGAAGGTAGAGGATCAAGGCTGGTTTAACCTCTTTGCTGAGGAGAAAAAATTTTTGTATGCTGAGGAGATCAGGGAGTTCTACATTAACTGTAGAGTTGCTGCAAGAAGAGTGTTCTCAGTTGTAAAAAGAGTGGAGATAGAGTTTGAAAGGAAGGAGCTGGGAGTAATTCTTGAGGTCCCTGCGGAAGGTTATTGTAGGTACATCAAGTTGAAATGGCCAAAGAGAACGGATGGTGTAACTCCTCTGAGTATTGTGAAGAAATTCTCTAGAAAGACCAAACTCAGAAAGTGAAGAAAAGTTGAGAAGAAGGAGATGGAACCTGTACATCAGTTGCTCTTTGAATTTATTCATAGGTTTCTGTTGCCTAGAGGGGAAAGGAACAGTGAGGCTTGTGCTCTTGACTTGACCTATATGGACCTGCTGGATAGAGGAACAAGGATCAATCTGCCTGGTCTGATCATCAGACACATAAAAAGGATTGCTGATACTGATCAAAAGCCACATTCTTTAGTACATTCCTACATCCTACAGCAGGTCTTTGAGCACTTTGGAGTGCCCTTGGAAGATTGGAAGAAGCCAACTCTGCATCAGATGTTTGGTCAAAATGTGCTGAAAAACTGTGACTTCTTCAAGGAGAAGAGGTCATCCAAGAGGCCAGTGCAAGTCAAGCAAGAGCAGCCTGAGGAGAGTGAAGACTTTGGTCCTGATGAAGCAATTGCAGCAGTGAAGGAATTGGAGCAGCATGTGTTGGAAGTTGATGAAGAGAATGCTGAATTGAAAAGGCAGTTGAAGGTGAAGGATCAAGAAATTGATCGCTTGAAGATTGAGTGTCACATGCATGAGACCGAGCTGGTGGTAGGAAGGGCCAAGAATTCAAGGAATATTGAGGCACTTGTCAAGCACTTCAACCTGAAGACCTAAGTCCTTCCCACTTCCTTCCATGTCCTTGACCAAATCCCTGTTTTCCTTCCCTATATGCCCCCTCTTGATGTTTGTTTTTAAGACAACCATTTGAAGTTGTGTACTTAATTGGGCTATGTGTTTTTCACACCCTGGATAATTGGTTTTAAATTTCTTTTGTCTGCATTGGGTCCTTTCTATTATATATCTGGTTCTGGTTGGGCCCTTAGCCTAATTCTTATGTTCTTAGTTGACTTGATTGCCTTGTGCTCTAGATTGGATGATACTGTCTAGTTCTTGCAGGATTTTGAATCTTTTCGATGATGCCAAAAGGGGGAAGAAGAAAATGTTAGGGTGTTTGTGACCTAACTCATCTGTTTTAAAATTTTCAAATGTATTTTTGCTTCTGTGTTTTTAGTGTGTTTTGTATGTCCAGGTTCTTTGGCAACATTTGTTTGTCATCATCAAAAAGGGAGAATTTGTTGATGTGAATGTTTTGAAGAATGACAAACGAAGGACCGAGTGGTTCTGGAGGAGAACCTGGTCCTTATGGAGAAGGGCACGATTGAACGAAAAGATTAAGGGTTGTAAATCTTGGCAGAACTAGGAAGAGTGACGTGTGTACGAGTATATATCCTAGTCAGCTAAAATAGGTTGTGTCGTGGCTGTGTCTTCGAAGTACGAATAAGAGTTGAAGCTAAACAAGGAAAGGAGTCACAGGAAATCTTGTCCTGCTATAATTACAAGGTTTCCTTGTGAAATACAACTAGGGTTATGAAGCCCATATAAAAGCTAGTAGTCGAGGCAGACGATACTTAGTTATTCACAAAGAGAGTTGAGAGCAATACAAAGGCGATCCAAGAACTTTCAAAGTGATTTAACTGTTGAAGACAACTTTCGATAGCTACATAGATATTCTGTCTAGGTTCTTGTTTTGAAGTTATCATAGTTTTGTGCTATCATTGGTTTACCCACATGCTTTCTTTAGAAGCAACTGTATTAGGTGAACCATTGTGAGATTACTTTGTAAAGCTAGAGTGTAGCTTTGTTGAGTGATTAGGGTCTAGAATGTAGCCATTTGGTTACAGAGTTTTGTAATCTAAAACTTGTTCTTTGTGTTAGTGGATTGGTTCAAAAATCTCAGAGTGTGGGTCTTGGTTTTTCTCCCTTGCGCAAGAAGTTTTCCACGTAAAAATACCGTGTTCTCCTGGTTTGCAATTTGTGTGCGTTGTGGTGTTTGCAGTGGAAAATTGTTGCGACAAGAACAAGGTTCTTGACATTAAGAGGTCGGCTCTTCGAAGAAAATTGGAGGACACTATTCAATCCCCCTCTAATGTCCATAAGAGGTGCTTAGTTTATAACAAAGAATTATATTAAAGAAATACAACCATAAATCCGGATTAAAAAAGAATTACAAGAACAATTCCTATTCATATATAAATGATAAGCTGAATAAGAAGGCTTATCATTGATAAACTTTTACTGACCATAATTGGGGAGAACTACTTAACGGAGCCTCCTCCTTGATTTTGCATTTAACTGCTTGTAACTACTAAGTTGTAATTACAAACTAATAAAAACATGATAGAAGGCTTTACCATACTATCTATATATCTATAATGTTACTGTGATTCTAGTTCAATCTTTTCAATAAGACAAGAAAACGTAACCTTTTTCATTTTATTTCGTTAACTTTCGCTAAGTATTCAGAATCAATTAGTTTCATTCAAATTAGTGAATAATTAATCAATATAATGTTTTGACTGAGTATTTATATGTAAAATGATATTCCCCTGACTTGATTCACTGGGCTGTATCCAACCCATTGGTTACTTGCATTCCATTTTTATATTATTTATTGTGAAAGAAATAAAAGATTCAAGTTTGAATAATAAGAAAAGCTACCACTTCCTCCCTTCCAAAAAGAATGATCTCACTTCCTTTTTAGTTCATCCATAAAAGAATGATCACTTTCCACGTTTAGTAATAGCTTTTTTTATGAGATGATTCATAACCACTCAAATTTTTATAATTTGTTTTAAACCACAAGTTTTAAAAGTCTTCGCTCCTCTTTTAAACATCGTGCCCAGTCAAACTAGGTCATTCTTTTTTAGACGGAGAGAGTACATTATAGCAGAAATAATATTATCATCGTCGCAACAGTAAATGCTAAAACAAGAAAGGAGGAGAGAATATTTGGGAGTCCACTCTTAAAGCCTTCAATTGAGGTACAGTCCAGAAGTAGTATAGTCCATTATTTTGCTCCCCCGCAACAATCAGTGTCCCCATGGTCCGGTCCTGCGTAGCACACAAGTTATGAGTTAACTGTACATTGCAATTAAATTAATTGATTATGTGAGAAACAGAAATCAAATTACAAGTCATCCCGAGCACATAAAGAACTTCGTGAGACTCAAACACTCATTCATTTTAACCGATCCATGTCATGTAGCAAATGAACTGCTTCCATTAGGTAGACCCACCGGACAATGTGGTATCTCTTTTAGATTTCTCAAAAATTATATCTCTCCAGTCATCATGTGATTCGAAACTCCCGTGTCAATTATCTACGAGGAACTAACGATCTTACCATTAGCTCGGTCACTAGCACCCGATTTTTCTTGATTCAGCAGTCCAACTAACATCTGCCACTGCTCACTGCGTAGTCCGAGGACACTTGACTTCTCGGACTCCACACTCACTTTGGGCTCTGGGTGAGCCACATTAGCACGGGGAGGTCCACGTCCATGTCCAGCACCACATCCACGGTAGTGTCCATGGCCAGCATTATTATTTACACCTCTGCAACGCCCTCCTGACTTGTTTTCGATTGTAGGCGAGTTATTCTACCAGTCCGGATACCTTATAACCTCGATGCACCGCTCTTGGTGACCATATCTATCACAATGTGGACACTTCGATCCGGCTTCAAAATTTTTATTAGGAGGGGAGTCATTCTGCGCAACAAAGGCCATCACTTCCCGTTTCTCTTCTTTTCCCCATGCAACTCCCTTTACTCTTTCATCATGTACCAGCTTCCGATACGCCTTACTCAACAAAGGCAATGGATCTTGAGCCAAAAAATTTGAATGCACCGTTCCAAACACATCCTCATCCAATCCCATCAGAAAAAGATGCATTTTATCTTCTTCTTTCTTCTTTCTTCTTATCCAGCGGGGCCCCTAGATTACATGTACACTCCCCATATGAACAGGTGGGGAACTATTCATAATTTTCGAGCTCTTTCCAAAGGGATGTCAACTTTCCATAGTAATTCACTATGGACATTCCTTTTTGTTTGCAACCGACTAGTGTTGCCTTTAATTCCTGAATTCTAGGTCCATTTCCAACAGAAAACCTTTCCTGGATACTCTCCCCCAAGTCTGGCTACTTCCATATGGGAGATAGTAGACCGGAGTGCAGGTTCTATTGAGTTCCAAATCCAAGATACCAACAGTGAATTAATAGTTCACTAATCCTCTAGATCTGGTGAATCTTCAGCTGATTATTTCAAGGTTCCGTCGATGAAACCAAATTTCTTCTGGGCACTTAAGCCCGTTCTTACAGACCTTGCTCACTTATCATAGTTTTCTCTTATCAAAATCACCTGAGTGATAATTAGGTCGGGATTATCATTGGTAGTAATATAATAGGGAGATATTGTCTTCTTTGCGGCTGCTCGGTCGGCAGCTGTTCCATTTTCGGGAGGGGCTAACGCCATGATTATAACTTTTGATTGAAGTGGAGAATTTCACAAACTTGATTCAAGGATCGAGTGATGGCTATGTTACCATGCTAAAGCAAGAAAGGAGGAGAGAATATTTGGGTGAAATCTCACATTTTCTGTTACTGAATAGCCCTATATATACAAGTAAGAATAGAAAAACCTAGCGTGGTCCCTAAATAACTCATAATGGGCTTGGCCCAATTTATAATTAACCTAGATTAAAATGTACATGAATAAACCTAAATACAATAATAACCTTCATTAGTAAATAATTTTTTCTTTAACTATGGTGAGAAAGAAACGTGATAAATGTGAGATGACTAGATTTGGTTCTTTATTCTACTATAATATTTGTTAGGGGTATTTATCGGCCAGTCCGAGTTTGTACGTTATCGATTTTTGAATTGTAAAAATGTTAAACCAATAGTTGAACTAATAGGATATATCATTTTTTGAATTATAACGGTTCGGTAATTGGTTAACCCGTTACGGTAATTGGACTTAAAATGCAGATTTTTCTTTCCTATTTGGGTGAGAAAATACTCTTAAGTTTTTATATTAACAAAACTCTGATATCTATGTGCTTCAGTATTCACTATTCCGTTGGATCTATATGGTTGAATGTTATGTGTGTTGCTCCCAACGCACACGCAAGTATACGTGGTCGACAAGTAATAGAGTGATAAATCGAGTATCGTTCCCACGAGGACTAAGCAGACTAATACTTGACAAACAATTTCTAGACAAACTACTCAGGGATCTTTTTCTTTGATGGTAAGAGTTTTTGTAACTGAAAAATAGTAATTAAAGTGCTAGAAGTGTAGCCAAGCAATGGTGCAATACTTTGGTTGTTAACAATATTAAGAGGACGGTCCTGGGTCAGAGTTACGACCAATCCAGTTGAGTTATCCAATTGATTCCACTTCTTAAATCCCGGGTCACTAACTGACAGAGTAAATGTAACTGTGAAAACCTTTCAGTTCTTCACAGTCTATGCAAGCTACTTCAATCCCTATATGTCTATGGGTTGAATCACATGCACGCATTAACGAATTCTATAATGAGTTAAACTAGGCGAGCAATTATATGTCTATCCTACTCATAAATTGGTTCCCCGATGCCCGGGTTCACAAACTAGCTAGTTCTATTCTTTCTTATTACGTAATTAAATTCCCTCTTTCGAGTTCAATCTAAAAACCATAGATAATGCATAATTATCAAGCTCTAATAATTATACAAGTGGAATCAAGAAAGAATAAGCAACCCGTTATGGGATTCAATTAATGGGAATCAATCTTCAAACAATCAACTTTCATGTAATACTCTAACCCTAGAACGTAATATTTAGCCACGCATATTCATAATCACAAGGCAAAGATTTGATGAAATAATGATGTAAATGATGTAATAGATGGAAGATTAGGAATAAACCCTTGTTCAATGAAGTATGGTGCTCTCAAATTGCTCCAAAGTATCCACTGCGTAACAACCTACACACGCACGACATCAAATTAGTGCAAAACCTCATAAACTATAAAACGGGCGAATAACAAGCTCAAACATGCGGAAATATTAAGGAAACATTCGCATAAAATGCCAAACGTCACCACCCCACACTTGAACCCTTGCTCGCCCTCGAGCAAGTCACAACTAACTTCCCAACCTAGGTAAAACAGGTCTGCCTACGACTATGGTTGATACCGATCATTGAACCAATACACACATGACTACTATGGATCCACAAACATGCCAACAATTTACCAAACTCAAAAATATGAGAACAACCACCCCAAAGTAGCTCAAATGCACAAACTCAACTTATTGCAACCATGCTCCCACAAAATCACACCTATCTACTCAACCAAGAACCATCAACTTCACCTATTTCATGCAAACCATGTGCCCTCACCAATATGAAGCAAAAGAGTGCCCCCCAAAGATCACATATAACAATAAATATCATGAATAGAACGGGGCAATAACAAATAAATTCACTCACTCTCATGAAAGTCTCACATGTCACACACAATGTACCATAGGCTTGCCCGTAGTGTAGGACTCCACTAATGTAAGCTCACTCCAATCGGGATTAACTAGGACTTTAAAAAGGTCGTAATGTAGGCTAAGGGGCGGGTAGGATACATATGGGAATAGTGACTACCTCCCTAAGCACTTTAATACATCACAATTATTTCAAACACAATTCTCATCAAAGCCACCCAATCAACACTTCCCCACACACACCTTCTCAACAAGTAGCATTTTTCTTTTAAGCACACACTAGCTAGGAATGGATATTCTTTTCTCTTTATTTCTTTTTTTTTCACAAATTTTTCTTTTCTTTTCAACTTTGCTCTTTTTTTTTTCTTTTCAATTTCATTATTTTCCAACCTTGCCAATTCTCATAAACCTACTACACAATTTTCACAAGTATTCCTCTTCAAGTTCCACTCAAAAACCTCCCAATATCCAACCACAACTCCAAAATATTATCACAATATCAACTATAGTGCTTAAGGAGTAAAGGGCTAAAAGAGACAATTTAGAACAAATGGGTAGGCTCGGGGTGTGGGTGCCAACACAAAGGTCAAAGAAAATCACAACAAATTTTTTCTTTTTTCAAGGTGTATATGTAAGGGTAGGCAAATCAAGAGAAGGCCTTGCATCATTTCCCGACTAGAGCAAACCTAGGATTTCGCTTTGCACACACACGGGGAAAGTTCTAGACATTGATATGCAAACATGGAGCAAATAAGAATATGCCTCACACACACATTGCACATGATTCACACAAAAAGGTTCCATCAACAACTCTCAATCAAGCATCTAAAGTGCAACTTGTGGAAAATTAAGCACTAATGCACAAAGCTTCACAATAAAGTCAAGCAAGTGGACTCAAGCATCTCAAGGGGGTTATTCCATTTTTTTCCTAGGCATGCATCACAATTTAAAACCCAAGGATACCACAAATAGGACATGCAATCAATTCAAGTCCACTGGTATCAAACAAATCAAAGGCACCTAGCATTCTACCTATTTCTTTCGTCTAGGGTCACCTATACTAACTATTCTAATCCTAAAAATAAAAAACTACCCGGTTCAAAGGTCTCCCCGTGGAAAATAACCGAGGCCATAAGAAAAACCACGGGGCGGATGACATGTACCACTAATAAAACTAAAAGGAAAATCTTTTTGGAATTTTTCATTGGTTTTCTAATTTTTTTTTTCATATATTAAAGCAAGAAACAAATCAAAACAAAGTCAAGTGACAAAAGAAAATCCTACGGTACATGCATCCCTAACCTCAAAAATAGATAAAGGGTAGTTCCCCACCCCACACTTAAACTAAGCAGTGTCCTCAGTGCGACAAAGAAGTAAGTGCCAAAGTAAAAAAAACTGCCCTGAAATCCAGCTGACCAACACTGGGTAGTGCGCAGGAGTGCGGACCTAGTCCTCCTCCTCATCAGAGCCACCACCCTCAGCATCAGTCTCCACAGCCTCACTGTCCGGATCACGATCAACAATATCCGAATCAGTGTTCTCATCCTCCTCCGGAGGCATCTGTACTGCTCGAGTCATGCCCAGCAGACGTCTCGAGGTATCCAGTAAAGGCACAGTGCGATCAATAGCTGTCATATCCAAGCCCCACTGCCGGGCCATCTGCTCCATCATCAAATACTGACGTGCAGACAAGTTGGTGTCTGCTTCCTGCCACTCGTCAGCCGTCAGTCTCACAGGTGCAGTAGTGGTCACACCCTTGACCGATGCAATATCAAACGGCTTCTCGATGTCAGGGACAATGTGATTCCCGATCTCATCCACTGGGACTCCAGCCTGCTCCAAATACCTGGTAAGGATGTTCCCAAAGTACAAGCGACTACATGAATCTAGCCCCTTTGCTCTTTCATCACTCGCAACATGTAGTAGCCGATATTGACCGGCCTCCCGGTCATAAAGAAATATACCATGCACGCCCGAGTCTTGGTGACCTCGGAATAATGAGAAGATGGCGATATGCGTGCATTAATAAACCTCAACCACACGCGAGCTGTTTTCAAAAACTGCGAGAAGAACATGTCTTTGTGTCTTCCGGACACAGTTCGCGCCCACTTATGAGTGGAGCTCTCACCACAGAGTGTATCCCGCAGCACCTTATAGTCAGGCTTCCTAATGAAGTCTCTCAGCTCATCATACTCAGGGTCCTCGACCCCCAAGAAGGCATTCAATGCCGTGTGGTCTAACTTCACCTTCACCAATGTCATCCTCCTTCCATGCCTCCTCCGGCTCCCAGTTTGTGTAAAGTTCTTGCACTAAGTCAAGGTTGGCATGCCCTGGACTCTCAAATACCGAGTCCCAAAGTAAAGCAACTATCGCATCGGCCACCCCTCGAAATTTTTGCATTACCCTCCGCTTGTCAATTGCTTGCTCGGGGATATACCCCGCAAGCCTCACATTTTTATACCAAGTTTGTCACTCCCCTTTCTTCACAAAAGTGAGGCCATAACGTGTCTTTCCCCCGGGTCGTGGTATCGGCACCGCGTCCTTAGGGATTCTTGCCTTGGCCTTTGCCTTTGGTTTGGCCTTGGGCTTGGCTGATGCCTTGCCCTTTTGCTTGCTAGAAGAAGGCTCGGCTTGAAGTGCTCTCCTTGGGGCCGAGGCGGATGAAGAACTAGCTTTATGAGGTGTGGTCACCATGGTACCTACACAACAATAGATCAATGTGAGATGTCAAAGTAAGCACCCAAGAATGCAATTCAAGCTCAAGTGGTAGGGTACCACCCCACACTTATCACACACTCTATGTGTCAATCAACTCAACTCAATAGCACAAGCAACCCCACACTTAAACAAAACTAGCTTTGTACAAAAGATGCCACCTTTGTGGTTATCAAGATCAAGCTAGTGTGGGTGAATCGTAGCCAATTTTGATGTGTGTGAGACGCTTAATGTTCATAATAAGCCTAAGGATTGCATTGCTACTCAAGAATTCACAATGTTATACAATTTTCATGATTGAGGCTTTTTCACAAACACTTGGTGTGCACACTTTGAAACTATCAAGTTCAATGATTTTTGGAATGTGCTAACCCTCCCAAATTGTTGGGAGATCTCTTTTTACAAGTCACAAGCTAACTATCAAGCACAATGAACAATTTAAGCACCTCAAGAGCAATATTTAATCATAAGCTTGCAACTAGTTAAGAAACCTACCATGAAAAAGAATTAGTTCATCTTATATGTGATTGAGAGAAAAATAGGAATTTACATACTTGAAAGTGTTAGAATGGATTGCAACAATATTGGGAATGATTCCAAGAGTTAGAGATGGATTGGGGAGTGTTTAGGGAGTAATTGGAGAGAAAATAGTGAAGAAAATAGAGTAGAAATCGGGCATAAGGGATTGGGGAAAAACCGGGTCGCAGGTCAAACCCGTTTGACCTGGAATTTAAAAAAAAAATTGGCCGGGCGCCATGGCCTCCGCGGCGCGGACCAAACGCGCGCAGGATTTTCTAGCTACTCCCAAAAGCTTCTGGCGCGTTTGGCTGCGCGCGTTTGGCTGCGCGCCACGTCCCAAAAGCGGAAGAGTTTTGGCGTGTTCTGTCTTGGGGCACGCGTTCCGAGGCGCGGGGCGCCCGTTATAGCACCCCTTGTGCGAATTTCTACTTCCTATTTCGTCTAGGCTTGGGTCTAAATTATTACTAGGTGTTTGTAAACCCTATAAATACTCTTTTACTTAGTTTTTCATGGGAGTTCAGACTTTGGAGCAATTGGAGAGCTCATAACATCAAGAACAAGGGTTTTTCTTCCTTCCATTAATCTATTACATCATTATTTCATTATTTCATCAAATCTTTGTGTTGTTATTATGAGTATGCGTGGCTAAATCTCTAGTTCTAGGGTTAGAGTATTACATGAAAGTTGATTGTTTGAAGATTGATTCCCATTAGTTGAATCCCATTACGGGTTACTTATTCTTTCTTGATTTCACTTGTGTAATTGTCAGGGCCCGATTATTACGCATTATCTATGGTTTTTAGATGGAACTCGAAAGAGGAAATTTAATTACGTAATAAGAAAGAATAGGACTAGTTTGTGAACCCGGGCATCGGGAAATCAATTTGTGAGTAGGATAGACATATACTTGCTCGCCTAGTTTAACTAATTACAGAATTCGTTAATGCGTTCACGTGATTCAACCCGTAGACATATAGGGATTGAAGTAGCCTGCATAGACTGTGAAGAATCAAAAGGTTTTCACAGGTACATTTAATCTATCAGCTAGTAACCCGGGATTTAAGAAGTGGAATCAATTGGAAAACTCAACTGGATTGTTCGTAACTCTGACCATGGACCGTCTCCTTATTACTGATAAAAACCAATTTTTGCTCCATTGTTTGAATTCACTTCTACCATTTAATTACTGTTCTTTAGTTAATAAAATCCTCACTATTGGAAAAAGATCCCTGAATAGTTTACATAAATTGTTTGCTAGAATTCAGTCTGAAAATTCCTCGTGGGAACGATACTCTACTTATCACTTTATTACTTGTCGACCACGTATACTTGCGTGTGCGTTGGGAGCAACAAGTTTTTTGGCGCCGTTGCCGGGGACTAATTTTTGACTGATTTCTTTTTGAACAGTTTATTAATTTCTATTCAGGTTTAATTTTTATTTTGAGTTTTGTGCTGTTTCAGGTATTAGGTCCTGCTTGATCATTACCTACAGGAATGGCAGAAGAACAAGCTTTAGCGGTGCGAGATGTTGCTCTCCCCAGCCTGGAGGGAGTAGCCTCGAGCATAGTTAAGCCTGAAATTACTGGAAACTTTGAGATTAACTCCTGTATGATACAACTGTTACATACGACTGGACAATTTGCTGGATTACTTAGCGAGGATCCACAACAACATATCCAGAATTTCTTGGAGATCAGCGATACTTATACACCATCGGGAGTTCCTACTGATTATGTTCGCTTGACTTTGTTCCCGTTTTCACTGATTGGGGCAGCAAAAAGGTGGTTAAAGGCTGAAAAGTCTGGGTCTATCACTACTTGGAATGATTTGGCAAAGAAGTTCTTAGCTAAGTTTTATCCATCTGCCAAGACAGCCCGGGTGAGGAGTGAAATTATCTCCTTCAGACAGGTAGAAGAAGAGTCTTTGTATTCAGCCTAGGAGCGGTTCAAAGCTTTACTGAGAGATTTTTCACACCACAACCAATCTAATGAGGTTCTTGCACATACTTTTGTTGAGGGGTTGAATGCGCACACTAAGATCGTGGTAGATGCGGCTGCTGGAGGCCAAGTATTAGCCTTAAATTTTGACCAGATCTATGATTTGCTAGATAAGTTTTCGCAGAGCAATCCTGATTGGCAGGGAGATGGTAGAGCTACTACGCAGAAAGCTGCAGGGGTACTTCAGTTAGATGCAGTTTCAGAGCTAAGGGCGAGGATGTATGCTATTTCCAATCAAATTAGCAAGCTAGCTCTGCCAAAGACTCAGCAACCAGTGGCTCTAGTGAAACAACTCCAGAGTTTTTGTGAGGTTTGTGGTCAAGACCATGCTACAGAGGTTTGCTCCTCTAATCCAGAGTCAGTTTATTATGTGGGTAATCAAAACAGGTTGCAGGGTCAAAATCAGTTTGGTAATGGTTATTATCAAGGTAATACGAGAGCCCCGAATAATTACCACCCACTTCCAGCTCCACCACAGCAGGTTAGCAGTTCAGTTGAAGATATGCAAAAGCAGATAATGGCGGGCCAGCAGAGCCATACAAGATCTTGCCAATGCTCAAAAGAACTTGGAGCACCAGTTGGCGCAGTTGGTGGGAGAATAAGCATGGTTAAAAAAGAGCCTGAACAATGTCTTGCAGTGACTTTAATTGAAGGTGGAGAGCTGATGGCCAAGTCTGAGGAGCGAGCTGAAATAGAAAAAGTTGAAAAAGTGGAGAAGGTGAAGAAGAAAGAAGAGAGAAAGGAGGCACCTCTGCCACCTCCACCATTCCCCCAGAGACTTATACCATCGAAGGATCTGGCCCAGTATCAAAAATTTGTGAGTATGTTGAAAGAACTTCAAGTTAATATTTCTTTGACTAATGTGTTTGAATTGATGCCATCCTTTGTGAAGTTTTTAAAAGATATTTTAGTCAAGAAGAAAAAGCCTCAAGAGATAGATACATTTGAGTTAGTTGAGGAGTGTAGCACAATCTTGAGCAAGCTACCTCCAAAACTTCAAGATCCTGGGAGGTTTACTATTCCTTACACTATTGGAGGGCATAATATCACTGGTGCCTTGTGTGATTTGGGTGCGAGCATAAATCTCATGCCTCTGTCCGTTTGCAAAAGGTCAGGGCTAGGAGCAATCAAGCCCTCTTCAGTTACTCTTAAGATGGCGGATGGATCACTCACTCACCCTGATGGTAAGTTGGAGGATGTGTTGCTTAAAGTTGGTAAGTTTACATTCTCTGCTGATTTTATAGTCCTAGATTATGAAGAGGATCGAGAAGCTCCAATCATTTTGGGGAGACCGTTCTTAGTCACCTCGAAGGCAATTATTGACATGGAGCTGGGTGAGATGACTGTTAGGGCGCATGGAGAAAAGGTTACCTTCAAGGTGTATACTGAGAAGGAGCACATAGCTGAGATTGAAGAGTGCTCTATGATTGAATGTGTCAAACAAGAACATGGAAGTACACCACATGTGAAGTTGAAGATGGGTTCTCTCAAAGAAGGGAAGAAAGCAAAGGTTCGGCGTAAGAAGAGAAGACATAAATGCTGGAAGTGAGCTAAAAGGGACGTCGTGCCACGACGTTAACTAAGGCGCTTCTCGGGAGGCAACCCGAGTTTGTACTTGTATTATTTTATTTATAGTGTCACGTAGTTTTTATTTTTCCTTGGATTGCAGGTTCATGTAATGTCGAGGCTAAGTGTGGGGTGTCCTCACCCTTGCCTAATATTGATGACCTGCTGAGGGAAGTCTGAGTACCTCATACTATATGGAAGCTTGGAGGATGCTAGCACCAAGGACTAGAGTCTTCAGGGAAGTTTTCTTTACCTTGCACTTTCTTATATTTAGCACTGAGGACAGTACTTAGTTTAAGTGTGGGGTGGGGAACTACCCTTTATTTATTTTTGAGGTTAGGGATGCATGTACCGTTAGGATTTTCTTTTGTCACTTGACTTTATTTTGATTTGTTTCTTGCTTTAATATATAAAAAAAATTGAAAAAAATTAGAAAACCAATGAAAAATTTCAAAAAGATTTTCTTTTTAGTCTTTGTTAGTGGTACATGTCATCCACCCCGTGGTTTTTCTTATGGCCTCGGTTCTTTTCCACGGGGAGGCCTTTGAACCGGGTAGTTTTTATTTTTTTTAGGATTAGAGTAGTTAGTTATAGGTGGCCCTAGACGAAAGAAATATGTGGAATGCTAGGTGCCTTTGATTTGTTTGATACCGGTGGACTTGAATTGATTGCATGTGCTATTTGTGGTGTCCTTGGGTTTTAATTGTGATGCATGCCTAGAAAAAAATAGAATGACCCCCTTGAGATGCTTGAGCCTACTTGCTTGACTTGATTGTGAACCTTTGTGCATTAGTGCTTAATTTTCCACAAGTTATACTTTAGATGCTTGATTGAGAGTTGTTGATGGAACCTTTTTTGTGTGGATCATGTGCGATGTGTGTTGTGAGGCATATTCTTATTTGCTCCATGTTTGCATATCAATGTCTAGAACTTTCCCCGTGTGTGTGCAAAGCGAAATCCTAGGTTTGCTCTAGTCGGGAAATGATACAAGGTCTTCTCTTGATTTGCCTACCCTTACATATACACCTTGAAAATAGAAAAAATTTGTTGTGATTTTCTTTGACCTTTGTGCTGGCACCCACACCCCGAGCCTACCCATTTGTTCTAAATTGTCTCTTTTGGCCCTTTACTCCTTAAGCACTTTAGTTGATATTGTGATAATATTTTGGAGTTGTGGTTGGATATTGGGAGGTTTTTGAGTGGAGCTAATGAAGGGGAATAATTGTTAAAATTGTGTGGTAGTTGTTTATGAGCATTGGCAAGGTTGGAAAATAATGAAATTGAAAAGAAAAAAAAAGAGAAAAGTTGAAAAAAATTGAAAAAGAGGAAAAATTGTGGAAAAAGAAATAAAGAGAACAGAATATCCATTCCTTGCTAGTGTGTGCCTAAAGAAGAAAAATACTACTTGTTGAGAAGGTGTGTATGTGGAAGTGTTGATTGGGTGGCTTTGATGAGAAGTGTGTTTGAAATAATTGTGATGTATTAAAGTGCTTAGGGAGGTAGTCACTATTACCATATGTATCCTACCCGCCCCTTAGCCTACATTACAACCTTTCTAAAGTCCTAGTTAATCCCGATTGGAGTGAGCTTACATTAGTGGAGTCCTACACTACGGGCAAGCCTATGGTACGTTGTGTGTGACATGTGAGACTTTCATGAGAGTGAGTGAATTCATTTGTTATTGCCCCCGTTCTATTCATGATATTTATTGTTGTGTGTGATCTTTGGGGGGGCACTCTTTTGCTTCATATTGGAGAGGGCACATGGTTTGCATGAAATAGGTGAAGTTGATGGTTTCTTGGTTGAGTAGATAGGTGTGATTTTGTGGGAGCATGGTTGCAATAAGTTGAGTTTGTGCATTTGAGCTATTTTGGGGTGGTTGTTCTCATATTTTTGAGCTTGTTAAATAGTTGGCATGTTTGTGGATCCATAGTAGACATGTGTGCATTTGTTCAATGATCGGTATCAACCATAGTCGTAGGCAAACCTATTTTACCTAGGTTGGGAAGCTAGCTGTGACTTGCTCGAGGGCGAGCAAGGGTTCAAGTGTGGGGTGGTGATGTTTGGCATTTTATGCCAATATTCCCTTAATATTTCCGCATGTTTGAGCTTGTTATTCGCTCGTTTTATAGTTTGTGAATGGGGTTTTGGACTAATTATATGTCGTGTGTGTGTAGGTTGTTATGCAGTGCAATTTGAGCTTTTAAGAGCATGATTGAGCAAGGAAAGATTGGATTTTGATTAAGGATTGGATTGAACACACGAGGGCACGACACGAAGCGAGCTGCGGAGCAAGAAAACACGATAGTTGCCTGGCGCTACCAGGGGCGCGCCGCGCCAGCCAAAGCGCCCAGCTTCTGGCGCGTTTGGCTGCGCACCACATCCCAAAAGCGGAAGAGTTTTGGCGTGTTCTGTCTTGGTGCACGCGTTCCGAGGCGCGCGGCGCCCGTTATAGCGCCCCTTGTGCGAATTTCTACTTCCTATTTCGTCTAGGCTTGGGTCTAACTTATTACTAGGTGTTTGTAAACCCTATAAATACTCTTTTTTACTTAGTTTTTCATGGGAGTTCAGACTTTGGAGCAATTGGAGAGCTCATAACATCAAGAACAAGGGTTTTTCTTCCTTCCATTAATATATTACATCATTATTTCATTATTTCATCAAATCTTTGTGTTGTTATTATGAGTATGCGTGGCTAAATCTCTAGTTCTAGGGTTAGAGTATTACATGAAAGTTGATTGTTTGAAGATTGATTCCCATTAGTTGAATCCCATTACGGGTTACTTATTCTTTCTTGATTTCACTTGTGTAATTGTCAGGGCCCGATTATTACGCATTATCTATGGTTTTTAGATGGAACTCGAAAGAGGGAATTTAATTACGTAATAAGAAAGAATAGGACTAGTTTGTGAACCCGGGCATCGGGAATTCAATTTGTGAGTAGGATAGACATATAATTGCTCGCCTAGTTTAACTAATTACAGAATTCGTTAATGCGTTCACGTGATTCAACCCATAGACGTATAGGGATTGAAGTAGCCTGCATAGACTGTGAAGAATCAAAAGGTTTTCACAGGTACATTTAATCTGTCAGCTAGTAACCCGGGATTTAAGAAGTGGAATCAATTGGAAAACTCAACTGGATTGTTCGTAACTCTGACCCTGGACCGTCTCCTTATTACAGATAACAACCAATTTTTGCTCAATTGTTTGAATTCACTTCTACCATTTAATTACTGTTCTTTAGTTAATAAAATCCTCACTATTGGAAAAAGATCCCTGAATAGTTTACATAAATTGTTTGCTAGAATTCAGTCTGAAAATTCCTCGTGGGAACGATACTCTACTTATCACTTTATTACTTGTCGACCACGTATACTTGTGAGTGCGTTGGGAGCAACAACCGGACTCACCCACTTGCTGTCAGAGATAGGAAAAATAATACCAGCATCCAGCCACTTGATAACTTCTTTCTTCACCACCTCTTTCATGATTGGATTTACTCTCCGCTGCTGCTCTATGGACGGCTTGTGGTTTTCTTCCAAGAGAATTTTATGCATGCAGAAAGAAGGACTAATCCCTCTAATATCAGCAATAATCCAGCCAATAGCTCTCTTGCGCTCTCGCAATACCCTCAACACGTTTTCAACCTGCACATCAGACAACAAAGAAGAAAGGATCACGGGCAAAGTATTACCTTCACCCAAATAAGCATAACGCAAATGCGAAGGTAAAGGTTTGAGCTCAAGAGTAGGAGCCTTCTCAATAGACGGTTTAGCAGGAGTTAAGGTCAACGGTCTATCAAACTCCTCAAATTTCTTCCACCCTGGGATGAATCTACTCTGCATATTAAGAACCTCCAAATATTCTTCAATTCATCATCCTTCAGGATATCATCATCATCACATAAGAGTGCCCTTTCCAAAGAATCAACATTAGAAGCCAAGAATGACCTCTCATCAGCAGTAAACTCATCATCTATCACTTTTACCATGGACAACTCTTCATAATGAGAAGGAAGCTGGGTAGCTCTGAACACATTAAACACAGCTTCTTCCCCATTTACCTTCATTATCATCTTTCCAGCTCTAACTTTAATAACAGCATCAGCAGTAGCCAAAAATCCTCTTCCCAATATGAGAGGAACCTCAGGATCAGCTTCATAGTCAAGAATAATAAAATCAACACGTAAAATAAACTGACCCACTTGTACAAGCACATCTTCAATAATCCCCTCGGGGCAGGTCAATGATCTATCAGCCAGCTGCAGAGTCATAGTAGTGGGTCGTGGTTCACCCAGGCCTAGCTTTCTGAAAACTGATAACGGCATCAAATTCACACTAGCACCCAAATCGCATAAAGCTCGACCAACCTCATGTTCCCCAATTTTCAAGGGAATAGTAAAACTGCCAGGATCCTTCAATTTCTGAGGAAGCTTGCTTCTAACTCTGGAACTACACTCCTCAGTGAGTGCAACTGTCTCAAACTCAGTCAGTCTTCTCTTGTTAGCAACAATATCCTTGATGTATTTAGCATATTTGGGAACATCCCGCAAAAGCTCCACCAAAGGAATATTTACCTGTATCTGACTCAAGATCTCCAAGAATTTCTTGCATGCTGCATCAACTTTCTGCTTCTGAAGTCTCTGAGGGAAAGGTGGTGGTGGTCTCACAATAGCAGACTTGGGCTGCTTTGCTATCACTTTCTCTGCTTCTTTCTCCACTTCCCTATCAGCATTGGGCTCTAACTCACCAATAGGCTTCTTTGGCTTTGGGGGAACTTCTTCCAGAGCTCTTCCATTTCTCAAAATAACTGCTTGCACAAATTCTCTAGGATTCTTCTCTGTATCACTCGGTAAAGCACCCGAGGTCTATTATTTTGTGCTTCAGTTGGCTGCCCCAATTGTCTCTCAAGATCTTTCTGCGCATTGCTCAAATCTTTAATTGTTTGTGCCTGAGATGTTGAATCATCCGTGAGCTTTTGTTGCCCTGCAAGAATTTTCCTAAGCATATCCTCCACTGCATTAGACTGTTGTGGCTGAGTCTGTGACTGTGACCCCTGCTGTGGTGCATTTTGGGATCTCTCATTGCCTTGAGGCTGCTCACGACTATCCCTCCAAGAAAAATTTGGGTGATTACGCCAACCCGTGTTATAGCTATTACCATACTGATTGCGATTCTGACCCTGTGACCTGTTCTGATTAACCACATAATACACTGACTCTGGATTAGATGGACAGACGTCAGTAGCATGATCCTCTCCACAAACCTCACAAAAGACTTGAAGTTGTTGCACTGGAGCTGCTGGTGGTTGAGTCTGCGGCAGAGTTAGCTTGCTGATTTGATTGGAAATAGCATCCATTTTCGCCCTTAGCTCTGAAACTGCATCCAATTGAAGTATCCCAGCAAATTTCTGCGCATTAGCTCTACCAACACCCTGCCAATCAGGATTGCTCTGCGAAAACTTGTCAAGTAAATCATAAATCTGATCAAAATTTAAGGCCAGTACTTGACCTCCAGCAGCAGCATCTACCACGATCTTAGTGTGTGCATTCAACGCCTCAACAAAAATGTGTGCAATAACCTCATTAGATTGGTTGTGGTGTGGACAATCTCTCAATAGAGTCTTAAATCCCAGGCTGAATATAACGATTCTCGTTCTATCTGTCTGAAGGACATGATTTCACTCCTCAGCCGGGCTGTCTTGGCAGACGGATAGAATTTAGCCAAAAATTTCTTAGCCAAATCCTCCCAAGTAGTGATAGACCCAGGCTTCTCAGCCTTTAACCACTTCCTTGCTGTCCCAATCAGTGAAAATGGGAACAAAGTCAAGCGAACATAATCAGTAGGAACACCCGCTGTTGTATAAGTATCACTGATCTCTAGAAAGTTCTGAATGTGTTGCTGCGGATCCTCGCAAAGTAATCCAGCATATTGCCCCATCACATGCAGCAACTGAATCATGCCGGGCTTGATCTCAAAGTGCCCGGTAATAGCGGGCTTCACAATACTTGACGCTACTCCTCCCAGGCTAGGAAGAGCAACATCTCGCACTGCTACTGCTCGTTCTTCTACCATTTCAATAGGTAAAGAAGCAAGTACGATTGCTAGTGCTTTTCGATCTCTCGCCTCTCTTCTTACCCTTCTCAAGGTTCTTTCAGGCTCGGGATCAAAAGGCGCAAGTGGTTCGTCCTTTCTATTCCTTTGCATGTAAAACCTGTAGCCTGAAATAGCACAAGAAAAACAACAAAAAAATTAAACCTGAATAGAAATTAAGTAATCATTCAAAAAGAAATTAGTCAGTAATAGTCCCCGGCAACGGCGCCAAAAACTTGTTGCTCCCAACGCACACGCAAGTATACGTGGTCGACAAGTAATAGAGTGATAAATCGAGTATCGTTCCCACGAGGACTAAGCAGACTAATACTTAACAAACAATTTCTAGACAAACTACTCAGGGATCTTTTTCTTTGATGGTAAGCGTTTTTGTAACTGAAAAACAGTAATTAAAGTGCTAGACGTGTAGCCAAGCAATGGTGCAATACTTTGGTTGTTAACAATATTAAGAGGACGGTCCAGGGTCAGAGTTACGACCAATCCAGTTGAGTTATCCAATTGATTCCACTTCTTAAATCCCGAGTCACTAACTGACAGAGTAAATGTAACTGTGAAAACCTTTCAGTTCTTCACAGTCTATGCAAGCTACTTCAATCCCTATATGTCTATGGGTTGAATCACATGCACGCATTAACGAATTCTATAATGAGTTAAACTAGGCGAGCAATTATATGTCTATCCTACTCATAAATTGGTTCCCCGATGCCCGGGTTCACAAACTAGCTAGTTCTATTCTTTCTTATTACGTAATTAAATTCCCTCTTTCGAGTTCAATCTAAAAACCATAGATAATGCATAATTATCGAGCTCTAATAATTATACAAGTGGAATCAAGAAAGAATAAGCAACCCGTTATGGGATTCAATTAATGGGAATCAATCTTCAAATAATCAACTTTCATGTAATACTCTAACCCTAGAACGTAATATTTAGCCACGCATATTCATAATCACAAGGCAATTATTTGATGAAATAATGATGTAAATGATGTAATAGATGAAAGATTAGGAATAAAACCTTGTTCAATGAAGTATGGTGCTCTCAAATTGCTCCAAAGTATCCACTGCGTAACAACCTACACACGCACGACATCAAATTAGTGCAAAACCACATTCATAAACTATAAAACGGGCGAATAACAAGCTCAAACATTCGGAAATATTAAGGAAACATTGGCATAAAATGCCAAACATCAATGTGCTTCAATTTTGTGAATTAAATTTATATTTAGTTGAGCCACAGACGACCGTTTTGTATCAAAATTCAATCAGTTGATTATCAAGCTTATTAGACCGTTCGAATTAATCAAAAAAAGAAACAGGAAATTGACTGAACTAATAAAGATGATAAATAATAAATGATGAGTAAAATAGGCGGTATGCAAGTTAACCAATTAATTATATGGGCGATAAGTGAACGAACAGACTGGTTGATTTAGCTAAAGTTATGTAATCGAACATAATAACTTACATAGCTGCTAGTGAGAAAATGGGCGATAAACACAAACAGTTGAGTAACTAGTGAGGATACGTTCTTGGGCTATTAATCGTGATTTTAATTAGAATCAGTTAAATAAAGCAATAATAATAGTCAACGGATCAAATGAAAATAATGATAATGATAAAAGCAATAAATAAATACAGTGGTAAAGCTTATTGAGTTGGTCGGGTGCTTGTGCTCTGGTGGGAAAGATGAACTTCGTCTCCTCCAAATCAAAGCAAGATCAAACTCCAATAACGCCTCAGTATAACGATGTAAAATGAAAGAACAAGGATGACTGGTAATAGCTTAATAAAAGAGAGTAGTAGAAAACTTGTTTATGTTGTGTTCAGAAGAATGTAAACTATACAATAGGGGAGTAGGGTTATATTTATAGCTACAGAGTCATAATCCTAGTTGAACTCCTCCTTTTGCACGTCTCCCCACTATCTGATGATGTTGCTATCCACGTTCAACGACCCCCCAAAGTGGGCACAATTAGAGCTAAGCCTTATCTCCTACCACCTGTCGGACTCTTGTCTCCGTAACGATTGCGGCCGAGTAATAGGTCGGCCGATCTTTTCATGCCTCCGTCATCATTCAACCTTTCATTTGGAAATCATTGTTGACTTGACCCCAACACTTGCGCTGCGGTTGCCATGTGACCGGTTACATGCAATAAAACTGAGGCCGAATTTTGACCAATACAGATAGTCCCCCCACTTGCAGAGTGAGTGTCCGTGTGAGCTTGGCAAGTGTTATGAAGTTTTGGCTGGAAAACACATGGCGCGCTCTTGGCCGAGTATTTCAAACACCGATTGTCACTTCAATTTTTCATCAAGACCACGTGCACTGGATCATGCTTCAGTTTCTTTTTGCCGGTTACCGGGGTAATGATTACTCTACTCCCTATATAAAGCCCTTACTTGCCTTCTTTTGAACTTTGCATATCTTTTCAACCTTTTCTTCTTCTCTTTGCTTCTATTCATCTAGCTCCGCTATTATTCCACCTGAGAACCACTAGTCTTTGCAAAACTATTCGATAAGAAACATAATAATCAAATGGCTTCTCAAGATAGTGGGGGATAGAGCCACCAGTGCATCTCCACGTCGAGTTGTTGCCGCGGCAGGACTGCCACAGGTTGGTGGTAAGAAAAGAAAATCCAAAATAAAAAAACCCACATCCCAGGCTTTGCCTCTCGACATCATTCCCAAGGAATTGAAATTTGATAACGGCTGTAGTATCTCCGTTCAAACACCCCATTAAGTATCTATTAAATTCAATGTTTCGGTTACTGAGATAACCTGCGGCGTTAAGACCGAAAACATGGACAAAATATAGGCTTATTGCTATTGGGAGGATATAGAGGGTGTTTTCTCGAACACCAACACCGAATTTCCTGACTACAAACCGGGTTATTCGGTCGTTCTGACCTATAATTTTACGGTGGGGTTTTCTCTTCCCATTCATCCTGTCATTGAATCATTACGCCGGTTGTATAATGTTTGCTTAGGTGATGCGAGCCGGATTAGCACTAGAAGTCGTGAAGGATTCATGCTCGACATCAAGAGCTTGGAGTTCTTTAAGAGGACCTGGAAAGTAAGACTCAAGTCAAAAGGATGGCCAAAACAGCAAAATGCAAAGATGCAGGATTCTGGAAATTTGCACATCGCGATCGCGAAGAACAAACCAGTCAAATTCCTCGATCGTGAGAGACTTAGCGCGATCGCGATGAGATCTCAGACTACACATCACGATAGCGAGACAACATGCGCGATCGCGATGAAGGACGTTTCCTGGCAGCTTAATGACATTAACATTAGGGGCCTTTTAATCCTTTTATCCTTGTATTTAACTAGCTACTACAAATAGCCTAATTCTAGGGTTTAGAGTTAGATTTTGGATGATGAATGATTGAGAGTACTCTTGTGAGAGTGTGCATGGGTTGTATTCCTTTTTCACTTCTTGGATCTCTCTTGGATTCTCTTGTGCAAGAGATCCATTGTTTGAGTTCAACTCTCTTCTCCCTTGGATATTGATCTTGTGATTGTATCGTCTAAATTAGGGTGTTACAATTTATTTTTAGTGTCCTAGTTTACCTACAATTGAGGAATTTGATTCCTTTCTTTCTTCTATCTATTCCCCTGTTCTATCTATCTTTACTTTGTTTTGTCGTTTGGTTGCTTGTTTTCCATTCTTAGATTTTAGGATCATATAATTTGGTATCAGAGCTCAATCAGTGCTTATTCTTATAAACACTATCTAGGTTTTGATTTTCTAAATCTAAAAATCACACACAAAAAAAAAAATCAAAATTTCCAAAAATTGAGTCATAAATTTAGGATTTCTGTGGATGAAATTTTCATTGAAAGTTGTTGATTGTTGATACTTGAAGCTATATTTGGAAGGAATCGAACAACAAACAACGTTTGAGGCTTTAATTTGAAGATCCAAAATCTAGGGTACAGGATGTTTGTTATTAATGAAACAGATGTCCATTAATATTTTTATCCTTACTTGTGTAGTTTAAGCATCATTTTTGTGTGCCTTTCTGGGCTAGTGTCTGTAAAAGACAGGTGTTCGTACTGAAGGGCGCTTCACTTGCATCAGTAGTTGATGGATTATATTATGCCTGCGATAGACAGTTGTTTTGCGCACTTGCGGAAATAGGAGCACTTGCGGAAATAAGCACTTTTGCGTTCCGATTCAGAATGTCATTGCTTATTTACTCAAGTATTTTAAGATTTTCTGGCACTATGCGACGGGCGTCCCCTCCGGCATGTAGGTGCAAATTCTGTTGAATTGATGAGTTCAACTTAAAAATAATTCCTAGTGGCTGAGCTAGACATGTCTAGCTCTAAGTGAGTAGTTTACCATACTTTTTGTAGCGAAAAGTGGGTGTATTACTTCAACTCAGGTTTGGCTGGGGCTATGAATAGTTGGATCGTAGATGGATCTAAATTGTAATTGTAAAAGTGACAAAGTAAAATAGTAGTTTTACTGATGAATGGGGCGCGGAGCCTGAGTTGTTGTGGGTGAAAATCTGTAACATGAGAGACAAGTATGTAAATTCTGTAAAAAGAAACTAAAGACTTGATTTAAAGTAGATACTGAGAAGAATTATACTTCCATGGCCGGTCGGAGGTGTTCGCCAGAACTCCTTCGTCAGAATATGCCGAACCTCAAGATGTATCATGTGGACCACTGACAATCTAATAGAGTAAATCCTCATTGTAAGCAGTAGTGAACTGCCTGCCTCTTGAGATGTCTACTTTCTGACTTGTCTGCGGGGAGTATTCCCCTATCCAAGTAGCTAATCAATGTATGACACTGCTTCAAGACGGAACATGTGTTAGGAACTTCACGGTTTATCAGGTCCGCGGGGGTTAGTTCGACTACTATTTGCTGGTCGTCTGAGTAAATGTGCGAATCCCAGGAGCTCGCCTTCATTTGAGCTTTCCTTCTTATAGACAAACTCGCATTTGTAGAAATTTTTCAAAAATGCTTTGATTTTCGCTTGACGATCTGGTCACAGATGTTTTCTGTGGTAAAAACCTTATTCGCTCGAGTAACCACCAACTAAAACTATTGAAGAGGCTAACATCCATGGCCCCAAATATGTAGGCTAAGTCAAGAGCTTGAGTTATGACCTTATATTTTTCTTCGATGCGCGAAACTTTTACGGTCTTGCAAAAAACCTTCCCGGTGGAGGTCTTGATCCATAAATCAAGGGTGGCTTCCCCTTCTTCGAGATCCACATCCGTACGAATTCCCCAGTGTCTGGGCTCGATTGTTAATGTATGCTGGATTGATTCCTCCACCTTTGCTGCTAAATCTTCCGCAAAATCTGAAGTGAAGCCTTTCAAAGCACGCGACTGGATGGCTAATAGCAGTTGATAAATGATATTATAATCTCCCAACTCTTCGGCCCATTCTACCAAACCTTTTGAAAGCCCAGATCTAGATAGGATGTCCCGTAGAGGTATCGAAGAAACCACACTAGTTTTATGGCTGAGAAAATACGGGCACAACTCTTAGGTTGCCATGATCTCAGCCTTAATAAATTGGACAGGTAGGGGTAGAAGCCTATCTGGATAGGAAAACCCCTTACTGGCATATTTTACCGAAAGCTGCCTTCTGCCTTCTTCATGTACGAGCACTGTGTTCCATGCTATTTCTGAAATCGAAACATACAACAGCAGGTGTTCTCCCTAGGCCGTTTTGGTGATTGTCGGAAGCTGCGAAAGTTTCACCTTGACCTCAGCCACTACCAAATAACAGTGTATTACCCATAATGGCTCATCGTGATTCACCAATACTTCGGTTAGCTGGTACCATAACTCTGCTGCCTTGGGGACTAATTGGCTCATTCCTGATAACCACTCCCTCAGGACTCCTGTCTCTATCCTAGCCTTTTGCTCCATCATTTTATACCAAGTTGATTCCTCATCAATTATGTTTACCCCATCTATTGGCTCTTTGGCCATGCCTCTTCTGGCTATTGGATAGTTTTGGAATGAGGGCCGCTCACTCCATATGTCATTAATCCCATACGAGGTAGGATATCTAAAATTTTGATGGAGCATTGAGGGCACTCCCTTTACACTATATATACCAGGGCCGTCCAAGGATGATATTGTATGACATATAACAGGTGAGAACCTGGAAGGAGGTAATGCTCATCATGCCCGGGATATGAACCGGTAGAGCTAGTTCCCCAACAGGTTATTCTCGGAGGCTGTTGAAGCCAATTATCCTACGGTGGCTCGATGTCATCCAATGGTCTTGACCTAACTTCTGTAATACCTCTCTCCGAATAATGTTCACGTTGCTCTTCGGATCCACCAGAGCTTGCTCAATCTGAAGACTCGAAACCCTTATGGGGATCGTAAGAGCAACTTGATGTTCTGCTTTGCCTTTCGGACTGAAAGTGATAGTGCTAACAGTCGACACAACCTTTTCACTCCCCCAGGATGTGGCAGGTCTTGGTATTACGAAGATTTGCATTGATATGCCGCTTGTCCCTAGAGTCCGGTGCTCTTGAATGCCTCGGTCCTTCTTCAATCAAATTATTGAGGTGACTCTCTTTTAGTAGATGCTCGATCTCCAACATCAAGGCCTTTCAGTCGACAGTAGCATGGCCATTGCTACGATGAAAGTCATAATAGGCCGTTTTATTCCTCCCGGCTGCTCCTTTTACAATAAGTGGCCACCGTACTTTTGGCCCTAGTTTGCCGAAGTAATTGGCAACCAGTTCCATGGCATTAACTCACAAACCAAAATCTCGGAAGCTACAAAGCTCAGTTCGTTTCTCCTGGGATCCGGGCCCCCGGGTGTTTCCTTGCTTTGCTGCTCCCGCTTGCCTCTGCGTCTTCAATGAGCTTGATGTTTATTTACTTCATGCTACGAAAGAGATTGAGAATTTTAAAAGTGATCAACTACTGCAATTTTGGAAGGATCAACAAGCACAATCTCCAGTTCTATCAAAAATGGCGCGGAATATTTGAACAATTCAAGCACCACCAGTTGCTTTAAAAAGCGTATTTACCCAAGATTAAAAATTTGAGATCATAGACACTCATTAAAGGAAGAAGCATTAGAGACAACTGTGGATACTGAAGCTTATTATGAAGAAGATCAATCTTTACCGCCAGTTCCTCCTGAGTTGGCAGAAGAAATTATTGAGAAAATGACAACTTTTTTTTATTAATATATAGTTTTGCAATTTAATTTATTTATGTACTTTGCAAAAAAATTAAAAATTATTCAATAAAATGCATTACGTCTTGCTATTAAGTTATAATACTTTGTTACATTTTCTGAATTTATTTACCTTTAGGCTTTAATTTTAAATTATCAATTATTTACCTTTGTTATATTTTTTTAATTAATATGTAGTTTTGCAATTTAATATAACTATGTACTTTGCGAAAAATTCAAAAAAAATTCAATAAAATGTGTTACATTAAGTTATAATTCTTTGTTATATTTTCTAAATTTATTTACCTTTACTTTCAAAATTACCAATTACTATAAACTTAAAAGGGAAAAAAATAAAGAAAGATTGTTTAAAAAGTCGCCGAATCGGGTCGGACCGTAATCAGAACCGAAACTAGACCGGTTCGGACAGGATTTGATAAAAAAATTGGGTTTTGAGTTATAGTCGTTGGCAACGGCCAAAAACGGCTATTCCCCCCTCCCCCCCCCCCCCCCCATAGCGCCCCAATAGCACCCCTCCCCCAACCTATTTTTTCCTATAAATACTCCTGTTATATCACAATTCTATATTTTCTATCTATTTCAGTCTAAAATTACTATCAAAGGTTATTTTCTAAATTTCTATCAAAATATATGAAAATCAACCTACTCAAGCTCAACTTGAAGCCCAACAACGAAATAGATCCGAAGTTTGGGAATTTATTACGAAAAATAGTAAAACTCAGACTGCTAAGTGTAATCTTTGTCAGAAAGTTTGGAATGCTTACACTGGACAACCTAGTAGAGGGACTATTAAGTTTAAGTACCACTTGAAAAAACAGCATATGCAAGAATGGGCGGCTCGGGCGAGGGGAGAATATCTGCCTTGAGTCGATGATGAAACTCTTAAGGAAATGTCTATGATTTATGTAATTTTCTAGTTTCTACTATTTTCTACTTTCTAGTTTGTCAATTTGATTATGTATTTCACCACTTATCAAATATTATTCAATAAATTGCTTTTTTCTTGCTATTTTAACTAAAAATTTTGTATATATTCTATGTTGTTTATTACAAAATACAAAGTCCTAAACTCTGTTTTAAAAGGGAGTTTTGAGACTCGACCGGGACTCACCCCGGGGCGGGGCACTTGCAAAACGCCTTGAGGCTCTCGGGCGGGACTTAGATCCGTGAGGCTTACACCTAAAGCGCCCGACGGTATGCTCAGAGCACGCCCAATGCTCAACGCTCGGGACTTGCCTTATAGAACCTATGCAAATGATCTGTCTAATTCCCTAATTAAGATTGTTCATCCATAATTTTCTTTAAAAATGAAGTAATATTCATCTATAGAAATTTAAAAATTGAGTGTAGCTCGATTAACGAGACATAACGTTACATGTATTATAATTGAGAATATCATGAGGGTGAATATCATCTGTACCTTAATCTGAAAATGCATAGTCGATGTTTATATCATCACTTTTTATTGGTCACCATGTCTTATTTCTGTCACTCAAAATCATTAGACTTTAATTATTTTGTAATTTAGAAGCAATTTTACATCTATCAATAAAGAATTAATATTTTAAATTATAATAATAATAATAATAAACTTTATTGTTTATTCACTTTTTATAGTAACAAATTTTTATTTTTAATTGTTTGAAAGTTAAGGCCTTATGGTTTATTTGTATCTCATAAAAACTGTAATATTATTCAATTTCTTACAATTGTTAAAAGGTTAGATCTTTTGTTTCTATTACCTTTTTTCTTATTTTTAATTTTCTTAAATTTTTAATGTACTTTTGATATTTTTTTGGCTCATTATGCTATTTTATTAATTTAAAATTAATTCAAAAAAGTAAGATCCATGGGACTTACGCCCCATGTCTCCGGGCTTACGCCTCACCCCATTGTAAGTAAAACGCCTCGCCTTGCGCCCCCGCCTTTTAAAACATTGGTCCTAAATATAAATTTAAAAAAAAAACAAAAAAAGGATAAATTGTAAGTCGATCGAAACCGGACCGGTTCGAATTGGTACCAGACGAGTTACACCAAACTCTACCGGTTCAGACACGACAACTATTGGATGGGCCGGCGGACCGGATCGGATTCGAACGATACACCAACGTTTATCTTTTTTCATTGCACCGGACCGAAACTGGATCCGACCGGGCCGATAGATAGCTTTAAGCACAAATCCAAATTAATCATGACCAAAGCAGCTATTAGACCTCAAATGAGCATCAAGATAAAGATATTACTAGTTTGTTTTTGCCTAACTCACTCAAAAACTTTTATAATTATTAATACAAGAAAAGAGGTGCAACAGATAGCTTAGTAACTTTATTCAAACTGATATGTTAACTCAGCACCCTATTTGGCCCCTAAATGAAGTGACACATACATACTTTGAAGATAACGGCGAAAAAAATGAGAGCATAAATGAAGTGGCTTATCTTTTTTTTCGTTCTCGCCCCAAGATCTACGGTCGAATTTGTAGAACATGAACTTTTCATCGAAACAAAATCATTAGAATAAACCAATCCAAATCTAGAGGAATGAATAAGATGTGCAAAAAGTTAATATAAAATTTCACATAAAAATTATATATACATGCCAAATGCATAAGATAGGTTCACCCAGCTTGCAAACAATAACAATAATAACAATGATGATATATACAGTATGATCTCGTAAGCAAGGTCAGGAGAGTGAAGTCGTAGGCAGACCTTATTCCTATCTCAAGTGAGGCAAACCTTATTCCTATCTCGAGTGAGGTAGAAATGCTATTCCAAACCCGGTCTTTAAACAGAGTTAACATAAACCCGAGTTTATTAATATATCAGGTAAAAGACCCAACTATTTCAAACCATTTAACTCCCTGAACGCTCCATCTCTCAATCTAGGGTTTTAAAAAATTTCCAAATTAATTATTCAAAATTGTTAAGCTGAGCGCTTACTAGTTTCAAAAATTACAGGTAAGCACTAAAACTTAAGAATTTTCTTTAATTATATTTCATTAAGGTTTGTATAATTTCTTTAAACATTCTTTATAGTGTTAAATATTCAATATTGAAGATGGGTTTATACTGAAAAAGCATAAAAAATAGTGATGAGCTTGAATTGAAGGGTTTATAGTGAAAAATACAATTTGAAAAGTTTTGGGGGGAATTAGTGATATTTTTGGAAATTTTGAGTTGGGTTGTCCAAAAGCTTCTTTATGTAGTTAGAGATTCAAGATTGAAGTTGGGTTTCTACTGAAAAGAAAGGCGAAAAAGGGCAGCCCGGTGCACAAAGCATCTGGCATTTAGTTGGGTTGTGTACACTATCCAATATTTTCTTTATACTGTTAAAGATTGAAGATTGAAGATGGCTTTTTATTGAAATAATATTTTTGGCAAGTTTCACAAAAGTGGTGATATTTTTTGAAATTTTGAGTTTGGAGTCATGTGAACGAGTCTATGGTTTTTAAACGGCTGAATCTTAATTTTACCATTAAAGATTCAAGATTGAAAATGGGTTTCTATTGAATTTTAAGATTTTGTGGAATTGGTGATCATTTTTGGAAGTTTTTGAGTTAGAGTTAAGTGATATGAGGTTTTGAATATAAACAATGGTGGTGGAAAAAATGTGGAGAATAGCAGCAGAAAGAAGAAATCAGGGGTCGATGTGTTTTCCCAGGCTATTGCTAGAATTTTCATTGCACAGATATGTGAGAGTGTAGGGTTTCAGGGTTTTCAGAACATTGCTTTGGATGCCTTGTCGGATGTGGCGATCAGGTATATACGAGAAATAGGGAATACAACTAATTTGTGTGCAAATTTAGCTGGCAGAAGTTAGGGAAACATGCTTGATGTGATTGAAGGGTTGGAAGATTTGGGTTGCGCCCAAGGATTTTCCGGTGCTTCAAATGTAAATCGCTGCCTTTTTAGTTCCGGGACGATCAGAGAACTGATTAGATATGTCAATGAAGCTGAGGAAAACCCCTTTGTTTATTCTATTTCCAGCTTTGCGGTTGACAAGGACGTAAAACAAACACCAAAAGTTTTAATAAAAAAAGTGGGAACTAATCATTTCAAACATCAAACACCACCTCTTTCTTGTCTTACACATTTCCTTCTTCTTCTCAACTACCTCCGATAAAACTAATTGAACATCACCATCTCCGGTCATCAAATATCGTTCAAAAGGTACGCTTTGAACTACATTTACATTTATCCAGTGAATCAGAGATTTTTTTTACCGTTTTTGCTATTTTGAAAAAGCTAGGGGTTTTACGCTCTTTTACTGGTTTTAGGGTGAAATTCTAGTTTGTTCTTATTTTTTTGGTCAAATGGTGTTATGTTCTTGTACAAATAGTGAAGCTTTTGCATGTTTATGATTATATGGATGTTCAGACCATACTCCTTCGCTATGTCAAATATTCTGAAACGGTGCTTTGAATGTGTGATATGATGTTTCAAGTTGCTGATGAATTCTAGTTGTATTTTGTTAAAACAAATTAGGGTTTTATAAAATATATATGTTTACGTCCTAAAATTTTCTTTTTTAAGGTTTTCTTGAAAAAATGTTGCTATGTACTTGCTCATTATTTGACTATGTTATGTTTGACACAACTTTATTCGATGTTTTGAAACATTCGGAGACGGTGCTCCGAACGTGTGAGAAAAGGAATTATGTTTAATGATGACTTTAATTGTTTTTTTTAATTAAAGTTTTTTAAAAATATTAGTTGTTGTTTTAAGGTATTTGCTCTGTTCTTGCTCAAAATAGTAGTCTGTTATGTTCCACACATACATGTTTCATGTTTGAACATTTTCAATTGATGAATATACTTCTGTTTTGCAGCTACAATGATATCGACGCATGGAATGAAATCCAGTTAAGAGGAAGGAGACTACTTATCTTCCTCATCCTAATCAGCCTCCTAAGAAGATGAGACATGTGATATTGGAGGACGAAGAGAAGTAATTAGGAGACTATGATGTAAATGTAGGGTCACAAGAAGCTGTCATAGGGGCAAGAGGATGGTAATTTATCAGAGAAAATAGAAATATTATTTCGTGAGGATGACTGGGATGATGAGGGAGAAAAGGAGACCCTTTTGAATTAGGAAGAAGAAGAGGAGGTGGGAAGAGTTGTACATAATCTCGCTAGAGAATTCGCAGATGTTGAAAATATTAAAGAAGAAGTTAATAGGGATGGTGGATAATCTGAAGCTAGGGAAGAAGAAGTAGTAGAGGTTGTAGAAGATAGGGATAGAGGAGAACCAGAAGGTGGTGAAGAAGTAGCAGTAGAAAATGTTGCAGATAATAGGGATGGTGGAGAAACTGAAGTAGCAGAGGTTGTAGATGATGAAGGTAGAGAAGAAGAAGTCTTACCACGTTTTAGAAGTGAAGGTGAACATCAAAGAAAATTCATACACGACGTGTTAGCTGAATCTGCAGAGCCACCAATCGAGGTAACAGTATATGGCTATCTGGAACATATATGTAGATGTTCTACACGTCACTGTATGGTAGAAAGAAGATTCACATAGTTATTTCTACCATGCTATCTGTCACGGGGGCGGTTTTAGACAACCAAAACCTGCCGAGTTTAGCCCCGTGCGGCAGCCAAGCAGTCCACCCGCAAGACTCAACCGTTTCCAACACTTAGAATTATTTTAGGGTCGTTTGACTTAGATTCGAAAATAGGCAGCAATGGTTTAGTGTTTAGGGCAGAAGATTGAAGCAATAGATAGTAAGGATCATTCACAATACTGAAACGTAAAGGCATAAACTAAACGAGACAGCAAAGTACGGAAAAATCTCAACCTTTATATTATTCACACCAAATACAAAGGAAAGCCACCAAGGCCAATGTTTTCTCTCCTAAGAAAACTAAGTTAAATCTGTCTAAGTTACAAAATAACCGAAATAGACTTTATACACAAAGGGGAAATCAGCCAAAGGCTTTACAAGTGGATAGGGAAGTTTTTCCAACTAGGCAGGCCATGTAGGCCATGTTCCAGACCTTTCAGCGCACAAATAGGCCAGCTCAGCCCATGTTTTGCCCCACTTCTGCTCATGTCTAGGCGCCCAACTGACCGGTCATGTGCCCTGCACATGTGCCTAACACTTGCCCTTTGTCCAGCTGACTTTAGCTCACTGCACAACCGACTTTGCCTAGCTTCAGCACACTTTGCCCAGCTTCAGCACACTTTGCCCCAACCTTAGCCAAACGTCATGCACTACGTTCAGCTCCCTTGCTTGCCTTGGCATCAAGACACCAAGTCTTGACACCCCGTTGCCCAACAATCGTCTATCTCGTCTTGGCTCGCTTGCCACCCAACAAGCTGCCCGGTTTGCCATCTTGTCACCCACAAAGGCACAAGGCTGCCTAGCCGTTGCACCAACGTTCCTTGTCAATCAGCTTATCAATGCCATGATCCCACCAAGTCATTTTAAGCCCGCACTTGACAAATCAACTAACGTTCATGTTGCTTTCAATCCGCATTTAGCTACAACTAGGAGCAACACCCCAAATCCCGTCATAACCATGCCATGCCATAATCCGCCGAGTCTAAGGGGCTAACAAACTACCCCCACTAGTTGAATTCGACGCCCTCTTCGAACCAATTTCAGCTTTACTCGCCATCAATGGACTACAAAACGCAGCAGCTACATACTCTTCTTCGTTTTCATCCTTAGTCTCATCACTCTCATTAGCAAGAAGAGCATTCAGTTTAGCTCGTTTTGGACAGTCCGCTGCCCGGTGCGGTCCATCACAAATAAAGCAGCCACGAGGCTTGTTCCCTTGCTCACCCTTAGACTTATCAAACGCTGCTTTCCCTTTACCACTAGCTTCACCCATTGCACTACCCTGTTCAGCATTTTTCCACTCCTTCCCCTTGTCAGCATTCCCGTTTTTAGCCTTAGAAGTAGAAAATTCAGCATCCTCACGCCTAAAATCGCCCAATGAATCGGCAGCAACAATGGCACTAGGGAGATCTTTCACGTTCTGGCTCCTTAGTTCCATTTGAGCCCACCCTTGCAGCCCAAACATGAAGTTATGCAGCTTGTCCTCCTCGGACATATTTGTTATACTCAAAATCAAAGAACTAAATTCCTTGACATAATTCCTCAATGAACCGGTTTGCTTCAACCGTTTCAGTTTGTCCCTTGCAACCCAAGCATAGTTACTAGGCAAGAATTAATCCTTCAACTCTTTCTTAAGCCGTTCCCATGACTCAATCTTAGGTCTTCCCACACTCACGTCATCAGCCACACGAGTACGCCACCATAATTTTGCATCACCAGCCAAGTAACGTGTTGTCAAAGACACTTTCTCCCCGTCTTGGACATGGGCTGCCTCAAAATATTGCTCCATGTCCCATAGAAAATTCTCAAGCACAACAGCGTTACGAGAACCCTCAAATGCCTTAGGTTCAGGGATCTTTACCTTAGGACGTTCATCAACCCATTGAACACCCGTTCCAACAGCCCGCCTAAGCACAACGATTTCCAAGTTCAGATTTTCGTTGTCCTTAGCAAGTCTATCAATTTCTGCCGCAGCAACATCTTTGAAGGCTTGACTCTCGGCCTCAAGATGTTCACAATGGGCCTTAAGAGGAGCCAATTGTGTCAGCACATCAACCAGATCAACACCATCGTCAGTTACACCCACCAACGCCTCAAGTTTAGCCAACCGTTCCCTCATTTCAGCGCTACTATTTCCACCAACCATGGTTTTCCTCTAAGCAACTAACCAGATCCTTCAAGCTCTGATACCAGTTGTCACGGGGGCGGTTTTAGACAACCAAAACCTTCCGAGTTTAGCCCCGTGCGGCAGCCAAGCAGTTCATCTGCAAGACTCAGCCGTTTCCAATACTTAGAATTATTTTAGGGTCGTTTGACTTAGATTCGAAAATAGGCAGCAATGGTTTAGTGTTTAGGGCAGAAGATTGAAGCAATATATAGTAAAGATCATTCACAATACTAAAACGTAAAGGCATAAACTAAACGAGACAGCAAAGTACTGAAAAATCCCAACCTTTATATTATTCACACCAAATACAAAGGAAAGCCACCAAGGCCAATGTTTTCTCTCCTAAGAAAACTAAGTTAAATCTGTCTAAGTTACAAAATAGCCAAAATAGACTTTATATACAAAGGGGAAATCAGCCAAAGGCTTTACAAGTGGATAGGGGAGTTTTTCCAACTAGGCAGGCCATGTAGGCCATGTTCCAGACCTTTCAGCGCACAAATAGGCCAGCTCAGCCCTCGTTTTGCCCCACTTCTGCTCATGTCTAGGCGCCCAACTGACCGGTCATGTGCCCTGCACATATGCCTAACACTTGCCCTTTGTCCAGCTGACTTTAGCTCACTACACAGCCGACTTTGCCTAGCTTCAGCACACTTTGCCCCAACCTTAGCCAAACGTCATGCACTACGTTCAGCTCTCTTGCTTGCCTTGGCATCAAGACACCAAGTCTTGACACCCCGTTGCCCAACAATCGTCTATCTCGTCTTGGCTCGCTTGCCACCCAAAAAGCTGCCCGGTTTGCCATCTTGTCACTCACAAAGGCACAAGGCTGCCTAGCCGTTGCACCAACGTTCCTTGTCAATCAGCTTATCAATGCCATGATCCCACCAAGTCATTTTAAGCCCGCCCTTGACAAATCAACTAACGTTCATGTTGCTTTCAATCCGCATTTAGCTACAACTAGGAGCAACACCCCAAATCCCGTCATAACCATGTCATGCCATAATCTGCCGAGTCTAAGGGGCTAACACTATCTATCTATCAGATTAGCGTTGACTATAGTTCACTCTTTTCATTTAAGACGTGATATTGGAATTTCTTTTATTTGATTTCACCAATTTTGATTAGTAATTGAAATGTCAAGTTTTATTCAAATAAATTAATAAATAATCATTTTGATGGATATTTACATAAATGATAATCTAATACATTGATCCACTTGGATATATTTGATCGTGCGGTTACTCACACTCCACTTTTACATTAATTATAAGAAAACAAAGAATAAAAGATGCAAGTTCGAATAATAAGAAAAGTTGCTACATTATATAAAATGTGATATTATCTTCCGTAAAGATAAAACAATTTTTCTTTGAGTCGGGTAAGGAGGAGATGTGAGGTGACTAGTTTAGTATTTTATTCAATCTAAAATGTTCGCTCAGTACCGTATTTTTAAGTAAAGTGAAATGACATATTCATTGAAGATAGCAAATAGAAAAGACATGAATTTAATGAGGTACGTAGCTTATCCCTTAATTTTTCATCCTTACTACTAGATTTATAGTCAGATCTGGAGAATATGAACTTTTAATTAAAATGAAACCACTAGAATAGATTAAAGAAATTTGGGAGGAAAGAACAAGATGACATCAATTGTTATGTTTTCTCTTTAAGCACAAATTCAAATTAATCATGATCAAAGTAGCTACTAGACACCATATGAGAATTATGATAAAGATATTACTAGTATGTTTTGCCAAAATGTAACACACTCAAAAAAATTATATTTTAAGAAAGAAAAGGAGGTGAGACGGTTTTCTAAATAATTTTGTTCAGACTGAAATATTAGCTCAGTACGCTATATGCCCCCCTAAATGAAGTGGCACAATCATTGAAGATAGCGACAAAAAAGACGAGAAAATAAATAAGGTAGCTTATCCTTTTTCTCACCCTCGCCGCTAGATCTATGGTCGAATTTGGAGATTATGAATTTTTCAGTCGAAACAAAATCATTAGAATAAACCAATCAATTCAGCAGGAATAAATAAAACCACATCAATTCTAATATTTTTTTCTCTAAGCACGAATTCGAATTAATAAGGACCAAAACAGTTATTAGGCACCATATAAGAATCGGGATAATAATATGTGATTTTTACACAAATATACAAATCTTTATCCTTAATTACAAAAAAATAGCAACATTTTATAATTTACAGCACATAGCAATATATTTTATAGCACATTCATCAAAACCCTAATTATATAAAGTTTATTTTTCTCATTTGCTCATTCCTCCCCTATTAGCCCATCAAAGTTGTCAAAAACTTTGTAAAATTCTCATGGATCACTGAAAAAAAAAACCAAGCGCCACCACCGTTTGGCCGCCAGAAATACTGAGGTATACCTTTCCAAAATCATCTCAATCCCTACTTCCCAGATCTGACCCCCATTACCCTTGAAAATGCTTTCTTTGGCGTAGATCTGGCCAAAACAGTGGCAAAATCGTATGAATCGCAGCAAAACGCACCCAAACTCCGGTGAACAGAACAGCGGCAGCGATAACAGGTATTGTATCTCGGCGATGGCTAACAGAGCAACGCCGAAGGTATCACTGCTACTCCAACTTTCTGGCAAACAAAAAATTAAGGCGACTGTTGTAGGACACTTTTTCCAACGTTAACCGCTGCTCCGTTTGTGTCGCTGCTACTGTGTTTTCTCCGGTATCTCATCCATTTTGTGTTGTTGCTACGGGTGATATGACCACAGAATAGTAAATGAACATAGAAGAAGATGCTTAATCTCTGGTGGAGGCAGTCTCGTGGTGGTGATGCAATGGTTTTTGTGACCTGGAGGCAGTTTTTCGTAGCATTCCGTTGCACTATTTCATTTTCTTTAGTTTCTGTTTCGTTTCGGTTCATGTTTGTTCAGATTTGTTCTATTTCTATTCATGTTTCTTCAGATTTGTTTTGTTTCTGTTCCTGTTTGTACAGATTTGTTATAGTGGTTTAATAAATTTGAACTCTTATTTTCTATTGCTCACGACTGATGGCGTTGAAACAATATGATACGGTTTGAAACATCGTTGAAACATTGAAACAATTGTTGCAACAATTTGATACATCTGAAACGATGTTGAAACAGTATAATACTGTCTGACACGACATTGAAATAATCTGAAATAACTGTTGAAACAGTCTGATACGGTCTAAAATGAGAGTTGATACAGTTTAAAACAGTATGATACAATCTGAAACAGGATTTGATACAATTTAAAACAGTTTGAAACGGAGTTGATACAGTCTGAAACGAGACTTGATACAGTTTAAAACAGTCTGATACAGTCTGAAACAACATTGAAACACTATGATAAGGTCTAAAACAATCTGATACGGTCTGAAACGGGAGTTGATACAGTTTAAAATAGTCTGATACAATCTGAAACGGGAGTTGATACAGTTTAAAATAGTTAGATACAATGCTGAAATGAACCGAAACGGTGCAGAAGCATTTAGATACAGTACTGCAGAAACAGTTGATACGATGCAGAAATAGTTGATACGGTGCAGAAACAGTTGATACGGTGCTGAAATAGTTGATACAGTGCAGAAATAGTGAGATTCAACGAGATACATTGAGAATGGATGAGGAAAAGTGAAATTGAGGAAAATGAGAGGAGTAAAAGTGAAATTGGGGGGAAATGGTGGGAGAAAAAGTGAAATAGATGGAAATGGGAGGAACAAAAGTGATAGTGGGGGAAATAGAAGAAAGAATGTAAGGGTTTGGTATGTTATGAGAAAATATTGTTTTGGTTTTGCTATGTTTGTAATTATCTTGTGTTTTCTTCTATATATGGTAATTTTACTAAAATATTGCTATATTTGATGATTAAGCTCTAAAACTTATACTTTTATGTAAAAAATCATAATAATATTACTAGTATGTTTTTGCTAGAATATAATATAAACAAAAACTTTTATATCTGATAAGAAATACTTTGTGCACTAAGCTACTTTTTTTTTTTATGCATGCAGGTTCACCCGCTTACAACATAAACCGGAGTTTATTAATAAATCGGGTCATCGACCCAACTATTTCAAACCCTTTTTAACTCCCTGAACCGCTCCATCTCTCGATCTAGGGTTTTTCCTTAGGTTTTAAAAAAATCCCAAATTAATTAAACCTATCTTTTTCTGTTACAGATTTCAATTTTACAGAAAAATTACGGGTAAGTGCTCAAATTTGTGCATTTTCTTTAATTATATTTTGTTAGAGTTTGTATAATTTGTTTAAACCTTGTTTATAGTCTTAAAGATTCAATATTGAAGATGGGTTTTTACTGAAAAAGAAAAATATTGGGGCTTGAATTGAAGATTGAAGATGGGTTTGTAGTTAAAAATACAATTTTGGAAATTATTGGGGGAATTAGTGATATTTTTGGAAAATTTGAGTTGAGTTGTCCAAAAACTTCTTTTTACTGTTAAAGATTCAAGATTGAAGGTGGGGTTGTATCGACAAAGTCGAAACTTTACAGTTGTTGAAAGTTTTAGGAAAGTAGTGACATTTTTGTAAATTTTGAGTTTAGAGTTTGTAAACTGTCCAAATCCTTGTTTAAACTGTTAAAGATAAAAGATTGAAGGCGGATTTCCAGTGAAAAAGTGGAAGTTACAGTTCTTGAAAATTTGCTCGAAAAGTTTGAGTTTGAGTTATGTGAGCGAGACTCGGGTTGTGTCTACTGTCTAAATTTTCTTTGTACTGTTAAAGATTCAAGATTGAAGATGGGTTTTTACTGAAATACGTTTTTGAAAGTTTCGTGATAGTGGTGATATTTTTGGAAATTTTAGTTCGAGTTATGTGAGAGAGTCTATGGTTTTGTAACGTTTGAATCATATTTTTACTGTTAAAGGTTCTAGATTGAAGATGAGTTTTTAGTGAGTTGAAGATTTTGGGGGATTGGTGATCATTTTGGAAAGTTTTTGAGTTTGAGTTAAGTGATATGAGGTTTTGAATATGAACGATGGAGGCGGGGAGAATGTGGAAAATAGCGGCAGAAAGAAGAAATCAGGGATCGATGTGTTTTCCCAGGCTATTACTAGAATTGCCGTTGCACAGATATGTGAGAGTGTAGGGTTTCAAGGTTTTCAGAACATTGCATTGGATGCCCTGTCGGATGTGGCGGTCAGGTATATACGAGAAATAGGGAAGACGGCTGATTTGTGTGCAAATTTAGCTGGCAGAAGTCAGGGAAACGTTTTTGATGTGATTGAAGGGTTGGAAGATTTGGGCTACACCCAAGGATTTTCCGGTGCTTCGGATGTAAATCGCTGCCTTTTTAGTTCTGGGACGATCAGAGAACTGATTAGACATGTTAATGAAGCTGAGGAAAACCCCTTTGCTTATTCTATTCCCAGCTTTCCGGTTGTCAAGGACGTGAAACGAAATCCTAGCTTTGTACAAGCTGGAGAGAGCCCGCCAGAGCATGTGCCTGCTTGGTTACCTGTGTTTCCCGACTCAGAGAGCTACTCAAAGTTGAATTTAGCAGAGAAGAAAGAAAGCTGTAGTAAAAAGGTTACGGCTGAGCAAGTTGAAGAGCTGAGAAATGCGGAAAAGCCTTTAGCAAAACTACAGCAGCATTTGCCAGGGAATGGCTTGGGAGCTTCTGTAGCTATTACTCAGGAAAATCCTTCCAAGGCTAAAAGAGTACTCCTATGTAATCCATTTGTTGCCTCACCTCTGCCATTCGGGGAAAAGGAAGCGTCTCAAGTTTCTGTTCCTGCTCGACTTTCTGATGAGCCCTTGGCGCAGCCTCAAAATCATGCAGCAATGGAGAACCATGTTTGTATGTCAGAGATCATTTCACCAGCCACTAAAGCAGGCAAGAGCAGACCAGCGGACCTTGAAAATGGCAGGAATCATATTCTAATTAACAGTAAATCCCCTGTAAAATTTAGGTTGAGAAGGAGCAAAAAAAAATTAGGTAGGGACCATGAGGTCTTTGCATCTACTCTTCGTGGTGAAAATGGAAACGATGATAGGAAGAGGAGGGTTGAGCAGATTCTCAAAAAATCTGTATCTGATCTGCAGGATTCGGCTCACTTGTAAATTAGGAATCATTACTTAGAACTTGTATACTAGTTTAGCAAACTGGTGGCAGTTGCTGGTTCCTAGGTTATCAAAGTTAGGGGCCTAGAATTGTATTGTGCATGGAACAGACTGCTAGAGCGGTAGTTTTCACAAATGAGGTATGTAGTGTCTGTAATTTTTTGAACTGTTGTAGTTTGAAGTTTTTCTTTTGTAGTATTTTTGAAGTCCTCCATCTTACTTTTGTGGTGTGGTATTTTTTTCTGCTGAGCAGTCTAGTCTGTGTTATATGGCCATTTCTTTCCACTTCAATCACTCGGTCTGACTTCTTGTGCACCATCTGTGGTACTTTTTTCTGCTCTCTTAGAATATTGTTTTCCACCTACTGTTTATAAAACAGGTCCGATCTCCAAACTAAAGCAAAAAGATCACAGATTGAAGGGGAAAAAAAGAAAAAATAACAGAAAGGCTTGCTTATTTAGATTTCAGCAGTATTTTAGGTATCCTTGCATTTGGTAGCTTATAATCATAATCACAATATTATAAAAGCAGGAATTCGGAAATGAAAAGTCAGATTACCAAAAAGTCCCTGTAAAACCACAAATACCCTACTTAAAAAACTTATGCATACGCTCCCTCGGTGCTTTCACGAAGAGTTACTACATATCCTCTTAACTCAATGTTACTCTCACAAAGAGTTGCCACTCGAAATAGTCTCCACCATCAGAACGCTTGGAAAAGTCTTGGATTCGGCCATAATAACAGTAGTTAAACAACATACAAAAATGCTTTCGGGTTCACGAGAAATTGCACTCAATTCAAGGACAACTCCAAATAAATTTTCAACTGTGACGAGGTAATTTAGTGGTATCCTCTCTCTTGATCAAGAATTTGTTGTTGTACCTTCTTGAAAGATCAGAAGGAAGACATGGAAGCTTTTCGTCGACGATCTGGTCTATATTGGGGTAATCAGGTAACTCTATGTATTGTGTGCTTGTAAGAGTTTATTTATGAATATTGCAGAGTATCACAATTTTCTCTTCCAGGGACTTTGCCTTGTCAACTGTGGAAGGGTATAGACCTGAGATTCTTCCTTTGGGGGGGGGGGGGGGGGGGGGGCACTCAAATTGCTGCATTCAAATGTAAGGAAGAAAAGCCATGAAAGTAAGGTAAGAGCCTTTCAAGATTTAATTAGCAACTTTATAATCAGATGATTAGATTTGTGTGGACTAGAGACTAAAGTTTGACATCACATGAGATACTAGGTGGATGCTTATGCTATATTATTCATGTTATTGAACAGATGATGCTTAACAATTCATATGTCGAGGTTGACAAAGCCTGTTCTGATGGTGCCCAAAGTTATCAAACCTAACTTACATTTTAGACAGTATGGCCGATATACCGATCAACGTATTATGTTCCATCAGTACTCCGTATTTATTACTGGATCGTATGAAATTATAAATACTTTGGTGACGACACTAAATTGGCAATGGAGATTCACCTATCAGTTCATCTTGGGCTTCGATCAAGATATGGGAAAACTTGAAACTGGTATGCATGTCCTTACTTTTCACTTCTCATACTTTTGTCTGGGTATGACTTTTATGTTCCAACAAGAGGATCCAATAATTGTGCTTTTACCTCATCTTTAGTTTCCTTTTTGTTGGAGTTATTCATATGTTAAAAGGACTCGTGTTCCAGACCACTTATTCCATTTTTAAGATAATGTCTTAGAATCAATTGCTTTTAATTTGTAACATCTCTGCCTTACAAACCATGCACTATGGAGTTCTTTAGCTCTCTATGTATGCGTTTCTCACAATTTTAGAAGTAATATGTTATAAATTGGATTAACTTTAGAAGTCATGTTTTAGGATTGCCTATCTCATTTTAGAAATCAATATAGTGTCGTCTTCATCACTGGAAATATTCATACGTAAAGTATTCATGTTTCATCAATTATAGAGATCATATTTGAATCAACTGCTTTTAATTTACTTAATTGGTGACATCTCTGCCATTGGAAACCATGTCCTATGGAGTTCTTTTGGGAACTCCAGTTGATTGACCAAGATGTCCAAATAATGTCGAAAGACATCTATTCAAATTACAAATTACATACTATAAAAAAAGGCTAATATTAACTTCATTTTAAAGTGTTAACAAGCTAAGTTGAATGACTCTCCAAAAATGTTCCACACCGGTGTCGGATCCTCCAAAAATGAACTACTTTTGGAGTATGCCTCAATAGATAGTTCTTCTCTAGATAATGATGCCATGAAACTCCTTATCCAGAGGCAGCTAAAGATGACAAGGCTGCTGTTCTGATAGTTTGCTTCTTTCAGATAAAAAACTAGGCCAGAATTCAAGCTGCCTTTGTGCAGTTCTTTCCGATATGCCAATTATTACTGGTGTCAAGTCTAAAGTTGCCATTACCATTCCCATGCACTGCAATTTTGTGAACCATTCCATATGCTATAAATATCGATATAACTCATTCCAATTCATAAAACATTCAATCTGCTATTTACGTCTTGATACTGTTTCTCTTTAATAAAAACTTACCTTATCAAAAAAAAAAAAAAAAAAAATCTGCTATTTACTTCTACCTAAAAAAAAAAAAAAAAATACAACCGGTATGTAGATAATTTTTTGTTCTGTCTGGGAGACCCTTGGAGAATCATTAATCTGTTCCAATTGCATACCAGTTGTATCATCAAAACCCCAACTACTCTTCAGTGCTTAAAAAGTTGAAATAGCTTTTACTGATAGTACATTGTAAAAGGAGTCCGAACCTCAAAACTTTGGATTAATAACATTGGATTTTTTTTTTGATAAGGTAAAGTATTTTATTAAAAGAATAGTACCAAGAAGGTACCCAGAAAGTTACAATGGATCCAAATTACAAGCTGAAAACTACACAAAAGCAGAGCCCAGTAAGTCCATGAACTCATAAATACTAATGATAGGATTTCCTCTAAACCAGCTAAACAAATTCTGGAAGCATCGAAATTTAACAACTGCTATTTGCTCTTTTTTTCCTTCAAAGCATCTTGTGTTTCTCTCAAGCCATATTGTCCAAAATGATGCACACTGGTATTAATTTCCAAATTTTCTTCAGGTTCCTCTTCATGCTTTCAAATAAGCAGATCTTTAAAGCTTTGAGGCATCACCCACTGCACACCAATGAGATTTATAAACATGGTCCATATCAGCCATGTTTGATTACAATGTATCAGCATATGATTTACAGTCTCCGCAGAACATTCACAAAGGAAGCATCTATTGCACAAATTCAAGCCCCTTCTTTGTAGATTGTCTTGAGTTAAACAAGCACCATAGGTTGCAATCCACCCAAAACAAGAAACTTTGGTAGGGGCGCTGGTTTTCCACAGCAGTTTCCAAGGCCAAAATTTCTCAGATTCATTGGACTTCTCTAGCAACATTTCATAGCAAGATCTCACAGTGGAATTCCCTTTTTCATTAGCAAGCCAGATTTGAGTATCTTCCTTCCTACTGTCAATACTCACTTTCTGCATTTTCTCTAAGAGGGAGACAGCTTCATCCAGCTCCCAATCATTAAAGCCTCTTCTAAGTTTTAAACCCCAACCATCATCTGTAAGACAATCTGCCATCAAATAATTCTGATCAAGTACCAGCCTGTAAATGTTAGGAAATAGGCCCTTCAGAATCTCCTCATCAAACCATCTATCAGTCCACAATTTTATTCTTCTACCTTCTCCCACCTTCAGTTTAATGTTGTTCCTAAGTTCTTCCCAGAGACTACCTATCTGCCTCCACATAGCCACACCATAAGGGTGATTGACTTGTTTTGGATCCCAAAAGCGTAGTCTTCCATACTTCACGTCAATTACATTTTTCCAGACAGCTTTTGTGTTATCATTCCATCTCCAAAGCCATTTGAAAAGGAGGCTTTTATTGCGGATTTTTAGGTCCCTGACACCAAGTCCCCCTCCTTTTTTTACTCAGTCATTTTTTGCCACTTCACTAAATTGAATATCATGTTATCAGCATTGCCATCCCAAATGAAATCCCTCCTTAGTTTATTAATCTTCTTCTCCACCTTTGTTGGGATTGGGATCAAAGACATTAAGTGAGTTGGGATCCCATCCAAAACACTATTGACCAGTGTCACTCTCCCTCCAAATGACAAACATTGCTTTTTCTAATTCTAGCCGGGGGGCCCAAAACTCAAGGTGATTCCCGTGTGAATTAGCCGGTATCCCGTGAAATTAGTCGAGGTGGCGTACACTCAGATTCTACATTGAAGAAGAATTGAATATTCATTGATCAAATCATTCACTCCATAGCCTGATAGATCTTTTGATGAGAATAAAGATAGAGTCCCGTTCTACATGTCAATACCGGCAACAATGAAATTTATAGTAAGAGGAAAATCCGTCGACTTTAAAAATTATGAGGGTACAAGTCCCTCTATCCCCAAAGAACAATAAAGAATTATGAGGGTACTCCTCATTCCGGCTGGGAAGAACTGGCCATTCGAAAGGGAGAATAAAGATTTTGAAATTGCGGACTTCACCCGGATTTAAAAAGATGTTGAACTATTTTACACAAATATATGTTATATAACTCGGCATGCACGTGCCAAGATACTAGTAAGAGAAATTGTGTAATTGACATTGAGGCCTGATGGTATACAGCTATTTCGATGACCAAATAAGATTGATTGCGAACTATGTTGCAGTGAATAATCAGAAAATCATGGAAGATGATATCATCTCAGTTCCTATGGTTTTCTGATTAGAAGGTTTCTCACATAGTTGGATGCTCGTGTTTCACTTAAATGTGCATCTTATCTGCTGATCAAACAATACTTCTTTGAGTTCTTTCTCTCCCTCCTGTCAATGAGCAGTAAATGTTACAGTATGTAAGCAACCATTAAACATGATAAATATTGCGGACATTTTGTTGTCGACTTGCCGTTGTTGCACACGTATTCTATTATTAATTAAATAAATGCTTACTCTCTTTCCAGTTTCCCTTTAATAGCTGTCAAACACTTGATTTCGAGTAAGTTCTTCTCAAATTATTTGGTAATTATGTAAGTTTTTGGTTTAATTAGGATTTGAGACCTCTAATTTTAGACACTGTTAAGTTACATAAAGAAGCACTATACATTTGTCTTACTCTAATTAGGACTTGTAGTGCCACCTGTGCTTTTCTCACGTTCCATATTCCCCTTACTCATTAGCGGATGTTCATAAACATGTTATAAGATCAGTTATGCAGCAAATTCACCATGCCAACTTGGTTTGAGGTCTACTAAACCTTAAAAAGTATTTTATGGTATATTTATCTACAACTAAACAAATTCTGGTTGTGGGTGTTTTTTTCCAGTAATGCCTATAGCTTTATGTTACTGCTGTCTGAAACTGAAATTCCTTCTACATTGGTGGGAATCTTTTGGCCTGCAAAATTAAGCTCAGGCACTGTAGGTAACAATTGACATGATGATGAGGTTTTCCTCTTTGTTTAACCGTCTATGTTCGCTGTTTTATCTTCTCTATTACTTGAGCAGGAGAGGAGAGAGGTTCAAGCACCTTTAGAACTTGGAAGAGAAAAGATTTTGCCTCAACATATCAGACCTGATTGCGGTTTTCTGGTTCTGGTTACATATCCAAGGGCCACTTTTTCATGGAGATTTTGATGGGAATGACAGACGACCTCACTAATAGTCCAGTTCAGCTAGTTATTGTGGTGCTGATCGAACTTGTTTATTTTCTAAACGTAAAACCTGTCTGTATGATGGCCTTATGGCCTATCTCCGATGTGCTGGCTTTTCCCACTAATTGTTTTCCTAGTTTAAACTCTTGTGCTTTCAGTTGCATCTATCTATTTTGAAACTTTTCAATGATGGGGACTTTGGCTAAACCATGAAATGATTTGTATCTTATGTGTAGCCACTTATTTACTCTGTGTTGTATGAAGTTGAAAGTCATTCATTTACGTTTCTTGTAGCATATCTGAGTTTACTCTGCACATTCTTTTGTTTGAATTTTGTATCAAGTAACTGATTAGTATTGAGTTGCGGAAGTAGTTGAAGGAATATAAACACAGCGGAAGCAATTCCAGGATCATGACTCACATGTAATCTAGACAAATCATGATATTTGGATCTTAGATTCGGGAGTCACTGATTATATGACCTCCAACAAATCTCTTCCCACTAATCTTAATGATCTTCATGTTTCTTATCTCCTTGCCTAATGAATACATAGCAAAAGTTACTAGTATAAGTTAATAAAGCACTAATCTTAGGACCATCATAGATTATTATAGGAGAGCCGCCTAAACACATCTACTTAGTCATAAAGCAATGCAATTTATTATCGTGTGAAAATATTTCATTTTCATGGTCAAAAGTAGGGGTGAACATAGGTCGGGTTGGTCCGGTTTTTTAATTTATCAAATCAAACCAATTATATCGAGTTTTTAAATCAATAAACCAAATCAAACCAAATAAAGTCGGTTTTTCTATCTCGGTTTTTCTCGGGTTTTTTGGGTTATACGGTTTTTTTTCGGTTTTTTATTGGTAAGCAACAATTTCATGGATCTTTTTCAAGCAAAGAATACAATAAAAAAAATTAGTTGTAAAAAATATTAACATAACACAAATTAAGACAGTATATGTGACATATTCTAATTGTACACATAGATTTTATTAAACATAAACTATCTAAATAATAATATATATTGATTATACTATAGGCATACAATACATAATTATACTCAGTGTCGTATTTGAAATTTTTTTTTAGGATGACTTGTGGATTGTTGACTAGGATATCTATTTTTAGCGAGATAGTAGAAGATGATTTTAAAAGATAGGGATATCTTATACACATTGATTTAGGAGATTAATCGAGATTATGAAAGTAGTATTTTTAAAAATAAACTACAGAAATATAGTATTAAATTCTCAAAAATTGTATTACTGAGAATATTTAAAAGTTTTGGGTACATAATAAATAGAATTACTTTGGAGACGGTGTTTTATGTTAATTTCACTATTTTTTTATATTTAAAAAATTTAAAATAATATATATGTAATGTCGGTTTGGTTTGGTGTCGGTTCGGGTTTTTCTTTGTTAACATCAAACCAAACCACTAGTCGGGTTTTTTTCCGATTTGGTTTGATTTGATTTTATCGGTTTGGTGCGGTTCGCCGGTTTGGTTTGTACACCCCTAGTCAAAAGTCAATTTCAATCGAAAGTTAAAAGTTAAAATTATAGAAGAAATAATGCATTAGAACTTGGGGAACTAAAATAAAATGTTTGTATAACGTGTGTAATTAAATAACTCTAATGTCTATTAAAAAAGGAATTAAAAGTCTCGGTTCCTTGTTTGAAAAGGTTTTATAGGGTAAGTTGGTTTTCCGAATTTTGATAGAAAATAGTATTCCTATAAATTCGGTACCCTGAGCCATTCAACCTTTCTGATTTTTATTTATTCCATGGCAATTGCTGTTGGAGAAGAGAGATTATTGGAGACGGAGGATATGTTGGGAAATTCCAATAATTTCCTCCTCCGTCTTTGCGTAAATTAACTGTGCAATAATCAAATGAGCAATAATAATCAATGATAAATGAAGACAGATGCACACCGAGATTTACGTGGAAAACCCCTTAAATGCCAAGGGTAAAAACCACGGGACCAGCTCCGAAACTTCCACTATAATAATAATGGTTACAATATTCTCTCCCAAGTTTACCCTGTAATACTTGGGGTACAACCAAATAGACTAATACAGATATTATCTATTTCTTCGGTACTTGACCGGATTCCTGACACTCACACTCTCAACTACTAACTCTGGTAACCTCGGTTCTAAACCGATACCCCGAAAATGAGAAGCACGAGGGCCCCCAAATTCCTTCGACCAAAGAAAGGCCGGACCCGGAGCTCTAGTACCACTAGTGCGCTCCCCTTAGTAATGATACTACTTATATGAGAGAGAGAGAGAGAAAAGAGAAACACAAGAGAAGTGTTTGTGTTTTGGTGTGTTTTACAAATGAAATGAGGGGTGGTATTTATAGGCTTTTGGATGAGGGTGTTTTGGGAAATGAGGGAGTAGGTGAAGAAAAAATTAATGGGGAGTAGGTGAAGAAAAGAAGAAGTGAGGAAATTTCCTAACAACTACAACAATCTCCCCCTTCCGAACTTACGACTCTTCAGACAGAGTCCATGCCTGCGCTCCGTTTGCACAGCTCCAGCTTTTCCCTTGTAACGACCTTTGTCATCATGTCCGACGGATTCCGATCCGTGTGTATCTTCTCCAAATACATCAACCCATCCTCTATCTGCTCCCGTAGCCAATGGTAACGTATCTTGATATGCTTGGTACGACTGTGACAGGTAGCGTTCTTGCTTAAGTCAATAGCACTCTGGCTATCACAGTATAGCTCATACTTATCCTGTTTCTGACCCAACTCTTGGAGAAACCTCTGCAACCAAATCAACTCCTTGCCTGCTTCACAAGCAGCAATATACTCTGACTCAGTTGTTGACAAGGCGACGCACTTTTGCAACTTTGACTGCCACGATACAGCTCCCCCAGCAAAAGTGAAAAGCATCCCTGAAGTAGACTTCAGCTCTTCAGGATGACCTGCCATGTCTGAATCTGTAAAACCTTCCAAGATTGGTGCACCATGTCCATACCGCAAGCATACTCTGGAAGTACCTCTCAAGTATCTGAATATCCACTTAACAGCTTCCCAGTGGTCCCTTCCTGGATTGGACAAATATCTACTCACAACTCCAACGGCATGAGCAATATCTGGCCGAGTACAAACCATCGCATACATCAGACTTCCTACTGCCGACGAGTAGGGAACTTCCTCCATATCCTTCAATTCCTTGTCCGTGGAGGGGCACATTTCTTTGTCCAGCTTAAAATGTCCCGCCAATGGCATGCTAACCGGCTTAGCATTTCCCATATTGAACCTCTTCAGTACCCGTTCAATATAACCTTTCTGAGACAGCCACAAACTCCTTGTTGCCCTATCCCGAAGTATTTTCATTCCGAGAATTTGTCTTGCCGGACCCAAGTCTTTCATATCAAAGAACTTGGACAAATCCTCCTTAAGCTTGCGAATCTTGTTAGCATCTTGACCGACTACTAACATATCATCAACATAAAGCAGCAAAATAACGAAGTTACCGTCAGGATATTTCTGCACATAAACACAATGGTCGGATGCTGTCCTCTTGAAGTTGTGATCTACCATGAATGAATCGAACTTCTTGTACCACTGTCTTGGCGCTTGCTTAAGCCCGTACAAGCTCTTCTTGAGCTTACAAACCATGTGCTCTTTCCCTTTCACTTCAAATCCCTCTGGCTGGTGCATGTAAATCTCCTCCTTCAAATCCCCATGAAGAAATGCAGTTTTCACATCTAACTGCTCAAGCTCAAGATCCATGCTAGCCACTAGTCCGAGAACTACCCGGATGGATGTCATCTTCACAACTGGAGAAAAGATTTCCTCGAAATCGATGCCTTCCTTCTGTGCAAAGCCTTTAACAACCAAGCGTGCTTTATACTTCACAAGCTTTTCATCATCCCTTTTTACTTTGAAGATCCATTTATTCTTCAAAGCCTTCCGGCCTTTTGGAAGTGTCGTCAACTCATAGGTTTGATTCTTGTTCAAAGAATCCATCTCCTCTTGCATTGCTTTCAGCCAGCAACTGCTCTCCTTATGAGTCTTTGCTTCCTCGAAGGTCTCGGGCTCCCCCTCATCAGCAATCAAGATATACTCGGATGAAGAATATCTAACCGATGGTCTGCGCTCCCTCTCGGAACGTCGTGGCTGAGATTCTTCTTCTTCTGGCTGGGGCGGTAGCTCCCCCCGCTCAGCATTCTCAGCATCTTCTGCCCTTTCACCACCTGTATCCTCAGGTGTTTCATCTCCATCATTCTCTGATATCTCTGGATATCTAGCTTGTCGCGGTTGTACCTTCTTAAAATCTTCATAATCTTGAGATTCGTGGAATACCACATCTCTACTTCTAAACAATTTCTTCTGTTTAGGATCCCACAACCTGTAGCTGAACTCTGTATCTCCGTAGCCGACGAAAATACACGGAGTTGCTTTATCGTCAAGCTTTGTTCTCTGCTCCTTAGGAATGTGTGCAAACGCCTTGCATCCAAACACCCGCAAGTAAGAGTAAGAAACCTCCTTTCCTGACCAGACCTTCTCCGGAATCTCGAAGTCCAGAGGTGCCGATGGAGATCGATTGATCAAGTAGCAAGCTGTCTGAACAGCTTCTCCCCAGAATGACTTCGGCAGCTTAGCCATTCTCAACATGCATCTGACTCGTTCAACAATGGTGCGGTTCATTCTTTCCGCTACGCCATTTTGCTGTGGGGTGCCAGGAACCGTCTTCTCATGCCTTATACCATGCCTCGCACAGTACTCCTGAAACTCGTTGGAAGTGTATTCTCCTCCGTTATCACTGCGGAGACACTTCAGTTGTTTCCCGGTCGCTCGTTCAACCATAGCATGAAATCTCTGGAAATGCTTAAATACTTGATCTTTGGATTTGAGCAGATTCACCCACACCTTTCGAGTCGCATCATCAATGAAGGTAACAAAATACTTATTCCCGCCCAAGGACTCCACATCAATTGGGCCGCATACATCAGAGTAGACTCTTTCCAATAACCCTGTTTTCTTCTTCAGTGGACTACTGAAAGATACTCTATGTTGTTTTCCGAATAAGCAGTACTCGCAGGGATTTAGTGCACTATCCTTAGCAAACGGAATGAGGGATTTCTTTGCTAAGATATGCAACCCTTTCTCGCTCATGTGGCCAAGTCTCTTGTGCCACAGATTCCCAGAAGATTCATCCTCCATTGTATTCAAGCCATCTGAATACACCTTCACTTGCGTCTTGTATAAAGAGCCACAAGCGGATCCTCGTGCAACCACCAGAGAGCCCATAGTAAGCTTCCACCTTCCATTTCCGAAGGAATTCACGTACCCCGCCTTGTCTAGCGCCATGCCTGAGATCAAGTTGAGCCGTAAGTCTGGAACATGCCTCACATCTTTTAGAACCATTGAACAGCCTGTGCTTGTCTCAATGGAGATGTCCCCAATGCCAACTATCTTCGACTGATCAGAGTTTCCCATTCTTACAGCACCGAAGTTGCCCGCCTCGTACCTTGTAAAGAATTCTTGATTGGGTGTCGCATGATATGTTGCTCCAGTATCAATCACCCATTCCACCTTCTGATCATCAATGTGTAGACATTCTTCTTCCCCAAAGGAAAGGAGCACAACATCTTCCGTCAGTGTAGCTGTTGTGTTCTTCTCGGCATTTTTACTTTGCTCCCCATTGCCTTGCTCCCGGAGCCAAGTCCTACAATCTCTTTTGTAGTGACCAGGTTTGTTGCAATGGTAGCATTTCTGTTCCTCATTGGCCTTTGATTTGCCTTTGGAATTTCTGAAATTCCGACTTTTACTACGCCCTCTCGCCGGTTCTCTGTAGTTGCCTCGACCCCTGTTTTCAGTAACAAGAGCCTGGGAATCGTAACTGATTCCTTGTCCTTTTCTTCTCATCTCCTCGTTGAGAATACTCTCCTTGATCAGCTGCAGTGTTAGTTTTTCACTTGGGACAGAATTCGTAACTGTCACCACTAACGTATCCCAGCTTGGCGGCAGAGTATTTAGAAGAAAGATTGCCTGAAGCTTCTCGTCAAGCTCCTGCTTCATATCCGCGAGTTGGTTCATCAACCCTTGGAACTCGCTCATATGCTCTGACATGCTGTTCCCGTCTTTGTACCGCATGTTCGCCATCTTGCGCACCAGAAAAGTAATATTCTGTGTACTCTTCTGTTGGAACATAGACTCCAGCGTCGTCCAGAGCGTGTAAGCATCCGTCTCTTGGGAGACATGGTGATACACCGTATGATCAATCCACTGTCGGATCTGACCAATAGTTTTCCGGTTCATCTTCTTCCAGTCAGCCTCAGACTTGTCTGCCGGCTTGACCCCTTTAAGCTCCAACGGATCAAATAGGTCCTTACTGTAAAGGACGTCCTCCATTCGGGATTTCCATAACGGGAAATTTGAAGCTGTTAACTTTATCATTGCACTAGATGATTCCTCCATTTTGATTTACCAAAGGTATACCAAAGTAATTCTTTTCTGATGTGGAAGATCAGACTAAGCTGCAACCACAGAGCATACTCAGACAGAACCTTGGCTCTGATACCAATTGTTGGGAAATTCCAATAATTTCCTCCTCCGTCTTTGCGTAAATTAACTGTGCAATAATCAAATGAGCAATAATAATCAATGATAAATGAAGACAGATGCACACCGAGATTTACGTGGAAAACCCCTTAAATGCCAAGGGTAAAAACCACGGGACCAGCTCCGAAACTTCCACTATAATAATAATGGTTACAATATTCTCTCCCAAGTTTACCCTGTAATACTTGGGGTACAACCAAATAAACTAATACAGATATTATCTATTTCTTCGGTACTTGACCGGATTCCTGACACTCACACTCTCAACTACTAACTCTGGTAACCTCGGTTCTAAACCGATACCCCGAAAATGAGAAGCACGAGGGCCCCCAAATTCCTTCGACCAAAGAAAGGCCGGACCCGGAGCTCTAGTACCACTAGTGCGCTCCCCTTAGTAATGATACTACTTATATGAGAGAGAGAGAGAAAAGAGAAACACAAGAGAAGTGTTTGTGTTTTGGTGTGTTTTACAAATGAAATGAGGGGTGGTATTTATAGGCTTTTGGATGAGGGTGTTTTGGGAAATGAGGGAGTAGGTGAAGAAAAAATTAATGGGGAGTAGGTGAAGAAAAGAAGAAGTGAGGAAATTTCCTAACAACTACAACAGGATAAACCTCCTATCATTACAAATATGAAAATAGATACGTTTCAAGTGTTGCCTGATGATTACAACAATTGGTCATCCACTGTAATCTTTTTTCAAGAAAATTGGGATGATGATGATATCCATGTGCTTGCCTTTAATTCTGACGATTGTCTTGTGTACTCTCTTCTGAACTACCAAAGGCCTAATGTAGTTCTTCGAGGAATGGGATATGCAGCTGGTGACTTTAAACTCTACTTTGTTGGTAACATCATATTTGATCAGGACCTGGACGATGGTCCTGAGCCTCAAAATTCTCTCCATGTTGACGTTTATGATATTCGCACTAAGCGATGGATTACAGATGACTTCCCAATGTTGAATGCTCGCAAGCCCAAGCCTTTTGTGTTTTTCCTTGATCGGCGGCTTTATGTGCTTTCTACTGAGTGCTCGCCTTACCTGGAAGAAGCACCATTCGAAATGCTGGATATCAATAATCTTTCTCAAGGATGGATTTCTCTGCCTGAACCCTCTTTTGCTTGGGATTATGCATTTGGCTTTCTCAATACTAGGATGATAGACTACCCCGAGAAGATGCTGTACATAAAGTCGTGTTCCGGTGGTTTGCTTTATGGTTACAGCGTGCATGATAACAGGTGGCACGAGCTTGACCCATGTATGAGTACTTTGACAGGTCGTATGGGTAATCTATTCAAAGCCGGCGGTTGTTCGAATGACTGTCTAATTGTAGAAAAATACTTCTACAGCTTTGATGTATTAGAGTACCATGATGGACGGCGAGCTACTCTAACCATTACCGATCTGGAGCATGATACTCATCATGATGATGATCCACCCTCATGGCAGGTTGATGTCTCCAGCGTTGTTCCCCCGGACGTGCTTCGTGATTTAAACGCCTATGGCTGTCTAGTTTATATAGGCAAGAGGAATTCACGTCAAAGGTTTTCTTTGATCATCTCTTACCGTGAGTCTGGTCTTGCTGATTTTCATTTGTGTACATGCACATTTGACTTGAGACGAATTGGAGAGGATGTAACTGTATCATTCCTTTTCGATGCCATTTGCTGCTGCCATTACCGGCATATAACGATAAGTGAACACGTAGTTTCCTGCCACAAGTTATCTGAAGTCAAAGAATGAGTGAGCTTTTCTTAATTGAATATGCTTTAGAACGATGATTCATCTTAATGAAATGAATTCAATCTTTTCTGTCCATTCTTCCTTTGTCCAGCCCTTGTTGATACCATCAACTAAAAAAAATCTAGTGAATTCCCAGTTTTCTGAAGGTTATGCATGCCTTCTTTGCCACAATTTAATAGAAGCACATCATCACTTTATGAGGAGCTCGAGTGCCATATTTGTTTCCAAAGGCATGGTTTAGGATGTCTCACTTGCTTGGTCAAAAAAACCTTAACAAGACTTGGCTGAAAATACACATTTGGGCTTTCATGCAGCCTTTCCATTTCAGAGTATCATCATATATAGGTGAGCAACCTAGCAACTATTCCAGTAACTTATAAAAGTCGCACACTCTCTAGTATCCCAATCATTCTTTTGTTAATTGATTAATATTGAGCCTATTATCATGCGTGTACTATTAACCATCTGTTTTAGAAGCTGTTCATTCCATGAGATGCACGACCTTTTTCTCTTTTTAGTAACCGTGAAACCTCGAGGGCAAGTATCACACGGTTCGATATTCAGTGGATGGGCCCATCCAGCTACCCTTCTTCACTTAAATGACAGATTTTTGTCTGTTGTAGGTCTCGAATCGTAGATATAACCTAATTCACTCATCAAGTGCTGTACAACCAGCAATAAGGGTGGAACCTCTTGTTTGTTGTGGTGTACTCTTTTGTCAAGAGTCTTTACTTCTCTTTTTCAACTCTCCGATTTTATTGTATGTGATGTCTGAAGTGTTGATCAAACCTGGATAGCGATTCATCTAAATATGCAAGGAAGGATTTGAAAGGAATTATTCAACTAAATGTTGTGATGCATACTTTGCAATGTTTTGGTGTTTGATACTTATATATCAAGTGTTCAATATGTATAAATATCTCATTGATCAAATATTTTATTTAGCAACATCTCATAATTGTCTGTCATGTTGCATTATTAGGCTAACTTTTCTTCTGCAGTCTTTGCCAATACATGCCACAAGTATTCTTCCAATCATCATTGCAAACCAAAACAAAAAATTAATGAGTGTAAACCAAATGGCTCTTGCATTTTATGTTGTGGTAATAGTTATGTTTTAACTGCTGATATTTGGATCTTAGATTCGGGAGTTAATGATTATATGACCTTCAACAAATCCCTTCCCACTAATCTTAACTTATCTCCTTGCCTAATGAATACAGAACAAAAGTGACTAGTATAGGTTATCTTCATATAAGTGAATATATTACTATTTTCAAAGTGCGTTTTGTACCAAGTGTTAAGTACAATTTAATCTCAGTACACAAACTTCATTAGGATACTTCCTTGAGTCTTTTTATTTTTTCTCAATATAATTATGTAGCAACAGAGCACTTCTTTGAAGAAGTCATTGCAACTTAGTAAGATGGCTAAAGGACTCAGTATTCTCCAACCAACTCCTCCAACAACAGGACTTGTTGATGTTTGAATGACTCACTGCCATCAATTGTTTGTTGTCCTGGTCCTTAGCAATGCAATTTATGATGGTGTTAAAATATTTCTTTTTCATGGTCAAAAGTCAATTTCAATAGAAAGTTAAAAGTTAATATTATAAGAATAATGCATTATAAAATAGAAAAAACTGTCTGCATACTGTTTGTAATAAAAATAACTTTAATGTATATTAAAAAAGGAATTATAAGTCTTGGTTCCTTGTTTGAACAGGTTTTATAGGTAAGGTAACTTTTCCCAATTTTGGTAAAAAAAGTTTGTTTGTCTATAAATAGGTTGAGATACTTTACCTCCACCGCAAGCTGTTTTTTATTGCATGGCAATTGGCGCTAGAGATTAGTGAAGATGGAGGATAAACCTCCTATCATTACAAATATGAAAAGTGAGACGTTTCAGGTGTTGCCCGATGATTACAACAATTGGTCATCCACTGTAATCCTTTTTCAGGACAATGATGCTCATGAAATCCATGTGTATGCCTTAAATTCTGACGATTGCCTTGTGTACTACCTTCTGTCCTACCAAAGGCGGTATGTTTGTCCTCGAGGAGTGGGATATACTGCTGGTGACTTTAAAATCTACTTTGTTGGTAATGCCATATATGATGAGGACCTGGACGATGGTCGTGGTCCTCAAGTTTCTCTGCATGTTGACGTTTATGATATTCGCACTAGGCGATGGATTACAGATGACTTCCCATTGATGAACTCTCTCAAGCCCAACCCTTTTGTGTTTTTCCTTGATGGGCGGCTTTTTGTGCTTTCTACTCAATGCTCACGATACCTGGATGAAGCACCCTTCGAAATGCTGGATATCAATAATCTTTCTCAAGGATGGGTTTCTCTGCATGAACCCTCTTTTGCTTGGAATTATACAGTTGTTGGGTCTGGCCATGTTAGGATGATAGACTACCCCGAGAAGATGCTGTACATAAGGTTGTGTTACGATGATTTGCTTTGTGGTTACAGCTTGCATGATAACAAATGGCACGAGCTTGACCCATGTAGGGGACTTACTTTAAGTGGTCGCATGGACAATCTATTCAATACAGGCCGCGGCTGTTCGGATGACACTACACCAAAAGAGGCTTTTAGCGGCAATAGATTTTACTTTTAGTGGCAATACTTATTGCCGCTAAAACTTTTACCGGCAATTGATTAAATGCCATTAGATCCAATGTCGCTAAAGCCTTTAGTGGCATTTAAAACAAGTGCTAGTAAATAGCTATTTTATTGCCGCTAAAAGTAACTACTTTTAGCGGCAATTACTATAGCCACTAAAGATACCTTACAAATTGCCAGTAAAGCATATGTCTAGAGGCAATAATATGGCTGCTATAAGTGACCATGTATTCACCTAATCCAATGATCGCTAAAGATACATTAAACTGCCAGATACAAGTGAATTTTCTCAAAGTATTTCTTATTATTGTCAGTACAGTTATGGCCATTTACACGAAAAACATTCAATATTGTAGTAGTTACAACATAGCTCTCTACCACTACCACTATTAAAAAAAAAAAAAAACACATAGTGACATTTAGCTACTTGATCCTCACTGTCTTAACTGCTTAGTGATACCCAAGTGCTGCTAGAGAGTCCTTGAAAATGAATACCCTGCAATCAATTCCACATAAATTAGTTAGTCAAGACTTAAAGAACAATCATTGAACAAAGGCATTGAACAGAGGCCTTCATCCTCATAAGAAACATGAAGAATAGACAGATCTATCCTCTAAAATATGCATCAGTAAGTACATAAGGAGGATATCCTTGGCAACAATCTTAGAGCCAATCTATAGAGAATACCAACAAGTTTCTTTTCTTTCACTTTTAGAAAGGTAAGCTAAAGCTAAGGCTAACAAAATGGATTATAATCAGTTAGCTAAATGTGGGTTTTAAGCAGTAACAACAATCATGAAGTAGAAAGACAAATTCAATTCGAAAAAAAAGAAACTAAATAAAAAAAAACGTTATACTAAAAGAAAGCATCGGATTACAATCTATTTGCTAAAAACGATATAAATGTTTAGTATTAATATTTTAGTTGTACTGCAATCAATCAAGCAAGTACGTCTCAATGGCGAATAATATCTACCTGCTAAATGCGTTCGGCAACATTATCTTCAGAGAGCTCATTTCTATTGATCAGTAACATGAGATACTGCAATTAAGAAACCAGGTAATAGGGGAAAGAACAATTAGTACGAACAAAGATTTACTCCTAAATAAATTGAAGGCTTGGAAGAATAAAAAACTCAACATCCATAAAGCATTCTCTATCAGAAGATATATAAGCTTTCCTTATTATAAGGTTCAAATCAGTAAGAACCTGAACCACTTCTAACAAACTGCCTCTTTTATTTGCACTATCCACCTGCATATTCTAATAATTTATTCTTTAAATTAGACGTATTAATCAAATTAAAAAGAAAAAGATAACAAGTACAGACATCATCATACCTTGATAAAAGTTATTTTCGTGTCACAACTATTCTATTCGTGCTTAGACAGCCACAACCTGCAATAACCCCAATATCTTGCCAAGACAATTATCCGGTACATGGCCGTATTTGCAAAATCAACAACAAGCTTGACAAAGTTCAAGTTCAGGAAAAAACAAAAAACAAAAAAAAAAATTAAACCATAACTTACTTTATTTGCAGCGCCCTCAGATTGTAGGTGTTATTGAAAAATATTTTGCCCTGTTATACAATATCAAGCAGCTGCATATCAATAGTAAAGCTATCGGATTGCAGGGATGGAAGATTGTTAAAACCTACTCGCTCATGGATAGTCCTGAGAAGTGAGACTTCAAACCGATTCCAGCAGTGGTGATAATCATGATCCATGATACTACTTGCACTACAAATGTCCACAACTTGGAACTGAAAAATAGAATCAATTCTGCATAATTGCACTTTTTCCTAAATTAAAAAATGACAAAACACACGATTCATACTGCTCACTCTTGGATCACAAAACACTGATATTGTGTTCTTCTACCTTCAAGCCAATGATAATCGTCAAGAACTTCAAAAGGAAAAATCTAATCGGTGTCAAACCAGCATAAGAGCTAACTAGTGTTTACTATTAGAAATACATCAATTCAAGTAAATGATTTTGTACAAATTTGGCTTCAGCGCCTTACGCAACAATACTCATTTTATAAGGTTAATTTCGTCGATTTTACTACAGGATATCTCTTTTTATATTCTGCTTGGAATCATTTCTTTGTGCTTATACTTAATGTGGAAAGGAAAGAATGGAAGCAGTGGATGATTAGTACAAGACTGATGGTGCAGTAAGCTTCTTTTTTGATAAGGTAAATGATATTAATTACAGTAAGCTTCTTAAGACTTAACTATGTGTTGAACCCCAAAAATTACCCCCCCGAAAAGGGATAAATTCCGGAATATCGACAGGATGGACTAACTCTTTTGGAGTTTTTGGAGTCGCCACCCAATTTAAGGAAAACAGGGAACCAAATTAGCAAATGCGTGCAAAAACTCCGTTTTTATAAAAAAAGACGGTCTTTCTTCCAGAGATTCTAAAAGTAAGAGGTTTTATTAATTTCGGAAGAAGGTTTTTAAGGCACTTCCGAAATTCCGTAAAATACGGTTAATCCGACAGGTTTCCAAAATATTTGCAAAATATGCTTTTCTAGAAAATTTATCTAAAATAATTAATTGAAGTAAAATTTGTTTATGGAAAATATTTTAATTTGCACGCATTTTGCTAATTTGCCCCAGTTTGCAATAAATTAAATAACGACTTCAAAAATAAAAGATAATGCACATAAAGTAAAGCAATATACCAAGCAATCAAATATTATTAATAAATAAAGTATTTTACACATTTATTTGCATAAATATCCAAGGAAAATAATGCGAAGTTAAAGATAGAACCGGGAAATTGATCAACTCGCGGGAGCCTTGGTTTTTCTAAATTTCTAAGTCTTATTGCTGAACGCTCGAGTCCGACTTCAATCCAAACGACTCCAATGCAACGGAAGTTAGCCGAAAAAAAAAACGTTCCCGAATTGCTCGTGCCAAGATGTACCTCGCAATCAAAATGGGAATTTAAACTAAATTAGTTCAATAATAAAGTGTCATAATTAATAAAATAACAATAATATAATAATAATAATAATAATAATAATAAAATAGAAAAATATATATACATATAATAATAATAATAGAATAAATAATAATAATAATAATAATAATAATAATAATAGTAATAATATTAGTAATAAAATATAATAATAGTAAAGGGGGTTTGTTTTTGCAAAATTTAGGCTCAGATTTGTATGACTATCATGTAGAGGCTCGGGATATTGATACGGTTGCAAACACGCCGGCCGGACGTGTTGCCATGCCAGGTACCAATTCCGTTACTCTATTCAACTTGCTTTGCGTTAAAGTGCATACATTCATCATCGCCTTTTGCTTTAGGGACACGGGAACGGGACGGATCAAGTGCAGTATCATGTTCAAAATCCGTCAATTCATTATCCGTCAATTCCTTGTGTAGGCCTCAATACGTGCAAATGTATTTTTTTCATCGGCCTAAACGGTGTAGTATCCGTTCGAATCAGTCCGTAAAGCCTCAAATTAAATATTTTTTCATAGGCTTTATTCGAACCAATATCCGTTCAATATCCAGTGGGTCCCACAGTGTAGTATCCGCTCAATATCCAATGGGTCCCACAGCACTGTAGTATCCCTCAATATCCAGTGGGTCCCACAGTACAATTGAACAATCACAAAGGATAATTTTCCCTGAAACTCAATAGTCAAACATCAGAATTCCGCAATCAATGAACGATAGTATAGAGCAATTAATGCAGTTGAATAATCAAAGAAACATGTAAGTCAACACCCCTGTAAAAACAAAACTCAAACAAATATCAGAGGTCAGAAACGCAAATCAATAACGGAAACAATGGTGTCGCCGGCTAAGGACCACACCAGATTCCGGCGAGAGGGGGCGACAACAGTAACCCAAGGTGGAGGAGCAACACCAACTGGGTAGTGGCGTCGCTACCACTCCACTACGCCTTTCCAATTTCAGCCACCAATCAAAAAGACAGAGACGACACAGAAGAACCATTTCCTTTCTTCCCTCCAAATTCGTCAAAAACAGATCAAGCAACAAATTCCGGCGACAAAACTTCTCCGGCTATGGCTCCCAATCCATGAAGGCAGTGAAACAGGACGGCGCTAACAACGAAACCCAGTAGCAATGGAAATAGGAACACACTGATTCAACAACCAAGATTCACAATTTCTGTTCAAGACAAACAAAAAGAGACAACCTATACACACGGTTAATTAAATTCCGGTGGGACAGAGGGTGGGAGAGATCTGGAAACTTGGTGAGAGAGAGAGAGCCGCTGTGAGGGAGATCAGCCGCGGCTGAGTTATGTCAAAAATGGGTGTCACTGCTGATTGATAAAAATGGGGGTGAGGGAGATGATGCGGCTGGAGTCTAATGCCAAAAAAAATGGGTGTCACGGCTGGTGTGTTAATGTTGTCTAGGTGTGTGTAGGGTTTTTGTTTTGTATATGGGGAGATGTAAAATGGGTATGGGACTTTTGTATAACATGGGCTTTGCAGAAATAGTCCTAATTTGCAATTTAAGAACAGATTTAGCCCTTTTAATTAAATTAAGCAATTAATTATATAATGCACTGCAAATGAAGGGATGACTTGCGATTTTGGTCATTTTCATTTAAAATTAGCTATTTACTTGCGATTTTCAAAATTGAACTTAATTATTAAAATTATTATACTTTTAATTAAAATCCGGGACAAAATTGGGTGTCAACAGCTGCCCCTCTTTACCCGGAAAGGATGAAAGAGTTTCCAGGGTAAAGAAGTTGACGTGAAACCCAATTTTGTCACGGCAAAGCCAAGACTCCGATTCCTGGGATCAAAATGCGAGGCTTATGGCCGAACTCCGGACCGAGTTGCCTACATATCTCGGACTGAAAGAGAATCAGGCCATATGTAGTTCGACGCGATTTGAAAATCAAAAGCGAGATAGTAACGACTACTCAAGTGCGGGAAAAGAGGCTTGTAATCTCCCAAGTTATGAAAATATGGTCGACGACACACCCATAAAGAGGGGTTTACACGGACATAGCTTCCACTGCATCTCGATAACCGAGCCATCTTGTCTTTAATCTCAAACCTCAGACTCAGGGTTAACAAAAACTTACCTCTAGGGCGGATGACTTATGCGGATGCGATTCTTCAGGTCTTCGTTGACGAGTCTAGCTCATATCAGCGATTGCCCCGGTTCATTGCTAAGCAAAACTCTATGTTATGCTCCAAATGCTGCTGCGGTGTTGCTAAAAATCCTGTAATAATCTTAACAAACGGTAAGCGTGCAACTGCTAATAAACTATAATAATTGGAATAGGAAATAGATAAAGTGATAACATAAAATTGTAAATGCGGTTGCGGTATCATCGATAAGTTCTTCCTTCGATCAACTGACAAGATACTCCGCCCGGAGAAACTCTAAGCTGATCTGTTAACCTGAAAAGTAAAACAAGACGTAATACAGAGAAAATGCGAAGGCATAATTTAAAGCAAGTGCAAAGGCATTTTGAACAATCTTGACAAATCAACTGGCAAGCCGGTCGGGCACGCAGCAAGGAGGGTCTTGGAATTGATTGTCTACAAATCAGCTGGTGATCCGGTCCGGCACAAAGCAAGGAGGGTCTCAGGGCTGACCTGTTATACTAAAAGTAAAGCAAGTCATAATATAAAGCAAGTGCAAAGGCATAATTGAAAGCAAGTGCAAAGGCATAATTGAAAGCAAGTGCAAGGCAATTTGAACATCTTGACAAATCAACTGGCAAGCCGGTCGGGCACGCAGCAAGGAGGGTCTTGGGGTTGATTGTCTACAAATCAGCTGGTGATCCGGTCCGGCACAAAGCAAGGAGGGTCTCAGGGCTGACCTGTTATACTAAAAGTAAAGCAAGTCATAATATAAAGCAAGTGCAAAGGCATAATTGAAAGCAAATGCAAAGGCATAATTGAAAGCAAGTGCAAGGCAATTTGAACATCTTGACAAATCAACTGGCAAGCCGGTCGGGCACGCAGCAAGGAGGGTCTTGGGGTTGATTGTCTACAAATCAGCTGGTGATCCGGTCCGGCACAAAGCAAGGAGGGTATCAGGGCTGACCTGTTGAACTAGAAGTAAAGCAAGTCATAATATAAAGCAAGTGCGAAGGCATAATTGAAAACAAGTGCAAAGGCATAATTGAAAGCAAGTGCAAAGCAATTTAGCGTGAAATGTAAAGCAACGCCAAAGCGATTTAGCAAATCAACAGGCGTGAAAGTCCAACAAGAGAGAAACCCCGCCTGGTGGTCAACCTGAAAAATGTAAAGTAAGGCATCAATTTTAAAGCAAGTGCGAAGGCATAATTCAAAATAAGTGCAAAGAAAAGCAGTGCGGGAATGCAGAGCAATGCAAGAGCCATTTGGCGAATCAATAGGCGCGATAGTCCAACAAAGGGGATCCTCGTAGCCGATGGTCAACCTGAAAGAGTAAAGCAAGGCGTTAGTTTCAAAGCAAGTGCGAAGACATAATTCAAAGTAAGTGCAAAGCAAAGTAGTGCGGAAATGTAGTTAGTGCGATAGCCATTGATAAATCAATTGGCGAGACAATCCGGCAAGGATGGCCTTGTGCGGATTATCGCCTGAAACCAAGCGGTGCCCTATTTGGCTTAGTTTTGAAAACACAAAACAAGCCTCGGCCTTGTTGCCTATTAGGAATGAAAGCCATAGAGGTAGAAATGCCGCCTGTTCGGCAATAACTCATGACAGAGCATAATGCTTTAAGTCGTGAAAAGTGCAATGCGACGCAATCTGCAAGGCAACTTTGGATGCGCGTTCAATAAATTGTTCATCCATAGTGCAAATGATCCTCTCATTGCAAGCTTTCTCGTTCCTGCTTTCAAAGAAAAATTGTTAGCTTTGGGGAGGAAAGGGGAAGCGTTTGATTTGTGCAGACTTCATCCTGATTTGGCTGCTTCTGCTGCTTCCTCGTCTTCATTGGACTTGGATTTGCAAATTGCTTTCAGAAGCTTGGCTCATGAACTCAAATAGCATAGACTTTGAAAAATAGAGGCAAGATAAAATATTTTAATGCAATATAGCGAGCGAAATAAGCATGCAAATGAAGTCAAAGATGCATTTTGACAATTTTTGCCTTGACTTAAACTTGTAACATATTTTAAAACAAACTGAACGTCCTTTGCCTTAGACTTTGCACTGTTTGCTTAACCAATTTCAAAATTCTTGCCAACTCATCTTTAACAACCAACGCCGCTTCTTGCAAAATTCTGCCCCAGTTATAATCTTCCGCATCCCTAACTCGCTTTGCAAAAATTGCCCCAGTTGTCCTTCTTGGGGAAAAACTGAAAACTTAAATGCTAAAGGGTCGAGCCCGATGAGGGAGCCTACGTATCCCTCCTTGGGAATCAGACCGTGCGTAGTTCTGCATCACCGCTTCAACGCCATATACCAACAAATAAAGCTGCCCCAGTTGAAGTTCTAACAGATACTGCGGTATCCAAAGAGCGCAGACAATGACTTTCAGTGCGTCGTTTAAATTGTTCAGTTGTTTTGCCATACGTTACAAGCAAAGTTTTAGCAAGTTTACCAATTTTAATTTTGAAACATAAACAAGTGCAAGCGTAAATAATATAATAAGGATGCGATGCATTTTATTTCAACTTTCATAAATTCAAAATGAGTTGATTCAGATTAACATAAGCTTTTAAGGTACAATGCAATTCAGGGCCTCAATCTGAATTAAAATTGAAAATAATGCTACTAAGTTCAATTGCCAAGTTCTTTCAAACAATGCCATTAGCTTCTGGTGCTGCATCGTTCACGAGCTAGAGCATCTACCATCAATCAAATCTCGAATCCCTTGCGTGGTGAATGGTCAGTCACTTCACAAATCCAACATACGCTAGAGAAAACAAACAAAACAAAAGAAATCTCAAGGGTAACTATGTTAGTTTGCATGTCATTCATAAGATTGCACACAAGCAAGCAACACCTAGCATTTAACGCATGTTGGGCAAATAAAGCAAGGCAAGCAATTAACATTTTAACACAGCTCATGCTCTCCACGGCATCTGCACAAAATTCTAAACCCAAATGCCTAAAACCCGAAACAATCCTCCATAGCTTTTGCAAACATCCACACTCCTCCAAGCACGATCCCCAATCGCTTTACAACATCCAGGGAGAAATTTCCAACTGCCTCCACAATACCAGACTGCAAATCACGAAAGGCGCCAATTGGCCTTTCAAAATAAAACCTCACTGGTCCTCGGCTTTAGACAAGCCTCTCAGTTGCCTAGGTTTTGCAAGGCTCACAGACCTTGTTCATAGGGCTCCTCACTGGTCCTCGGCTTTGATCAAGCCTCTCAGTTTCCTGGGTAGCCAAGACCGCACTGGTCTTCAAGGAGGGACCCCACTGGTCATTCAAAGACACAGGGGCTTCACTCTCCTAGTATGCGACAAGCATACTTCAATTTTACAAAGTTGCAGCTGGATAATCAACATAGGCCTGCACACACGCAAAGCCATTCACGAGAGGGACCCCACTGATCCTTTTAAAGACACCAGGGGCTTCGCCTCTTAGATCTCACTACACCCAAGCCATCTCCAAAATACAAACCAACCAAATCTGCCGAACTTTCCCCCAAACTAAGATGAATATGCATGCATGACCTAATCTCCTTCTAAGAGTGGGTTAACGGTTGAGGCTAACAGGTGAGTGGCAAGCGGCCTCGCAGTCGAATTACTCCCACGACAACCGCCGGTGTACCAACTCGTCACAGGGTTCTTTAGTGGAAGAAAGTGCGGGTACGCATGAGCGTACCTCACGGATATTTGGGGTGAAAATGCAAGAGGTTCCCAGGAGTGGGGGAAGTATGAACGGAATGCCAGTTTATATGTGCACAAATAAGAGTGTAGTGACATGCTTTTCGTGGCACACAAACAAACAGATATAATAAAGCAAAATAAATTAAGCATGCTAGTTGCAAATAATTGGAAACCTTTATGGTCAAAACCTTTATTGCTCCCCAGCGGAGTCGCCATGCTGTTGAACCCCAAAAATTACCCCCCCGAAAAAGGATAAATTCCGGAATATCGACAGGATGGACTAACTCTTTTGGAGTTTTTGGAGTCGCCACCCAATTTAAGGAAAACAGGGAACCAAATTAGCAAATGCGTGCAAAAACTCCGTTTTTATAAAAAAAGACGGTCTTTCTTCCAGAGATTCTAAAAGTAAGAGGTTTTATTAATTTCGGAAGAAGGTTTTTAAGGCACTTCCGAAATTCCGTAAAATACGGTTAATCCGACAGGTTTCCAAAATATTTGCAAAATATGCTTTTCTAGAAAATTTATCTAAAATAATTAATTGAAGTAAAATTTGTTTATGGAAAATATTTTAATTTGCACGCATTTTGCTAATTTGCCGCAGTTTGCAATAAATTAAATAACGACTTCAAAAATAAAAGATAATGCACATAAAGTAAAGCAATATACCAAGCAATCAAATATTATTAATAAATAAAGTATTTTACACATTTATTTGCATAAATATCCAAGGAAAATAATGCGAAGTTAAAGATAGAACCGGGAAATTGATCAACTCGCGGGAGCCTTGGTTTTTCTAAATTTCTAAGTCTTATTGCTGAACGCTCGAGTCCGACTTCAATCCAAACGACTCCAATGCAACGGAAGTTAGCCGAAAAAAAAACGTTCCCGAATTGCTCGTGCCAAGATGTACCTCGCAATCAAAATGGGAATTTAAACTAAATTAGTTCAATAATAAAGTGTCATAATTAATAAAATAACAATAATAAAATAATAATAATAATAATAATAATAAAATAGAAAAATATATATACATATAATAATAATAGAATAAATAATAATAATAATAATAATAATAATAATAATAGTAATAATATTAGTAATAAAATATAATAATAGTAAAGGGGGTTTGTTTTTGCAAAATTTAGGCTCAGATTTGTATGACTATCATGTAGAGGCTCGGGATATTGATACGGTTGCAAACACGCCGGCCGGACGTGTTGCCATGCCAGGTACCAATTCCGTTACTCTATTCAACTTGCTTTGCGTTAAAGTGCATACATTCATCATCGCCTTTTGCTTTAGGGACACGGGAACGGGACGGATCAAGTGTAGTATCATGTTCAAAATCCGTCAATTCATTATCCGTCAATTCCTTGTGTAGGCCTCAATACGTGCAAATGTATTTTTTTCATCGGCCTAAACGGTGTAGTATCCGTTCGAATCAGTCCGTAAAGCCTCAAATTAAATATTTTTTCATAGGCTTTATTCGAACCAATATCCGTTCAATATCCAGTGGGTCCCACAGTGTAGTATCCGCTCAATATCCAATGGGTCCCACAGCAGTGTAGTATCCCTCAATATCCAGTGGGTCCCACAGTACAATTGAACAATCACAAAGGATAATTTTCCCCGAAACTCAATAGTCAAACATCAGAATTCCGCAATCAATGAACGATAGTATAGAGCAATTAATGCAGTTGAATAATCAAAGAAACATGTAAGTCAACACCCCTGTAAAAACAAAACTCAAACAAATATCAGAGGTCAGAAACGCAAATCAATAACGGAAACAATGGTGTCGCCGGCTAAGGACCACACCAGATTCCGGCGAGAGGGGGCGACAACAGTAACCCAAGGTGGAGGAGCAACACCAACTGGGTAGTGGCGTCGCTACCACTCCACTACGCCTTTCCAATTTCAGCCACCAATCAAAAAGACAGAGACGACACAGAAGAACCATTTCCTTTCTTCCCTCCAAATTCGTCAAAAACAGATCAAGCAACAAATTCCGGCGACAAAACTTCTCCGGCTATGGCTCCCAATCCATGAAGGCAGTGAAACAGGACGGCGCTAACAACGAAACCCAGTAGCAATGGAAATAGGAACACACTGATTCAACAACCAAGATTCACAATTTCTGTTCAAGACAAACAAAAAGAGACAACCTATACACACGGTTAATTAAATTCCGGTGGGACAGAGGGTGGGAGAGATCTGGAAACTTGGTGAGAGAGAGAGAGCCGCTGTGAGGGAGATCAGCCGCGGCTGAGTTATGTCAAAAATGGGTGTCACTGCTGATTGATAAAAATGGGGGTGAGGGAGATGATGCGGCTGGAGTCTAATGCCAAAAAAAATGGGTGTCACGGCTGGTGTGTTAATGTTGTCTAGGTGTGTGTAGGGTTTTTGTTTTGTATATAGGGAGATGTAAAATGGGTATGGGACTTTTGTATAACATGGGCTTTGCAGAAATAGTCCTAATTTGCAATTTAAGAACAGATTTAGCCCTTTTAATTAAATTAAGCAATTAATTATATAATGCACTGCAAATGAAGGGATGACTTGCGATTTTGGTCATTTTCATTTAAAATTAGCTATTTACTTGCGATTTTCAAAATTGAACTTAATTATTAAAATTATTATACTTTTAATTAAAATCCGGGACAAAATTGGGTGTCAACACTATGCAATCTCTGGAAAAGCTTCTTAATACTTGGCAGCTTTCAGAGTTCTACTGCAGATGTATTTCTTGTTGCAAAACCTCAGAAATAAAAATTGGACAAAATATAATGACCAGGAAAGCGGGAAGAATATGTCGACACATACCAGAAGGGTTGAAATTGTAGAGAAAAACAAGCAGGCTGCAGAAATTGCTGGTTGTCAAGAAAAACAACCATATCAGAGAAAGAAATGGTGATGCAAAATATAAGCATACATTTTATTGTTGTTAGTCAAAGAGAGGTAGCATTTTTTCCTGTTCCTATCAGAAAAAGAAAAATATAAGCAATTCATATGACTGGTTCGACTTTTAAAACACCCAGACCCACCTCAGTTGGGTAAGTTGCCTGCAGCTCCACCAGAATCTCATCTAGTTCCCTCTTAAATCTATCCTTGGAACTAGCATAGATCATTTTTCCTCTAACCTTTGCAGTGTCAGGACACCTATCTCCATCATAAACACACACACATTTGACCAGTTAGAAAACACATTCACAAACAGTTAAAGTTAACCAACTGCTGGTTATATTTTAAGAACAATGGTAATACCATGCAATGAAGAAAATCTTGTTTTTCTGGCAACTCTCCTATGTCACAAAGTCAAAGTCATACACTGCATATCAACACTCGTCTGCAGGTACATAGCAACAAGGTTCCTCATAACTCTTGGCAGGTTCACCAAGCTTTTCTACGCCAGACCTGCTTTTGCTTCTAAATGTTGAAAACTACAACGCGACAAGCCCTCTTAGCTTTCAACTCCAGAAACTTCAGCTTGCAGTCGTCATTTACAGCCATGACTAATGCCGCATTAGCCTATGGAGAATTAACTGTAAATAGAATGTTTAATCATTGCAGTAACTGACTCACATGTTTCAGGAACAAGAGGAGGCATACAACAATGAAGGCTTGCCCGCCCTGGTAGATTGGGCGTAGATTGGGCGCTACGCTCGGGCAAAATAGGAAATTCTATGTGATCGATATTTTCAGGGTCGGTATAATAATTATATATAAAATATTCACTTCAGCAGATACTACACTTTCTAGAATTCATTTAAGCAAAATAAAAGTCATTTCAAGCAAAATCGAAGGCATAATAAACCTTACTTATAGATTCTGAATAATTCAAATAGATTCAGTGAGAATCAGAAGAATATCGGAAATAGAAAAATAGTATTTAGTAGCCTGTAGGTTTACCAGGGGATTTTGGCTAGTGATGGTGACTCGGTGAGCCGCGATGGCGAGAGGCGACGGTGAGCAGTGATGACGAGCGGCGACGGTGAGCTGCGGTGACGGTGAGTGAAGGCAGTGAGTGGAAGGCGGTGAGTGGCGACGTTGAGCGGCAATGGGCAACGGCGACAGTGAGTGGAGGCAGTGAGCGGCGACCCGCAACGGCAACATACATAGATGAGATCGCTAGGTTTTTAAACTAGGAGTAGATATTTTTGGTGGACCGTAAAAAAGGGGTTTCTTTATTAATGTGCATTTTTTCCATATAAATGAGATTTAGAAATTTAGTACCGTAATTGCCGCTAATTCTTGAACATGTGAAAGGATTTACCGGCTATTAGTTTATTGCCGTAAATTTACTGTCGCTAAAAAGCCTAATTGTTGTAGTGTGACAGTGTAATTGTAGAAAAATACCGCTAAACCTTTGATGTATTAGAGTACCCTGATGGACGGCGAGCTACTCTAACCATTAACGATCTGGAGCCTGATGATACTCATCCACTCTCATGGCAGATTGATATCTCCAGCATTATTGCCCCAGATGTGCTTCGTGATTTGGACGCCTGCGACTTTCTAGTTTATCTAGGCAAGAGTAATTCACGTCTAAGGTTTTCTTTGATCATCTCTTATTGTGAGTCTCGTTATATTAATTATGATCATCATTTGTGTACATGCACGTTTGACGTGCGACGAATTGGAGAGAATTCAACTGTATCGTTCCTTTTCGACGCTATTTGCTGCTGCCACTACTAGCATGTAAAGATAAATCAACCCGTACTTGACTGCGACAAATTATCTGAAGTCAAAGAATGAGTGAACTTTCCAATTGTCAGAAACATAACTACTATGTATGGCTTTTCTTAGTTGAATATGCTTTAGAATGATGATTCATCTTAATGAAACTAAAATGACAGGTTAAGAATTTTACCTTTTGCGACGCAGTGAACTAAGGTGATGCAGCCCAAAGTGCTGATCAACCGAGGACACTTCAACCGAAGGCAGTGACTGATCAACCGAGGAGGCCAATTACTCGAAGCCAAGCTAAGCTGCTCCATGACATGCACATCCAGCTGGCTATGTCGGGAAGAAGCATGTGTTCGGAAGAGGGATTGCAAAGTGATGAAACCAAGGGCTACATCTTCAAGTTTGAGCCCGATGACAAAGTTCCCGAACAGCAGCTCTTGACCCCGGGCAGCGCAGAGCCGAACACAACATCTTGTGTTCGAAGCCAAGTCAGCGCCCGATGACAAATGTGTTCGAGCAGGCAATAGAACCGAAGCCAGGCTCACCGAAGTCAAGAACCGAAGCCAGGCTCACCGAAGTCAAGGTTGCCGAGCACATTTAGACTCAGCCCTGCGTGGCTTATTTCTATTGGTCATCTGTGACCTATTTACTAGTTTACCCTTAGTATTTCCTATATAAACATTGTTTCCTTTCATTGTAAGGGCTAGTTTTTTGGATATTGATGAATTGAATGAAAGTGCCGAGCACATTTCTTCTTGTCTCCGTCGTGAGCAAAACCCCGGTGAGGGCTTTTATGGACTTGTGGCTTTCGGTTAATCCGATTGAACATTCCACTTTGATCATTCAGTTTGCAAGAGGCAATGTTCTCTTGAGGATTGTTGCATAGTCTAGGTGATTCTTGTATCCCTTTCGATCGAGCTTGAGACAGGTTCCTCACTGTTCTTTCGAAAGAAGCAAGTTTTGTCTTGCTCTTATCTTCTTCTTTACTTGTTCTTCTTCCGCATTTGTGCTAAGCAACACCTTCGGGTTTGCCTTGCACCATCTTGGTATCAGAGCACGGTTTGGGCTTGTTTCTACAACCCCAAATCCTGTTCAAGTTATCTTTATTATCGTGCGTTTGTGTCTTTGTTTTCCTTTTCGTGTTCTTGATTTGGTTTTGTTACTGTGGTGTTGTTATTTTGACAAAAAAAAAAGTGTTAAAAGAAAAATTCAAAAATTGTGTTAGATTGTTGGTTGTTTGGGATAAACAACCATTGATTCTTGTTCACCATCGAGTTCTGAATCTGACAAGTACCCGACGTACTGATTTCGTGACTAGGGTTTCTTGGTGAAATTTTGGACTGTTTTGAGCTTCAATGGTGACTGGACTCGAACCCCATTGTGTTTGGAAGAAACCGATGAAGATTGGTGGTTCTTGAGTGACTTGGGTCTGTTTGTTGATTGAAAATCGAAGTTCTAAGTTGAAAGACGTTGTCCGTACGCCGGAAAATTGTTACAATCGTAACAGTGTACGACGCGAACGAGCTGGGTTTTAGCTCGACGAACTTTGATTTCCTCCGTCGTTGAAACCGGAGTTGAAAGACGACCCAGACCTGTTGAAAATTGTGATCAATGAACCGAAGTTGTTGTGTCCGTACGCCGGAGCAAGGTCACATTTCCATTGAAGAAGAAGGGGTAAAAGTTTGAATATTAAAACCCCAGGAGAAAATTGTCGGCTGAGAAAAGGAAAGTGGATAAGGTAAAACCCTATCCGTACCAAGGAGGGACCACTCTTGTACGGACAGGAGTGGGTGTGATCGAAAAAGATTCCAAAGGGAATCAAAGGGTAGATTCTCCTAGGTTCTCACCTTCTTGTTGACAAAATTCTGGTTGGTGGGTCTCTTGAGTAATTGTCCTACTCGAGGTCGTACTAACTCATTTGAGCTGATAGGAACTCGTGCGAAGGGGTGACCGAAGTCCAAACTTTCGTAGAAATTTCTTTTGACTCCCCGAGCTCAGTTTAAAAAAGCGTCCGTTCCATCGAGTCGAACGTCACTTCACTCTTCCCGAAGAGACAGTGACTATTGTCGAACTTGAAGGATCTTAGAGGACCGATCAATTGGACGAGCCACTGTTAACAAGTCCTTGAGTGATCAAAAACCGAACCCTTAAATTGAGTGGACCCGAGCGCCACCCATCAAAGGTGAGGGAGAGTGTGAGGTGATTTCTAACCTTAACATTTATTTGATCTTTGACTTGTGCAGGTACCATGGCTGGAAACGAAGGCAAAGGCATTGAAAGGCCCGAAGTGTCGTTAGCCGATCTCATGGCTGCGATACAAAGTGTCAGTGCCGATGTGAGAGGAGTGAGTGCTCGAGTAGCTCAACTCGAACAAGGAAGCGCGTCCGTGGCCTTGCAAGGGTCCGGCGCTGGAACAAGCCAATCCACTCCGATAAAACCTGAGCTGTATGCTGAGCTTGTTCGACAACATCAGTTGACAAGTGAAGCGATTCGAAGAGAGTTTAACTTGGGCAATTCCCAAGCACAACAAAACTTGGGCAATCCCCAAGCTGGAAATCAAAACTTGGGCATTCCCCGAGGAGAGAGGTTACCACTCCCAAGGGCCCGAAGAGACCGTGGTGCTGTAACCGAAGAGGCTGATGAAGAGGAATTTCCCGAGGACGAGTATGAACGTGAGCCGCCATTCGCTCAACGAAGGCAAGCTCACCGAGGTCGTGGAAATTTCCGAGGACGAGGCCGAAGAGCCCATGTTGAAAGAAACATTGAGCGAGAGGCTGATGATCGTGATGATGAGTATCCTGAACAGATTCGTGGTGTTCGAGATTCCAATTTGAACAGTGTCAAGATCACTATTCCACCCTTTAAAGGAACTAGTGATCCCGATGAGTATCTTGAATGGAAGTTGAAAATGGGGCGCATCTTTGAAACCAATGAGATGACCGAGGAGAGGAAAGCTGCTCATGCCATTGCTTCGTTTGAAGCTTATGCGTCTACATGGTGGGAAGCTGACAAGAGGCATAGAAGAAGGAATGATTATCCCGAAGTCACTACCTGGCCACAGTTGATGAGAGCAATGGATGCCAAGTACTTGAGTGCCAAGTACAGGCAAACTCAAATGCAAAAGTTGTATGAGCTGAAACAAGGGTCCAAGTCAGTTCAAGAGTACCACGATGAATTTGAAAAAGGTTCGATTGAATCTTGATCTGACCGAAGACGAGGAGCAAGCCATTATCCGGTTTAAGAGTGGCTTGACCAAGGATGTGTCCTCTCAGTTGAGACTCCACGTGTACCACACGTTGGAAGATTTGTTTGATGCTGCTACCGAAGCTGAAAAATTGGTGAAGGAAGAAAAAGCAAACCGGTATCGAGGAGTCACTACTTCGACTCCCTTGAACCGAGGTAAAGAATGGAAGAGTCCTAACCAAGCAAGTGCCAACACTGTTCGAGATCCGAAGCGACCCTTCGAGAGGGGTGTGACCGTTAACCAACCAAGAGAAGTGGGAGGTAAAGTTCAACTAAACTCTCCTAGTGCTTCAAGCATTCAGTGTCATAAATGCAGAGGTTATGGTCACATGGCAAAAGAGTGCCCAACTCGCATAGTTATGCTTCTGCTCGAAGATGGAACCGTCCATGAGCAAGCGAGTGACACCGAGGAGGAAGTTATCGAGGAGACTGACCGAGCTGAAGGTGATGATGATCATGAGGCTGCCGAAGCTGATCATCCGGAAATGTTTCTTGTGGTTCGAAGGAATTTGAGCTGCATGACTCTTGAAGAAGAGGACAACCAAAGAGAAAACCTCTTTCATGCCCGATGTCGAGTAAGGGGAAAGGTGTGTTCGATGATCATTGATTCTGGTAGTTGTGCAAATGTGGTGAGCCAAACTTTGGTCTCACAAATGGGATTACCTACGATGAAGCATCCCCACCCCTACAAATTACAATGGCTGAATGAGTGTGGAGAATTGAGAGTTGTCAAACAAGTGTGGATCAAGTTTAGAATCGGCGAGTATCAAGATGAAATGGTATTCGATGTGGTGCCGATGCAAGCTTGTCATTTGCTATTGGGTCAACCGTGGCAATATGACCGGACGGCGGTTCACAATGGCAGATCCAACACTTACACCGTAAAGCTTGATGGAAAGAGTTTCATCCTCAAACCATTGTCTCCAAAGCAAGTCTCCGAGGACTATAAACGGATGAAAGAACTGAAAGAAGCAGCCAAAGCTAAGCTTCCGATGGGAGCAAAATTGGGAGCCGATGAGACAAACTCACCGACCGAGGAGAAAGGAATTTGTTCAATCATGCAACCCGGTGAGATCTTATGAGGCAACGACCACAGTCAGATGATGATTTGCCTCGTGCACAAGGGTATCTTTCTAAACTCTAATGATGTTTTTTCTAATGATAACCCTTTGCCTTTTTCTGTTCGAAAAGTTTTGCAGGACTTCGAGGACATGTTTCCCGAGGAAATGCCAGGTGGATTACCTCCGTTGAGAGGAATCGAGCACCAAATTGACTTCGTGCCGGGATCTCAAATCCCCAACAAACCTGCATACCGGTGTAATCCCGAAGACACCAAAGAGCTCCAAAGGCAGGTTGATGAGTTGCTGAACAAGGGCCTTGTTCGAGAGAGCTTGAGTCCTTGCGCCGTTCCAGTTATCCTTGTTCCGAAGAAGGATGGAACATGGCGAATGTGCGTTGACTGTCGATCAGTCAACAAAATAACGGTAAAGTATCGTCATCCTATCCCTCGATTAGATGACATGCTAGATGAATTAAGTGGTTCTTCATGCTTTTCAAAGATTGACCTCAGGTCCGGTTACCACCAGATCTGAATGAAACCCGGTGACGAGTGGAAAACCGCATTCAAGACCAAATTCGGTCGCTATGAATGGTTGGTAATGCCATTTGGCTTATCCAACGCCCCGAGCACATTCATGCGATTGATGAACCACGTGCTCAAACCGTTCATAAACAAGTTCGTTGTCGTTTATTTCGATGACATCCTTGTTTATAGTAGAACCATGGATGAACATGTCGAACACCTAAGGCTTGTGCTTGAAAAGCTTCGAGAAGAAAAGTTGTATGCCAACTTCAAGAAGTGCGCCTTCGGTGTCGATCGTGTAGTCTTTCTTGGATTTGTAGTCAGTGCTAATGGTGTCGAAGTCGATGAATCAAAAGTCGAAGCCATCAAAGATTGGCCAACTCCGACCTCGGTATCACAAGTTCGTAGCTTCCATGGGTTAGCTAGCTTTTACCGAAGGTTTGTTCGTGACTTTAGCACCGTGGCAGCTCCTCTAACCGAGCTGGTAAAGAAGGACAATCCATTTGTGTGGGGAGAGTCCCAAGAAAGGGCTTTCCAAGAGTTGAAACGGAGGCTTTGTTCTGCCCCGTTGTTGCAACTCCCTGACTTCGGCAAAGCATTCGAAGTCGAGTGCGATGCATCTGGAGTTGGGATCGGAGGAGTGCTGATGCAAGAATCGAAGCCGATCGCTTACTTTAGCGAAAAGCTTAAGGGTGCAACCTTGAATTACTCAACCTATGATAAAGTGTTGTATGCCCTCGTTCGAGCACTCGCCCATTGGCAGCATTATTTGTGGCCTCGAGAATTTGTGATCAAAAGCGATCATGAGTCCTTGAAGCATCTTCGAGGACAGGAGAAGTTGAACCGAAGGCATGCCAAATGGGTTGAATTCATTGAGAGCTTTCCCTGTGTAATTCATTACAAAAAGGGAAAAGACAATGTTGTGGCCGATGCGCTATCAAGGAAATTTGCTTTAGCGACCACTCTCGCCTCTAGGCTCATGGGATTTGAAAGCATCAAGTCGATGTACGAAGACGATCCCAAGCTAAAATGTGTTCGAGACGCAATCTTGAGTGGCCGAAGAGTTGAGAAATATCAGTGGCACGATGGCTACCTCTTCAAGAATGGGAGGGTTTGTGTGCCAGTGTCATCGTGGAGAGAGCTCTTGGTTCGAGAAGCTCACTCCGGTGGACTGATGGGACACTTCGGTGTTGGCAAAACTCTTGGTATCTTGACCGAGCAGTTCCATTGGCCCAAAATGCGACGAGATGTGGAAAAGCTTTGCAACGCTTGTCTCGTTTGCAAGAAAGCTAAATCGAAGTCCAACCCTCATGGTTTGTACACCCCGTTGCCTGTGCCTGATTGACCTTGGGTTGATATATCCATGGACTTTGTCTTGGGGTTACCGAGGTCGGGGGGAGGACATGATAGCATCTTCGTTGTGGTTGATCGATTTTCGAAGATGGCTCACTTTATTCCTTGCAAGAAGTGTGATGACGCCCAGCATGTAGCTACATTAATTGTCTCTAATGTGTTGAAATTGCATGGTGTCCCTCGTACTATTGTGAGTGATCGAGACACAAAATTCTTGAGTCATTTTTGGAAGTGTCTATGGGGTGCCCTCGGCACCAAACTACTTTTCTCGTCGTCTCACCATCCTCAGACTGATGGACAGACCGAAGTAGTTAACCGAACCTTGGGATCTTTGCTTCGGGCAATGACCAAAGGCAAGGTCTGAAACTGGGCTGATCGTTTGCCCATGATGGAGTTTGCATACAATCGAACGGTGCATCGAATGATTAACATGACCCCGTTCGAGTGTGTGTACGGATTTAACCCTTTAATTCCACTTGATCTAACCCCATTGCCTCGAGATGTTGTTATCGACTTTGCAGGTACTCACCGAGCCAAAGCTCTGCTCGAGTTGCATGCGAAGGTGAAGAAGAACCTCGAGGACGCCTATGCAAAGGTTGCCTTAAAGAAAAACAAGGGGCGTAAAAAGTTGGAGCTAAAGAAGGGTGATTGGGTTTGGGTTCACTTCCGAAAGGAACGTTTCCCGAACCTAAGGAAAGGAAAATTGGCTCCTCGAGGGGATGGTCCGTTTCAAGTGCTGAGCAAAATAAACAACAATGCTTATGTCATCGACCTCCCAGGTTAGTATAATGTGTCCAACACCTTCAATGTTACTGACTTGACTCCTTGTGTTGTAGGCCAAACATCAGAAGCAGAGGATGAATCGATTTCGAGGACGAAATCCTCTCAAGAAGGGGAGGATGATACAGCCCAAAGTGCTGATCAACCGAGGACACTTCAACCGAAGGCAGTGACTGATCAACCGAGGAGGCCAATTACTCGAAGCCAAGCTAAGCTACTCCATGACATGCACATCCAGCTGGCTATGTCGGGAAGAAGCATGTGTTCGGAAGAGGGATTGCAAAGTGATGAAACCAAGGGCTACATCTTCAAGTTTGAGCCCGATGACAAAGTTCCCGAACAGCAGCTCTTGACCCCGGGCAGCGCAGAGCCGAACACAACATCTTGTGTTCGAAGCCAAGTCAGCGCCCAATGACAAATGTGTTCGAGCAGGCAATAGAGAACCGAAGCCAGGCTCACCGAAGTCAAGAACCGAAGCCAGGCTCACCGAAGTCAAGGTTGCCGAGCACATTTAGACTCAGCCCTGCGTGGCTTATTTCTATTGGTCATCTGTGACCTATTTACTAGTTTACCCTTAGTATTTCCTATATAAACATTGTTTCTTTTCATTGTAAGGGCTAGTTTTTTGGATATTGATGAATTGAATGAAAGTGCCGAGCACATTTCTTCTTGTCTCCGTCGTGAGCAAAACCCCGGTGAGGGCTTTTATGGACTTGTGGCTTTCGGTTAATCCGATTGAACATTCCACTTTGATCATTCAGTTTGCAAGAGGCAATGTTCTCTTGAGGATTGTTGCATAGTCTAGGTGATTCTTGTATCCCTTTCGATCGAGCTTGAGACAGGTTCCTCACTGTTCTTTCGAAAGAAGCAAGTTTTGTCTTGCTCTTATCTTCTTCTTTACTTGTTCTTCTTCCGCGTTTGTGCTAAGCAACACCTTCGGGTTTGCCTTGCACCATCTTGGTATCAGAGCACGGTTTGGGCTTGTTTCTACAACCCCAAATCCTGTTCAAGTTATCTTTATTATCGTGCGTTTGTGTCTTTGTTTTCCTTTTCGTGTTCTTGATTTGGTTTTGTTACTGTGGTGTTGTTATTTTGACCAAAAAAAAAAAGTGTTAAAAGAAAAATTCAAAAATTGTGTTAGATTGTTGGTTGTTTGGGATAAACAACCATTGATTCTTGTTCACCATCGAGTTCTGAATCTGACAAGTACCCGACGTACTGATTTCGTGACTAGGGTTTCTTGGTGAAATTTTGGACTGTTTTGAGCTTCAATGGTGACTGGACTCGAACCCCATTGTGTTTGGAAGAAACCGATGAAGATTGGTGGTTCTTGAGTGACTTGGGTCTGTTTGTTGATTGAAAATCGAAGTTCTAAGTTGAAAGACGTTGTCCGTACGCCGGAAAATTGTTACAATCGTAACAGTGTACGACGCGAACGAGCTGGGTTTTAGCTCGACGAACTTTGATTTCCTCCGTCGTTGAAACCGGAGTTGAAAGACGACCCAGACCTGTTGAAAATTGTGATCAATGAACCGAAGTTGTTGTGTCCGTACGCCGGAGCAAGGTCACTGTTCCATTGAAGAAGAAGAGAGGGAAATTTAGGGGGGAAACTGGGGATCGGGCAAGGGGTATAGGGTTCGATTTGGGGAAGGGGAAATGGGCGGATCTGAAATGGGTGAGGGAGATGTGTGTGTATAATGTTATACGTAGGATTTGCACAAGTAGGCTAGTATTTAGGTTAGGAACGAATTTAGCCATATTTTTAAGATTAATTGGAAACTGAAGGAGTTGCGCGGGGTGGGATAAATTGGGGTTATATTTTACAATTTTAGCCACTTTCCATTAAGAATACTAATTAATTTATTTAAAAATTTAAAAATTGACCTTGATTAAATTAATTTGGCATTAATTAAAATTTCAGGACAAAATGTGGCTGTCAACATTTCCTGCATTCTCGCCATATAACTTGAAGTATTTATAAAACAACTCTTGCCCTTGAAGTATAGCCAATTTTCAAGACTTACAAAATTTTTGTCTTAAAGTCTAGACTCCGGACTAAATAAAATCATTTTTCTAAAATATTCCTTAGTGTGGGCAACTTTGCAAATCCACTAAATTTTTGGGGAATTTTCAAAACTAGACACCCCACAACACAAAATTACAAATGAGAGGCCACATTTCATCCATAGCACCCCTTTATTTTTACATTACACAACATAGCACCCCCTTGTTTTCAAAATTACATAACATAGAACCCATTTAAATTAAAAACCCTAGGAGCCACTCCCTCACCCTCCCCCACCACTGCCCCGCCACCACAAACTGAGCCGCCACCGGCCGGCGGTGGCCGGAAAGCCAAAAATTCACCGGATTTGCTTATTTTATTTGTGGATTTGTTTAAATAATTATTTTTTGATAATTTTATACACCTAAATCTTTCAAAATAATAAATTATACATGTAAATACATAGAAAATTGTGTATGCAAGAAGAAAAATACAAAAATATACAAAAAAAACATAAATTTTATACAAAACATCCATAAAAAGTGCACAAATCTGAAATTTATCAAATTTATTCATTGTTCATACACGCATATACAGCTTTATACAAATTTTACAATACATAGAATGTGTTTTATACACGGTCAATACGTACTTATACAGATTTATATAAGAAAAGTACTAGATCTAAAATTATTTTTTAGGGGGTCTTTGGGCTTTCAGAATTAAATTGGGACCGAACAGGTTTTATATAGGTGGGTAGGGTAAGTCGGTTTTCCCATTCACAATTTCGATAGAAATAAGTCCTACAATTCGTCTAGCTATAAAATTAGTACTACTATTCCTTTAGCTTATTGAGCTTGGACTATTCCGAAATTTGATTTATTGAGCTCAGGTAAATTATAATTCTAGATAAAAAAAATGGAGATTGATTCTCATGTTGGACTACGCTACTTTGAGCCCTTGCCAATTGCTGCTTCTGCTGTTGGAGAAAACAGATTATTGGAGCACAAAAAACCTCCTATCATTACAAATATGAAAATAGATGCGTTTCAGGTGTTGCCCGATGATTACAACAATTGGTCATCCACTGTAATCTTTTTTCAAGAAAATTGGGATGATGATGATATCCATGTGCTTGCCTTTAATTCTGACGATTGTCTTGTGTACTCTGTTCTGAACTACCAAAGGCCTAATGTAGTTCTTCGACGAGTGGGATATGCAGCTGGTGACTTTAAACTCTACTTTGTTGGTAACATCATATTTGATCAGGACCTGGACGATGGTCCTGAGCCTGAAAATTCTCTCCATGTTGACGTTTATGATATTCGCACTAAGCGATGGATTACAGATGACTTCCCAATGTTGAATGCTCGCAAGCCCAAGCCTTTTGTGTTTTTCCTTGATCGGCGGCTTTATGTGCTTTCTACTGAGTGCTCGCCTTACCTAGAAGAAGCACCATTCGAAATGCTGGATATCAATAATCTTTCTCAAGGATGGATTTCTCTGCCTGAACCCTCTTTTGCTTGGGATTATGCATTTGGCTTTCGCAATTCTAGGATGATAGACTACCCCGAGAAGATGCTGTACATAAAGTCGGGTTCCGGTTGTTCGCTTTATGGTTACAGCGTGCATGATAACAGGTGGCACGAACTTGACCCATGTATGAGTACTTTGACAGGTCGTATGGGTAATCTATTCAAAGCCGGCGGTTGTTCGAATGACTGTCTAATTGTAGAAAAATACTTCTACAGCTTTGATGTATTAGAGTACCATGATGGACGGCGAGCTACTCTAACCATTACTGATCTGGAGCATGATACTCATCATGATGATGATCCACCCTCATGGCAGGTTGATGTCTCCAGCGTTGTTCCCCCGGACGTGCTTCGTGATTTAAACGCCTGTGGCTGTCTAGTTTATATAGGCAAGAGGAATTCACGTCAAAGGTTTTCTTTGATCATCTCTTACCGTGAGTCTGGTCTTGCTGGTTTTCATTTGTGTACTTGCACATTTGACTTGAGACGAATTGGAGAGGATGTAACTGTATCATTCCTTTTCGATGCCATTTGCTGCTGCCATTACCGGCATATAACGATAAGTGAACACGTAGTTATCTGCCACAAGTTATCTGAAGTCAAAGAATGAGTGAGCTTTCCAATTGTCAGCAACAGAATCTAGCTTCTGACTGGGTATGCCTTTTCTTAATTGAATATGCTTTAGAACGATGATTCATCTTAACGAAATGAATTCAATCTTTTCTATCCATTCTTCCTTTGTCCAGCCCTTGTTGAGACCATCAACTAAAAAAACTCTAGTGAATTCCCAGTTTTCTGAAGGTTATGCATGCCTTCTTTGCCACAATTTAATAGACGCACATCACTTTATGAGGATCTCAAGTGCCATATTTGTTTCCAAAGGCATGGTTTAGGATGTCTCACTTCCTTGGTGAAGAAAACGTAACAACACTTGGCTGAAAATACACATTTTGGCTTTCATGCAGCCTTTCCATTTCAGAGTATCATCATATATAGGTGAGCAACCTAGCAACTATTCCAGTAACTTATAAAAGTCGCACTCTCTCTAGTATCCCAATCATTCTTTTGTTGGAATTTTGTATCAAGTAATTGATTAATATTGAGCCTATTATCATGCGTGTACTATTAACCATCTGTTTTAGAAGCTGTTCATTCCATGAGATGCATGACCTTTTTCTCTTTTTAGTAACCGTGAAACCTCGAGGGCAAGTATCACACGGTTCGATATTCAGTGGATGGGCCCATCCAGCTACCCTTCTTCACTTAAATGCCAGATTTTTGTCTGTTGTAGGTCTCGAATCGTAGATATAACCTAATTCACTCATCAAGTGCTGCACTCTTACCACTAGACTAAATCCTTGGCTGCCCATGAGGTGTGTGATATGATCTTGAGTTGCCCGAGGCAAGTTAACTGGCCATTCATTTCAGATGACACAATTCTGGCGTATTCTCAAGCAAACCAGTTAACAGGTGATGTATGACCCATGTTCTCTCGAGTACTCTATAGGTGCAACATATAAGTTCTGGTGTTTCGGTGTCTTAAAAGTGGAGAATAAAAGGCAGGTTTGTTATTCTAGAATCAAGACTTCCCCATTCATCCGAGTTGTATTCTCTCTTCCCTTCGCCCTTGTGGGAGTCTGAGAGGAGATTCTTAGTAGCGGCTCCTGAAGTAGCCCTCTTTCTTTACAAAAAAAGGATACATGCCCCTTTACTTGATATTAGATTAGTAAAGTCAAGCCTAAAGGCCCTTTACTAATCTAATAGAAGGTAAGGCAGTCAAGCCCTATCTAAGTAAAGCTACGGCTCCTTGGTGGGAATGAAAAGGCGGTACCCCTATCACAACAAGGCAAGTTCAGTTGGCGGACCACTTTTTGCCGGGGAGGAATCGTTTTTGTAGTAAAAAAAGCTTATGCACCTAGCTCGCTGGAAGCTAGGTATTCCTGTATTTTGTCAAAAGCTTTCTGGTGGGCTTCATCCCATTTTCCTGCTAAATTTTGATTTCAAAATTTGTGTATCGGCTCGCAAGTGGTTATACAAGAGAAAGTCAAAGTCTGATGGGACTATTGATCGCTACAAGGCTCGCGTGGTAGCCAAAGGCTACAACCAGCAATAAGGGTGGAACCTCCAGTTTGTTGTGGTGTACTCTTTTGTCAAGAGTCTTTACTTCTCTTTTTCAACTCTCCGATTTTATTGTATGTGATGTCTGAAGTGTTGATCAAACCTGGATAGCGATTCATCTAAATATGCAAGGAAGGATTTGAAAGGAATTATTCAACTAAATGTTGTGATGCATACTTTGCAATGTTTTGGTGTTTGATACTTATATATCAAGTGTTCAATATATATAAATATCTCATTGATCAAATATTTTATTTAGCAACATCTCATAATTGTCTGTCATGTTGCATTATTAGGCTAACTTTTCTTCTGCAGTCTTTGCCAATACATGCCACAAGTATTCTTCCAATCATCATTGCAAACCAAAACAAAAAATTAATGAGTGTAAACCAAATGGCTCTTGCATTTTATGTTGTGGTAATAGTTATGTTTTAACTGCTGATATTTGGATCTTAGATTCGGGAGTTAATGATTATATGACCTTCAACAAATCCCTTCCCACTAATATTAACTTATCTCCTTGCCTAATGAATACAGAACAAAAGTGACTAGTATAGGTTATCTTCATATAAGTGAATATATTACTATTTTCAAAGTGCGTTTTGTACTAAGTGTTAAGTACAATTTAATCTCAGTACACAAACTTCATTAGGATACTTCCTTGAGTCTTTTTATTTTTTCTCAATATAATTATGTAGCAACAGAGCACTTCTCTGAAGAAGTCAATACAACTTAGTAAGATGGCTAAAGGACTCAGTATTCTCCAACCAACTCCTCCAACAACAGGACTTGTTGATGTTTGAATGACTCACTGCCATCAATTGTTTGTTGTCCTGGTCCTTAGCAATGCAATTTATGATGGTGTTAAAATATTTCTTTTTCATGGTCAAAAGTCAATTTCAATAGAAAGTTAAAAGTTAATATTATAAGAATAATGCATTATAACTTGGGAAAATAGAAAAAACTGTCTGCATACTGTTTGTAATAAAAATAGCTTTAATGTATATTAAAAAAGGAATTATAAGTCTTGGTTCCTTGTTTGAACAGGTTTTATAGGTAAGGTAACTTTTCCCAATTTTGGTAAAAAAAGTTTGTTTGTCTATAAATAGGTTGAGATACTTTACCTCCACCGCAAGCTGTTTTTTATTGCATGGCAATTGGCGCTAGAGATTAGTAAAGATGGAGGATAAACCTCCTATCATTACAAATATGAAAAGTGAGACGTTTCAGGTGTTGCCCGATGATTACAACAATTGGTCATCCACTGTAATCCTTTTTCAGGACAATGATGCTCATGAAATCCATGTGTATGCCTTAAATTCTGACGATTGCCTTGTGTACTACCTTCTGTCCTACCAAAGGCGGTATGTTTGCCCTCGAGGAGTGGGATATACTGCTGGTGACTTTAAAATCTACTTTGTTGGTAATGCCATATATGATGAGGACCTGGACGATGGTCGTGGTCCTCAAGTTTCTCTGCATGTTGACGTTTATGATATTCGCACTAGGCGATGGATTACAGATGACTTCCCATTGATGAACTCTCCCAAGCCCAACCCTTTTGTGTTTTTCCTTGATGGGTGGCTTTTTGTGCTTTCTACACAATGCTCACGATACCTGGATGAAGCACCCTTCGAAATGCTGGATATCAATAATCTTTCTCAAGGATGAGTTTCTCTGCCTGAACCCTCTTTTGCTTGGAATTATACAGTTGTTGGGTCTGGCCATGTTAGAATGATAGACTACCCCGAGAAGATGCTGTACATAAGATTGTGTTACGATGATTTGCTTTGTGGTTACAGCTTGCATGATAACAAATGGCACGAGCTTGATCCATGTAGGGGACTTACTTTAAGTGGTCGCATGGACAATCTATTCAATACAGGCCGCGACTGTTCGGATGACACTACACCAAAAGAGGGTTTTAGCGGCAATAGATTTTACTTTTAGTGGCAATACTTATTGCCGCTAAAACTTTTACCGGCAATTGATTAAATGCCATTAGATCCAGTGTCGCTAAAGCCTTTAGTGGCATTTAAAACAAGTGCTGGTAAATAGCTATTTTATTGCCGCTAAAAGTAACTACTTTTAGCGGCAATTACTATAGCCACTAAAGATACCTTACAAATTGCCAGTAAAGCATACGTCTAGAGGCAATAATATGGCTGCTATAAGTGACCATGTATTCACCTAATCCAATGATCGCTAAAGATACATTAAACTGCCAGATACAAGTGAATTTTCTCAAAGTATTTCTTATTATTGTCAGTACAGTTATGGCCATTTACATGAAAAACATTCAATATTGTAGTAGTTACAACATAGCTCTCTACCACTACCACTATAAAAAAAAACATAGTGACATTTAGCTACTTGATCCTCACTGTCTTAACTGCTTAGTGATACCCAAGTGCTGCTAGAGAGTCCTTGAAAATGAATGCCCTGCAATCAATTCCACATAAATTAGTTAGTCAAGACTTAAAGAACAATCATTGAACAAAGGCATTGAACAGAGGCCTTCATCCTCATAAGAAACATGAAGAATAGACAGATCTATCCTCTAAAATATGCATCAGTAAGTACATAAGGAGGATATCCTTGGCAACAATCTTAGAGCCAAACTATAGAGAATACCAACAAGTTTCTTTTCTTTCACTTTTAGAAAGGTAAGCTAAAGCTAAGGCTAACAAAATGGATTATAATCAGTTAGCTAAATGTGGGTTTTAAGCAGTAACAACAATCATGAAGTAGAAAGACAAATTCAATTCGGAAAAAAAGAAACTAAATAAAAAAAAAAACTTTATACTAAAAGAAAGCATCGGATTACAATCTATTTGCTAAAAACGATATAAATGTTTAGTATTAATATTTTAGTTGTACTGCAATCAATCAAGCAAGTACGTCTCAATGGCGAATAATATCTACCTGCTAAATGCGTTCGGCAACATTATCTTCAGAGAGCTCATTTCTATTGATCAGTAACATGAGATACTGCAATTAAGAAACCAGGTAATAGGGGAAAGAACAATTAGTACGAACAAAGATTTACTCCTAAATAAATTGAAGGCTTGGAAGAATAAAAAACTCAACATCCATAAACCATTCTCTATCAGAAGATATATAAGCTTTCCTTATTATAAGGTTCAAATCAGTAAGAACCTGAACCACTTCTAACAAACTGCCTCTTTTATTTGCACTATCCACCTGCATATTCTAATAATTTATTCTTTAAATTAGACGTATTAATCAAATTAAAAAGAAAAAGATAACAAGTACAGACATCATCATACCTTGATAAAAGTTATTTTCGTGTCACAACTATTCTATTCGTGCTTAGACAGCCACAACCTGCAATAACCCCAATATCTTGCCAAGACAATTATCCGGTGCATGGCCGTATTTGCCAAATCAACAACAAGCTTGACAAAGTTCAAGTTCAGGAAAAAACAAAAAACAAAAAAAAAATTAAACCATAACTTACTTTATTTGCAGCGCCCTCAGATTGTAGGTGTTATTGAAAAATATTTTGCCCTGTTATACAATATCAAGCAGCTGCATATCAATAGTAAAGCTATCGGATTGCAGGGATGGAAGATTGTTAAAACCTACTCGCTCATGGATAGTCCTGAGAAGTGAGCTTCAAACCGATTCCAGCAGTGGTGATAATCATGATCCATGATACCACTTGCACTACAAATGTCCACAACTTGGAACTGAAAAATAGAATCAATTCTGCATAATTGCACTTTTTCCTAAATTAAACAATGACAAAACACACGATTCATACTGCTCACTCTTGGATCACAAAACACTGATATTGTGTTCTTCTACCTTCAAGCCAATGATAATCGTCAAGAACTTCAAAAGGAAAAATCTAATCTGTGTCAAACCAGCATAAGAGCTAACTAGTGTTTACTATTAGAAATACATCAATTCAAGTAAATGATTTTGTACAAATTTGGCTTCAGCGCCTTACGCAACAATACTCATTTTATAAGGTCAATTTCGTCGATTTTACTACAGGATATCTCTTTTTATATTCTGCTTGGAATCATTTCTTTGTGCTTATACTTAATGTGGAAAGGAAAGAATGGAAGCAGTGGATGATTAGTACAAGACTGATGGTGCAGTAAGCTTCTTTTTTGATAAGGTAAATGATATTAATTACAGTAAGCTTCTTAAGACTTAACTATGCAATCTCTGGAAAAGCTTCTTAATACTTGGCAACTTTCAGAGTCCTACTGCAGATGTATTTCTTGTTGCAAAACCTCAGAAATAAAAATTGGACAAAATATAATGACCAGGAAAGCGGGAAGAATATGTCGACACATACCAGAAGGGTTGAAATTGTAGAGAAAAACAAGCAGGCTGCAGAAATTGCTGGTTGTCAAGAAAAACAACCATATCAGAGAAAGAAATGGTGATGCAAAATATAAGCATACATTTTATTGTTGTTAGTCAAAGAGAGGTAGCATTTTTTCCTGTTCCTATCAGAAAAAGAAAAATATAAGCAATTCATATGACTGGTTCGACTTTTAAAACACCCAGACCCACCTCAGTTGGGTAAGTTGCCTGCAGCTCCACCAGAATCTCATCTAGTTCCCTCTTAAATCTATCCTTGGAACTAGCATAGATCATTTTTCCTCTAACCTTTGCAGTGTCAGGACACCTATCTCCATCATAAACACACACACATTTGACCAGTTAGAAAACACATTCACAAACAGTTAAAGTTAACCAACTGCTGGTTATATTTTAAGAACAATGGTAATACCATGCAATGAAGAAAATCTTGTTTTTCTGGCAACTCTCCTATGTCACAAAGTCAAAGTCATACACTGCATATCAACACTCGTCTGCAGGTACACTAGCAACAAGGTTCCTCATAACTCTTGGCAGGTTCACCAAGCTTTTCTACGCCAGACCTGCTTTTGCTTCTCAATGTTGAAAACTACAACGCGACAAGCCCTTTTAGCTTTCAACTCCAGAAACTTCAGCTTGCAGTCGTCATTTACATCCATGACTAATGCCGCATTAGCCTATGGAGAATTAACTGTATAAATAGAATGTTTAATCATTGCAGTAACTGACCCACATGTTTCAGGAACAAGAGGAGGCATACAACAATGAAGGCTTGCCCGCCCTGGTTTAAGAAATCAAATGTAGTTAGCCCAATGAAATATTTAAAAACAAGATTCACACAGTTTAATGAAAATTAATAGCTGACAGGATATTGTTAATACTAAGAGCCTAAGTAACTTATTAAGCCTTCATTAATAGCTTACAATATTGTAAGGAGATTTCTTGTTTAAATCAAACTGGAAAGATAGTTTTCTGAGCCCCAGCTAACTACTATCCTAAACTCGTTTAATCGGCCCGATATGCTCTATATTACTATCATTTCGCGAGCCTTGGGACAGCTCCGCCACTCTTCACTAGAAAGGTCATAATTTCTTGTACAGAGTTCCAATTGACAAACTGTTTGAAGCGTAGATTGGGCGCTACGCTCGGGCAAAATAGGAAATTCTATGTGATCGATATTTTTTCAGGGTCGGTATAATAATTATATATAAAATATTCACTTCAGCAGATACTACACTTTCTAGAATTCATTTAAGCAAAATAAAAGTCATTTCAAGAAAAATCGAAGGCATAATAAACCTTACTTATAGATTCTGAATAATTCAAATAGATTCAGTGAGAATCAGAAGAATATCGGAAATAGAAAAATAGTATTTAGTAGCCTGTAGGTTTACCAAGGGATTTTGGCTAGTGATGGTGACTCGGTGAGCCGCGATGGCGAGAGGCGACGGTGAGCAGTGATGACGAGCGGCGACGGTGAGCTGCGGTGACGGTGAGTGAAGGCAGTGAGTGGAAGGCGGTGAGTGGCGACGTTGAGCGGCAATGGGCAACGACGACGGTGAGTGGAGGCAGTGAGCGGCGACGCGCAACGGCAACATACATAGATGAGATCGCTAGGTTTTTAAACTAGGAGTAGATATTTTTGGTGGACCGTAAAAAAGGGGTTTCTTTATTAATGTGCATTTTTGCCATATAAATGAGATTTAGAAATTTAGTACCGTAATTGCCGCTAATTCTTGAACATGTGAAAGGATTTACCGGCTATTAGTTTATTGCCGTAAATTTACTGTCGCTAAAAAGCCTAATTGTTGTAGTGTGACAGTGTAATTGTAGAAAAATACCGCTACACCTTTGATGTATTAGAGTACCCTGATGGACGGCGAGCTACTCTAACCATTAACGATCTGGAGCCTGATGATAAAATTCTCAAGATTCGTACAAGTCTCATCCTTATCTATAAGGTTATATCCGTTTGGAAAAATTCACAGCTCGGATCAAACGATTTGAAATGGACGCCTAGGATTGAAATTTGCGCTGGAGAGAGAGGGTAAAGGGTGGGGGTGACCGTAGGGGACCGCTGGACGAGACTCTTGGCGTTCTGCTGAGAAGCGAGGGAAATTTAGGGGGGACACTGGGGATCGGGCAAGGGGATTAGGGTTCGATTTGGGGAAGGGGAAATGGGCGGATCGAGTTGGGATTTCTGAAATGGGTGAGGGAGATGTGTGTATAATGTTATACGTAGGATTTGCACAAGTAGGCTAGTATTTAGGTTAGGAACGAATTTAGCCCTATTTTTAAGATTAATTGGAAACTGAAGGGGTTGCGCGGGGTGGGATAAATTGGGGTTATATTTTGCAATTTTAGCCACTTTCCATTAAGAATACTAATTAATTTATTTAAAATTTTAAAAATTGACCTTGATTAAATTAATTTGGCATTAATTAAAATTTCAGGACAAAATGTGGGTGTCAACATATCCTGCATTCTCGCCATATAACTTGAAGTATTTATAAAACAACACTTGCCCTTGAAGTATAACCAGGTTTTACATTGGTGGGTAGGGTAAGTCGGTTTTCCCTTTCCCAATTTCGATAGAAATAAGTCCTACAATTCCTCTAGCTATAAAATTAGTACTACTATTCCTTTAGCTTATTGAGCTTGGACTATTCCGAAATTTGATTTATTGAGCTCAGGTAAATTATAATTGTATTCTCTTTCTAGATAGATAGATTAATTAGTTTACCCCTTTGTTCCATCTAGATAAAAAAAAATGGAGATTGATTCTCTGGCAGTCCAAGTTTATGATATTCGCAAGTTTCTGTTCGATAATACAAGCCTGATATCGACCACCAAAACTATGTTTGTGGTTTTCTTTGATGGGCGGCTTTATGTGCTTTCTATTGCTCCTCAAGGATGGGTTGTATGGGCGGCTAACCACTTTTCAGATCTTCATGCTTTCACCTTCCACAAGCTTATTAACAATTACTTTCGCTATCCTCATGTTGGACTACGCTACTTTGAGCCCTTGCCAATTGCTGCTTCTGCTGTTGGAGAAAACAGATTATTGGAGCACAAAAAACCTCCTATCATTACAAATATGAAAATTGATGCGTTTCAGGTGTTGCCCGATGATTACAACAATTGGTCATCCACTGTAATCTTTTTTCAAGAAAATTCGGATGATGATGATATCCATGTGCTTGCCTTTAATTCTGACGATTGTCTTGTGTACTCTGTTCTGAACTACCAAAGGCCTAATGTAGTTCTTCGACGAGTGGGATATGCAGCTGGTGACTTTAAACTCTACTTTGTTGGTAACATCATATTTGATCAGGACCTGGACGATGGTCCTGAGCCTGAAAATTCTCTGCATGTTGACGTTTATGATATTCGCACTAAGCGATGGATTACAGATGACTTCCCAATGTTGAATGCTCGCAAGCCCAAGCCTTTTGTGTTTTTCCTTGATCGGCGGCTTTATGTGCTTTCTACTGAGTGCTCGCCTTACCTAGAAGAAGCACCATTCGAAATGCTGGATATCAATAATCTTTCTCAAGGATGGGTTTCTCTGCCTGAACCCTCTTTTGCTTGGGATTATGCATTTGGCTTTCTCAATTCTAGGATGATAGACTACCCCGAGAAGATGCTGTACATAAAGTCGGGTTCCGGTTGTTCGCTTTATGGTTACAGCGTGCATGATAACAGGTGGCACGAACTTGACCCATGTATGAGTACTTTGACAGGTCGTATGGGTAATCTATTCAAAGCCGGCGGTTGTTCGAATGACTGTGTAATTGTAGAAAAATACTTCTACAGCTTTGATGTATTAGAGTACCATGATGGACGGCGAGCTACTCTAACCATTACCGATCTGGAGCATGATACTCATCATGATGATGATCCACCCTCATGGCAGGTTGATGTCTCCAGCGTTGTTCCCCCGGACGTGCTTCGTGATTTAGACGCCTGTGGCTGTCTAGTTTATATAGGCAAGAGGAATTCACGTCAAAGGTTTTCTTTGATCATCTCTTACCGTGAGTCTGGTCTTGCTGGTTTTCATTTGTGTACTTGCACATTTGACTTGAGACGAATTGGAGACGATGTAACTGTATCATTCCTTTTCGATGCCATTTGCTGCTGCCATTACCGGCATATAACGATAAGTGAACACGTAGTTTCCTGCCACAAGTTATCTGAAGTCAAAGAATGAGTGAGCTTTCCAATTGTCAGCAACAGAATCTAGCTTCTGACTGGGTATGCCTTTTCTTAATTGAATATGCTTTAGAACGATGATTCGTCTTAATGAAATGAATTCAATCTTTTCTGTCCATTTTATTCTGATAGATCGTTATTCCTAAATGAAATATTAATTTCTTGCTTATTCAATTTAATTGCTCCAGCCATAAACATCTTTCTATCATCCAGAAAGAATACCTTCCCTACAGAAAGCACCTTGAAGGTCTTTTAGAATTTGAAAACATAGCAATAGTAACTAATATCTTCTATATTGATGTGGAAATAGAAAAATTACACAGTGAAATCTCAAGGTAAGCTGTAGCAAATTTGAAAGCTGCCACTCCTTACATATGCAACCCCTTCCTACAATTCCACCAACTCCAGAGTTGCCATAAATTTTAATTTGTTGTCAAAGCATTCTGCTACTGCATTTCTTTGGAGTTTGGAGCTTCCTGACAGAGGCGGTGCAATGCATACAAGCACATTCAGGAGTCAAAAGAACACTTAACTTCATAAATTTAGAATAAAAATGTCGCCCATCTTTGAAATGTATTAACATTGCATGGGAATAACATCCTTAAAAGTTTCATTTTTAGGTATTTCATGAATCCTCTGCTTGTAAGCAACTATGGCTTTATCAGTTTTACAATTTCACATTGTAGCAATTCTAATCTAACCATGTGTTGGGCTATTCTAATACTGTGTATTTGATCAGATGGCAGTGATTTATGATGTTAGAGGATTCAAACTTAGAATTATGTCCATGGAGACGAAGAGAATGTCTGCAAATCAGAGTACTGTTAGAATTATGTCCATGTGTGTATGTCGAGTCAAGAAGTGCACATTTTGTAAAAAATATCAATACCTTCTAACCCAGCTTTGTTATATTGTTATGAAAGAATCAAATAAACGTTTATGTGAATGATTAAAGTGGATATTGTTCGAACATACAGTACTTATGACGAACACGCTTTTACTTACTTATTTTCCTTTTATGTAGTGTGACTGTAGTGCTAATTGGCATATATGTACGCTGTACTACCACGACTAGTAGAGTAAAAAAGCTAACTAAAGATGGTATTTTTCAGAAGGTATATGAAACCTTGGATTCTCAAAATTAATGTTATCAAGGCTATTGCTAGGAACTCAGAAATATATATGTAGTGTGACGCAGAAAAATGTTTGCTTTGATGGAAGATTAAAGTGGTATCACATCAAAGGACGAAGTGCTAAAAGTTAACTTAGAAAACAAGCCAAGCGACTTTAGGCTAAACTTCTGACTGAAGCACTCGATTCTGCTTAACAGTGTGCTTGGGAATTACTGTCCGTAAGTGTTCGTTGTATTTATGGTTTTGTGCTTTAAATCCTGTAGATGTTAAATGCAGATTATGAAGAACATTTTTTTCCTAGTTAGCTAATAACTGAATTGATTAACTTATAATTTGATTAGTTACTTTTGATGAGATAAAAAGGGATAACTGGAGCATGATTGTGAGAAAGAAGTGGTCTTAACTGGGCTATATTAGGATGTCTGTTAACCCACAAAATGGTGTATCCTTTACATTGCATACAGTTCATGTTATAAATATTTTCTCATACATGACCAGATAAGGATGCACAAGATTTTATGATGAGTAGGAAAAAAGCATGGATGCTTGAAATTTACTTAGTCTGTAGTTGTCTATCATGACTTCTTGGTCTTCGATGCTCTGTTGTCTCACCACTAATGATTTCCGTAATCAGGTCTTTAAATATTAAGCGCTCAACATCCAGTACCAGCACTGGAATCTCATCCTGATGACTTGTCCAATCTTCTGATCGATGCATCATATCTTTCTCTAAAATGCTGATCAATTCGTCATCTTCCATGTTCATGTTAATTTCTCTTTTAGCATTGAGTTGGGCTATCTCGGACTTCAGTTCTTTCAGAAGCTTCTTCGCAGTCCAACACTTCCTTCTCTGCATTATATTGCTATCTAAACCTAGTCTGTGGACAAGAATCTCATTGACAGTGTCGAATATGATCTTTCTTCTAGTCTTCTGATCAAATTTTGTATGACAAATCTCTTCACTGTGTTCTTGATCAGTTGCAGGCATACTGCTTTCCTCAGTCTGCTCTAGGATGTGGAACAACTTTTGGTTGATCAAATGGCTGGATGAGTGAAGCTGAACGGCTATGGACATTGACTCCACATCCTTTAGAAGGCCAGATGCCAGTAAAATCTTAGTGATGTATCTGTTGTCAGCATCGTGGTTCAGGCTTGAGGATGCAAGTTGGTCCATTTTTGTGTCATGGATGGTGGAGTTCGGTTGTCTGAGGTCATGAACCAGGTCCTCCTTGCTTTCGACTACCTTATGGTTGGATGCAGTGCCAAGGTCAAGTCTGGTACTGTAAGGGAAATGATCTGGGTCATTTTGATACCAAACATCAGTACCTGCAAATTCATCATCTGTTAAGGTGGAAATGCACAGAAGGTTATTAATAGTTGAATCATGCTTTTACTTAACTCTTTTAGGTGCTATTTCTGAGTTTAGTTTAGTAGGCCGTAATATAATAATGACAGTCTATGTTCTTTCACCTAAAGGTGGAGCTAAGGCGTGCAGGTTAGAAAAGAAATAGAACTTCAATTAGTTTTTACTTTGCGGGTGCTGTATTCAAGCTGTCATCTTTGAATTAAGCCATTCTGTTATGATTTCCTTTTCCTTTTGTTTCTCAAGTGATGTATTAAAATCTACCATTATGCTTTATGTTCCTCTGCATAGTGTTTTTTCCTAGACAACTATCATTTTATCAAGTTTGCATCGAAACAGTTGAATTTGAGAAATAGAATGGTACCTCTATGTGAAAATGCACTCACAATCTTCTTCCCAACTGGAGATGGTGAATCTTCGGCATAGAATGTTGCATCAAGCACTGAGACAGGACTAAGTTGTTCAACTGCCGCTATTGCAAGTTCAGTCGTTGATGTATCTTCACTAAGCCTCACCGCATCACCCTGGATCGTGCAAAAGTCAATGTCAGCAAGGGTTCATTCACATGAGCACATAAATTTAAAAACCATGAGAAGTCACTTACTCTTTCTTTATTATCCTCTTGCATCTTAGCAATCTGGAAGAAACAGTCTGTGTTTGCTTTTGTTTCTATATGTGATGCCATACTGAAATTATTTTTGCAACTGCTGCTTCCATTTAGATCATCAGGATGCTGCATATTGCTAGGTGTTGCTTTCTGGTTCCTTTTTGAAGAGCTTGATTCTATAATTGATTGTCTTCTAACCTTGCTGGTTCCTGATGATGGAGTGGCCTGACAAGTTTGTTTGTCCATGCCCTGCTGCTTTTGCTGTAGTCTTGGACTTGAAGTTCCATAACTTTTTCCTAGTGCAGGACTGAATCTTCCTTCCTTTTGTTGAGAAGGTGTTGTTTGCAATGCCTTTGATGTTCTTCCTTTAGTCTTCGTATCTGTGGAAGGAAGATGCCAAGCAGAGCATGCAACTTTATTTGCTCTAGGTGTCATATCTTTGGATGTTTGCTTGTCAACTGTGTCATCTCTGTTATATACAAGGGGTTGCGTGTAAAATTCTTGAAGTTCCGAGGCATTTGCAGTGGGGTCAGCGAAACTTGCATATCTGATTTTATCACTTAGTTTGGCTTGTTGTGGTGTCAAATATGAAGCTTCTGATCTTTTCGTGGGATGAGTCACCTTTTTGGTGAGAGACAGTGGGCTATGTTTCTGCCTCTGCCTCACCGGTTGCAGCTTGGTGAAAGGTGCCGTCTGAGCACTTTGGTCTTCTGACCTTTCTCTTGTGTTCTGCATTGGTTCAAGTATCTGTTTCAGAGCTCTTAGATCTGTTCCAGACCTTTTGAACTCAAGTTCAGTTTTCCTTTTCTCGATTTCGCGATGAACTGAGGAAGAAAGATGTGGACTCTGCGATGAAGCTTCCATATTGCATCTAACAGATGATTTTTGGGTGGCTCGATTGGCCTCCAGTTGTCTCCAAGGAGCAGATTCTCGTGGAAGCCTTGAGGATGAGGCAGGTCCCATGATTGAACTGGTGGATTTCATACGTGGAGAGGCAAAATCCTTTTCCAACATCTGTGGGGGAATGGAAACTTGATTTATCTTGCTCTTTCTAACTGATTTTGTTGATATCAAAATAGAATCTTTAGCAGGGAAGGTTTTAGGTGTCACAATCTCAATTTCATTTCGTGGACCGGAGCTTGGAAAAGCATCCAATCCCATTAGCTTTGCTACAATGCTGGAAGATCGATTATGACATTGCAGTTCTTGATCTCCTAGAAGAAAATTTGATCTGGACTCAGAGGCTGTGCTCCTCAAGGACTGTTGCCTACTGTCCAATGACAGTCTGGGTAGATCTTTTAGCTTCATCATGGATTTCAATGTTTCTGTTGATTCTCTTCCATCACAGGAGAAACGAGGACGATCCTTTGCTGTATGCTGTAGGCAACCAACTTTATGTTCCTCTGCTATCCAAGGGGAATCACAAAGCTTTGCAGCAACTCGTGTTGTTCCACTGGACGGCTTCCCAGAGTTTGATTGCTGAAGAAGCCTCGGAGAGTCTATATGTTTCATCACATGGACTCTACCTTCTACTTTAGCAACTGTTCTTACAGATATACCACGGGCTTCCCTGTACATCGAGTCCTTAACAACATCTCGAAGGTCAGGTGAGTGCCGACCTGAATGAGATGAACTTGATTGCTTGGCTGGTATGATTTCTGAAGGAGATTCTGATAAGTTACTTCGACTACGAGAAATTGGCTCTTGTTGTACCCTTTTGTTGTCTTGCAGTGTTTTGGAAGTAGATTGACCTAAATGAGTCACCTCTGTTAGAGTCTTTTCCTGCAGTTTCAATTCACACCATTAAGTATTTGTATGTTAATGTTGAGATGCTTTGATGAAAGATTTGTTCATGATTAATTTTTTTTTTTTTTCAAAGTCTCACTCTTTCAGTCTGTGTTGCACATTTGGTCTCCATATGGTTGGCACCTTCAAGACAGAGGAACCAACAATGAGATTCTCTTCATCATGTAATATACTGCAGATAAGATTTTACTTACATACATTGGTTGTATAAAGAACTTTTATACCATCTGTCTAGTTTAACTTGCTATCAGTCTATGAATTTTTACAGAATTATCGTAATTTTTAGCCTATCATAGTAGGTATATTATTTGTTCCAAGTTCTTTGTTTATTCATTTATTTTTCTGTTACACTAGATAACATTATAGATGGTTCTTAACCATAGTTATTATATGCCAATAAGCTCCCAAGGGCGATGGTTTTTCCCAAGCTTGCTAAATTTAACAGGTACTAGCAGAAACATTTCTCATATATGTTGTGTAAATATTTTTAAAGGCATCTGTACAGTAAAATTCAAACTCATTTGCATAATATAAGTTGAGGTAATTTAGAAAAGTACCTGAGAGAAGCCTTCTATGATTTTGAGCATGGAGGCGTCTATCAAATAGCTGAAATAACCCATTCATGCAACCAATTTGCTTCTGCAAATCACGTTTGTCGTCTGCTAAGGAAGATAGTATTCTAGCAGACATTTCTGGTGCTTTTCAATGCCTGCATTTGCAGAACTCTTACCATTAAACCAGAGGCGGACCTAGAGTCTTAGGACTCAGTTTAATTGTATTCTTCATTTTCATCAATGACTATATGGTATATATGTACATATGTTTGTGCTCGATCGATAGAGAGAGACTTTTAAAAGTAGTATAGATACTAAGTTTTGAATTCATATTCTTAAAGACGTTAAAACCTTGAACTTATTAAGTTTAAATCTTGAATCAGTTTCTGAGTTAGACTCATGCAACTTCTATTTATTTTCTTCTTATCGTCCATCCCGGGTGTCTTTCCTACCCAAAACAAGTGTTGAGTGTTGATAGAGAAGCAGTGTGCCTCTAAAGAGTAACTGCGTAAAAAGTGAAAATTAATTAACCGCTTTCATTGATTATTTATTAATTTACATCCGTGGATGGTAACTCATGATTTAAACTTGATGAGTTCAATTTTATATTCTCATAACCGAGCATATTGCACTTAAACTGTATTTAGTAGAATCAAGCATATTGCACTTAAACTGTATTTAGTTGAATCCATTGATTCTACATTGCCTATACTTGGTTTTTCAAGAAATATATAAAGGATTAGATACCGAAACACTGGATTCTGTCAAACTCGCGAACTCATGATTGAACCCGCCACTGCCCGAGGAAATAAAAGAAGGTTTACACTCACCTGTGGAGAGTAAGGGAGTACTTTCACAGACAGAGAAATGAGAACAGCAGTAGCAAGAGAGATGTATTCATAGTAACTTAGTACAAGTATTACACAAAATGCAGCCAAGAGAGTAATATGTTTGTTTTGTCTATGAAAGGCTGTTTCCAGAGAAAGAGAAAAAAGAGAGAAACAAAGGGGTGGAAATATTTGCAGGGAATGTTGCACTTGCAATATGTGTGTGTGTATATATATATATATTGAGAGAGAGACACACACACAGAGTTGAAATGTGCATATGTAACTTAATTTGAGAGATAGGATGACGTTGATCAGACTTGAAATATAGTGGTTTGACACGAATTCGGATTAGTTAAGTTAATAAGTTTTGCATACTAGACTTGTTAAACTAATGCTGAATCGTTTTCAAATGAAAGAGAATAATATATTCAGTAGAATAATTTAAGTGCGCATAAGTTGATCCGATCATTATTAGACTGGGGACAAGTGGGTGATTTTTCTATAGAGTTTCGTATGGACAAAATTATGAATGGGATGGCAACTCAGGGGAATGGCCTGGGGCCTGGGGGTGAGGAGTCCGAAGTGTGGGATATCTGTCACTTCACTACTATACTATTACACAGGCATGTGGAGTTTGTCAGCTAAATATAAGAAAGTGGATAATATGTATAGCTACTTAAGTTATATATATATATATGCTTATTGTAAAAAAAAAAATTCAGTTTTAATTTATGATATTATATAAATTATCATTTTCTCAAGTTATCAAAAAAATAATATTTTATTTGTAAAACCATTTGTTATAATCACTAGTCTAATAAATTCGTTTTATTTATGTACTCTTTTTCTCAGACCTTTTATTTTCTATCGAATTTGACTTCATTTTATATTGTGCAAGAGTCTCCCATAAAATAACCGAGAATATACTTATCGCGGTCCTCCTCCTATTCTCCCTTCTTCATTCCCGATCTAGTAGATTCATTGCAGCTACATAGGCCTAAGAGTACAAAAATAAGAACAACTACTGATATGGCTCAATCTCAAACAAATTGTTGTTCAATATATAAATCATCGCTAATCATTTTTTATTTAATTCAAGAGTGGTGGATTAAATTCCTTCTGTTCAAAAAATATATTGTAGTATGTGAAGTTTCTTTGTCAAGAAATTACATAGGAACCTCCATGTAATACTCTGTTCCACTTTATGTATCATAGTTTAAATCCGCATGAATTTTCAGAATTAAATAAAGATTTTTGGATTTGTGATATATATTTTTGTAGTTATAAATCACTTTAGTAATGTAAAAGAGTAATATTGAAGTTAAGTTATTTTCAAATTTAGAAAACTGTAATTCTTTTTTAAACAGATTAATGAGTAAATGCTGCTGCATACACGGCAGCGGAGGGAATATATATTTAAATCCACCATTTGGCTAGTTGGTATTTGTACTACATCTTTGTCAAATTATCATAAAAGTTCCCACTATGACCATCCATTTTGTCGTAAAATGTGTGGAACAGTCTTAATAATTAGAATAATTTGATAATAATTTTGGTCCGTACAATTACATCTTTGATTGTGCTACATCATAAAGATCCCATGGACGTATTAGCATAAAAAGTTTTGAGGACCCTTTTGGATATTTTCATAGTTGGTTGTTATTAAATATTTACCAAAATGTTTTTGTTTTCTCCTACTAAAACTAAATGGCTAATATTATCTCTTATGTACGTTGCCAAATAAACCGAACATGGATTCATATTTTTTGGTTGCTAAGTTAGGTTAATTTTTTAAATGACAAATTACAAGCAACTCTCTAAATTTTTCGTATATTAACACTCTTGACGTTAATAAGTCGCCTCATATTTTCTGGAATTTCAACATAAAACGAGTGAAATTCACGTTTCTAAAGTTTACTATAGTGTAGAAAATGTTCAAAATATTAATGCAAATAACTTAAATCCCAACTTTAAAAATGGTACGTGGACATCCACCCTCTGCTTTGTCTTTAACCACAATTATCCACCTAATATGCAATCTCTCTTTTCTGATGTGTTTGACAGCTAAACTGTAGATTGCATTATAACTAAGAATAACATGGTTGCATGTTGTTCTATTGTGGGACACTGGGGGTTACTAATTTAAAACTAAAAAACAAGTTTAATAATAAGGCCAGCGTCCCAATTTTTTTTTTTTTTTTAATAGTTGATGTATTGTGATAGAACATCTGAATCATACATGCTGAAGGTATGTATGGTTAACAAATTAGCCACGCATTACCAGCAAATGTTGGTGCGGTGGAGTAGCAAATTTTCGTTCAATATTTGATTAGACGTTTTGAGTTTGAACCACAAGAAAAGAATCGCCTTGATAAGAAGCATTTCCCTAAAGTGAGACTTTTCAACAAAAATTTGAACTTTTAGAGCCTCATGACGAAGTATAAAACACTGTACTGGAGGGAAAAAATAAAGAACAACAACTTTCATAGAATGATATTCTTTTGTAATTGGATTTAAATTTCATTCATCGATATAGGAAATAAATATTTAACCAATCCGGTTACCTAAAAGATAATTACAGGCAATTTGTGTGGGCAAAATCGTGTCACGTTATTAAGGAAGTAGAAGGCCAATTGGCCCAAATAAAGTAAGTCCAAAAAGGCAACTGACGGTAAAGGATTAAGATGACACGTCAACGCTCCCTCAGCCACAACCGTTCAAAAAGCACGGGCTCGGAGCTAATATGCGTACTTCTATTATTCGGCCACCTTAGGGTTAGTCCGGGTAGACTTTGGGCAGTCACCTCTAGGGGCTAAATGTTTCATGTAGATGTGTTATACTATAAATAGAATTGGAGTAAAACCTAACCTATACATACTACATTCTCTCATTGTAAATGATACGTTGAGATTCGATTAGATTCTTCTTCTTTCTTCAAGGAATACAACTCCTATTTATTCGCTTTGCTTGATATTTTATTACTGTATGTGGCCTTTCTTACAAATTTAACTGTTTTACCTATCAAGCAAGTTTTAGGCATAAATTGTAATTCTATTTAAAAACACTAAATTATAATCTTAAATAGGGAATAACTAGGTAACATATGATAATCAGATTATATTGAACAAATAGTATAAAAATCATGATGCTGCTAATTACTCCCTCCGTTCCAAAATGATTGTCATAGTTTCCTTATTAGTCCGTTCCAAAAAGAATGGCACAATTCTAAATTTGGAAACATTTTTGAGTTGAAACTACTACTTTACCCTTAATGAAATGCTTTATAGCCACATATTTATGTATGACTCATTTTGGACCACAAATTCCAAAAGTCTTACCACATTTCTTAAACTCCGCTCCAAGTCAAACTATGACAATCATTTTGGAATGGAGGGAGTAATATATTTTGAATGCGTTTTAATAAAACTTTTCAGTAGTAGAGAGACTATGTTTCAAACAATTAAGTCAAAGATTCTATCTATCGTTCTTGAAATATAGCTCCAAACTGGATATATAGCATAGCTTTTGCTTGCTTTAGACTGCTTCCTAAGCCATGGGAATATAATAAGTTTAATAAACTTCATTTTGAAGGTCCCATGTAATATCCCTTTCCTTATCACTTTACGGACAGCGATGACTTCTTTTGATTTGTAACATTGTGCTTTTAATTGGCCATAAAAAAAGGATTTCATTATTTGTACATACCAGTCATCAGTATTTATAGATACTTAAAAACTAAGTGAAATATTTTAAAAAAAAATTAAATACTTTGAGTGAAGTAATATTTTCACTCACAATTCCTTAACTTTTTTATGGATTAAATTTATCTCAAACAAATTCTTGTATGATAACTTCAATGGCATTTTTTAAATAAATTATACTCAATTTTTAGGACACGTACTAACATGCATGTTGAAGTGACAAAAACTTAAAAATGGTTAGTAATACTCCCTCCGTCCCAAAATGGATGACATTATTTTTTTATTAGTCTGTTTCAAAAAGAATGACACAATTTTAAATTTAAAAATATTTTTGAGTTAAAACTACTAGTTTACCCTTAATGAAATGCTTTACAGCCACATATTTATGTAGGATTTATTTTAGACCACAAGTTCTAAAAGTCTTACCACATTTCTTAAATTTCATTCCAAGTTAAACTAAGACAACCATATTGAAACGGGGAGAGTAATAAAAAAATAGAAAAGAGAAAATTGGTGATGATTGAGTTAGATAAGGGGTGCGCAAAGAAGGGGTTGCGTGGTCATGTCAATAAAGTTAAGAGGAAACATGAGGGATGCCCAACTTTCATTAGGCAAATACTATTTTCATCATGATTTACAAAAATAAAAGGGACTATATATATATATATATATATATATGTTCATCATTTATCTTTCACTATTTGTCTTATGCTATATGTTCCAAGAAAACCTCTGCCCCCATTAGTCCACCTGCATGATTGGGACTTGATGCCCCAATCTTGTGCAGTTTCTTAGAAGTTTGCGTTTTTTAATTTAAAAGGTATGAGATATCCATAGTTTATCATTGCCTTTGAAGAAGTATAAGTGTATAACTAGTCAATTCACTTGAAGCATTGTAATTTTATTAGATCTTAATTATCAAATAAAATCAAGAAGTCTCATATTATTCTTTTTAGAAAATCATGAGTTGTAGTTGAACTCACATTGCATCTACTTCTACTATCACCACCCTGTCCTCACGCCCCTCCTCCATTGAAATCCCTGATTATATTTTTTTAATGGAATTTAATACTCCCTCTGTTTCAAAATGGATGTTACTATTTCTTTATTAGTCTATTCCAAAAAGAATGACACAATTGAATTTAGAAACATTTTTAAGTTGAAACTACTACTTTGCCCTTAATGAAATGCTTTATAATTATATTTATATAAGACTTATTTTGGACCACAAGTTCCAAAAGTCTTACCATATTTCTTAAATTCTGCTCCAAATCAAACTATGACAACTATTTTAGAACGGGGAGTACTAAGTATGCTAAACTAATTCAAGATTCTAACTTTTTAGAAACACCATCACATGAGCAAGGAAAATAGCAAGAAAGTTGATAGATCTGAACTTGAGTTACAAGAAAGCCGCTTTTAGTATCTTTCAAATTAACTTCATAAATGAGTTATAACAATATTATATGTCCATGTGCATTTTTGGTCCTAATTTGCTGTTGAAGCAAACTTTGGAAAGGTACTTTACATGCAAGATATACCAAGCATCAATTCGAAGCAATTCTATTTCAATGTTGCCCCCTCGATACTTTGGACACCAAATTTATATTGCATTAGGTGCACTCCTTAGTATTTGCTTGCGATCATTAAAACTGGAGGAGAATCAATATAAAAATTTATGCTTTGTACACAACATATAAATATTTTGTGGATAACATGCATTGTAACTCATTATTTAGTATGCATATGTGACATGATTGTGGCGGTTTGTTGGTATTAATTTGATAGCATGCATGAAATTATGTGAAAAGATATCTTTTAAAGGTAGCAAGATATATATGAATTAGGCTTGCGTTGATACTTAAAATTACTCTTTAGAACATGATGAGAAAATATATAATCAAATGTATATTTGTTTGGACTAAAAGATCAATTTTTAGAAAGGGTTATGAACCATTGGTTGGAGAATTGGTACATAAAATCATGATCCTACGAAGTGATGGAGGAGGTCATGAAATACTCTCCAAGCTCTCATCACATTTAATTATATTCAAATTTCACAAAAAGCTTGTATTTTATTCTGCAATACGTATAATTACTTACTCAATATTTTTTAATATTATTGTACAATACTGTGTATTACAAGACTTGATCTTCACGTACATCACACGTGTCGAGAAACTAGTATATGTAAAAGCTACTCACATTTATCTGTCTATATACACTAACTTATAATATCCTTAACTTAATTTCTCCTAATGATTAGTTTAATTTCTTCGTCCCTAAGATTCGAATTCTCTGTACAAGCCCGAACTACTTGAGTTTTTCCTACTCGACATTAATTAATTATATGAAGAAAAACTAACTAATTATTGGTTTCTTCATTTGCAAATATTGACTTTTTTATGTAAGGGTGGCAATATATTATGGAGAGTCATTATAAAGAAATAAAAGTGTGTGAATGACTCAGTACTATTAATGCATGGGGTAACAACTACGGTAGCCATGCATACCTATCTTTTTGAAAAATTTCTTCATTCACAAGAATCTGGATTTGGGGAGAAAAGTCTACAAAGGAAAATGGGGTTGCACTCAAATTCTCAAAAGGGAGACAATTAATCCAAATCATTGGAATCTGAACTATAAGTCATTGAAAGTGCACATGCAAAGTTAGTAAAAAATGCAGAAATAAAGCATCTACTTCTCCACGTAATTAAGTGTATCCATTTTGAAAAGAATAGCGATCATTTCTTCCCTCCATCTTGGGTATTGGGATTTGTGCTTCTGTATTAACAACAAATTTTCTCTCATTCAATTTATCTGATCATATATATTTTGTTATTAGTATGCTCTAAAATAAATGTCAACTTTTTTAAAACTGAAATAATTAGAATGAAGCTTCTCATTTTATTTTAATGACAAGCTTTTAAGTTCCGCTTTTTTTTCTAAACTTCATGCCGAATCAAATTAGGGCACATAAGATGAAATGGAAGGACTACTTATTAGTACTCTAATTCGTATTATCTATCTTTAGTTTTTTTGCTTACCACTAAGAATAGTATTCAATAACCCTAATCATAAAAATAATTATCTAAATTCCTTAATCTCTTTTGAGTTTTTTTTTTCAATTATTTAGCTATACTAACTAACTAATGAACACTGATTGTACTACTCGCAAAGAGCGCATTCCGTCTTAGTGGCCTCTATGCAATGCGAATCCAAAATATTCAGATCGGTTAAGTTTCACACACGTAAATGCATCAAATTAAACATATAAAAATAGCACCACTAATTTGGAAAAAATAAATTGAAATAAAAAGTAGGAAATGACTTCTTGTTTCTTAAAATGCTCAAAATTATATTATTAAACAAATTTAATTTGCCTGACACTAGCTATAGCTATAGCTTAGCGGGATAGAAGGCACGGACTCGAGGAAGACTGGAAAGTCCTTAACCTTAACCTTACTCTCACTGACACCAGAGAAGGTGAGGTCGTCTTTCTTTTCAGCCGCCATACGGATCAAACGGTTTTTGTTCGATCGAAAGTTAGCTTGACTCAAGTCGACAAGCGAGAGAGAAGGTTGGGTGAGGGTACAAGGCATCAAATGGATCAATATTTGAGAGCGAAGAGAAAATAATAGTATGTTTGTTACCATAATTTTTCAGCTTCTTTTCAATTTATTAGTACTATATACCTCCGTTCAATTTATGTTGCAATAGTTTTTTTGAGCGTGTAGTCTTAATATGTCATAATGTGTGTCTAGCAATATAAATTTCTCATTAAGACTAATATAAGAAGTTTAAGGTAGTCTGTTTTCAAATTTAGATCGAACATAAATAAAGGAAATATAGTCATTTAAATTGGGAATGGGGAGTACTTAAATACACTATGAGTGCGTGGCTAACTCACCCAGCTTATCCACACTTTTATGTACTTCTTTTCCTTTGCGTCTCCCTTAAAATAACCCACTAGGATCTTACTCACTCTACTCGTTGCCTAATTCAAATTATTCTCTCTCGCATTTTATTACTATAAAATGGATATTTGACTATATATGCAGAGGCACCATGCATCATGCATGTGAAGATTTAAAGATATAACTATACTTTCTCGAATATAACATAAAAGATAAATTTTGGAGTACTACGCTCAGGCACCAACCATGCTTGCATGTGAAGAAAATTGAAAAGAGATTGCCTTGGAATAGGGTACCTTCATCGTCATAGTGCTTGGGACTAGAAATGAAAAAGTTTAGCCCATGAAAGTATTTTCAAAGTGTATTTTCATGGCTTGTCATATGACCCATAGCAAAATCTTGTAAAAGTATTTTTGAATTTTTTTGTTTAATAATATATTAGATAATAGCCATAGTAAAAGATGAGTATATTAGCTTTTGTTTTCATAAGAAAACAAATAAAGACATTAAAACTTTGTAAGAGTCTAGCGGGTTGGGTTATGGATAATTTATCAATTTTGATTGGGATAGGACACTTCTGGTGCCCTTCACGTTTTATCCCCCAAAAGAAAAATCTTACAATTTCAGCCCATGTCAAAAAAAATTCTTTGACTATTGGCAGATCATACTAACAACAGGACCTAGGTGGCGCCAGGAGTTTCCCCTGCTGATTTTTGGTGATCGCGAGTTTTTCCTTTCAGGGGCTAAAAATATAAATTCTTTTACGGGCCACAAAATGTAATAGCGGCACCAAATCTGTCCAGCGCGCGCAAGAACTTGATTTTGATACAATTCATACAGTGTTTTCAAAGGTGAGGGCATGAGGCAACACGTATTAGTTTTGATGAGGTAAGGCGTAAGTCTCGAGAAATGGGGCATAAGCTCCATCGATCTTGAGATTTTACTAATTTTTAAAATTCTAAATAGTATAATTTAGGTAGATATTACAAAATACAAAAAATCATAAAATTAAAAATTAATACTAAGTATTGATAAAAAAATAAATTATAACATATATAACTACGAATAAAACGAAAGTGCATATTATATCACATTACATGAATTGTGTACAACATCCTAAAACCCAAGCATCAAAAGTAATATATATATATATATATATATATATATATATATATATATATATATATATATATATATATATATATATATATATATATATATATATATATATATATATATAGAGAATTTGACAAAAACCTTAGGATATTATAATTCATAACTAAAAGATTTATATATGAATGTAGTTGTGTGCATGTAGTTACTTCGCTATTACTTAGCTAGTTTTGTCGAGAAAAAAAGAAAATAAGTTTTGTAGTTCGTACCAAAAGATTAATAATATTGAAAAAACTATTGAAGATTGAATAGTGGGCTTAACGCGTTGGTTGTGTTTGGGACGTAACTCCAAGCGCTTAAGTTGTAAGTCTTACGAGACAAGAGCCCCGACATAAGCCCAGGAACATTTTACGAGTGCCCCACCCTGAGGGAAATCTCGGTCGAGTCCCAATTCTGCATAAGTTCATAGTAGTCCAAGCAACCTTTACATGGACTAATGACCCATAATTTGTTAACTTGGTCCATTTTACTTCGCCTAAACACAGCTCGATCAGCCATTTAACGCCCTAATATTAGCCCAGGTCATCTGCCCAAGCTGGACTTAACTGATTGAGTTGCTTAGATGTAGAAATTGCAGGGTGCCTATTTGCTTAGTGGCATTTAAGGTGAAGCTACTTGGTAGAAAATATGTAATTTTTGGTCATGGGAACTCCAGACCTACGGGTTTGAAGTCGAGTTGAGCTTCAAACGTCTTGGGTCTGAAGTTGAGCCAACTTCGGACCAAAAGTCAAAAGTTTAACTCAAATTTAGTCTCCTAGTCTAGAGTTAATTAGCTTAACTTCATATCAAGAGACATAAGTTTGCCTCAACTTCAAATTGAAGGTTCGAAGGTAAACTGTGAACTCCAGTCCCACTGATATGAAGTTGAAGATGGGGCTAAAATTAAACTTTTTAAGATTTGTCTTCTACGTAAACAGTGATGGTAAAACAGGACATTTGTGCACTTTCTCCAGGAGGTCCTACTCGTAAAAATTTAGCTACGCAACCTAAGGGATAGTGCATGAGAGGCCATTTTTGTCAGTAGTTTTTGGTTTGAGGCCACTTTTTTTTATTGGTTTTGCATAAAATGCCACTTTTTGGAACTTCAATCCTTTTGGGTTGAACTTCACACAAGTTCCGCCCACAAGGGTTGAAATTTAATTTCAGCTCACCACAAGGATTGAAGTTCAAACTTCGGCCCACAAGGGTTGAAGTTTACGACATCTATGCCTAAAAATTCAGTCCTTACGGATTGAAGTTGAACTTCATAACTTAAGTATGAAATTCAACCCACAGGGTTTGAACTTCAGCCCACCAAAATTGAAGTTCCAAAAAGTGACCTCTTATGTAAAATCAATAAAAAAAAGTGGTTTAAAATTAAATACCAGTGACAAAAATGGCCTCTGGGCAAACTTTTTACGGCAACCTATATATGCCTAATTATTTAGGTTTTAATTTTCTTTTTAACAACTATTTGCAAACATAGACATTCACTTTCGGGAGCTGAAGTTATGTATTCAATTTCAAAATATAGCATTTCACTTAACTTAAATTTTTTATCTGAAAATGAGCCAAATACATACAAACTGTGTAAAGTTAAGTTCAACTCCAAAGCTTTCGGTTTCGGAAGTTTAGACCATCAAACTTACACTTCAAAACAAAAAAAAACTAAAGTTAGCTTAAGGTGGACTAAACTTCTAACTTAATGGTCTGAAGATAAGCAACTTTGATCTGAAATGGCCAGCCTTTGCAGAAGGGCGGCCGATGTAGGCTAATAGTATAAAGGTGCATGCAAAACATACTATGCGTGCAGTTTCCCTCAACCTATTCATTGGAGGAGAGGCCCAAGTTGAGTTGTCATGATTCTCTTTAACTGATTTTGGAAAAATTACATTACATGAACACTTATAGGAGTAATAAACAATAAATAAACAGATTTTTCTTTAATTATGAGATCTAAACTTTTGGGAAATATGGCTATCAGTTTCCAGCCTAATAAGTGGGTGAGATATTGGAGAGGAAACTTGCCTACAATTTAGGAGAATTGAGAATGCAGCTAATTTAAGCTATTAGATAATTAAATAAAAAATCATATCCCTAATGAGAGCACATTCACACTTAACATAAACACAGTAATATTAACACCAGCAAAGTCTTCTTCTTAAACTATTTTTCCTTATTGTTCTCGCCCTTTTTCCTCTTCGAAGTCAAAACCATAATCTTTGGAGCTTGATTATATTTCTATACATTTTTCTCGTAAGCTTAGATTTAGTGAATATCACATCTATATGCAATAATAAAATGGTTTTTGTTTTTCCTTAGCAAGTTGCCTAAATTTATAAAGCTACCAAGAAAAAATAGATCAATATAGAATGGAGTAACCATAAGATTGTTCTATGGGGGAAAAGTATCAAGCTCCAATATTTCGTTCCAATATATTTATGAAAATAAACTAATGTGTCTTCTTCTCTTCCTGATGTATATAATTCATGCATATTTTTACTATATTATAGATGTCTTTGAACTAAATTCTTGAAATCTATGTTATTAAAGATAAATACAATTTTTTTGAAAATTATAATGTATGAGCGATATGCATATATTATGCATATTATATAATTGTATAATTGGCACTACTGATATTTGTATATTATGCATAAATAATTGTACAATTTATACTACTGATGCATATGTTATGCATATTATATATGCAACTTAGATATTAGACTAATATATTGAAAGCAGTGATTAGTGATAAATACTTTTTTTTCTTGAATTTGTACCTTATGCATATCTATACATTAATTGATATGTGTACATTATCTATAAACATTATTTAACATATACGTCAGTTATATTTGATCAAACCATTTGTATTTAATTTATATTCATGATATAATAGAGTTATATATTAAGGCATCTTGATAAGAAACCTCCCGGTCTTTGCGTTTTATTACTATTGCTATAATAGAGATATACAATTTATTATTGTATTGGTCTAATTACGATAGAATAATTCCAAAAGTTTTGTTGATATACCTTACAAAAAATATTAGACGAGAGTTAAGCCTTTATTTTTGGGATAAATGCTTAATGGATTCTCTCTCCTTTAGTAATATTTGGCTAGCCTTTGTGGATGATTCCCAAGGGCTATTTGACTGTAGGGCTAATGCTAGTTTTGGCTATTTATTTAATTTTTTAGCAAAACTTGTCAGAAATTCATCTTCTCGTGCTTATTCACTCCATATGTTTCTTCATCTTTCTCCTTCCTACCCCCCTTTTCAATAAATACAACTCATTTCTTATTTATAATTGTTTTAGATTTGGTTACTAAAATTTCAAAATCTCAGTATTTTATATTGAAATTACTTAAATATGAATCCCAGTAAAAAATACTGAAATTTTGAACATGTTAGCTCAAAGTCTCAATATTTTATACTGAGACTATAAATACCCCGATTTTTTTTTTCTGAAACTTTGAACAGAACTCTAGATTTTTTTACTGAAAGTTTAGTTCATAAAGTCTCAGATGTTTGTACTGTGGCTAGTCTGGGTGTTGTTTAACGCCAAGAAACTATAATTGTGTGGGGTAATTTGGTTGTTTCTCAATTAATTTTAAAATAGTGGATAAACTCACATAGGGCGTCCAAAACTCACTAGTTATCAATTTTTCATGCTAATTAATAGTAAAAATTTCGCCCAGCAGCCACTTTTAACACTGGTATTTAGTTTGAGGCCACTATTTTCTTTGGTCTTACACTAGAGGCCACTTTTGGGCCTTTACTAAATAAATGTTGACTTAAGTTCTGATAGTTGACGGAAGTTCAGTCCATACGGCCCCTGGACTGAAGTTCCATCTCTTAAGGACTGAACTTTCAGTCCATATGGCCATGGACTGAACTTCAGTCCATGGTATGGCAATGGACTGAACTTCAATCCATGGCCATGGACTGAAGTTCTATCTTAAGGACTGGACTGAACTTCAGTCCATATGGCCGTGGATTAAAGTTCAATCTTTAAGGACTGAACTTCAATCCGGCCTCTGGACTGAAGTTCTATCTCTTTAAGCAAAAGTGGCCACAAACTAAATGTTTTGGTATTAGTGGCCTGTGCCCAAAGACCAGTGACAAAAGTGGCCTTTCGTGCACTTAGCCCTAATTAATACGGTGGAAATAACGCTAATTAGCTACTCCAAGGGCTGCATTTTATGTTATAGCCATTGTGTCCTAAAGTTTTGTTTTTCAAATTAGAACTTAATGACGCTAAATTAAGTTATTTAGTTCAGAACTTCAAGACAAATAATTACTGGCTAAAATCCAAAAAATAAGGAGTGGCTAATCCTGCACTTTATCCTAAGAATTGTCGTTTGACATGGTTACCAATCAAGGCCAAGACCGTAAGAAGCCTAATAGTGGTTAACTTTTGAGATAGATAGTGGCTACACCTGGGCCAATTGACCTCTCATTAAACATTGATAAAGTACCTAGTCTTATGAAAAGAGATGAATCTACAATTTTGAGTCTCTAGGCATAGAGCACAAGCATCATACAATTCAATACTTTCATGCAACTATAGATGTGAATAAAGTATAAATATATATTTCAAAATACTTTAAATGATACACGTCGAACAAGAAGCTGTTGATACATGCATTTAGAGATAGTGTAAATTGAATAGTGTAACATACAGTTACTCAACCCAACTGTAAACACAATTAGATACCAAATAGAGATAGTTTTTGACACGACCCAAAATATGGTTAGGCCGTGCGGGCACCCGACATTCTCCCTTAGACCCGTCGGGCGAACCCTTACCAATTAAATTAGAAAAATAAATATAACAATTTATAAATAAGGACAACACTTTAAAAAATACAGACATACTGATACCTCTAAGCTGTACAAAAGAAATTACAGCTGACTACCCAACATACTAGGTTTAGGGCTATCCAGACTAGACATCTAAGATTACAAAAGAAGACAGATACCTCCTGAAGAGAGCAAAATGCAACTGAAATAATAACCAATAAACTGGTGGCCATCCGGAATAAAAGCTGGCTCACCCTGACAGCTGAAGTCGTCTTCGCTCCCGAACAACGTGGCGAACTCAATCCTGGAGCGAACCTGCCGAAACGAAATAGATAGACAAGAAACAAACAACAGACAAGGGTGAGTCAAAAGGACTCAATAAGTGGGGCAGACTAGCCACCTCAAAGAATAGGATAGCTAGCCAGGGAGAAAAGAAACAGATAAACCAAATTTTTTTTATTTAAATTATAAAAAGGCAGGGCCAGATAACAACCGGAAATACATAAGAAACTTCTAAACTCAACCAAGGGTGCGTGGCAGAATCATATCAACAAATAAGCGATGCACATATAAGCAGAACAGTAGTCCTGTGCCGCAAGTCTACATAATGGTATGAATTGAGATGAAATGAAATGAAGTGAGATGAAATGAAATATGATGCAAAGGGTCACATGTGCCAAATGAATGGAGCGGAATCCTCCTGCTCCGAGGGCGGAATCCTCCTACCCTCAATATGATGCGATGGAGCGGAATCCTCCTGCTCCGAGGGCGGAATCCTCCTGCCCTCAATATGATGCAATGGAGCGGAATCCTCCTGCTTCGAGGGCGGAATCCTCCTACTCTCAATATGATGCAATGGAGCGGAATCCTCCTGCTCCGATGGCGGAATCCTCCTACCCTCAATATGATGCAATGGAGAGGAATCCTCATGCTCCGAGGGCGGAATCCTCCTACCCTCAATATGATGCAATGCATAACCAGAAAACGTAATACATACGAATACGGTATGATGCAATAATAACCCTTCACCGGCGCGGGACTCTCATCGACAGCAGGGAAGTATATATCAACTCACAACCAGGGTACAATGCTCAGATCCTCAATGCAATACCAATAATAGGACATAACATATAATATACAATGTAAATCCAAAGCTAAGGCGTAATGAGTACGCCTATCGGCAGCTACACACGTAAGGAATACGTGGTAGAAAAGCCACGAGGCCAGGTGCCTCCAAAGAAATGGATATAAATACTTACCTCTACCAAAAGTTGGCATTGCTAATCAACAACCGCTTTATCCTTTCGTTTCATTGCCAAACGATCCCACTCTATTCAATAAGCAGAAAAATATATCAAATTAGGCTAAAGGCTTCATTCCTCACATATTAGGGCAATCCAGGTAGGAACCTGATACCCTATTCACATACGCAATACGCAAGTCAGGCCTATGTACAGGGTTTATGGTTACATAACCAAACCCTAAATAAATTACATTTATAAATTGCCCATAACTTACTGAGTATGAATATATAATCAATTTCGTTATCGGGGTCCATTTGACCCTTTAAACTATTAATTGAACTTATTAAAATGATGTATAATATTCCAAGTTTTACCGTTAAAACATATTCAAACACACGTAATAAACTCAAATAATATATTAGGATCATTACCTGAATGTTTCAGGGTGAAAATTCTACTTTTCTCATTTTCTGGCATTTTTTTCTCACTGCGTTTTTTGATTTCTCTCTGCTTCTCCATCATTTTTTTCTTTCCGTTTTTCCGTTCTTGGATATGCTTAAGTAGCATATATGACTACACCGCCATTCATTTTGACTTTTGTCTTTTTCCTTTTATTTTATTTTATTTTATTTTATTTTATTAACGAAAATTAAAACGGTGCCCTACGATAGTCGAAATAATTCCAACTTTTGCATACAAGTTGTACAAAATATATGTAACATACTCACGAAGGCGGATCTCAAATCAAACTCCCGAAACTCAAGATGCGAATTTAGATGAAAAGAAGTCAAATTATTTAACTTTCGGTATTTTAGCGGAAACTAGCCGAACAACATCGAAATTCACTTTCGAAAGTTCACAAAAGTCACAAATAATCATACGAACCTAACGGCGCTTTCGGATTTCGAATCGGAGTTCGTTCGCCAAAACCGAGCTCAAAAATCTCTTTTTAATATTTATTGTCAATAAAAACTGAAACCTTCTTCCGATGCCTACCAAACGAGGTCTGATTTAGCTCAAATTTTACAGACAGGTCCTAATGGACATTACGAATATTTTAAAATTATCGACACGCCAATCGGAGTCCTAACTTCCGAAACGACTGACCGAGGTCGTTTCAGTTTTTTGATAATAGTTAAACTGATAAACAAGCTTACAACTACTACTTGGAAAACTAAGCTAGCGTTTGGACATATTTTTTGGGCAGTTTTTGGGGCCATTTTTTGGGGATTTTTTGGGATTTCCCAAAAATTTCAAAAACTACTTTCAACCAGTTTTTGGGAAATCTCCTCACAAACTTCAAATTTTGTTCCAAATAAAATGTATGTCCAAACAAAATTTCAATTTTTCAAGTTCCAAATCTCAAATCCCAAATCATGTCCAAACGGGAGCTAAGAATAACTAGGGGAAGGGAGATAAGAGGAATCAGAAGAAACAGGGATGAGAAGACTAGAAGAATTAGAGACGAGGGATACAGACTTTGGCCTAAGGCAAAGTTCATAATTTACATAATTCGCTGTCGCTGAAGTGTCGCCCCTTTTTAACCAATTGCACTTGGGCCTGGATCCCAAATATAACCATTTAAAGGGGGGTAAGTACACGAAAGGTTACTTTTTCCACTGGTCTTTGGGCACATGCCACTAATACCAAAACATTTAGTTTGTGGCCACTTTCGCTTAAAAGATAAAACTTCAGTCCAGGGCCCTAGATTGAAGTTCAGTCCTTAAAGATGGAACTTCAATCCAGGGCCATATGGACTGAAGTTCAGTCCTTTAGATAGAACTTCAGTCCAGGGCCATATGGATTGAAGTTCAGTCCTTAAAGATAGAACTTCAGTCCGGGGCCATGTTGACTGAAGTTCAGTCCAGTCCTTAAAGATGGAACTTCAGTCCAGGACCCTATGGACTGAAGTTCAGTCCTTAAAGATGGAACTTTAGTCCAAGGGCTGTATGGACTGAACTTCAGTCAATGAACAGAACTTAAGTCAATGTTTATTTAGTAAAAGCCCAAAAGTGGCCTCTAGTGTAAGACCAATAAAAATAGTGGCCTCAAACTAAATACCGGTGTTAAAAGTGGCCTCTGGACGAAATTTTTCCCATTTAAAGTTGTTTTGGGCTGCTGACACGGGCTCTTATCCACTGGCCCATTTGTTAATCCTGTTTTAAGTCCATTAACCGTTGCCATGTTCATAACAAATAGGTTGGACCAAATTAAATTTGAACACATTAAAACAAGTTGAGTCAATGAATGGTCATGACCCAACCTCCCTCAAAGCTTTACTTGGGTCAAGTAGGTTGGATCAATTTAATAAAAAATACGTCATACATCAATCCAACCAGCTCAAATTCATACGGCCTAATTTGTATAATTATCAAAAAGGCTCTTTTTCTCATTAGGGAGAGAAGGAGAGGGAGATGGAGAGCGTAGGAAAGTATAGAGATACAAATATATTTAACAAAAGAAACCAATAAAAATTTCTATATTCTTTGACAATTTTTTATTGGTCAGTTTGGCTCTCTAAGTTCAAATTGATACGAACTTTTAAAAGAGTAAATCGAGTTGCAATTGAATTGACTCACCAATAAATGTATCTTATTTGGACGGGTTACCCTTATAGGAGCTAAATTTGACACCTCTACTTAACGTTGCATCTACTAATATAGTTCAATATATATAATGCCTTACAAATGAGTCTATTTATACTACTCGTACTAGGGGAATAAAATGGTAAGCTAACATGCTCCTTTAAAATAAGCTGCAAGTGTAAATGCTAACTTGAGCCTCCTATCAATTTAAATTGTATCAGATCTCTCCCCTTCAAAACACCCTTGTCCTCAAGGGTGAGAATATGCAATTGATGAACTCTAACTCCACCAGGTTCAAATGGAAACTTTGAAGAGCCACCTGATACAGAGGTTCTTGTCCACTCGTCAAGCCTGCAACTCACAAAAAATAGCATTATACAATTGACTCTTGTCCCCTTCTTGATGCCAACATATTTCTTAATGAGATACAGCTCTTTCCAATTTGATGAAATTGTTGACACATTTGAATGATTGACATGGGTTCCGAAATACTTTGGGATAAGCTGAAGCAAACTTTTAGTTACAATCTGTTGTAGTTCAATGCAATACTTTCCTCATATAGATTCACAGCTAAGCACACATATCTTAGCACTTGGCATCTTCTCAAACAAATCACATTTGTGGTGAGTATTACCCCCAACTTGGTAAATTCCCAACAGTCAAATTGCTCTCAAGTTCATGAAACTTGCTCTCACAATTTTTGATGTTTTCTCCTTCCGCATGCTTATTAAGAAGTGCACTCTTGACAATAACTTTATCACTGGCACAAGTCTTTAGTTCATGGTACAGAATAGAACTTTGTACCTCAAGCACTATCAAGCATCTAAAAGCATGAGGCATAATTGAAACAACGAAGTACATAGGCTCCGTATTATCCATCCACGCCTCAAAACCTTCCATACAAGCCTTGCAAGTGAGCATAGTTGATCCTAAATCTGCAAGAGGGATAGACGACTTGAGATGGAATAAAATTCTGAATTGGTGGATTTGCTGTCTCCTTGAGCCAGCTTCCATCTCCCCTTGATCATTCAACTTCCATAACTCATTTTTTCTAATAAAAGACACCAGCTCGACTTCACAATTCACATATGAGTTTCCAAAAAGAAAAATCAATTCTTGCAGAGACTTTGACAAACCAGAAACACATTTTTGTTGAATTATTATGAGATCAACTGCCCTTTTTCCCGTTGCTTTCACTGCTATACCAAGTCCATTAGTATCTTGTCTTTCATTTATTTTAATATCAAACGGATCATCACAAAGATAACTAAGCATTTTAATCTTCAAAGGAACAGGTTGCTTGTAGTAATCTAAACTTGTCTTAAGTTCAGATCCATGTCATGGTAGATATTCATCCAAAAAGGAAGGCCATGTGATCAGCTCCAGAAGATCCAAGTTAACATACATATAAGATGCAGATTCACAACATTCACCTGATATCACGATTTCCTCCTTTGAAACCGCACTAACTGCACTGGAATTTTGATCTGCAATGGAAAAGAAATATGTCCTTGCTCTACGAGCACTTCTTCTTATCACCATCTCGGTAACACCTATGCCAGTATCCCAGAGTTTCCTCTTCTTTATACCCCTTCTCCCTCTCACCAATCTTCCTGGAACTTCATTTTGCACTTCCCATGATTTCAGTTTATGTTCCAGCGTTACACTATTTGCTAAAGCTTGAGAAAGAAGAGAATCTGCTATGCAGCGATTCTCAAATGAAATCTGCAAAGTAACCTCTAAATCACTGCATAATTCCTTCATCTGGACCTCGTTATTGTTTAGCTCGGGTTCATCAGCTTCAAGAATTCCTTTCTCTGTAGATAGTTTGGCCATCTCCTCCAGTGCTTGGCTTAATTCATGTATAACAGCTTCTTTGGATGCCAGTATATTCTCAATATCTCGTACTTGTATTTTTGAGATTTCTAAATCTCTTTTAACTCTAAAAAGCTCTGAAGCTGTACATGAGAGTGCTTCTTCACCTTTCTTATTTTCAGCAATCTGCTCATATAGGCCCTTAAGTTCCTTTCGTAAAGAAGCCATGTCGTCTTCAATTTCTTTGGCACTTTGTTTCGACAATTTCTGTAATCTATCAAACTCTATGTCCCTTTTAGCCTCTGATTCTGCAAGTGAGCAACTTTGTTGATACAACTCCTTAAACATTCGGGCATCACCTTCATAAGTCAGTAGCTCGTGCTGAAGCAATTTTATATTCTTCTTTGAGTTTTCAAAGTCGAGGCTAAGTGTGTCGAATGCCTCCCTAACATTTGCGTGCTTCTCATTATTCAACACTTGAACTTCTAATGTCTCTTGTAATGCATTAAGCTTAAAGTTATATTGATTGTTTGCTTCTGCAATATGCTCTTGCAACTCCTTGTGATCATGTTCAAGCTCTTCAAGTTTCTTTGTTGTCTCGTGCAGCGTCTCTTTTGTGAGTGACAATTCATCCTTTAACTTCACATTCTGAGATATACTGTTTATTAGTGCTCCTGCAACAGTTTCCAATTCAAGCTCAAGTTCTTTAGCCTTTTCTTGAGCTTCAAGATATTCTTGATTAACAGATAAAATACTTGAGTCGCACTCCCCTGCAACCACATTGCCATATGTACGAGAAGCTTCAGTTCCAGCATGTGAACCATTCTAGTGCTTAGTTTCCACTATATTTTCAAAGGCAGATGCTACTATTTCAAAAGGCTCCATTACTTCACAAGTTGGCATTTCTTCAAACACCTGTTGCTCACAGTCATGTGCATACTGTAAATTTGGAAAGGATGTAAACCTTGATGGTTCAAAAGCATACTGTGAATTTGTATGATTGAATTGTTGTTGATCCGTGATGCATGCCAGCATATGGATCTCCACCATAATCACCCAACCGTAGATCCTGAGGACTTGGACAGCCATGGTAACAAGGTGTTTGTTGTTGGGTTGCTGAGGAAAATGGATGTCTATGTGAATATTCCATCACAGTATGGGTCAGAGGATCGATGGCTCTGATACCACTGTTACGATATGGAATTTGGGACGACTGAAATTCACTAAAATTGAACACGAAAGTAAAAGATAGAAAGAAAAGCAAGAGTTAAACTAAAATTAATATTATTTCATTCTTCAAAGATAGATAATGCCTTACAAATGAGTCTATTTATGCTACTAATACTAGGGGAATAAAATGGTAAGCTAACATGCTCCTTTAAAATAAGCTGCAAGTGTAAATGCTAACTTGAGCCTCCTATCAATTTAAATCGTATCAGACTTCCCAGTTTTCTGAAGGTTATGCATGCCTTGTTTGCCACAATTTAATAGAAGCACAGGAGCTCGAGTGCCATATTTGTTTCCAAAGGCATGGTTTAGGATGTCTCACTTCCTTGGTGAAGAAAACGTAACAAGACTTGGCTGAAAATACACATTTGGGCTTTAATGCAGCCTTTCCATTTCAGAGTATCATCATAGGTGAGCAACCTGGAAACTGTTCCAGTAACTTGTAAAAGTCGCACACTCTCTAGTATCCCAATCATTCTTTTGTTGGAATTTTGTATCAAGTAATTGATTAATATTGAGTATATTATCATGCGCGTACTATTAACCATCTGTTTTAGAAGCTGTTCATTTCATGAGATGCATGATCTTTTTCTCTTTTTAGTCTTATATTTATTCGATAACCGTGAAACCTCGAGGGCCAGTTCGAAATCCAGTGGATGGGCCCATCTATCTACCCTTCTTTACTTAAACACCGGATTTTTTATGTCGTAGGCCTCGAATCATAGATATAAACTAATTCACTCATCAAGTGCTGCACTCTTACCACTAGACTAAATCCTTGGCCCATTCATCCGAGTTGTATTCTCTCTTCCCTTCGCCCTTGTGGGAGTAGGAGAGGAGGAAAGGGTGGAACCTCCATTTTGTTGTGGTGTACTCTTTTGTCGAGTCTTTACTTCTCTTTTTCAACTCTCCGATTTTATTGTATGTGATGTCTGAAGTATTGATCAAACCTGGATAGCGATTCATCTAAATGTGCAAGGAAGGATTTGAAAGGAATTATTCAATTAAATGTTGTGATGCATACTTTGCAATGTTTTGATTTTTGATACTTATACATCAAGTGTTCAATATGTATAAATATCTCATTGATCAAATATTTTATTTATCAACATCTCATAATCGTCTGTCATGTTGCATTATTAGGCTAACTTTTCTTCTACAGTCTTTGCCAATACATGCCACAAGTATTCTTCCAATCATCATTGCAAACCAAAACAAAAAATTAATGAGTGTAAACCAAATGGCTCTTGCAATTTATGTTGTGGTAATAGTTATGTTTTAACGGCTGATATTTGGATCTTAGATTCGGGAGTTAATGATTATATGACCTTCAACAAATCCCTTCCCACTAATCTTAACTTATCTCCTTGCCTAATGAATACAGAACAAAAGTGACTAGTATAGGTTATCTATATATAAGTGAATATATTACTATTTTCAAAGTGCGTTTTGTACTAAGTGTTAAGTACAATTTAATCTCAGCACACAAACTTCATTAGGATACTTCCTTGAGTCTTTTTATTTTTTCTCAATATAATTATGTAGCAACAGAGCACTTCTCTGAAGAAGTCAATACAACTTAGTAAGATGGCTAAAAGACTCAGTATTCTCCAACCAACTCCTCCAACAACAGGACTTGTTGATGTTTGAATGACTCACTGCCATCAATTGTTTGTTGTCCTGGTCCTTAGCAATGCAATTTATGATGGTGTTAAAATATTTCTTTTTCATGGTCAAAAGTCAATTTCAATAGAAAGTTAAAAGTTAATATTATAAGAATAATGCATTATAACTTGGGAAAATAGAAAAAACTGTCTGCATACTGTTTGTAATAAAAATAACTTTAATGTATATTAAAAAAGGAATTATAAGTCTTGGTTCCTTGTTTGAACAGGTTTTATAGGTAAGGTAACTTTTCCCAATTTTGGTAAAAAAGGTTTGTTTGTCTATAAATAGGCTGAGATACTTTACCTCCACCGCAAGCTGTTTTTTATTGCATGGCAATTGGCGCTAGAGATTATTGAAGATGGAGGATGAACCTCCTATCATTACAAATATGAAAAGTGAGACGTTTCAGGTGTTGCCCGATGATTACAACAATTGGTCATCCACTGTAATCCTTTTTCAGGACAATGATGCTCATGAAATCCATGTGTATGCCTTAAATTCTGACGATTGCCTTGTGTACTACCTTCTGTCCTACCAAAGGCGGTATGTTTGTCCTCGAGGAGTGTGATATACTGCTGGTGACTTTAAAATCTACTTTGTTGGTAATGCCATATATGATGAGGACCTGGACGATGGTCGTGGTCCTCAAGTTTCTCTGCATGTTGACGTTTATGCTATATATCAGGTAAGGCGAGCACTCAGTAGAAAGCACTGCATGCTACATCCAGTTATACACGTTTACGGAATTGTATAAATTTGTATAAAAATATATAAAAGTGTATAAATTCGCAAAACTGACTTTAAACAGTGCTTCGGGCAGCTTTTACACAAAAGCTTAACAAACATCCAGATCTATACAGTTTTATACAAGAAAATCTAAAATTTTTTGGGGGTCAGAATTAAATTGGGACCGTTGTTTGAGAACAGGTTTTATATAGGTGGGTAGGGTAAGTCGGTTTTCCCTTTCCCAATTTCGATAGAAATAAGTCCTACAATTCCTCTAGCTATAAAATTAGTACTACTATTCCTTTAGCTTATTGAGCTTGGACTATTCCGAAATTTGATTTATTGAGCTCAGGTAAATTATAATTCTAGATAAAAAAAAATGGAGATTGATTCTCATGTTGGACTACGCTACTTTGAGCCCTTGCCAATTGCTGCTTCTTCTGTTGGAGAAAACAGATTATTGGAGCACAAAAAACCTCCTATCATTACAAATATGAAAATAGATACGTTTCAGGTGTTGCCTGGTGATTACAACAATTGGAAATACTTGCCCGCCCTGGTTTAAGAAATCAAATGTAGTTAGCCCAATGAAATATTTAAAAACAAGATTCACACAGTTTAATGAAAATTAATAGCTGACAGGATATTGTTAATACTAAGAGCCTAAGTAACTTATTAAGCCTTCATTAATAGCTTACAATATTGTAAGGAGATTTCTTGTTTAAATCAAACTGGAAAGATAGTTTTCTGAGCCCCAGCTAACTACTATCCTAAACTCGTTTAATCGGCCCGATATGCTCATTACTATCATTTCGCGAGCCTTGGGACAGCTCCGCCACTCTTCACTAGAAAGGTCATAATTTCTTGTACAGAGTTCCAATTGACAAACTGTTTGAAGCGTAGATTGGGCGCTACGCTCGGGCAAAATAGGAAATTCTATGTGATCGATATTTTCAGGGTCGGTATAATAATTATATATAAAATATTCACTTCAGCAGATACTACACTTTCTAGAATTCATTTAAGCAAAATAAAAGTCATTTCAAGAAAAATCGAAGGCATAATAAACCTTACTTATAGATTCTGAATAATTCAAATAGATTCAGTGAGAATCAGAAGAATATCGGAAATAGAAAAATAGTATTTAGTAGCCTGTAGGTTTACCAGGGGATTTTGGCTAGTGATGGTGACTCGGTGAGCCGCGATGACGAGAGGCGACGGTGAGCAGTGATGACGAGCGGCGACGGTGAGCTGCGGTGACGGTGAGTGAAGGCAGTGAGTGGAAGGCGGTGAGTGGCGACGTTGAGCGGCAATGGGCAACGACGACGGTGAGTGGAGGCAGTGAGCGGCGACGCGCAACGGCAACATACATAGATGAGATCGCTAGGTTTTTAAACTAGGAGTAGATATTTTTGGTGGACCGTAAAAAAGGGGTTTCTTTATTAATGTGCATTTTTGCCATATAAATGAGATTTAGAAATTTAGTACCGTAATTGCCGCTAATTCTTGAACATGTGAAAGGATTTACCGGCTATTAGTTTATTGCCGTAAATTTACTGTCGCTAAAAAGCCTAATTGTTGTAGTGTGACAGTGTAATTGTAGAAAAATACCGCTACACCTTTGATGTATTAGAGTACCCTGATGGACGGCGAGCTACTCTAACCATTAACGATCTGGAGCCTGATGATAAAATTCTCAAGATTCGTACAAGTCTCATCCTTATCTATAAGGTTATATCCGTTTGGAAAAATTCACGGCTCGGATCAAACGATTTGAAATGGACGCCTAGGATTGAAATTTGCGCTGGAGAGAGAGGGTAAAGGGTGGGGGTGACCGTAGGGGACCGCTGGACGAGACTCTTGGCGTTCTGCTGAGAAGAGAGGGAAATTTAGGGGGGACACTGGGGATTGGGCAAGGGGATTAGGGTTCGATTTGGGGAAGGGGAAATGGGCGGATCGAGTTGGGATTTCTGAAATGGGTGAGGGAGATGTGTGTATAATGTTATACGTAGGATTTGCACAAGTAGGCTAGTATTTAGGTTAGGAACGAATTTAGCCCTATTTTTAAGATTAATTGGAAACTGAAGGGGTTGCGCGGGGTGGGATAAATTGGGGTTATATTTTGCAATTTTAGCCACTTTCCATTAAGAATACTAATTAATTTATTTAAAATTTTAAAAATTGACCTTGATTAAATTAATTTGGCATTAATTAAAATTTCAGGACAAAATGTGGGTGTCAACATATCCTGCATTCTCGACATATAACTTGAAGTATTTATAAAACAACACTTGCCCTTGAAGTATAACCAGGTTTTACATTGGTGGGTAGGGTAAGTCGGTTTTCCCTTTCCCAATTTCGATAGAAATAAGTCCTACAATTCCTCTAGCTATAAAATTAGTACTACTATTCCTTTAGCTTATTGAGCTTGGACTATTCCGAAATTTGATTTATTGAGCTCAGGTAAATTATAATTGTATTCTCTTTCTAGATAGATAGATTAATTAGTTTACCCCTTTAGATAAAAAAAATGGAGATTGATTCTCAAGTTTATGATATTCGCAAGTTTCTGTTTGATAATACAAGCCTGATATCGACCACCAAAACTATGTTTGTGGTTTTCTTTGATGGGCGGCTTTATATTGCTCCTCAAGGATGGGTTGTATGGGCGGCTAACCACTTTTCAGATCTTCATGCTTTCACCTTCCACAAGCTTATTAACAATTACTTTCGCTATCCTCATGTTGGACTACGCTTGCCAATTGCTGCTTCTGCTGTTGGAGAAAACAGATTATTGGAGCACAAAAAACCTCCTATCATTACAAATATGAAAATAGATGCGTTTCAGGTGTTGCCCGATGATTACAACAATTGGTCATCCACTGTAATCTTTTTTCAAGAAAATTCGGATGATGATGATATCCATGTGCTTGCCTTTAATTCTGACGATTGTCTTGTGTACTCTGTTCTGAACTACCAAAGGCCTAATGTAGTTCTTCGACGAGTGGGATATGCAGCTGGTGACTTTAAACTCTACTTTGTTGGTAACATCATATTTGATCAGGACCTGGACGATGGTCCTCAGCCTGAAAATTCTCTCCATGTTGACGTTTATGATATTCGCACTAAGCGATGGATTACAGATGACTTCCCAATGTTGAATGCTCGCAAGCCCAAGCCTTTTGTGTTTTTCCTTGATCGGCGGCTTTATGTGCTTTCTACTGAGTGCTCGCCTTACCTGGAAGAAGCACCATTCGAAATGCTGGATATCAATAATCTTTCTCAGGGATGGGTTTCTCTGCCTGAACCCTCTTTTGCTTGGGATTATGCATTTGGCTTTCTCAATTCTAGGATGATAGACTACCCCGAGAAGATGCTGTACATAAAGTCGTGTTCCGGTGGTTTGCTTTATGGTTACAGCGTGCATGATAACAGGTGGCACGAGCTTGACCCATGTATGAGTACTTTGACAGGTCGTATGGGTAATCTATTCAAAACCGGCGGTTGTTCGAATGACTGTCTAATTGTAGAAAAATACTTCTACAGCTTTGATGTATTAGAGTACCATGATGGACGGCGAGCTACTCTAACCATTACCGATCTGGAGCATGATACTCATCATGATGATGATCCACCCTCATGGCAGGTTGATGTCTCCAGCGTTGTTCCCCCGGACGTGCTTCGTGATTTAAACGCCTGTGGCTGTCTAGTTTATATAGGCAAGAGGAATTCACGTCAAAGGTTTTCTTTGATCATCTCTTACCGTGAGTCTGGTCTTGCTTTTCATTTGTGTACTTGCACATTTGACTTGAGACGAATTGGAGAGGATGTAACTGTATCATTCCTTTTCGATGCCATTTGCTGCTGCCATTACCGGCATATAACGATAAGTGAACACGTAGTTTCCTGCCACAAGTTATCTGAAGTCAAAGAATGAGTGAGCTTTCCAATTGTCAGCAACAGAATCTAGCTTCTGACTGGGTATGCCTTTTCTTAATTGAATATGCTTTAGAACGATGATTCGTCTTAATGAAATGAATTCAATCTTTTCTGTCCATTTTATTCTGATAGATCGTTATTCCTAAATGAAATATTAATTTCTTGCTTATTCAATTTAATTGCTCCAGCCATAAACATCTTTCTATCATCCAGAAAGAATACCTTCCCTACAGAAAGCACCTTGAAGGTCTTTTAGAATTTGAAAACATAGCAATAGTAACTAATATCTTCTATATTGATGTGGAAATAGAAAAATTACACAGTGAAATCTCAAGGTAAGCTGTAGCAAATTTGAAAGCTGCCACTCCTTACGTATGCAACCCCTTCCTACAATTCCACCAACTCCAAAGTTGCCATAAATTTTAATTTGTTGTCAAAGCATTCTGCTACTGCATTTCTTTGGAGCTTCCTAACAGAGGCGGTGCAATGCATACAAGCACATTCAGGAGTCAAAAGAACACTTAACTTCATAAATTTAGAATAAAAATGTCGCCCATCTTTGAAATGTATTAACATTGCATGGGAATAACATCCTTAAAAGTTTCATTTTTAGGTATTTCATGAATCCTCTGCTTGTAAGCAACTATGGCTTTATCAGTTTTACAATTTCACATTGTAGCAATTCTAATCTAACCATGTGTTGGGCTATTCTAATACTGTGTATTTGATCAGATGGCAGTGATTTATGATGTTAGAGGATTCAAACTTAGAATTATGTCCATGGAGACTAAGAGAATGTCTGCAAATCAGAGTACTGTTAGAATTATGTCCATGTGTGTATGTCGAGTCAAGAAGTGCACATTTTGTAAAAAATATCAATACCTTCTAACCCAGCTTTGTTATATTGTTATGAAAGAATCAAATAAACGTTTATGTGAATGATTAAAGTGGATATTGTTCGAACATACAGTACTTATGACGAACACGCTTTTACTTACTTATTTTCCTTTTATGTAGTGTGACTGTAGTGCTAATTGGCATATATGTACGCTGTACTACCACGACTAGTAGAGTAAAAAAGCTAACTAAAGATGGTATTTTTCAGAAGGTATATAAAACCTTGGATTCTCAAAATTAATGTTATCAAGGCTATTGCTAGGAACTCAGAAATATATATGTAGTGTGACGCAGAAAAATGTTTGCTTTGATGGAAGATTAAAGTGGTATCACATCAAAGGACGAAGTGCTAAAAGGCAACTTAGAAAACAAGCCAAGCGACTTTAGGCTAAACTTCTGACTGAAGCACTCGATTCTGCTTAACAGTGTGCTTGGGAATTACTGTCCGTAAGTGTTCGTTGTATTTATGGTTATGTGCTTTAAATCCTGTAGATGTTAAATGCAGATTATGAAGAACATTTTTTTCCTAGTTAGCTAATAACTGAATTGATTAACTTATACTTTGATTAGTTACTTTTGATGAGATAAAAAGGGATAATTGGAGCATGATTGTGAGAAAGAAGTGGTCTTAACTGGGCTATATTAGGATGTCTGTTAACCCAGAAAATGGTGTATCCTTTACATTGCATACAGTTCATGTTATAAATATTTTCTCATACATGACCAGATAAGGATGCACAAGATTTTATGATGAGTAGGAAAAAAGCATGGATGCTTGAAATTTACTTAGTCTGTAGTTTTCTATCATGACTTCTTGGTCTTCGATGCTCTGTTGTCTCATCAGTAATGATTTCCGTAATCAGGTCTTTAAATATTAAGCGCTCAACATCCAGTACCAGCACTGGAATCTCATCCTGATGACTTGTCCAATCTTCTGATCGATGCATCATATCTTTCTCTAAAATGCTGGTCAATTCGTCATCTTCCATGTTCATGTTAATTTCTCTTTTAGCATTGAGTTGGGCTATCTCGGACTTCAGTTGTTTCAGAAGCTTCTTCGCAGTCCAACACTTCCTTCTCTGCATTATATTGCTATCTAAACCTAGTCTGTGGACAAGAATCTCATTGACAGTGTCGAATATGATCTTTCTTCTAGTCTTCTGATCAAATTTTGTATGACAAATCTCTTCACTGTGTTCTTGATCAGTTGCAGGCATACTGCTTTCCTCAGTCTGCTCTAGGATGTGGAACAACTTTTGGTTGATCAAATGGCTGGATGAGTGAAGCTGAACGGCTATGGACATTGACTCCACATCCTTTAGAAGGCCAGATGCCAGTAAAATCTTAGTGATGTATCTGTTGTCAGCATCGTGGTTCAGGCTTAAGGATGCAAGTTGGTCCATTTTTGTGTCATGGATGGTGGAGTTCGGTTGTCTGAGGTCATGAACCAGGTCCTCCTTGCTTTCGACTACCTTATGGTTGGATGCAGTGCCAAGGTCAAGTCTGGTACTGTAAGGGAAATGATCTGGGTCATTTTGATACCAAACATCAGTACCTGCAAATTCATCATCTGTTAAGGTGGAAATGCACAGAAGGTTATTAATAGTTGAATCATGCTTTTACTTAACTCTTTTAGGTGCTATTTCTGAGTTTAGTTTAGTAGGCCGTAATATAATAATGACAGTCTATGTTCTTTCACCTAAAGGTGGAGCTAAGGCATGCAGGTTAGAAAAGAAATAGAACTTCAATTAGTTTACTTTGCGGGTGCTGTATTCAAGCTGTCATCTTTGAATTAAGCCATTCTGTTATGATTTCCTTTTCCTTTTGTTTCTCAAGTGGTATTAAAATCTACCATTATGCTTTATGTTCCTCTGCATAGTGTTTTTTCCTAGACAACTATCATTTTATCAAGTTTGCATCGAAACAGTTGAATTTGAGAAATAGAATGGTACCTCTATATGAAAATGCACTCACAATCTTCTTCCCAACTGGAGATGGTGAATCTTCAGCATAGAATGTTGCATCAAGCACTGAGACAGGACTAAGTTGTTCAACTGCCGCTATTGCAAGTTTAGTCGTTGATGTATCTTCACTAAGCCTCACCGCATCACCCTGGATCGTGCAAAAGTCAATGTCAGCAAGGGTTCATTCACATGAGCACATAAATTTAAAAACCATGAGAAGTCACTTACTCTTTCTTTATTATCCTCTTGCATCTTAGCAATCTGGAAGAAACAGTCTGTGTTTGCTTTTGTTTCTATATGTGATGCCATACTGAAATTATTTTTGCAACTGCTGCTTCCATTTAGATCATCAGGATGCTGCATATTGCTAGGTGTTGCTTTCTGGTTCCTTTTTGAAGAGCTTGATTCTATAATTGATTGTCTTCTAACCTTGCTGGTTCCTGATGATGGAGTGGCCTGACAAGTTTGTTTGTCCATGCCCTGCTGCTTTTGCTGTAGTCTTGGACTTGAAGTTCCATAACTTTTTCCTAGTGCAGGACTGAATCTTCCTTCCTTTTGTTGAGAAGGTGTTGTTTGCAATGCCTTTGATGTTCTTCCTTTAGTCTTCGTATCTGTGGAAGGAAGATGCCAAGCAGAGCATGCAACTTTATTTGCTCTAGGTGTCATATCTTTCGATGTTTGCTTGTCAACTGTGTCATCTCTGTTATATACAAGGGGTTGCGTGTAAAATTCTTGAAGTTCCGAGGCATTTGCAGTGGGGTCAGCGAAACTTGCATATCTGATTTTATCACTTAGTTTGGCTTGTTGTGGTGTCAAATGTGAAGCTTCTGATCTTTTCGTGGGATGAGTCACCTTTTTGGTGAGAGACAGTGGGCTATGTTTCTGCCTCTGCCTCACCGGTTGCAGCTTGGTGAAAGGTGCCGTCTGAGCACTTTGGTCTTCGGACCTTTCTCTTGTGTTCTGCATTGCTTCAAGTATCTGTTTCAGAGCTCTTAGATCTGTTCCAGACCTTTTGAACTCAAGTTCAATTTTCCTTTTCTCGATTTCGCGATGAACTGAGGAAGAAAGATGTGGACTCTGCGATGAAGCTTCCATATTGCATCTAACAGATGATTTTTGGGTGGCTCGATTGGCCTCCAGTTGTCTCCAAGGAGCAGATTCTCGTGGACGCCTTGAGGATGAGGCAGGTCCCATGATTGAACTGGTGGATTTCATACGTGGAGAGGCAAAATCCTTTTCCAACATCTGTGGGGGAATGGAAACTTGATTTTTCTTGCTCTTTCTAACTGATTTTGTTGATATCAAAATAGAATCTTTAGCAGGGAAGGTTTTAGGTGTCACAATCTCAATTTCATTTGGTGGACCGGAGCTTGGAAAAGCATCCAATCCCATTAGCTTTGCTACTATGCTGGAAGATCGATTATGACATTGCAGTTCTTGATCTCCTAGAAGAAAATTTGATCTGGACTCAGAGGCTGTGCTCCTCAAGGACTGTTGCCTACTGTCCAATGACAGTCTGGGTAGATCTTTTAGCTTCATCATGGATTTCAATGTTTCTGTTGATTCTCTTCCATCACAGGAGAAACGAGGACGATCCTTTGCTGTATGCTGTAGGCAACCAACTTTATGTTCCTCTGCTATCCAAGGGGAATCACAAAGCTTTGCAGCAACTCGTGTTGTTCCACTGGACGGCTTCCCACAGTTTGATTGCTGAAGAAGCCTCGGAGAGTCTATATGTTTCATCACATGGACTCTACCTTCTACTTTAGCAACAGTTCTTACAGATATACCACGGGCTTCCCTGTACATCGAGTCCTTAACAACATCTCGAAGATCAGGTGAGTGCCGACCTGAATGAGATGAACTTGATTGCTTGGCTGGTATGATTTCTGAAGGAGATTCTGATAAGTTACTTCGACTACGAGAAATTAGCTCTTGTTGTACCCTTTTGTCGTCTTGCAGTGTTTTGGAAGTAGATTGACCTAAATGAGTCACCTCTGTTAGAGTCTTTTCCTGCAGTTTCAATTCACACCATTAAGTATTTGTATGTTAATATTGAGATGCTTTGATGAATGATTTGTTCATGATTAATTTTTTTTTTTTCAAAGTCTTACTCTTTCAGTCTGTGTTGCACATTTGGTCTCCATATGGTTGGCACCTTCAAGACAGAGGAACCAACAATGAGATTCTCTTCATCATGTAATATAATGCAGATAAGATTTTACTTACATACATTGGTTGTATAAAGAACTTTTATACCATCTGTCTAGTTTAACTTGCTATCAGTCTAAAGAATTTTTACAGAATTATCGTAATTTTTAGCCTATCATAGTAGGTATATTATTTGTTCCAAGTTCTTTGTTTATTCATTTATTTTTCTGTTACACTAGATAACATTATAGATGGTTCTTAACCATAGTTATTATATGCCAATAAGCTCCCAAGGGCGATGGTTTTTCCCAAGCTTGCTAAATTTAACAGGTACTAGCAGAAACATTTCTCATATATGTTGTGTAAATATTTTTAAAGGCATCTGTACAATAAAATTCAAACTCATTTGCATAATATAAGTTGAGGTAATTTAGAAAAGTACCTGAGAGAAGCCTTCTATGATTTTGAGCATGGAGGCGTCTATCAAATAGCTGAAATAACCCATTCATGCAACCAATTTGCTTCTGCAAATCACGTTTGTCGTCTGCTAAGGAAGATAGTATTCTAGCAGACATTTCTGCTGCTTTTTCAATGCCTGCATTTGTAGAACTCTTACCATTAGACCAGAGGCGGACCTAGAGTCTTAAGATTCAGTTTAACTGTATTCTTCATTTTCATCAAAGACTATATGGTATATATGACATATGTTTGTGCTCGATCGATAGAGAGAGACTTTTAAAAGTAGTATAGATACTAAGTTTTGAATTCATATTCTTAAAGACGTTAAAACCTTGAACTTATTAAGTTTAATTCTTGAATCAGTTTCTGAGTTAGACTCATGCAACTTCTATTTATTTTCTTCTTATCGTCCATCCCGGGTGTCTTTCCTACCCAAAACAAGTGTTGAGTGTTGATAAACTTGCATAATTCAGCATATTGGAAGGAGAAGCAGTGAGCCTGTAAAGAGTAACTGCGTAAAAAGTGAAAATTAATTAACCGCGTTCATTGATTATTTATTAGTTTACATCCGTGGTTGGTAATGCATGATTTAAACTTGATGAGTTCAGTTTTTATATTCTCATAGCTGAGCATATTGCACTTAAACTGGATTTAGTTGAATCCATTTATTCTACATTGCCTATACTTGGTTTTTCAAGAAATATATAAAGGATTAGATACCGAAACACTGGATTCTGTCAAACTCGCGAACTCATGATTGAACCCGCCACTGCTCGAGGAAATAAAAGAAGGTTTAGACTCACCTGTGGAGAGTAAGGGAGAACTTTTACAGACAGAGAAATGAGAACAGCAGTAGCAAGAGAGATGTATTCATAGTAAACTTAGTACAAGTATTACACAAAATGCAGCCAAGACTGTAAATATGGGGATAAAAGGCTATACACTCCTGATCCAAGAAGAGATGTTTTCATGGATTTCCTCAAAGAACAAAAGAGTAATATGTCTGTTTTGTCTATGAATGTTGCACTTGCAATATGTGCGTATATATATATACATAGAGAGAGAGACACACACACACTCCCTCTCTCTCTCTCACCACTAAACAGAGGAAAGGGGAGTAAAATTTTTTTAAAATATCACAAGTGAGAGTCAAACTTACTAATATAAACACTTTTTAAACTCCTTTATCACTATATTAAAAATGTTCGTTGTGTTAAATAGAGTCCAACAATCACATATATATCTAAAAGAATTTAAATATGCACATGTAACTTATTATTTGAGAGATAGGATGATGTTGATCAGACTTGAAATATAGTAGTTTGACACGAATTCCGATTAATTAAGTTAATAAGTTTTGCATACTAGACTTGTTAAACTAATGCTGAATTGTTTTCAAATAAAAGAGAATAATATATTTAGTAGAATAATTTAAGTGCGCATAAGTTGATCCGATCATTATTAGACTGGGGACAAGTGGGTGATTTTTCTATAGAGTTTCGTATGGACAAAATTATGAATGGGATGGCAACTCAGGGGAATGGCCAGGGGCCTGGGGGTGAGGAGTCCTAAGTGTGGGATATCTGTCACTTCACTACTATACTATTACACAGGCATGTGTAGTTTGTCAGCTAAATATAAGAAAGTGGATAATATGTATAGCTACTTAAGTTATATATATATATATATATATATATATATATAAAAGTTTTAATTTATGATATTATATAAATTATCATTTTCTCAAGTTATCAAAGAAATAATATTTTATTTGTGTAACTGTCACGACCCGTTTTCTGAACGAGTTATGACACGGCACCTGAGGGCCAGGTGAACCAAACCTGCTAACTTTTCATACATCTTTCAAAAACTCATAATAATTTAAATAAATTAATAACTTTGCATCTTAAAATAAATAGTCAATATAACTTTAAAATACTTTGAGCGTTAAATCTTAAAATGTGCACCATAACCCTTCTAACTCATTGTCTATGAAGCCTCTAAAACTGGAAGACTGTCATATTGCACGAGACATGAAACCCTCGGCAATACTCAACTGAATAAATAAAATAAATGAAAGAACTGGTAAGGAAAGCTGATATGTCTCCACTGAAAGCAAAGCGGAGCTCACCAACAACTGAGGATGTGAGGGAGAATCCTAGCCTGTAGTCTGATCGCCTCTATGACCTGCGTCTACGTTGACGAAGCCAACGTAGGTTCCAAGAAAAAGGAACGTGAGTAACGAATCGCTCGTCACCCAGTGAGTATCATCGACTCCCTCACTAAGGCCGGAACGAGAGCTAATAAAACATGAAAGCATAAACTTTACTTTAAAACAGCTGAAAATATTAAATCATAATAAACTCTTAAATATTGCAAAATAGCTTATACTTTCTTTCTTTAGGGAGTACCACTCAAGTCCGACATCTTTTCTTTCTTTCTCTTTCCTATCCCCGTGGCATCCCACGGTTCAAGGTCTGACATGCTAGCATTCATTGCCCGATTATGGCAATATAACATAGTGCCCGACTATGGCACATACCTACCCTGTTAGGGTAGTTTCGGGGTAAAATGCAACCAGACTATGGTCGCGCTTCGCAGCCCGACTATGGCTACGAACAAGTTTACCCTTCTCAGAATCTAAGATAACTCCCAAAAATATTTCAGAATATTGCTTGGCACCAAAGGCCTTAATTTGAACTTAAACTTTCATGTAAAATCTCACATAGCTTCATTAACTTTCAAACACAAATAAGTCTTGAAATCATTTCATAAAAATCATAAAATAAGCTAAATAATCTCATGGAATCATACTCACGTAAAGATATGTTATTGGGATGTAAGGATAGCTATGAGACATAATTCTAGCTACTTGATATAAAAAAACAACTTGAAAACTTTAATGGATAATGAACGTTTGCCCGCTCCAATCAAACGTACATTAACTTCTCTAAAGCAATTTATCAAACACCTTAAAGACATGCACTTTGTGAGAAAAACACCTTAGAAAGGGTATATCTCAACTCACCTCGATTATTCCTCGAGCCTAAACGTAAGCTCCAATTCACGCACTACCAAAAAAAACATGGGAATAATTGGACGTAACATTCTTTAACCGCTTATTTACGATAAAACTAGTTGGATGAAAACAGCGGCAACAACTACGATAACCACCAATCCGAGTAATCAATACCAAAGTTTCAAACTTTTTCCCCAATTCAAGTACTTAGGTTCAACCATTAACTTTCTAGGTTTTGGGGAACTTTCCTAAAAATATAATTTATTACGAAGTGATGTTCTTACGTGTAATAGCATTGTCACTATTTAATTTCATAAATACCTTGATTGGATCTCAGATTGATTCAGCCAAGAGCTTTTCCGTTGTGCTCTGTTCTCGTTTCTGTGTGTATTCCTAATGAGAGGAGTACTTAAATTTTACATGGCTCACTCACACGTCAGAAGGGATTTATCCCTTTCCTTTGTTAAAATTTGAGCAACAGCCACAAAAAATTATTTTTCTTTAAAGGGTAGCTTATCTCTTTTGGTCAAACTTTATGCCAGCTTGAGTTTTTAGCCTTTTGTAATTTCTTCTTCCGCTCTAGTTATAATTTGATATTTATACTTTCAACCATAGTAATTACTTTAACTTATTTTCACCATACACTTCACATTCGGGCCTCACCATGACATAAATCGACTTTACGTAAATATTTCTCATTAAATAAGTGTCCTAAAACTTAGAAAATTTTGAGGAACGTCACATTCTTCCCTCCTTAAGATCATTCGTCCTCGAATGATTTTTTATTCCTCACTCCTAGGCCGCTTTTCCATTCCACCATCTTGCCAAATGTTCCAAATTTTGGCTAAGTGTTAGATTTCTTAAAAATTTCGGCAGAGTCTCCCCTGTAACTTGACTATCCGAAAAAAATATCCCTGTCAGAAATACCACAACAACAACCAATACACCATAACAGGCCATCAATAGGCACCAACAATAGCTCCAAATAACCACTACTACTCCGGCAGGGAGGTAAGTCTCAACAATAAATGAAACGTGCTCCGGCAAGGAGCTAAATTTCAATAATAACTCAAACAAACTCCGGCAAGGAGCTAAATAACACTAACAAATTAAATATACTCTGGCAAGGAGCTAAACTATATAATATCTCATAATTAACTAGAAAAAATTAAATACAAATTAAACCTTTATAGTTCACATACCTTGTTCTTCAAATAGATGGGGATACTTTTTCTTCATGTCTTCCTCAACTTCCCAGGTAGCCTCTTTTGAATTTTGACCACGCCATAATACTTTCACCGAAGTTATATCTTTTGTTCTTAACTTTCTAACTTGCCTATCAAGAATCTGGATTGGTACCTCTTCGTAACTCAAGTCTGTATTAATCTCTATGGTGTCAGAAGGAATAACATGTGACTCATTATGGATGTACTTTCTTAACATAGACACGTGAAAAACAGGATGGACCGAAGATAACTCAACTGGCAAGGCTAACTCATAAGCCACATTACCTTTCTTGCTTAAAATTTCATAAGGTCCGATAAATCTAGGACTAAGCTTTCCCTTCTTACCGAACCTCATAACTCCCTTCATCGGTGACACTTTTAGGAATACCATATCACCTACATTAAACTCTAAGTCTCTGTGCCTCTTATCAGAATAAGACTTTTGACGACTCTGAGCCGTTTTAAGCCTTTCTCTAATTAGCTGGACTTTCTCTAAAGCCTCATAAACAAACTCTGGGCCAAGTAACGGCACCTCTACAGGTTCGAACCAGCCCACTGGAGATCTACATCTACGCCCATATAATGCCTCATACGGAGCCATCCCAATACTAGCCTGATAGCTGTTATTGTGAGCAAACTCAATGAGCGGCAAGTGGTCATCCCAATTACCACCGAAATCTATAACACAAGCTCGCAACATATCCTAGAGGGTCTGAATGGTTCTTTCTGCCTGACCATCAGTCTGCGGATGGAAAGCGGTGCTCAAGTTGACCTTGGTTCCCAACCTTTTCTGGAAAGCTTGCCAAAAATGAGCGGTGAACTGCGGACCTCTGTCAGAGATAATCGAGACTGGGGTGCCATGCAACCTAACAATTTCCTTGATATACAACTGAGCATACTGTTCCGCACTGTCTGTTGTCTTTACTGGCAGAAAATGAGCTGACTTTGTGAGTCTGTCTACAATCACCCAAATTGAATCATGCCTACGGTACGTGCGGGGCAAACCTACCACAAAATCCATATTTATCGCTTCCCATTTCCACTGTGGTATTTCTATATCCTGAAGTAGACCACCTGGTCGTTGATGCTCTGCCTTGACTTGCTGACAATTCAAACATTTAGCCACATACTCTGTTACTTGCTTCTTCATGCCTTTCTCCACCAATACAAATTCTTCAAATCTTGATACATTTTAGTAGCACCTGGGTGAATAGAGTATCTCGAGCTGTGAGCTTCTTCCATGATGGCTTTTCTGAGGTCATCTACGTCTGGTACACATAACCTGTCATTTAGCTTCAAAACTTCATCATCGCCTAAAGTGAAAGCTGTGATTTCTTTGCTTTTAACCCCATCTTTTATCTTCACCAAGTATGGATCCTCATCTTGCTTAGCCTTAACATGTGAAACAAGTGAGGAACGTGCTAAGGCATAAGCAGCTACATCTCCTCCTTCTGTTTCATCCAGTCTGACCCCCTTATTTGCTAGCTTCTGCATCTCTCGGCCTAACGGTCTCCTTTGAACTGATAAATGAGCTAAGACACCCATTGACTTTCTGTTGAGTGCGTCTGCTACCACATTAGCCTTGCCCGGATGGTAAAAGATATTAATGTCATAATCCTTCAACAACTCGAGCCACATTCTCTGCCTCAAATTTAACTCCCTTTGCTTGAAAATATACTGGAGACTCTTATGGTCTGTGAATATATTAGCACGCTCACCATATAAGTAATGTCGCCATATCTTCAAAGCAAATACCACCGCTGCAAGCTCTAAGTCATGTGTGGGGTAGTTCTTCTCATGATTTTTCAGCTGCCTAGAGGCATAGGCAACAACCTTTCCTTCTTGTATGAGAACACAACCAAGCCCTACTCTAGAGGCATCACAAAAGACTGTGAATCCACTCAAACTTGTCGGCAAGGTTAACACAGGTGCGGTGGTCAACCTCTTTTTTAATTCTTGAAAGCTCTGCTCGCATGCGTCTGACCACTGAAATTTAACTGCTTTCTGAGTCAGCTTGGTCAATGGTGCTGCAAGAGAAGAAAAACCCTCAACGAACCTCCTGTAGTAACCTGCCAAACCCAAGAAACTTCTAATTTCGGTCGGTGTTGTTGGCCTTGGCCAGTCCTTAACCGCTTCTATCTTCTGAGGATCTACTTTTATTCCCTCGCTGGAGACAACATGGCCTAAGAACGCCACTGACTGAAGCCAAAACTCATATTTCGAAAACTTGGCATAAAGTTCATTCTCTTTTAAAGTCTGTAGTGTTATCTTGAGGTGGTCTTCATGTTCTTCCTTGCTCTTGGAATATACCAAAATATCATCTATGAACACGATAATAAAGGTATCTAAGTACGGCTTGAAGACTCTATTCATCAGGTCCATGAAAGCAGCTGGTGCATTAGTCAACCCAAAGGACATTACTAGAAATTCATAGTGCCCGTAGCGAGTCTTGAAGGCTGTCTTTGGAATATCTTCTTCTCTAATTCTCAACTGGTGATACCCCGATCTCAAGTCTATCTTGGAGAAGTACTTTGCTCCCTGAAGTTGATCAAATAAGTCATCAATTCTAGGTAGAGGATACCTATTTTTAACTGTGACTTTGTTCAACTGCCGATAATCAATACACATTCTGAGAGACCCATCTTTCTTCTTGACAAACAGGACCGGAGCACCCCACGGTGACACACTCGGCCTGATGAAGCCCTTGTCAAGAAGGTCTTTCAACTGCTCCTTCAACTCTTTAAGTTCTGCTGGAGCCATTCTGTATGGAGGAATGGATATGGGCTGAGTGCCCGGCATGAGGTCAATACCGAAGTCTATGATTCTTTCCGGAGGATGTCCAGGAAGGTCATCTGGAAAAACTTATGGAAAATCTCTAACAACTGGAACAGACTGAAGAGTAGGCGTCTCTGATTCTGCATTAATGATATGAGCCAAATAGGCAACACATCCTTTACTTATCATCTTCTGTGCCTTAAGATAGGAAATAAACTTGCCCACTGGCGACGCTGAACTACCCTTCCATTCTAGGACCTCTTCATTTGGAAATTGGAACCTTACTATCTTAGCACGACAATCTAATGTGGCATGGCAAGAAGAAAGCCAATCCATACCCATGATTGCATCAAAGTCTACCATTTCTAATTCTATAAGATCAACAGTGGTATTGCGGCCTTGCACTAAGATCGTGCAACCCCTATAAACTATCGTTGCTTTCACTGGCTCTCCCACTGGAGTGGATACTAAGAAGGACTCACTTAAATGTTCAGGTATTAACCTGAGACTCGTAGCAAAATACGGAGTGACATAAGAATATGTAGAACCTGGATCAATCAAGACATATGCATTTTGTGAGTAAACTTGAAGTATACCTGTGACAACTGCTGGAGATGCCTCTGCACTCTGACGATCAAGTGTAGCATATAAGCGGGGTTGTCCCCCTCCCTGGTGGACCGAGCTTGAACCTCTACCCGCCCCACGCGCAGCCTGATTCTGAGGCCCACGAGCTTGGGGTGGTGCAACTGCAGTAGCTGAAGAACCTGCTGGATGTGGAGCTCCCCCATTAAAGGTTCGCTGCAACTTTGGGCAATTAAATTTATAGTGTCCCTCTTCAAGACAATTGTAACAACCTCTAAAACCCAACTTGCAAGGCCCTGGATGGTTCTTTTTACAATTACTACAAACATCACCATACTGTAGCTGCTGGTTGACACTGTCTTGACTCTGAATAGCTGGAGATTGAAAACTCTGATTTTGATTGGACCTGCCACCAAGTTTCTGATTCTGACGAGACTGATTCCCATAGTTCTGGTTCTTCTTGAAGTATGACCCACCACCTGACTGGTAAGAGGACTGAGCTGGTGCAGATGCAGCCTTGTTAAATGAGCTCTTTCCTCCTCCTATTGAACCATTGTAACCGCTGGATGATCGGGCCCTCTTGTTATTGTAGCTTTCCTTTTCATCTCTTCTTTGATGTTTCTTCCTTTCCATGTGCTTAGCAAATCCCACAACAGAGGACAAAACTGACATACCTGCTGCTGCTGCCGCTGTAGTGTCCTGAATGTGAATACCCAATCCATTAACGAATCTATCAATCTTTGCCCTTTCTGTTGGAATCATATGGGAAGCGTACTTAGCCAGCTTGATAAACTCCATCTGGTATTCTTCTACACTCATTGATCCCTGCTTAAGTTGCTCAAACTGGGTAGCCTTGGCTGCCTTATCTTCTTCTGGTATAAAGTTCGTTGTGAATGCCTCCTCTCTTTCCCATATCTCGAACCAAGAGCCTGCCGTACCCTTAAGCTGGTAGGCAGCCAACTCAACAGCCTCATTATCAAATGCTTTCATCATTCGGAGTGCCCTTTTAACTTCCTCAAGCCACAACATTGCGTCCTCACCAACTTTGGTACTGTAGAACTCTGGTGGTCTCAACTTGAGAAACTCGTGTGCCCTGGAGGTTATAGAACTTTCATGTCTGTTGCCCTGAGGTGGTGCCTCATTCTCCCTAGGACCCTGAGTAGCCATGACTGTAGTAAACATCTCCATAGCCCCTCTCATTGCATTAAAAGCCTCACCCATCTCTGGTGGCAAGAAAACTTGAGCTGGTTCAACCTGGGGTGCTGGAGCCTTCTTAGTTGGCTTTCCCTTCTTACTTTTCTTAGATTTATGCTGAGCCACCATAGCCGCAAGCGTTTCTTGATCAGCTGCTTGAGCTCTGGTGTTAGAATTTCGAGTACCAACCATTTCTGTGAATTCAAAAGAATGAATAGATTAGAAGGATTCTTAAAGTTAAGCTCTATTGCACGATCTAGAGTATGAAAGAAAGCGAGACTTTTCCTAAATGTCTGCAGCCTCCTGTTCATAGGTATGGCGCGCTTCATACCCATAAATAAGACTCTACTGACACGGCTTCATAGACCCCTAGGACTCTCTAAACCTGTTGCTCTGATACCAAGTTTGTCACGACCCATTTTCTGAACGAGTTATGACACGTCACCTGAGGGCCAGGTGAACCAGACCTGCTAACTTTTCATACATCTTTCAAAAACTCATAATAATTTAAATAAATAATAACTCTGCATCTTAAAATAAATAGTCAATATAACTTTAAAATACTTTGAGCGTTAAATCTTAAAATGTGCACCATAACCCTTCTAACTCATTGTCTATGAAGCCTCTAAAACTGGAAGACTGTCATATTGCACGAGACATGAAACCCTCGGCAATACTCAACTGAATAAATAAAATAAATGAAAGAACTGGTAAGGAAAGCTGATATGTCTCCACTGAAAACAAAGCGGAGCTCACCAACAACTGAGGATGTGAGGGAGAATCCTAGCCTGTAGTCTGATCGCCTCTATGACATGCGTCTACGTTGACGAAGCCAACGTAGGTTCCAAGAAAAAGGAACGTGAGTAACGAATCGCTCGTCACCCAGTGAGTATCATCGACTCCCTCACTAAGGCCGGAACGAGAGCTAATAAAACATGAATGCATAAACTTTACTTTAAAACAGCTGAAAATATTAAATCATAATAAATTCTTAAATATTGCAAAATAGCTTATACTTTCTTTCTTTAGGGAGTACCACTCAAGTCCGACATCTTTTCTTTCTTTCTCTTTCCTATCCCCGTGGCATCCCACGGTTCAAGGTCTGACATGCTAGCATTCATTGCTCGATTATGGCAATATAACATAGTGCCCGACTATGGCACATACCTACCCTGTTAGGGTAGTTTCGGGGTAAAACGCAACCCGACTATGGTCACGCTTCGCAGCCCGACTATGGCTACGAACAAGTTTACCCTTCTCAGAATCTAAGATAACTCCCAAAAATATTTCAGAATATTGCTTGGCACCAAAGGCCTTAATTTGAACTTAAACTTTCATGTAAAATCTCACATAGCTTCATTAACTTTCAAACACAAATAAGTCTTGAAATCATTTCATAAAAATCATAAAATAAGCTAAATAATCTCATGGAATCATACTCACGTAAAGATATGTTATTGGGATGTAAGGATAGCTATGAGACATAATTCTAACTACTTGATATAAAAAAACGACTTGAAAACTTTAATGGATAATGAACGTTTGCCCACTCCAATCAAACGTACATTAACTTCTCTAAAGCAATTTATCAAACACCTTAAAGACATGCACTTTGTGAGAAAAGCACCTTAGAAAGGGGTATATCTCAACTCACCTCGATTATTCCTCGAGCCTAAACGTAAGCTCCAATTCACGCACTTCACGTCACTCAACAACTACGATAACCACCAATTCGAGTAATCAATACCAAAGTTTCAAACTTTTTCCCCAATTCAAGTACTTAGGTTCAACCATTAACTTTCTAGGTTTTGGGGAACTTTTCTAAAAATATAATTTATTACGAAGTGATGTTCTTACGTGTAATAGCATTGTCAGTATTTAATTTCATAAATACCTTGATTGGATCTCAGATTGATTCAGCCAAGAGCTTTTCCGTTGTGCTCTGTTCTCGTTTCTGTGTGTATTCCTAATGAGAGGAGTACTTAAATTTTACATGGCTCACTCACACGTCAGAAGGGATTTATCCCTTTCCTTTGTTAAAATTTGAGCAACAGCCACAAAAAGTTATTTTTCTTTAAAGGGTAGCTTATCTCTTTTGGTCAAACTTTATGCCAGCTTGAGTTTTTAGCCTTTTGTAATTTCTTCTTCCGCTCTAGTTATAATTTGATATTTATACTTTCAACCATAGTAATTACTTTAACTTATTTTCACCATACACTTCACATTCGGGCCTCACCATGACATAAATCGACTTTACGTAAATATTTCTCATTAAATATTTCTCATGCCGATAAGTGTCCTAAAACTTAGAAAATTTTGAGGAACGTCACAGTAACCATTTGTTATCTGGAATCACTAGTCTAACAAATTCGTTTTCTTTATGTACTCTTTCTCTCAGACCTTCTATTTTCTATCGAATATGACTTCATTTTATATTGTGTAAGAGTCTCCCAGAAAATAATCGAGGATATACTTATCGCGGTCCTCCTTCTATTCTCCCTTCTTCATTCCTGATCTAGTAGATTCATTGCAACTACATAGGCCTAAGAGTGCAAAAATAAGAACAACTACTGATATAGCTCAATCTCAAATAAATTGTTGTCGGATATATAAATTCTCGCTAATAATATTTTATTTAAATTCAAGAGTGTTGGATTAAATTCCTTATGTTAAAAAAATACATTGTGTGTACGAGAAGTTTCTTTGTCAAGAAATTACATAGGAGCCTCCATGTAACACTATTAGTAATATGCTGCTATAGCTACTCTGTTCCACTTTATGTATCAGTTTAAATCCGCATGAATTTTCAGAACTAAATAAAGATTTTTGAGATTTGTGGTATATATTTATGTGGTTATAAATCACTTTAGTAATGTAAAAGAGTAATGTTGAAGTTAAATTATTTTCAAATTTAGAAAACTGTAATTCTTTTTGAAACAGACTAATGAGTAGATGCTGCTACATACACTGCAACGGAGGGAGTATATATTTATATCCACCATTTGGCTAGTTGGTATTTGTACTACATCTTTGTCAAATTATCATAAAAGTTCCCACTATGACCATCCATTTTGTCGTAAAATGTGTGGAACAGTCTTAATAATTAGAATAATTTGATAATAATTTTGGTCCGTACAATTACATCTTTGATTGTGCTACATCATAAAGATCCGATAGCATAAAAAGTTGTGAGGACCCTTTTGGATATTTTGATAGTTGGCTGTAAAATAGTTACATAAATGTTTTTGTTTTCTCCTACTAAAACTAAATGGCTAATATTATCTCTTATGTACGTTGCCAAATAAACCGAACATGGATTCATATTTTTTGGTTGCTAAGTTAGGTTAATTATTTAAATGACAAATTACAAGCAACTCTCTAAATTTTTCGTATATTAACACTCTTGACGTTAATAAGTCGCCTCATATTTTCTGAAATTTCAACATAAAACGAGTGAAATTCACATTTCTAAAGTTTACTATAGTGTAGAAAATGTTCAAAATATTAATGCAAATAACTTAAATCCAAACTTTAAAAATGGTACGTGGATATCCACCCTCTGCTTTGTCTTTAACCACAATTATCCACCTAATATGCAATCTTTCTTTTCTGATGGGTTTGACAGCTAAACTGTAGATTGCATTATAACTAAGAATAACATGGTTGCATGTTGTTCTATTGTGGGACAATGGGGGGGTTACTAATTTAAAACTAAAAAACAAGTTTAATAATAAGGCCAGCGTCCCAAAATTTTTTTTTTTTAATAGTTGATGTATTGTGATAGAACATCTGAATCATACATGCTGAAGGTATGTATGGTTAACAAATTAGCCACGCATTACCAGCAAAAGTTGGAGTGGTGGAGTAGCAAATTTTCGTTCAATATTTGATTAGACGTTTTGAGTTTGAACCACAAGAAAAAGAATCGCCTTGATAAGAAGCATTTCCCTAAAGTGAGACTTTTCAACAAAAATTTGAACTTTTAGAGCCTCATGACGAAGTATAAAACACTGGACTGGAGGGAAAAAAATAAAGAACAACCACTTTCATAAAACGACATTCTTTTGTAATTGGATTTAAATTTCATTCATCAATATTGGAAATAAGTATTTAAACAATTCGATTACCTAAAAAATAATTCAGGCAATTTGTGTGGGCAAAATCGTGTCACGTTATTAGGGAAGTAGAAGGCCAATTGGCCCAAATAAAGTAAGTCCAAAAAGGCAACTGAAGGTAAAGGATTAAGATGACAAGTCAACGCTCCCTCTGCCACAACCGTTCAAAAGGCACGGGCGCGGAGCTAATAGGCGTACTTCTATTATTCGGCCACTTTAGGTTAGTCCGGGTAGAATTTGGGCAACCACCTCTAGGGGCTAAATGCCTCATGTAGATGTGTTATACTATAAATAGAATAGGGGTAAAACCTAACCTATATATACTACATTCTCTCATCGTAAATGATACGACGAGATTGATTAGATTCTTCTTCTTTCTTCAAGGAATACAACTCCTATTTATTCGCTTTGCTTGATATTTCATTACTGTAGTGACATTTCTTACAAATTTAACTGTTTTAGGCATAAATTATAATTCTATTTAAAAACACTAAATTATAATCTTAAATATGTAATAACTAGGTAACATATTATATTCAACAAATAGTATAAAAATCATGATGCTGCTAATTAATATATTTTTAATGCGTTTTAATAAAACCTTTCAATAGTAGAGAGGCTATGTTTCAAACAATTAAGTCAAAGATTCTATCTATCGTTCTTGAAATATAGCTCCAAACTGGATATATAGCATAGCTTTTGCTTGCTTTAGGCAGCCATGGGAATATAATAAGTTTAATAAACTTCATTTTGAAGGTCCCATGTAATATCCCTTTCCTTATCACTTTATGGACAGCGATGACTTCTTTTGATTTGTAACATTGTGCTTTTAATTGGCCATAAAAAAGGATTTCATTATTTGTACATACCAGTCATCAGTATTTATAGATACTTAAAAACTAAGTGAAATATTTTAAAAAAGTTAAATAATATTTCACTCACAATTCCTTAACTTTTTTATGGATTAAATTTATCTCAAACAAATTCTTGTATGATAACTTCAATGGCATTTTTTAAATAAATTATACTCAATTTTTAGGACACGTACTAACAAGCATGTTGAAGTGACAAAAACATAAAAAAGGTTACTAATTAATAATATAAAAATAGAAAAGAGAAAATTGGTGATGATTGAGAAAATTGGTGATGCAAAGAAGGGGTTGCGTGGTCATGTCAATAAAGTTAAGAGGAAGCATGAGGGATGCCCAACTTTCATTAGGCAAATACTATCTTCATCATTGTTATAATCTATGCACCTCCTAAGGACATTAGAAGGGGTTGAATAGTGTCTACCGATTTTCGTTTTAAGAACCTGGTTCTTCTGAGTCAAGAACTCCGTTCTTGCCTTTGCAACTCTGCTGTTTCAAACATTGCAACACACCAAACACACGCACAGAGAATACGAGGATTTTACGTGGAAAACTCCTTGCTCAAGGGAGAAAAACCACGACCCACACTCTGGGATTTGAGAACTCAATCCACTAACACAACGAGCAAGTTTTTGATTACAAGACTCTGTAACCAAGGGGCTACACTCTAGACCCTAATCACTAATAAAAGCTAAACTCTAGCTTTGCAAGCAATTACTCACAAGTTCACCTAACACATATACTTCTACAATAAGCCAATAGGTAAAAACAATGAACGCTCAAACCTAAGACAACTTACAATGCAATGAACCTAGACAAAATATCTAGACTCAAATAACTCAAGCACACCAGTTGTCTTCTTCAGTTATCTCACGTAGAAAGATGCTGGATCGCCTCTATATGCTCTCAACTCTCTGTTTGTGAATAACTGATCTACGACTGCATCAATTACTTGTATTTATATGGGCCTTGCAACCCTAGTTGAGTTCTACAAGGAATCCTTGTAACTATGGTAAGACAGGATTCCTAGTAACTCTTTTCCTTGTTGAAGTCCAACTCCTATTCACACTTCAAAGACACAGCCTGGGCACCGCCTCTTTTAGTCTGACTAGGATGCATATTCATTCACGCGCCACTATTCCTAGTTCCGAAGGGATTTGCAACCCGCAACTCTTTTCGATCAGTCGTGCCCTTCTATCCAAGGACTAGGTTCCTCTCCAAGACCACTGAGTCCTTCTCGTTTGTCATTCTTCAAACCAATGCTCAACAAATTCTCCCTTTTTGATGATGACAGGAGGATGGGACAGGAGAAGGGACAGGAGGACTCAGGGCTGAAGGTTGAAGTGTTTGACAAGTGCCTCAAGGTGCTTTGTATTTTTGGCCCTTTCCATCACCAGCTCGGCCTCATACTTGTGGCAATCTATCTTCAAACGATCAATTTCTTGATCCTTCAACTTCAGCTGTCTGTGAAGCTCTGCATTTTCAGTATTTATTTCAAGAACATGAGTCTCCAGCTCCTTCACAGCATCAATGGCCTCCTCAGGTCCATAATCCTCACTCTCCTCAGCTAGCTCTTGCTTGACCTGCATAGGTTTCTTAGAAGCTCTCCTCTCCTTGAAGAAGTCACAGTTTTTAAGCACATTGTACCCAAACATCTGATGAATGGTTGGCTTCTTCCCAGCTTCCAGTGGAACCCCAAAATGCTCTAGAATCTGCTGGATGACATAGGAATGCACTAAAGAATGTGGCTTTTGATCAGTGTCTGCAATCCTCTTAATATGCCTGATAATTAGCCCAGGTAAGTTAATTCTTACCCCCTATCCAGCAAGTCCATATATGTTAGGTCCAGAGCACTAGCTTCACTGTTTCTTTCTCCTCGTGGCAAAAAGAACCTGTGCACAAACTCAAACAGCAACTGGTGTGCTGGTTCCATCTCCTTCTTATCTACCTTCCTTTCCTTCCTTAGCTTGGGTTTTCCTTAGAATTTTTTGACCACACTCAGAGGAGTTACTCCATCTGTCCTTTTGGGTCACTTAAATTTTATATACATGCAGTAACCTTCAGCAGGTATGTCAAGGATCACCCCAAGCTCAGGTCTCCCAAATTCTATCTCCACTCCCTTCACAGTGGTGAACACTCTCCAGGCAATAACTCTACAGTTTGTGTAAAACTCCCTGACCTCATCGGCAAATAACATCATATCCTTGTTCACAAACAAACCAAGCCATCCTTAGTCACCAATCATTCTCAACAGTGGTTTCATGTGATGTTCCTTTTCATCATGCAAAATACTACCAGGCAGCACCTGATGTTTTGCAAAGAAGGCCACTCTATCAACTTCTTCTTCAGAACCTCTCCTTCTCTTCCTATTCTCTGCTTCACTATCAGTCTCAGAGTCACTTGGCTCCACATAACTACCAGCCTCGTCACTCTCTTCCCCTAACTCTTCAGCTTTCTTCTCTTCCTCCTTTTTCTTTGCCTCTTTGTCTCTCACATTGGTAATTGTTCTTTCCAACTTCCCAACCTTCTCCAGCTGTTGCTTCAAGACAGACCTAATGCCAACCCTCCTAGCCACTGGCTCAGCTACGGTCCTGTTGCCACTCTCATCACTTGATTCATCAACCAATTTGGTTTTTGACACTGGCTTTCCCCCTTTCACCAATCTCCTCCTCTTATCAGGCTCTACTCTATTTTCCCTCACAAACACTACCTCTTCTTCCTCTTCCTCACATACCAGCATCTCATCCTCCTCACCAAACTTCCTTCTCAAACTTTTCTTCTTTGTTTCTTCTGTTTTCTTGGTCACCTCTTCACTCTCAATTTTTTCTTTCTCAACCTCCTCATCCTTTTCTTCTTCTGAATCTGTCCAATTGAGTCCTGCATCATCAGCCTCAGTAGGATCTGGGCAAGAAGCAGGTTCTTGACTCAAATCTTGTGAAGCCTCAGCAAGACTAGGTCCTCCAACTACTGGACCTTTAAGGACAAATACCCCTTCACTCTCCTCAGCACGCACAACACTAGCACTTGGTTCATCAGCACGTTCCTTAAGGGACTCAACAAGATCATCCTCCCTTAGTTGTTCTATCACTCTTCCTGCTACATCCACCCCTAAATCAGTCTTCTCTACTGCAGGCACATGCAAATGTACTCTAGGTTCTTCCTGACCAACCTTTTGCTTTGCTTCAACTATGTTCCCCTTACCAGTTGTGTCACCAGTCTCTACTACTCCTACAATTTCATCTAGACCTGTTACTAGGGTTTCAGTATCCACTGTACCAGGGCTTTTTATTTTTTCTAAACCAACATGAGTAGATGGGATAGGATCAGGAGTTACCTCAGTAGATGGCTCGGATGAAACTTGTGCAGTAGGCGTAGTAGACAAAGATCTTGACAGCATCTTCTTGACCAATTTCTTTTCTCTCTTTTTAAGAAATTTTGTCCTGGCCTTAGCAATTCTTTCTGCAAGGGTGGATGGAGGTGGCTTTGAAGATGATTTCCTGAGAGTCTTTGTAGGTGAAGTGGATGAAGATTGTACTTGAGACATGATGAAATTTGTTAGGGTTTTGATTGAGATTTCAAGAATTTTCAGTCTTGTGCTTTTGAGAGAGAATGTAGAGTTGAAAAGGCAATGTTGTTGAGTGTGTGAGTTCTGTGTAGATTAACGAAGGGGAAAGGGTTTTGGTGATTAGACAGTCTCTAGGGAAGCCAAAGAAATAATGAGATATAGGTGAAAAAGCAGCTTTTTGAAATTTTTGAAAACCGGGAAGGGTTATGGATTTGACGGTTATGGACTTATTCAATTAAGCCTTTTCAAGTAGTGGGGTCCATACAAGTCAAAAAGAATTCTATCCAAAAAAAATGTGTTCCTATAATTTAAGACAGTTACAGGAACATGGAAGATCTCCCTTGACACACGTATAATTTACAATTTTAATTTCAGTTATGACTTTTATCATGCAAGGTAGTGTGACTGTACCTGGACATGATTCCTCATGCTTCAGTCGGTTCCTTCTCAGTACATAGTGGGTTCTTCATAGGATCACATTATCCTCACCGGGTGCTCAAAGGCTGGAAAAGTATACTTAATAAAGTATAAAGTTAGACTGAATAGTAATAGCAGAATCTTACATACAGATAATTGAATACTTAACTAACCAATCATTGAGGGACCACATGCTGGGTCATCCGTGTATTTTGGTCATCCCTAACTCCAACCTGTTCCTCTCAAACTGTACCTTGTTCAATGCTTTGGTAAAATATCAGCAATTTGATCTTCAGTCCTGCAAGAATTCATAGTAATCAGACCTTTTTCCACATTATCTCTCAGAAAATGGTGTCTAACATCAATATGCTTGGTTCTTTTGTGTTGGACTGGGTTCTTGGCAATATTCACTGCACTTGTGTTATCATAGAAAATTGGCACTGCTCCACATTTGATACCAAAATCCTCCAACTGTTGTTTGATCCATAGCAGTTGTGAGCAGCATGATGCGGCTGCTATATACTCAGCTTCCGCAGTAGACAAGGCAACTGAGTTTTGCTTCTTCGTAGCCCAAGAGACCAAACAAGGACCAAGAAAGTGTGTCATTCCTGAAGTGCTCTTCCTATCCACCAAATGACCTGCATAATCTGCATCAGCAAAACCAATTAGTTCAAAAGTACCTCCCCTTGGGTACCAAAAACAAAGGTCCTGAGTTCCTTTCAAGTATCTCAGGATCCTCTTCACAGCTGTCAGATGTGTCTCCTTGGGCTTGGACTGAAATCTAGCACATAGCCCCACACTGTATACTATATCAGGCCGACTAGCTGTGAGATAGAGGAGTGAACCTATGATTCCTCTATATTTTATCTCGTTCGTTGATGGACCTCGTTCATCCATATCCAGCTTGGTTCCAGGAGCAATGGGCGTAGTCATTTCTTTTGCTCCCTCCATGTCAAATTTCTTCAGAAGTTCCTTGACATATTTTTGCTGATGAATCATAGTCCCTTCAGGCATTTGCTTTATCTGCAGTCCAAGGAAGAAATTTAGTTCACCCATCATGCTCATTTCAAATTCACTTCTCATCAGATCAGCAAACCCTTTGCATAGCTCCTCATCAGTGGCTCCAAAGATGATATCATCGACATACACTTGAACCACCAATAGATCTTTTCCTTTCTTCTTGAGGAATAGCGTGTTGTCAATCTTTCCTCTCGAGAAACCATTCTTCAACAGGAATCCTGAGAGTTTTTCATACCAGGCTCTAGGAGCTTGCTTCAATCCATAGAGAGCCTTGTCCAGTTTGTAAACATGGTCAGGAAATTCATTATTCACAAAGCCTGGTGGCTGTATTACATATACCTCTTCATTCAAGTAGCCATTCAGGAAGGCGCTCTTCACATCCATCTGATATAGTGTGAACTCCATGTATGTAGCAAAGCAATCAACATTCTAATAGCCTCCATTCTTGCAATTGGTGCAAATGTTTCATCATAGTCTATTCCTTCTTCCTGACTGTATCCTTGAACTACTAACCTTTCTTTGTTCCTTGTCACTATACCATGCTCATCCAGTTTGTTCCTGAACACCCATTTTGTACCAATTATTGATCTGTCCTTCGGCTTAGGAACTAGGTGCCACACTTTGCTTCTTTCGAATTGATGAAGTTCCTCCTGCATGGCTAGAATCCAATCTGGATCTTCTAGAGTTTCTTTTACATTTTTTGGTTCCAGAGATGAGAGGAATGCAAAGAATGCACAGAAATTCTTCAAGGCAGACCTGGTCATGATTCCTGTATCTAGTTCAGATAAAACATTTTCCAAGGGGTGAGAACTTTGATGTTTCCATGGCCTGAGTTGAATATGACTGGAGGAATCTGTAGCATTATCTTGGGGGGGGGGGGTTCTTCCTGACTTGTTGGATCATCAGCTTCGTCTGATGTTCCCCCTGTCATGTTGACTCCTTGTTCTAGTGTGCTCGGATTCACACCTGATGTCTCTTTGTCTTCTGAGTCTTCCAGTTCATCTACACCATCTTCCCGACTTAGGCCAATCACTTGATCATCTACCTCAGTTTCTCCCAATGCTTTATCAGATTCATCAAATACAACATGCATACTTTCCTCCACTATTTGTGTTCTTTTATTGAACACTTTGTATGCTTTGCTTTGAGTGGAATAACCAAGGAATATTGCTTCATCACTCCTAGCATCGAACTTTCCCAATGGTTCCTTGCCATTGTTGTGAACAAAACATTTACAACCAAAGGGTTTGAGGTGAGCAATGTTTGGTTTTCTTCCTCTGAGTAGCTCATATGGAGTTTTGTCAAGAATTGCTCTGATGGAACATCTGTTCAGCAAATAACATGCAGTGTTTATTGCTTCAGCCCAAAAGTTTCTTGCAAGCCCACTTGACAGTAGCATAGTCTTTGCCATATCCTCCAGGGACCTGTTCTTCCTTTCAACCACTCCATTTTGCTGTGGAGTTCTTGGTGCAGAGAAATTATGATCAATACTGTACTTTGCACAATACTCAGAGAATTTTGAGTTTTCAAACTCCGTTCCATGATCAGATCTGATACTAATGAGTTCTAGGCTTAACCTTTTCTGCACAACACCAGCCCAGTCTTTGAAGCTGTCAAAGGCTTCATCTTTAGATGCCAAGAACAAGGTCCATGTGTACCTAGAGTAGTCATCAATAATTACGAACACAAACCTCTTTCCTCCTCTGCTCCTGACTCTCATCGGTCCGCACAGATCCATATGCAACAATTCCAGTGATTTTGATGTACTTACCACTTTCTTTGACTTAAAGGATGATTTCACATGCTTCCCCTTTACACAAGCATCAAACATTTTTATGTTTTCAAATCTCTTGCTTGGCAGTCCACGAACCAGCTCCTTAGAAACAAGCTTATTCAGTTGTGAGAGACTTGCATGACCCATTCTTTTGTGCCACAGCTGAGAGTCAGTTTCTTGCACGTTCAAGCATGTTAAGTTGTTTTCAGGCAATGACTTCAGCGATGCTTTGTATACATTGTTCACCCTTTTTCCTTCCATAACAATTTTTCCACTCTGTAGATTCGTCACAATACATCCTACAGAGGAGAAACTCACTTCATTTCCTCTATCACACAGTTGGGAGATACTCAGCAGGTTGTGTCTGAGACCATCGACACAGTTGACATTTTCAATTGCGTGATCCAGAGTTCTCCCAATCTTTCCAATTCCTATGATTTGACCACTTTTTCCTCCTCCGAAGGCCACACTGCCTCCTTGAAATGCTGCGAGTGAGAGAAAGTGTCTTCTATCTCCTGTCATGTGCCTTGAAAAACCACTATCAAGAATCCAGCTTGGGTTGTTCTCCCTCACTCCAGCCTGCAAAACAGATTAGAGGTTAGCCTTAGGAACCCAGACAAGCTTGGGTCCCTTCTTACGAGAGAATGGATAAATCAAATCCTGTCTAGCCCACTTAGGTAGAACACTTCTTTTATTCTTGGCCTTTGCCTTGCTAACATTCATGCACCTTTGTTTGTAGTGTCCAGTTTCACCACAAAAGGTACACAACATGTTGCAAGGCAACCCCACATACTTGCTCTTAGGATTATATGGAGGCAATGGTTTCTTGAATCCTAACTCTTGTTTTCCCTTGTTTTGATTTTCAAGAACCCAGTTCATTTCCTCCGATGATTTATTCCATTTAGTTAATCTGGTAAGCTCGAATTCAGATTTTTCAACCTTTTGGTTTAAAATCCTGTTCTTTTCAGTTTCCTGATACAGAATCTCATTAGCTCTTTTCAGTTCACTTTCCAGAAAGGTTTGAACTTCACTTATTACTTGCATACCATTTATACTCTCTCTTAACTGATTGCATTCCAATTCTAGTTCGGTGATCTTAGAATTTGACACAAGAGTCTGCCCTTTTAAGATGGCGTTGACTTCTTCTAGTTCAATGTTTTATTCTAGGAGACTCTTGTGCTTGATTCTGAGATCACCTAGCTCTTCAGTTAATTTATCCTTTTCAATTTTCTCCTTTTCATAGCCCTCAATCAAGGCGGCAGTGATTGTTGACACCCAATTTTGTCCCGAATTTTTTTCAAATTTAATAAATTATGGCAATATTTTATAATTGAGGATAATTTTAAAAATTAAATATAATTGGTTAATTTCTGAGTAAAAAGGGTCAAATTTTGCAATGCATAGCCTAATTTCTACCCTACCCGTGCAATCACCCGATTATCTCATTTAAATCCTAAATTGAGGTCAAAATTTGCTCTTTCATTTAAATTCCAGCTTATTTATGCAAAGCCCACTACACAAAACCCAACCCATTATTCACCTTCTCCACCCTTATAACAAAAACCCTACACACAAAACAACGACTACACACACCCTCACTAAGAGCAGCCGCAACACCCCTCACCCCTATTCATCTCCTACTCAAAATAAACCACCATCTTCTTCACTCTGCCTTTATCATCATCCACTCACAATTCCTTTTCAAGACATACGATACACAGCTACCTCCTCCCTTAAACGGACACAACAACAACATTAACCTATACACACGTCGAGGCACACGCACAGCTCCCCAAATCCTTTTCCTCTACACATCAACGCATAGATCTGGAATAGAAAAAACGAAACAGGGGCACCATCGGGAAATCCTATTGACGCCGGTGGAAAACAGAGTTCAATCGGAAAGTGATGTCTCCGATTGTCCTGGTCTCTTGCATTTGTTGCTAAATCGAAGATTGAGAGCGGGAGTACGGGGTGGCAGTGACGCCGTAAACGGCAGTCGCTCCTCCGCCGTTCCTTTGGGGTCACTGATTTGATGTGGTTCATGTTTGTTTCACCGAAAAAAAAACCCATTTCCGGCGACCCTATTCTCTGTTTTCCGGTAACCAGTGTTGAAATCGAAACGAGGACCTCGAGGAGGGAGTAGCAGTGACGCCGCTACGGCTTGGGTGTCGCTCCTCCATTTTGATGACGGCACTGTCGCTTTAACGGAAAGGCCACAGATGTTGGCTTTGTTGATGTTGCTCTGGTTTTATCTTTTTCAAACTGAGGATCTTGCATCCTTGTTTCTGTTACTTTCTGAATTTTGTTTGGGTGTTCGTAGGTTACTATTGTAGTTGCTTTTGTTCCAGATCTCGTTTGAAGATGTTGGGGGTGTTGGTGTGGTGAAGACTTCATTTTGTCCGATTGCTATGGCTACTGTTCTCCTCATAATTTGACTAAGCCATTGGTTTGACCAACGATTATTTCGTTTGCTTGACTGGATTTTGTGCTTAACCTATGGACTGATATTGAACTTGATACTACACCTGGCCAATGAAAAATACGTTGCACGTATTGAGGCCTACACAAGGAATTGACGGATAATGAATTGACGGACTTTGAACATGATATTACACTTTGATCCGTCCCGTTCCCGTGTCCCTAAAGCAAAAGGCGATGATGAATGTATGCACTTTAACGCAAAGCAAGTTGAATAGAGTAACGGAATTGGTACCTGGCATGGCAATACGTCCGGCCGGCGTGTTTGCAACCGTATCAATATCCCGAGCCTCTACATGATACGTCATACAAATCTGAGCCTAAATTTTGCAAAAACAAACCCCCCTTTACTATTATTATATTTTATTATTATTATTATTATTATTATTATTATTATTATTATTATTATTATTATATATTTTATTATTATTACTTTATTACTTTAGTATTATTATTCTATTTTCATTAGTTATTACACTTTATTATCGTACTAATCCAATTTTATTTGTTTGTTTTGCGAGGTGCATTTTGGCCCGAACATTTGGGACGAGTTGGGTAAAATTCGCAAATTGGGACGGTCTTTGGGATGAGGTCGCATTGGAATCAACTCGCATTTTAAACTCAAGTTCAAGTCAAGAAAGAAGGACTTTTAAAAAAAAATGCTTTGTTGAGCCATGTGATGTTTTAGGCTCATGGGCATAAATGTATAAAATTAAATAAATTCAAGGCTCCCGCGAGTTTGTCAATTTTCGGGTTCTTCTTCTAAACCTCCTCTTTCCCATCCTTAGAAATTGCATGTCTTTAGGAATTCCCCGTAGATAATTAATTGTTATTGAATAATTTGTTTGATTGTCTATGAATGAATGATTAGTCAGTTATTGAGTTATTTTGTGAATAGTTTATTTCTTTAGAATCTCCATCTTATTTATGAATTGTGAACCTTTTAGTTAAATAGCGCGTGCAATTGAATCCGAAAATGATTAAGCAAATAACTTGATTTTAAATTCAATAAATTGCAACTTCTTTCCAATTAATTAGATTTTCCATGTTAGCAAAATTGCAACTTTTTCAAGTCTAAGTTCATTTAAATCTCTATTCCTTTATAACATAATTTAATGTAATTTTAGAATTTTGGCATTAATTTTAAGACCTTTAGATTAACTTTTGAAATTTCCTTTATTTAAGCTATTTTGTGAAAACCGAAGGATTAACCACATTTTGTGGATTTTCGAAAGTGCTTTCAAATTGAAACCTTCTTTCGAAAATAATTGAACCTCTTACTTAGAATCTCTGAAAATAGACCATTTTCCTTAAAACGGAGTGCTTGCACGCACTATTTAATTAATTGGTTCCTAATTCTCCTAAATTAGGTGGCGACTCCAAAGAAAGCCCTTTGGAATCCCATATTGTTGAAATATACCCGAAACCTATCTTTTCTTAAAAGAAAGGGTAATTTTTGGGGTTCAACAGTGATTAGAATTAAATTTTCAGAAGAGTATGTATGTAAGGTTTCCTTAAGGTCAGATAAACATACCTCAGCTGAATGAGCAGTTTCAGCTCCATCAGTTGTCATAAGGGCAGAGTCCTTCTTTTGCCTGTCATCTGTGTACAACTCCTTCAGCTTTTCTCAGACTTCCTTGGCAGACTTGCATTCAAGTATCCTTGCTAGCACATCATAGGTAAGTCCTCTCCTCGGGTACCACTCAGCCTTGGAATTTTCCTGTAGCCAATCTAGATCTTGAGGATCTAGTTCTTCCACCTTCTTTGGCACCAGAACTCCATTTGCTGCTCTCTTCACAAGGACATGAGGTCCTCTCTTCACGATCAGCCAAAGACTATAATCAGTTGCTTGTAGGAAGATTTTCATATGTTTCTTCCAGCTCTTATAGTTAGTCCCGTTGAACACAGGTGGCTTTGACGGATCTCTCCCTCCTCTGAACTCTCGAGGGTCTTCTTCATCTGAACTGATGTCTGTCAGGCCCATCAGTGCTAGTGGTGAGTCATCTCCGAAATCCTTTTCATGATCAGATTCACTGTCAGTTGGTCCTCATGTGGCATAGAAAGCTTCCTTCTTCTTTCTTCTTTCTGCTCTGAAGTTTGGAGGTCGTCTTGACTTCTTCTTATCTTTGTCATTCTCCTTTGACGTCTCCTTCTTCTTTTCCTTGGATGCTCTGTTTTTCATCCATTCTATTTCCCACATAGGACAATCCATAACGGCGTGATCTTTCTTGAAGCACTTAAAGCACCCTGAGTAATCCAGACTATCGACTATGTTCTTCCTGTCAGAATTCTCCTTGCCACTTCTTTTGAAGCCTTTGAATCTACCCAGGTTAAGCTTCTGTCTTAGAGCACTAACCATTGCTGCTTCAACCGATTGCAAATCAACATATTCATCAGTTTCCTCAGTTGCTTCAAGCGCAAGGGTCTTGTCCTTCTTCAAAGCTGGTTTAGCTTTTGAGTCTTTCATCATCTCATGAGTTTTTAAGCTGCCTACCAGTTCTTCAAGTTTGATTGATCTCAGAGGTTTAGACTCAATGATAGCAGTCATCTTGGGTTTCCACGCCTCAGGAAGCACATTTAGAATCTTATCGACCATCTCCACTTCTGGTAATTCCATATCCAATGATCTCATCTCATTGGTAATAATGGTCAACCTGGTCATCATATCCTGGATTGATTCCTTCTCTCCCATAGAGAACAGTTCAAATTGTCTCTTCAGCATTCTTCTCTTTGAGTCCTTCACTTCGGTGGTTCCTTCATGCGCTACCTGCAGGGCATCCCAAATTTCCTTAGCCGTCTTGTAAGATGATACTCTGTTAAGCTCCTCAGGACAAAGACCACAAATAACCAGACGTTTGGCTTTGTGATTCTTTTCAATCATCTTATAATCCGCTTCATTGAACTCCTCTTTCCGTTTAGGTTCTTGTTTGGCAGTGGCTCCTTCACCAACTATTTTAGTGGGGATCAGGTTTCCTTCAGATACTATCAGCCAGAGTTGATAGTCTTCAGCACATATGTAATTTTCCATCCTGTTCTTCCACCAAGCATAGTACTGCCCATTAAACTGTGGAGGCCTTTGAACAGATTGTCCTTCAGTAATAGTAGGTGGTGCACTCTGATTCTGATCCTTCTCAAGGTTTTAACCTTACACGAGAAGACCCGCTCTGATACCACTTGTTATAATCCATGCTCCTCCTAAGGACACTAGAAGGGGGGTTGAATAGTGTCTACCGATTTTCGTTTTAAGAACCTGGTTCTTCTGAGTCAAGAACCCCATTCTTGCCTTTGCAACTCTGCTGTTTCAAATACTGCAACACACCAAACACACGCACAGAGAACACGAGGATTTTATGTGGAAAACTCCTTGCTCAAGGGAGAAAAACCACGACCCACACTCTGAGATTTGAGAACTCAATCCACCAACACAACGAGCAAGTTTCTGATTACAAGACTCTGTAATCAAGGGGCTACACTCTAGACCCTAATCACTAATCAAAGTTAAACTCTAGCTTTGCAAGCAATTACTCACAAGTTCACCTAACACATATGCTTCTATAATAAGCCAATAGTTAAAAACAACGAACGCTCAAACCTAAGACAACTTACAATGCAATGAACCTAGACAAAATATCTAGACTCAAACAACTCAAGCACACCAGTTGTCTTCTTCAGTTATCTCACGTAGAAAGATACTGGATCACCTCTATATGCTCTCAACTCTCTGTTTGTGAATAACTGATCTATGGCTGCATCAATTACTTGTATTTATATGGGCCTTGCAACTCTAGTTGAGTTCTACAAGGAATCCTTGTAATTATGGTAAGACAGGATTCCTCATAACTCTTTTCCTTGTTGAAGTCCAACTCCTATTCACACTTCAAAGACACAACCTGGGCACCGCCTCTTTTAGTCTGACTAGGATGCATATTCATTCACGCGCCACTATTCCTAGTTCCGCAGGGATTTGCAACCCGCAACTCTTTTCGATCAGTTGTGCCCTTCTATCCAAGGACTACGTTCCTCTCCAAGACCACTGAGTCCTTCTCGTTTGTCATTCTTCAAAACCAATGCTCAACAATCATGATTTACAAAAACAAAAGAGACTGTTAGCTTGGATAAGCTTGGAGTTTTGACTGATGATTAAGGAACGGATTCAAAGGACCTATTCCTTTGAATCACTGCAGCTAAATAGATAATTCATGCAAAATCATTTAAACTGAGATATTATTAATTATACTTAGACTGATGTTTATCTTGATAATTATGCAGGTCTAAACGTATATGAAAAGATTGCATAAATAATGGATAAAGGATAGAAGATCCGGATGCTAAAGAGAAGAATACAATTAGGACTCAAACTCATGGGAGCTTTGGAGTTCTAATTGCTCAAGACTTCTTGGCTGCTGAAGCTATAAAATGAGGAGCATATCAGCCATTGAAGAGTGCACAAATACAGAGAGAATCGAGCAAAGCTTAAAAAGAGTCATTGTCTTATTTGTGTAATCAGTTAGCTACAGTGGAACTAAGTTAGAACCTGTTCCTTAGATTGAGTCTTGTAAAAGTTCAGTCTTAGTTCAACTGTAGTAAGCATAATCGAGTTGTATCTTTCTGGTTCAAGTCGTGGACTTGATACAACTTCACTGATCGTGAGAAAGATCACTAAAGGATTAGAGTTAGTCCTAGGTTAGTAAGAAGGTAGTCTTGTAACCAAGTGGGTCTTTTTACATAGTGAAGTTGAAATCCTACTTGAGAAGTAGGTCGTGGTTTTTTGATCCCGAGTCAAGGGGTTTTTCCACGCTAATATTTGGTGTTCATTTACTTACAGTTTTAATTCCGCATATAATATAGTAAAGGAACACATTTTAAGGAATTGGTCCTTAAAACAGTAAAGTGGTGTATCTTGAAAAATAACAATTGGTATCAGAACGGGTTATCCTTGAAAAGGCTAACACCTAGGATTAGATGAGTACATCACGAGAGAACAGTGAGGGTCAGTCAATGGTTAGAGCTCCTTTGTTCAATGGGAAATACTATTCATGGTGGAAGGAAAGGATGCGTGATCATCTTCAAGCAGAGGACTATGAATTATGGGACATAGTGACTGAAGGTCCCATGATCCCAATGAAGAAGGATGCTGAGGGAAATGATGTTCCCGAAACCAGGAAAGAATGCAATACTGAAGACATAAGGCAATGGGAAAAGAATGCAAAAGCTAGGAAGTGGCTTGTTGGTGGACTCAGTCCTGACGAACACACTAGAATCAGAGGGTATACCACTGCTAAGGAGATTTGGGATGCTCTACAAGTTGCACATGAAGGAACAAGTCAGGTAAAAAGGTCTAGAGGTACACTTCTTTATGCTGAATATGAAAGTTTTAAAATGAAAGAAGAAGAGTCAATCTCTGAAATGTATACTAGATTTAATGCCACTGCTTCTGAACTTATTTCTTTGGGAAGGGTTTTAACTGTGGAAGATAGAGTAGAAAAGATCCTAACTAGGGTTCTTCCAGATTCTTGGGAGATCAAAGCTTGTGCTATCATAGAAAGCAAGGATCTAACCACTTTGTCCTTAGATGAGCTTATAGGTAGTTTAAAGACTTATGAACTAAGGAAAAAGGTTAAAACCATAGGAGTACCAGTTAAAACTGAACCTAACCTAGCCTTGACTGCTGCTGAAAAGATTATTGATGATAAGGAACTGGTCCTTATCGCTAAAAGTGTTCAGAAATATTTGATTAAGAAAAAGGAGATTAGTGGACAGGGTAGGCTTTCTAACATGAAACAGGCTGGAGAATGCCACAAATGTGGAAGCACGGAGCACTACATCAGCAAATGTCCAATCATGGAAGGAGAATGGAGGAAGAGGTTTATTGAGGAAAGGAAAAAGGCTAAGGAACAGGTCCATAAGAAAAGTGGAAATCCCAAAGCAATGGTTGCAGGATGGCAAGACAGTGAAGATGAAGTAACTGATGACGATCTGGATGAGGATCTTGCTCTAATGGCTCTTGGAGACTCAGAAAATGAAGAAGATGCTGAGGTATTTGTCTCTAAACTTAGACAAGATGTGAAAAGCATGTCTAGAGAAAAATTGGTTAAAGTATTTCATACTGTGTTAAATGAATTTAAATCTCTAAGGGATGGCAATCATCAACTGCATGATGAAATTGATTGTTTAGAAGCAGAATGCAAAGAGGCAGTAATTAAAAATGACTTTCTGAAAAGAAAGATTAGCATGCTTGAGGAACAGGTCCTCACACTTGAATCAACTGTTCAGGAATTAGAAAATGTTAAAACAGTTGAAAAAGGTAAAGATATTGCTAATTCTCATCAGATCATTGCTGAAGAGAAACTGAAAGTCACAGTTGATGAATTGTGCAAAAAAGATGAGAAGATAAGATCTTTGGAAGAAGACTTGGTTAAAACGAAAATGGAGCTAAGAAAAACTGTAGAATGGAACAAGTCTTCTGAAGCACTAGAATGGTTACAGGAAAATCATAGTAGTAACAGGAAGGGTATTGGATTCATGAAAACACAGTCTTCATCCAAATGGGATCGAAAGAGTAAGTACTTATCACTTCCTGAAAACTGGCTATGCACTCATTGTGGGAACACTGGTCACCGGAAAGAAAATTGTCAATCTTTAAAAATGGCGGCACAAAGGAACAGGTCCTATAAACCTGTTCAAAATTCTGTGAGACAGAGGAACAGGTCCTATAAACCTGTTCAAAATTCTGTAAGAAAGAAAATTGTTCACACAAAGAAACCATTACCATTCTGGGCTAGGAGAGATCTGATTCATCCTTTTTCTAAAGGAAAGGAATCCAAACTAGTTTGGGTTCTTAAAATTAACCCCTAGTTTTCTTTTGCAGGCTAGAGTGAAGGAGATAAACCACAAATGGTACATGGATAGTAGTTGCTCAAGGCACATGACAGGACATAAGGAACTGTTCCTTTCACTCTCAGCCTTTCAAGGAGGAAGTGTTTCCTTCGGTAATGGTAAGAAAGGTGAAATCATTGGCATTGGAAAGGTAGGTAGGTCTGATTCACATAGTATATACAATGTGTTTCTAGTAGATGGGCTGAAGTATTGCTTATTGAGTATATCTCAATTGTGTGACAAAGGTAATAATGTTAATTTCTCATCTACTGGATGCATTGTGACTAACCAAACTTCTGGAGAGATTATTTTGCAGGGAAATAGGCATGGAAACATCTACAAAGTAGACTTGCTGACACTATCTGATGGAAGCTTGATTTGCTTAAGTGTGGTGCAAAATGATCCCCTCCTGTGGCACAAAAGACTAGGACATGCTTGTCTTTCACAATTGAACAAACTTGTGTCCAAGGATTTGGTGATAGGTCTTCCTAACATCAAGTTTAATGATGAAAAAGTATGTGAAGCATGTGCCAGGGGGAAGCAGGTAAAATCCTCCTTCAAACCGAAGAAACAGGTAAGTACCACTAAACCTTTGGAACTGGTCCATATGGATTTATGTGGTCCAATGAGAACAATGAGTCGTGGAGGTAAGAAGTATGTTATGGTATTAGTGGATGATTACTCCAGATTTACATGGACTATATTTCTTGCATCTAAAGAAGAAGCATTTAATGCATTTTCAATTTTTGCTAAGAAAGCTCAAAGAACTCTAGATAGTCATATTGTTGCCATTAGGTCAGATCATGGAACTGAATTTGAAAATCATATGTTTTTCAATTTTTGTAATGAAAATGGCATTAATCACAATTTTTCTTCACCTAGAACTCCACAACAAAATGGTGTAGTGGAAAGAAAAAAATAGGACTCTAGAGGAAATGGCAAGGACTATGTTAATATCTGGAAATCTTCCACAAAACTTTTGGGCTGAGGCTATTAATACTGCATGCTACATAATAAATAGATGTATGACAAGGCCATTAATAGAAAAGACCCCATATGAGTTGCTTAAGGGAAGAAAACCAAATATCTCTCATCTTAGGGCTTCTGGTTGCAAATGTTTTATACACAACAATGTGAAAGATGCCTTAGGAAAATTTGATCCTAGAAATGATGGGGGAATCTTTGTTGGCTATTCTTTAAATAGTAAATCTTATAGAGTTTTTAACAAGAAAACATTGAAAATTGAAGAAAGCATGCATGTTAAATTTGATGAAACTGATAGTCTCACTCAAGAACAGGTACAGGAGGATGAAGAGATTGGAATGCTGAAAGATTATGAACTTGATCCACAAATGCAGACTTCGGATGAGAGAAGTGAACTGCAAGGAACTGTTCCTCAGGACAAAACTGAGAAGAGTGGCACAGAAACAGAGGGAACAAATGTTGGTTCCACCTCACAAATTGGAAGTGTTACTCCCTCAGGAACTGTTCCTCAGCAAGGGACTTCTGACAATGGATTGACACTCAAGCCTTACAAGTATCAAGGGTCACATCATGTGGATCAAATAATCTCAGATAAGACTGCTGGGATACAAACTAGATCAGCAGTTAAAAATCACAATCTGTGTGCCTTTAGTGCTTTCCTATCTCTTGTCGAACCCAAAAATGTGAAAGAAGCACTGAAGAATGCAGATTGGATCAATGCTATGCAGGAAGAATTGAATCAATTCCAAAGAAGTCAAGTTTGGCATCTGGAACCCAAGCCAAGGAACAGATCCATAATAGGAACAAAATGGGTTTTCAGAAACAAACTTGATGAGGATGGCATGGTAACAAGAAATAAGGCCAGACTAGTTGTTCAGGGGTATAGTCAAGAAGAGGGCATCGACTATGATGAGACTTTTGCTCCAGTTGCAAGATTGGAAGCAATAAGACTTCTTATAGCATTTGCTACATACATGGAATTTACTCTACATCAAATGGATGTTAAGAGTGCATTTCTGAATGGTTACTTGAAAGAAGAAGTGTATGTCAAGCAACCTCCAGGCTTTGAAAATGAACAGTTCCCTGAACATGTGTACAAGCTGGACAAGGCTTTGTATGGACTCAAGCAGGCACCAAGAGCATGGTATGAAAGGCTATCTAAATTCCTACTCCAGCATGGATACAAGAGAGGTAAAATTGATAGCACACTGTTTTTGAAAGAAAAAGGTAAGCATCTCTTAATTGTTCAAATTTATGTAGATGATATAATCTTTGGTGCTACTTGTGAAAATTTAAGTAAGGAATTTGCAAACTTGATGGGGAGTGAGTTTGAGATGAGCATGATGGGTGAACTCAATTTCTTTTTGGGTTTACAAATTAAGCAAACCTCAAATGGAACTATGATCCATCAACAAAAGTATGTTAAGGAATTACTTAAAAGGTTTGATATGGATAATGCTAAGGAAATTGACACACCTATTGCCACTGCCACAAAACTGGATCTTGATGAACATGGAATATCAGTTGATCAAAAATTGTATAGAGGTATGATTGGTTCTCTACTTTATCTAACTGCTAGTAGACCTGATATTGTGTTCAGTGTTGGTTTGTGTGGTAGGTTTCAATCAGATCCTAAGGAATCTCATTTGAAAGCTGTTAAGAGAATATTGAGGTATCTGAAGGGAACAGGTCCCTTGGGACTTTGGTATCCAAAAGGTGGTCGTTTTAATCTTGTTGGATATACTGATGTTGACTATGCAGGTTTCCTTGTTGATAGAAAAAGTACCTCAGGTATGGCACATTTTCTTGGTGAGTGTTTGGTTTCTTGGGGAACCAAGAAACAAAATTCAGTGGCACTTTCCACTGCTGAGGCTGAATATGTGGCAGCTGCCTCATGTTGTTCACAATTGTTATGGATCAAACAACAATTACATGATTTTGGTGTTGATGTAGGAACTGTTCCTATATTTTTTGACAACACTAGTGCTATTAATATGACAAAAAATCCAGTGCATCACAAAAGAACTAAACACATTGATATAAGACATCATTTCCTGAGAGATAACTATGAAAAAGGTTTGATCACCATAGCATTTTGTCCTACTAAAAAGCAAATTGTTAACATCTTTACAAAAGCTTTAGGTAGAGATGATTTTGAAAGAAATAGGTTGGAATTAGGGATGATTAAATTCACATAAATTCATCAATGCTTTACTTCATAATTGGCTAGAAAATTGCACCTAAAATGAATTTTATTCAAGTCAATATGAATTATTCAGTCCAGCTCAATACTTAAGTGTATACTCTTATGCCATAATTCTTTTTTAGAGTTGCTAAAATTGAATGATGTTACCCTTATGCTCTTAGAATTTCAGATTGATCAAAAGTGTTGAAAATTGGAAGGACACAGATTTTTCGTGTTAAAATCAGGTACGTACTCTTTATTATTCAGTTATCTTAGAAGTGTAAAGGCTATAGGTAACTTGCAATTAGGATAAATCCCACTGAGTTTTCTAACCATATCCAAACTGCATAAGAGTCCCATCGGAGGAACAGTTCCCATTCTGAAAAGGTGACTTAACAGTCCAACGGCTCTATTTCTCCGGGAGACTCCCAAGAGTCCATAACGGCTGCATGTCTTGCTGAGGTAATATTGATCGTTTCACACTCTATCTCCACTACCTAATTCATTCTATAAATACACTCATTCTTCCTCATTATTCTTTCACTTTCTTTACAAATTGAATTCTCAAAATTTTAGAAAGAATAATCACATATCTCTTAATTCGAATTGCAAGAATTTCTCTTTCTCCTGAAAATTCTCCATCTGCACCCACTACTGAACAACCACAAAATCTCAACCCTCCTTCACCCATGGATACCACTGATCTAAACCCTGAAATTTCTGAAGTACCTGAACCTGAAATACAGGGGGAAGGACCAGTTCCCACGGCTGAATCAATTATTGAACAGGTTGAGGATTTGTCACGAGCTATGGTTTTGTATCAGTCTCAGGTAAACTTTGCTTACCCCTTAAATGTTGTGGTAGATGAGGAGACCTGTTCCTTCTGTCTCAACTCCTGTTTCTGGGGTTAGGAGGACAAGAAGTGCTGCTAAAGCTGCTGATGAGAATTTAGCTGCTGCTTTAGAAAGAAGCAAAAAAGGGAAAGGAAAACAGGTTGCTGATCCTGTTGAGGAGGAAGAAGTGGAGGTGATAGAAACTGATGCTGTTGGTAATGAAGATGATGAGATGGAAGATGTTGAGGAGACTGGGCCTCAAACGAAGAAAAGAAAAGTTGCACAGAGACGTGTGACAAGAAGTTCTGTGAAGGCTGCAGAAAAGTCTGCTAAGAGGACCAGGTCCTCCAAAAGGACTGTAGTGGATGAAAGTTCTGCTGATGAAAGTGACAGTGATGAATCTCTTGCTGGTGATGATAGTGACAGTGAGGCTGAGGGAGAAGAAGTTGTACACTGTGTTCATGATGACATGTTGACTAGGAAAGTGTTGAAGGGTAGAGTGTTATCTGATGTGGGAGAAGAGGGAATGCTATGGTTGCTGCAAAAACTGGATGTTCAGGGCTGGAGGGACATGGTCCTTCAGATTTTTGGAAGATGTGCAAAGGGGATGGTGCAGGAGTTCTACAAGAACTGCTCCATCAAGGCTGACAGGATTACCACCTCTGTTAATGATAATGAGATCACTTTTGACACCAGGGAACTTGGTGAGCTGTTGGGGATTCCTTTTGCTGGGTATGACAGTTTTGTCAAGAAAGTGTGGCCTGATTTGACAAACTTGCCTACTGATTTGGAGATTACAAGGAAGTTTGCTGAGAATGAAGGGGAAGAAAAACCCAGAGCTGTGCAGAAAAGTGAGATGCACCCACAGCACCAAGTGTTATTTGAGTTTGTGAACAAAATTATGATGCCAAGGCAAGAAAAAAGAGGAATTGCAAGTTTCATGGACCTGGTCCTTATGGAACTGCTGGACACTGAAAAGCAGATCAACTGGCCTAGGTTTATGATCCACCTGATCAAAAAGGTGATAGCTGGGAAGAGGAAGCATTCTTTGCCTTTTGGCTTCATCTTGACTGATGTGTTTGCAAAGTTGAAGATTCCATTGGAAGGGGTAGTAAAAGCTACTAAAAAGGAGAAATTTGGTTGTGCTACATTGATTAGCTGTGATTTGCCTGTTCAGGCTGATCCTCCACAGGCTGGTGTTGGGAGGCAGCCTTTGAACAACAAGGTGAGGGCACTGAGGCAACAAGTTGCTATTCAGGCTGCTGAAATAGCAAGGTTGGAAAAAGAGAAAAACTACTGGAAGGCAGAGGCAACAAAGGCAAAGGAGACCAATGAGGGAATGCTCAAGGAGATATTTGAGTTGCTTAACAAGTCTCAGGGACCTGGTCCTTCCACATCCTGATCACCTTAGCCTTAAGCCATCTTTTGTCCAGTGGGATTTAGCCTAGTCTAGTGCCTTAGTCTTTTCCTTCTCTAGTCTTTGAATAATTCTGTAGTACTTGCTTGTATCCCCTGGTTTAACCTCTTGATTAATGAGGACTTGTCTTTGATGGCTAATATCATTGTTTTGCAGTTGCTTTAATTTGATTTATGTTTGCATTTTGAGTTGCCTCAATGGCCATGTGCTGATTATTCTAACACTTGAGTTATATTTTTTATGCAACCTTTTCAATGATGCCAAAAGGGGGAAGAGTAAGTCCGATTTTGCGTGAACTTATACCTAATTGAAAATCTGGTCCTTAATGATAAAGTCTCTACTAACTGTTTTTGAGCTTAAGTTGTACTTCAGGACATTAAGGATATGCAGCTATGCTTATGAATTTGTCATCATCAAAAAGGGGGAAAATGTTAGCTTGGATAAGCTTGGAGTTTTGACTGATGATTAAGGAACGGATTCAAAGGACCTGTTCCTTTGAATCACTGCAGCTAAATAGATAATTCATGCAAAATCATTTAAACTGAGATATTGTTAATTATCCTTAGACTGATGTTTATCTTGATAATTATGCAGGTCTAAACGTATATGAAAAGATTGCATAAATAATGGATAAAGGATAGAAGATCCGGATGCTAAAGAGAAGAATCCAATTAGGACTCAAACTCATGGGAGCTTTGGAGTTCTAATTGCTCAAGACTTCTTGGCTGCTGAAGCTATAAAACGTGGAGCATATCAGCCATTGAAGAGTGCACAAATACAGAGAGAATCGAGCAAAGCTT